>JBBDGP010001620.1:2750000-3432500 GCA_037952835.1 Lithobates septentrionalis
TTGTTCAGCTGATTTGCTAGTTTTTTGAAATCCTCAGATTCTTTGTGTACTTCCAGTTTGGATTTTAATTTTTCTATTTGTTGATCTACAAATTTCATTTTCCTATATTTTCTATCCAGAAGAAACCTGAGGCCTTCAATGCTCTTACCATTAAAAAAATTGTACCATTCATTAATGGAGTCTTTATCGAGGAGACCGTCATTTGGGGGTACATCCCATCTGAGTCTCCTGGGGACTATATTTTCTCTTAGATACCTTTCGAAGGTGTTAGTGTCCCACCACAGACTAATTTTTTTCTCCATCGCATGTCCCAATTTACGGGTTAGGGACTCTAAATCGCTATTGATTTTAGTTTGTGTGGAAAAGACGGTGTCTAAATTAACATTTCTGTGATCCATAAACATTAATACTTCCATAGTGGCTGCAAAAGTGAATAAGTGTAATGGTACTGTGTAAAAAATCTAAAAAGAAGGACTTCTGCGCTACTACATAAAACTATGTGAAAAAATATAATAAAAGTGATAATGTATTCTTAATGGTGCTGCAAAATCAAATATAGTGAACACCCTACACTACTAATAGACTGGAATGGACACAATCGTGATAGATTGCGTATGTGATTCTGCGCAACACTAAATGTAATAAATAACCATGAGGATAAATTGCACACCTTAAAAATGAAATAACAATCCCTAATGGGGTAACACAATAAGTGCAGGTCAAAAAACAAATACAAGGTGCATCACAGTGAATAGGTGCTATTCAATAATAAAAGTCACTAAATAAAAACATAAAACATAACAACTGTGACTGGTGAGTGATCATGCGTTGCTAGGTGATCTGGTGACTGTTCGTGGTAGTGGATACCCACTCGGGGCTCCCAGAACTCTCACCTCTATGGCACAATAAAAGTGCCTATGTGCTTCCAATGGGTCTGTGGTCACTCCGATGTAGTGATGATAGTGGCGTCCAAATCCTTCTGGAGGGAGGGGGGCGTCAGTTCCTCCAATTGGGAGGTTCCTCTATTCCACAATAAAGGTGCCTATGTGCTTCCAATGGGTCTGTAGTCACTCTGGTGCAGTGATGATGGTGGCGTCCTAATCCTTCTGGGGGAGGGGGCCGTCACTTCCTCCGACTGTTAGGATGAACGTAAACGAAAAAAACGCCAAACAACAATGGGAACAGCGTAATAGCGATACTCGCTACGTCACTTCCGGTCCGCACTAACGTATTTCCGGTTGCGTGCCTACGCGTTGCGTCATATCACGTGACTTCTTCAGGGCACCGGATTGGCTAACGCCATGCTCATTTTATAATATTAGCACAGGAAGTGGAGAAAACTCCATTTTGTTGTAGACCAAGTAAGTGGTTGTGGTCACACTACCACCGTGTGAACTAGGGCTGTTCAAAAGATTTATCGATGATATCCTAATAATATGGAATGGAAGCAGAGAAACGTTGGAGCATTTTCTATCTAATTTAAACAATAATGACAGAAATATACAATTAATCTGGAATATTGTTATCAAGAAGGTAGAATTTCTAGATCTAGAGATAAGTATTGAAGGAGATCGATTAACAACCAAAACCCACTTCAAGGAAGTGTCTAGAAACAGCTATCTACCTATGACAAGTTGCCACCACAAACCTTGGCTCTACAATATCCCAAAAGGCCAATTGGTAAGAATCAAGCGCAACTGTACGAAAGACGCAGATTTTGAGACTCAGGCTAACCTAATTGGACAGAGATTTGTCAAGAAAGGCTATGAAGAAGCACTAATCAAAAGAGAGATTGAACGGATTCAAACGATGGATAGAAAACAACTGATACATGCACCTAAGAAGATACAGAGCCTCTCAGAAATACCAAGCTTAATCTTAGATTTCAACACTCAATTCAAAGATATAGAGAAGATTATCCGGAAACACTGGTATATCCTAAAGGAGGATAAACATCTACGAGAAATCCTACCTGAGAGGCCATCTATCATTTACAAACGAGCTCCAACCTTGAGGGATATCATTGTGAAGAATGTAGTTGAACCTCCCCCCAAAAATACATTCTCCTTTTTTAATGGCAAAGGGTTTTATCCCTGCAAATATTGCTATGCATGCACACATGCAAAAAAATTTCAAACCAAGAAACATGATTTTAAGGCAGCAAGTACAGGGAACACCTACCCAATAAAAGATTTTATTAACTGCTACACAGAGGGGGTTGTGTATATGTTACAATGTTCTTGTAACCTACAGTATGTAGGAAGGACCAAAAGGGCACTCAAAACTAGGATTAAAGAGCATATAGTAAATATCATAAAAGGGTGCCCGAAACACAACGTATCTAAGCACTTTGCACTTTTTCACAATAAAGACCCCACACAATTACTCTTTTGGGGTATAGAAAGATATAATAAATCTTGGAGAGGTGACCACAAAATCAGAACCCTCAGTCAGAAGGAATCAAAATGGATACATAGAACCAGAACATTAGTGCCTGAAGGGTTAAACGTAGAATTCGACCTTAACTGCTTCATTAGTGATTTCTAGATTTTATGTAGTTTTTTGTATTTATGTAAACTCAGTACTTCATTTCCGGTGTGCCTTCGTCTCTAAATTTGGGGAACCTACTTTTAACATCTATTTATATAAAGTTTTTTATATACTTTGGACCTGTCATTTTTATCCACATTTTTATCCACATTTTTATCCACATTTTTATCCTCATTTGTTTATCTATCTCAATAAGAAGATTTTTTTATCATATTTTTTAATCAGCTCTATTTGATGTGCGCCACTTAGTATGTCTACCATATGATATTGCATACCTATGGAATCTATGTATTTTTCACTGTACAATATGAATTAATGTCATTTATTACTGTTTTTACTTCTTAAGCGCTGCACTTCCTTTTACACAATGTTAACCACTTACTTACCTGCAGTATAGTAACGGTTGAAATTGTGAAAAACAGACATTCTGTCTTATTGTCATTTTTACAAAGTTATTGATTCTACAGGGAAGTTTATTACTGCTGTGTCCTTTCAAAGGTACTACACTCCCATTTAGCTGGTGTTTCAATTGATATTAAAACTTTTATGTAGCACAATTATTATTTTAATTTTATGTAACATTTGTTTTGTCAACCAATCTATATATAACTATGTTGTATGGATAGGAATGGACACAATCGTGATAGATTGTGTATGTGATTCTGCGCAACACTAAATGTAATAAATAACCATGAGGATAAATTGCACACCTTAAAAATGAAATAACAATCCCTAATGGGGTAACACAATAAGTGCAGGTCAAAAAACAAATACAAGGTGCATCACAGTGAATAGGTGCTATTCAATAATAAAAGTCACTAAATAAAAACATAAATCATAACAACTGTGACTGGTGAGTGATCATGCGTTGCTAGGTGATCTGGTGACTGTTCGTGGTAGTGGATACCCACTCGGGGCTCCCAGAACTCTCACCTCTATGGCACAATAAAAGTGCCTATGTGCTTCCAATGGGTCTGTGGTCACTCCGATGTAGTGATGATAGTGGCGTCCAAATCCTTCTGGAGGGAGGGGGGCGTCAGTTCCTCCAATTGGGAGGTTCCTCTATTCCACAATAAAGGTGCCTATGTGCTTCCAATGGGTCTGTAGTCACTCTGGTGCAGTGATGATGGTGGCGTCCTAATCCTTCTGGGGGAGGGGGCCGTCACTTCCTCCGACTGTTAGGATGAACGTAAACGAAAAAAACGCCAAACAACAATGGGAACAGCGTAATAGCGATACTCGCTACGTCACTTCCGGTCCGCACTAACGTATTTCCGGTTGTGTGCCTACGCGTTGCGTCATATCACGTGACTTCTTCAGGGCACCGGATTGGCTAACGCCATGCTCATTTTATAATATTAGGACAGGAAGTGGAGAAAACTCCATTTTGTTGTAGACCAAGTAAGTGGTTGTACCGCGGCCATCTTTGAGTGGGCAATGCCGTTTATAGTGTTCATTAATAAAGTTGTATTCAAACAGAGAAGTAAAAAAAAATAGAAAAAAATGTTTAAAACCCGTTCCTAAACAATAGGATGATGACCCGAGTTGGTGACTCAATCGATCGGATCTCCGGTCGGTCTATGTATGGTTATAATAATTCTAAAAAGCAACTTTTATTCTTATAAATAAAAAACAGTATTACCCTTTAATAAAAATACATCAAATAGAGCTGATTAAAAAATATGATAAAAAAATCTTCTTATTGAGATAGATAAACAAATGAGGATAAAAATGTGGATAAAAATGTGGATAAAAATGTGGATAAAAATGACAGGTCCAAAGTATATAAAAAACTTTATATAAATAGATGTTAAAAGTAGGTTCCCCAAATTTAGAGACGAAGGCACACCGGAAATGAAGTACTGAGTTTACATAAATACAAAAAACTACATAAAATCTAGAAATCACTAATGAAGCAGTTAAGGTTGAATTCTATGTTTAACCCTTCAGGCACTAATGTTCTGGTTCTATGTATCCATTTTGATTCCTTCTGACTGAGGGTTCTGATTTTGTGGTCACCTCTCCAAGATTTATTATATCTTTCTATACCCCAAAAGAGTAATTGTGTGGGGTCTTTATTGTGAAAAAGTGCAAAGTGCTTAGATACGTTGTGTTTCGGGCACCCTTTTATGATATTTACTATATGCTCTTTAATCCTAGTTTTGAGTGCCCTTTTGGTCCTTCCTACATACTGTAGGTTACAAGAACATTGTAACATATACACAACCCCCTCTGTGTAGCAGTTAATAAAATCTTTTATTGGGTAGGTGTTCCCTGTACTTGCTGCCTTAAAATCATGTTTCTTGGTTTGAAATTTTTTTGCATGTGTGCATGCATAGCAATATTTGCAGGGATAAAACCCTTTGCCATTAAAAAAGGAGAATGTATTTTTGGGGGGAGGTTCAACTACATTCTTCACAATGATATCCCTCAAGGTTGGAGCTCGTTTGTAAATGATAGATGGCCTCTCAGGTAGGATTTCTCGTAGATGTTTATCCTCCTTTAGGATATACCAGTGTTTCCGGATAATCTTCTCTATATCTTTGAATTGAGTGTTGAAATCTAAGATTAAGCTTGGTATTTCTGAGAGGCTCTGTATCTTCTTAGGTGCATGTATCAGTTGTTTTCTATCCATCGTTTGAATCCGTTCAATCCCTCTTTTGATTAGTGCTTCTTCATAGCCTTTCTTGACAAATCTCTGTCCAATTAGGTTAGCCTGAGTCTCAAAATCTGCGTCTTTCGTACAGTTGCGCTTGATTCTTACCAATTGGCCTTTTGGGATATTGTAGAGCCAAGGTTTGTGGTGGCAACTTGTCATAGGTAGATAGCTGTTTCTAGACACTTCCTTGAAGTGGGTTTTGGTTGTTAATCGATCTCCTTCAATACTTATCTCTAGATCTAGAAATTCTACCTTCTTGATATCAATATTCCAGATTAATTGTATATTTCTGTCATTATTGTTTAAATTAGATAGAAAATGCTCCAACGTTTCTCTGCTTCCATTCCATATTATTAGGATATCATCGATAAATCTTTTGAACAGTCCTAGTTCACACGGTGGATATTTATATACTGCTTCCTCCTCCCATTGTGCCATAAAGGCATTTGCCACACTTGGCGCAAATTTAGCACCCATGGCAATACCTGTTATTTGCTTGTAAAAGTTTTGGTCATGCCAAAAATAATTGTTTTTTAACGAAAATTCTAAGCATTTAATCAAAAACTTCCTTTGGGTGCATTTAAGTGTGCTATACTTTCTTAAGGCCCATTTGGTTGCTTCACATGCTTGATGATGTTGGATGATCGTGTAGAGGGAAGAAACATCTACCGTTGCCAGTAGGGTCCTTCCCTCTAGGACTGGTACTTCTTCTATTTGTTGTAAAACATGTTTCGTGTCCCTTATATAGGATGTTGTTTGTTGGATGGCGGGTTGAATGAAGTGATCTATGTATTGGCCAATCCTTGCTGTTAGGGAATTGATCCCATTAACAATTGGTCTTCCCGGGGGGTTCTGGAGGTTCTTGTGTATTTTGGGAACTGTATATATCACTGGGATCCTATGTGAATCCGGAACTAGATATCTTGCTTCCTTTGTGTCCAGTATCTCTTTCTTGACTCCCAAGTGGACCACTTTTTCTAGATCTTTTTTGCATTTAGTTGAGGGATTGCTTAGCAGTTTTTGGTATGTTGTGGTGTCTTCCAATTGACGTTTGATTTCTGCTTGGTAGTCCGCTTTGTTTTGGATGACCACTCCTCCTCCTTTATCTGCCGGCCTAATGACCAGGTCTTTTCTGTTAGTTAGAGATCGTATTCCTTTCTTGATATGTGCAGGGTCACTTGTTTTCTTTAACTTCAGTTGGTCCAGATCCTTTAGTACTAGATTTTTGAACACTTCAATGTGTTGGTTATCATGTAATTGTGGGTTAAAAAGGGATTTATTCCGTAATCCACTGTGTTCCATCCGTTGCGGGTCTTGCGGTGTGGTTAATCGTCTAGTTTGGGGGTTAGTTAAAATCGCTTTCTTAATATTCATTTTTCTTACATATTTCTTAATTCCAATATAGGTTGCAAATTTGTCTAAGTTTTTTGTGGGGGCGTATTTTAGGCCTTTATCCAATACAGCCAGTTCTTCACTGGTTAAGGTTTGTCCGCTCAGATTAAAAATTCCTTCTCCTAGTGGACCCTTTTTCTTTTTGAGTCTCTTTCCCGCTCGACATCCCCTCTTGGTTCTGGGGTTCTTCTTCTTTCTTCCTGATGGTGTCTCTTTGGGGAATAGTAGGGTTCTTGTGGGTGTCTCTGTGGGGAGCGTTGGGCATACTCCGGTTTCCTCCTCGGTGGTGTTTCTCGCCGACCTCGGTCTAAAAAATCAGTGCCATATCTATCTTGGTCATATGGATACTGGCGGGGATGAGTATTGGGTCCCCTCTGGTCTCGGATTGGGTCAAACCTATTGTGTGTTGGGATAGGGCTTCTTTCATGTCTACCTTGTTGGTTGTAGTACGGTCCTTCCCTATGTTCTCTATATGTCCCTTCATTATACGACCTGTCATTGTGGTGTCTTTGGTTATATCCACTGTTGTGTCGGGGTTTTTTAAAAGGTTTTCTAAAAGGTTTTTTCCAATTATTCCTAGGTGTGTGTGACCCCTGAGTTTGGTAGTTTTGTTGCTCATATTGAGGTCTAGGAATATGGGGATAAGGTTCCCTATGATGTCCATTTTCCTGTGTCGGTGGATAAGGTATACTTCCTTGGGGTTCGTAGATCCTGACCTCTTTTTCTGGTGTTGAATGTGCTGACGCGATGGCTGGTTCTTCTAGTTTGTTTTGCCATTTAAACACTTGGTCTGTTTTATAATCTGTGACGTCTCTTATATATTTCTTTGCTTTCCTCTGTTGTGTTTCTAAATCCTTGGCCATTAGATCTTTGTTCAGCTGATTTGCTAGTTTTTTGAAATCCTCAGATTCTTTGTGTACTTCCAGTTTGGATTTTAATTTTTCTATTTGTTGATCTACAAATTTCATTTTCCTATATTTTCTATCCAGAAGAAACCTGAGGCCTTCAATGCTCTTACCATTAAAAAAATTGTACCATTCATTAATGGAGTCTTTATCGAGGAGACCGTCATTTGGGGGTACATCCCATCTGAGTCTCCTGGGGACTATATTTTCTCTTAGATACCTTTCGAAGGTGTTAGTGTCCCACCACAGACTAATTTTTTTCTCCATCGCATGTCCCAATTTACGGGTTAGGGACTCTAAATCGCTATTGATTTTAGTTTGTGTGGAAAAGACGGTGTCTAAATTAACATTTCTGTGATCCATAAACATTAATACTTCCATAGTGGCTGCAAAAGTGAATAAGTGTAATGGTACTGTGTAAAAAATCTAAAAAGAAGGACTTCTGCGCTACTACATAAAACTATGTGAAAAAATATAATAAAAGTGATAATGTATTCTTAATGGTGCTGCAAAATCAAATATAGTGAACACCCTACACTACTAATAGACTGGAATGGACACAATCGTGATAGATTGCGTATGTGATTCTGCGCAACACTAAATGTAATAAATAACCATGAGGATAAATTGCACACCTTAAAAATGAAATAACAATCCCTAATGGGGTAACACAATAAGTGCAGGTCAAAAAACAAATACAAGGTGCATCACAGGGAATAGGTGCTATTCAATAATAAAAGTCACTAAATAAAAACATAAAACATAACAACTGTGACTGGTGAGTGATCATGCGTTGCTAGGTGATCTGGTGACTGTTCGTGGTAGTGGATACCCACTCGGGGTTCCCAGAACTCTCACCTCTATGGCACAATAAAAGTGCCTATGTGCTTCCAATGGGTCTGTGGTCACTCCGATGTAGTGATGATAGTGGCGTCCAAATCCTTCTGGAGGGAGGGGGGCGTCAATTCCTCCAATTGGGAGGTTCCTCTATTCCACAATAAAGGTGCCTATGTGCTTCCAATGGGTCTGTAGTCACTCTGGTGCAGTGATGATGGTGGCGTCCTAATCCTTCTGGGGGAGGGGGCCGTCACTTCCTCCGACTGTTAGGATGAACGTAAACGAAAAAAACGCCAAACAACAATGGGAACAGCGTAATAGCGATACTCGCTACGTCACTTCCGGTCCGCACTAACGTATTTCCGGTTGCGTGCCTACGCGTTGCGTCATATCACGTGACTTCTTCAGGGCACCGGATTGGCTAACGCCATGCTCATTTTATAATATTAGCACAGGAAGTGGAGAAAACTCCATTTTGTTGTAGACCAAGTAAGTGGTTGTGGTCACACTACCACCGTGTGAACTAGGGCTGTTCAAAAGATTTATCGATGATATCCTAATAATATGGAATGGAAGCAGAGAAACGTTGGAGCATTTTCTATCTAATTTAAACAATAATGACAGAAATATACAATTAATCTGGAATATTGTTATCAAGAAGGTAGAATTTCTAGATCTAGAGATAAGTATTGAAGGAGATCGATTAACAACCAAAACCCACTTCAAGGAAGTGTCTAGAAACAGCTATCTACCTATGACAAGTTGCCACCACAAACCTTGGCTCTACAATATCCCAAAAGGCCAATTGGTAAGAATCAAGCGCAACTGTACGAAAGACGCAGATTTTGAGACTCAGGCTAACCTAATTGGACAGAGATTTGTCAAGAAAGGCTATGAAGAAGCACTAATCAAAAGAGAGATTGAACGGATTCAAACGATGGATAGAAAACAACTGATACATGCACCTAAGAAGATACAGAGCCTCTCAGAAATACCAAGCTTAATCTTAGATTTCAACACTCAATTCAAAGATATAGAGAAGATTATCCGGAAACACTGGTATATCCTAAAGGAGGATAAACATCTACGAGAAATCCTACCTGAGAGGCCATCTATCATTTACAAACGAGCTCCAACCTTGAGGGATATCATTGTGAAGAATGTAGTTGAACCTCCCCCCAAAAATACATTCTCCTTTTTTAATGGCAAAGGGTTTTATCCCTGCAAATATTGCTATGCATGCACACATGCAAAAAAATTTCAAACCAAGAAACATGATTTTAAGGCAGCAAGTACAGGGAACACCTACCCAATAAAAGATTTTATTAACTGCTACACAGAGGGGGTTGTGTATATGTTACAATGTTCTTGTAACCTACAGTATGTAGGAAGGACCAAAAGGGCACTCAAAACTAGGATTAAAGAGCATATAGTAAATATCATAAAAGGGTGCCCGAAACACAACGTATCTAAGCACTTTGCACTTTTTCACAATAAAGACCCCACACAATTACTCTTTTGGGGTATAGAAAGATATAATAAATCTTGGAGAGGTGACCACAAAATCAGAACCCTCAGTCAGAAGGAATCAAAATGGATACATAGAACCAGAACATTAGTGCCTGAAGGGTTAAACGTAGAATTCGACCTTAACTGCTTCATTAGTGATTTCTAGATTTTATGTAGTTTTTTGTATTTATGTAAACTCAGTACTTCATTTCCGGTGTGCCTTCGTCTCTAAATTTGGGGAACCTACTTTTAACATCTATTTATATAAAGTTTTTTATATACTTTGGACCTGTCATTTTTATCCACATTTTTATCCACATTTTTATCCACATTTTTATCCTCATTTGTTTATCTATCTCAATAAGAAGATTTTTTTATCATATTTTTTAATCAGCTCTATTTGATGTATTTTTATTAAAGGGTAATACTGTTTTTTATTTATAAGAATAAAAGTTGCTTTTTAGAATTATTATAACCATACATAGACCGACCGGAGATCCGATCGATTGAGTCACCAACTCGGGTCATCATCCTATTGTTTAGGAACGGGTTTTAAACATTTTTTTCTAATCTTTTTTTACTTCTCTGTTTGAATACAACTTTATTAATGAACACTATAAACGACATTGCCCACTCAAAGATGGCCGCGGTACAACCACTTACTTGGTCTACAACAAAATGGAGCTTTCTCCACTTCCTGTCCTAATATTATAAAATGAGCATGGCGTTAGCCAATCCGGTGCCCTGAAGAAGTCACGTGATATGACGCAACGCGTAGGCACGCAACCGGAAATACGTTAGTGCGGACCGGAAGTGACGTAGCGAGTATCGCTATTACGCTGTTCCCATTGTTGTTTGGCGTTTTTTTCGTTTACGTTCATCCTAACAGTCGGAGGAAGTGACGGCCCCCTCCCCCAGAAGGATTAGGACGCCACCATCATCACTGCACCAGAGTGACTACAGACCCATTGGAAGCACATAGGCACCTTTATTGTGGAATAGAGGAACCTCCCAATTGGAGGAACTGACGCCCCCCTCCCTCCAGAAGGATTTGGACGCCACTATCATCACTACATCGGAGTGACCACAGACCCATTGGAAGCACATAGGCACTTTTATTGTGCCATAGAGGTGAGAGTTCTGGGAGCCCCGAGTGGGTATCCACTACCACGAACAGTCACCAGATCACCTAGCAACGCATGATCACTCACCAGTCACAGTTGTTATGTTTTATGTTTTTATTTAGTGACTTTTATTATTGAATAGCACCTATTCACTGTGATGCACCTTGTATTTGTTTTTTGACCTGCACTTATTGTGTTACCCCATTAGGGATTGTTATTTCATTTTTAAGGTGTGCAATTTATCCTCATGGTTATTTATTACATTTAGTGTTGCGCAGAATCACATACACAATCTATCACGATTGTGTCCATTCCAGTCTATTAGTAGTGTAGGGTGTTCACTATATTTGATTTTGCAGCACCATTAAGAATACATTATCACTTTTATTATATTTTTTCACATAGTTTTATGTAGTAGCGCAGAAGTCCTTCTTTTTAGATGTTGTATGGATATATGTCTGGGAAGTTTATCATTGCTGTGTCATTTCAAAGGTACAACACTCCCATTAGCGGGTGTTTCAATTGAGACTCTTAAAGAGGAAGTAAACCCTGATGGGTTTACTTCCTCTTTGTTTCCCTGCAAAGGTAAAGCATAATGGGCTACTAAGCATCGCATAGTAGTGAATAAATTTCATATTTTTAGTCTGTGGTCATATTTGGTTGATCCTGTATCTTTAAAATATTATCGTTTAAAAATTACTTAATTATAAATACTGTGCAGGAAAACTATCCTCATAAGCAAAACAATCCTCACGAACAGCAAGCACACGGCATCACTGCCCTGGAGGGCAACAGCCCTCCAGGCTGGACCTATCCTCTCCAGGAAAAGACTCTATATGCAGCATGCCATCAAGGCCCAGCTCCCTTAAATTTGCCAGGGGTGTATAAATATTCATATTTTCATCTGCATAGCTCCACACCTATGATCCAAAATCTCACAGCTTTTCTGGACAATAGAAGGAGTAAACAGACCAGCAGTGGCTGAGAACACTGAGCAAACCTAACTAGTCAATACAGCTGCACTGAATACAGCGAGCAACTAAATTTACCTGTAAAAATAGGTATCCAATATGCTAATGTCCTCTGCACGAAGAACACCTCCACCGCGCCACTAGCACCCAAAAAAACTTCAAAAATGCTAAGTAAATATACACCAGTGACAGTGAAAAAACTAATGAACACAAAAAGAGTCGAGCTGCCCCCTTAAAATCAAAATATAAATCAGTAATTTATTTAATCCTAAATATCGGTTAGGAATCAAAAATGGTAAACCGACACGTAGGATAAATAGAAGGCGCTCAGAAACAATAAAGGTATACCTCGCAGTATACAATAATGGTGATAACCTCTAATTGTGAATAAATCACCTAAGTGTAAACAATAAAGGTATACCTTGCAGTATACAATAATGGTGATAACCTCTATTAGTGAATAAATCACCTAAGTGTAGCACACTAAATTAACAGTGGACCACAAAAATATATAAACCTGTAAACATAAAATAAGACAAGCGAATATATAATGTGACTATATGAATTTATACACACATATATATGTGACAAAAACTTGAAAATATGAAAACGTGCAAATATTTTAGTTCATGCTGCAAAAGTCAGAAACTCCATATACAGTCCATGAATGAAAAACAGCCTCCAAACAGGCTGCAAGTGATATAAATGGTGACGAAAAAAATCAAGTGTCCCACACAGATGATTTCTCAGTGATAGATCTCAAATAATGAGTAACTCCGTGCGTCTTCCACGCCCCCGTGCACAGAGTTTTTTTATGTGCCCGATTCCCACCTATATCTGCTGTACTAGATATCATTGTATCCAATGCACGGTGACGCGAGGTGTGCGCATGCGCAGTACGTGACCCAGTGGGCGTGTATTTAGGAGCAGATAAAAGGGTTGAGTGGCAGCGAACACAGCCAATCCCATGAATAAGTCTACCTATGACGAAACATGTCGGGGGCGTGGCTGTGAGTTGTGACGTACATGCTGTCAGCCACACAGGAAGATAGGATTACGAGCGCATGGAGGAACGGAGGTTTCCCGAGGGAGGGGTGAGATCATTACCCAGCAGCTGCACACCTCGGGTCCGCCGTGACCATTGGTTATATTGTTTTATCCACAGAGTTGAGGCTTGCTGTTGATTGCACGTTCTTTGCCTTTTTTACTTTTACACAATGTGAGTGCTATGTGTGAGGATTGCAGTGATTTTAATAAATTGTTGTTGCTGAATTACACTATTGGAGCATTCATTTTCTTTTATGTGGATCCATTGAATACCATCGCTGTGAACCTCGTATACACTACTTACCCTGGAGTGTGGTAAAGAGAGCGTACTTTGCCTTGCATGAGAATGCTGGCATTTTATTTTGGTGAGTGTATGTCTGGAGAGTGTGATTCACTGGCACGGTGGTGAGGTGGAAGACGCACGGAGTTACTCATTATTTGACATCTATCACTGAGAAATTATCTGTGTGGGACACTTGATTTTTTTCGTCACCATTTATATCACTTGCAGCCTGTTTGGAGGCTGTTTTTCATTCATGGACTGTATATGGAGTTTCTGACTTTTGCAGCATGAACTGAAATATTTGCACGTTTTCATTTTTTCAAGTTTTTGTCACATATATATGTGTGTATAAATTCATATAGTCACATTATATATTCGATTGTCTTATTTTATGTTTACAGGTTTATATATTTTTGTGGTCCACTGTTAATTTAGTGTGCTACACTTAGGTGATTTATTCACTAATAGAGGTTATCACCATTATTGTATACTGCAAGGTATACCTTTATTGTTTACACTTAGGTGATTTATTCACAATTAGAGGTTATCACCATTATTGTATACTGCGAGGTATACCTTTATTGTTTCTGAGCGCCTTCTATTTATCCTACGTGTCGGTTTACCATTTTTGGTTCCTAACCGATATTTAGGATTAAATAAATAACTAAATTTACCTACCACAGCAATTGCAGCCACACTGAATACAGTGTGACAAGTTAAATTTACCTATGAAAAACACAGCTCCACAAGACACAGTGAGCCAACACTAAATCTATCTATCTAATCCTAGCACCTATCTAGGAGGGTGCTACATGTACAGTGCCTTGCAAAAGTATTCACCCCCCTTGGCATGATCTCCGTTCCCAGTGGATGCCTGTTAAGGGCAAACATGTCGGGTGGAGCATGAGCCTGAGACATCACCACGCTGAACAGCTGACTGGTAGACACCGGGGCTGATTCAAACCTACTTTTCTTACCTGCTTGATTTTATGGACTTTTTTCTTGTATGATTTGTTTTTTTAAATAAATACTTTTGCTGGAACATACTGCACCATGAAGCCCTCTTGTATTCCTCCTTTCATGAGAATACCCAGATCCTGGCTTTTATGAGAGTGTCCTGGAGAGTGAAGTTTTTTTCCTTGTTGATTCCTGGATAAACAGGTGGATTCCTCTCTGCTTTCAATCACTGTGAGTTCACCTGCCAGCAGGCTAATGGCCCGTACACACGATCCGAATATCGTACGACCGATCGTACGACTGTACTCGCTTAAAAGTCGCAAGTAGAAATTGAATAGCTAATAAAGTCACGAAAATTCTCGTACGACAGACAAAAAAAATGGGAAGTGATGTCACGTGTTGTAATGTATTTGTATTGTATTTTCGGACGACAACTATACTGACTAAACGAAAATCGTACGATCTGGAATCGTACGAGGAAAATTTTCGTGCATGTCCGATCGAATAATATCGGATGAACGGTCGTGATCGGCTGTCGAAAGTAGTGTACACACGATCCGAATACCGTACGATCCTTCCTCGGACGACCGTTTTCGTACGATATTCGGATCGTGTGTACGGGCCATAATGCACAAGCGCTTCTGATCTCTATCATTTGAGATCCAACAGATCTGGTAAGCAGTTTGTATTTGCATTTTATGCTCCGTATTCCAGATGATTTGAATGCATATGTGTCCTGCTTTCTGAGATTAAGTGAAGGACTTTTACATCTCCTAAATTTTGAAGAATCATTTTGGGACTTTCTGTTTTTGATGAATTCACTTTTGGTTTTATTCATTTATTTTTTTTATATCACATGGACTATTTGTTTTTGATGCACCATTCAATTTTTCACATTATTATGTTTTAGAGAATCTGTTCACAACAATATTTATCGTTATTTGTAGTGGTTTCTTTGCGCATCTTTTTCTTTCTTAAAACTAAATTTACCTACCACAGCAATTGCAGCCACACTGAATACAGTGTGACAAGTTAAATTTACCTATGAAAAACACAGCTCCACAAGACACAGTGAGCCAACACTAAATCTATCTATCTAATCCTAGCACCTATCTAGGAGGGTGCTACATGTACAGTGCCTTGCAAAAGTATTTACCCCCCTTGACATTTTTCGTGTTTTGTTGCTACTCAACCTAGAATTAACATGGATTGTTTGAGGATTTGCATCATTTAATTTACAGAACATGCCCACAACTTTGAAGATGTTTTTTTTTCATTTTTTATTGTGAAGCAGACAATAAATAGGACAAAATAACAGAAAAAGTCAATGTGCATAATAATTAACCCCCTAAAGTCAATACTTTGTAGAGCCACCTTTTGTGGCTATCACAGCTCCAAGTTGCTTTGGATAAGTCTCTATGAGCTTGCCACATCTTACCACTGGGATTTTTGCCCATTCCTCCTTGAAAAACTGCTCCAGCTCCTTCAAGTTGGATGGTTTGCGCTTGTGAACAGCAATCTTTAAGTCTGGCCACAGATTTTCTATTGGATTGAGGATTGGGCTTTGACTAGGCCATTCCAACACATTTACATGTTTCAACTTAAACCACTCAAGTGTTGCTTTAGCAGTGTGTTTGGGGTCCTTGTCCTGCTGGAAGGTGAACCTCCATCCTAGCCTCAAATCACACACAGAGTGGTACAGGTTTTGCTCAAGAATATCCCTGTATTTAGCACCATCCATCTTTCCCTCAACCCTGACCAGTTTCCAAGTCCCGACTGCTGAAAAACATCCCCACAGTATGATGCTGCCACCACCATGTTTCACTGTGGGGATGGTGTTCTTTGGGTGATGTGTTGGCTTTGCGCCAGACATAGCGTTTTCTTTGATGGCCAAAAAGTTACATTTTAGTCTCATCAGACCAGAGCACCTTCCTCCATACATTTTGGGAGTCTCCCACATGCCTTTTCGCAAACTCAAAACGTGCCATTTTGTTTTTTGCTGAAAGTAATGGCTTTCTTCTGGCCACTCTGCCATAAAGCCCAACTCTATGGAGCGTACGGCTCATTGTCGTCCTATATACAGATACTCCAGTCTCTGCTGTGGAACTCTGCAGCTCCTTCAGGGTTACCTTAGGTCTCTGTGCTGCCTCTCTGATTAATGCCCTCCTTGCCAGGTCCGTGAGTTTTGGTGTGCGGCCGTCTCTTGGCAGGTTTGCTGTTGTGCCATATTCTTTCCATTTGGTTATGATAGATTTGACGGTGCTCCTAGGGATCAGCAAAGATTTGAATATTTTTTATAACCTAACCCTGACTTGTACTTCTCAACAACATTGTCCCTTATTTGTTTGGAGAGTTCCTTGGTCTTCATGGCAGTGTTTGGTTAGTGGTGCCTCTTGCTTAGGTGTTGCAGCCTCTGAGGCCTTTCAGAAAGGTGTGTATATGTAATGACAGATCATGTGACACTTAGATTGCACACAGGTGAACATTATTTCACTAATTATGTGACTTCTGAAGGTAATTGGTTGCACCAGAACTTTTTATGGGCTTTATAACAAAGGGGCTGAATTTATACGCACATGCCAATTATCATTTTTTTATTTCTGAAAAATAGTTTTATGTATATATTTTTCTAATTTTACTTCACCAACTTAGACTATTGTGTTCTGATCCATGACATATAATTCAGATTAAAAAAACATTGAACTAAAGGCTGTAATGTACCAAAATAGGTAAAAAGCCAAGGTGGGTGTTAATACTTTTGCAAGGCACTGTATAAACTGCCATATTTGGTGTCAGGTAGGAATTTTAGATTCTCCTTTGATACTTAATTGGTCAGAAATGGCTCCCAGAGATTATTTGCCTTACACACGGCCGGACTTTTCGACCAAACTTGTCCGACGGAACGAATCCGTCGGACAATTCAACCATGTGTGGGCTTCATTGGACCTGCAGCGGACCTTTTCAGTCGAAAATGTGACAGACTTTAGATTTAGAACAGGTTTCAAATCTTTCCGCCTGATTCGAGTCCAGTCGAAAAATCCGTTTGTCTGTATGCTAGTCCGACGGACGAAAACCGACGTTAGGGCAGCTATTGGCTACTGGCTATGAACCTCCTCATTCTAGTCCGGTCGCACGTCATCACGGTCAAATCCGTTGGACTTTGGTGGGATTGCGTGTAGACAAGTCCGATTCAACGAAAGTCCGTCAAAAAGTCCGCCGAAAGTCCATCGAAAAGTCCGACGTGATTCAGTCCGTCAAAAGTCCGGTCGTGTGTACACAGCATTAGTTTGTAAATACAGAGAAGCTGTTCATAAAGCAGACCATGTAGAACCTCACATTTTGGTGAATTTGTCCAAATAGTTGGATATTATTTGGGATTCCTGAGAGACTAATGCTGGCCATACACTATACGAAAAATCGGCCGAAAAATCGTTCGTATAGACACTTCGTTCGTTTTTCTGCAAGTTAATGGGCACAAATCGATAATCGTTTGTGACGTTTTTGTGGTAAAAAAACGAACGGGAAGTTTGGTAAATTTCTGCCGAACGTACGATAAATTGCAAGGTTAATGTGTTTCCCGTCCGAACTTTCTGCACTAGGTATATGTAAAAAAACGAACAAAAAATTATTTATTCATGTCCACTGAACAATTTATCGGTCATTATATGATGGCACGATCGTTTGCGGTCATGGTCGAACGTTCGTTTTTCGAAAATGGGTTCGGCCGATTTTCTGTATAGTGTATGGCCAGCATAAATTAGGAGTCATGGTGCTTAGTATAAACATTTTGTAAATGACTTTAACAGCTGTTCTGCTTATTGCTAACCTGCTTGCCTTAAGGGAACGTGGGCTGCTAAAGGCAGAAGAAACACCAGCCAGCTATAATTCCTGACCTACACATACATCAGACTGTGCGCCCTCACCCTCCCATCCTGCCATGGCCATAATAAGTATCAATTAGAGAGAAACAATTTGAAAGCAAACAGCTTCTTCTGTGCTCACTCTTTAGAACACAAAAGCCCTCTGTGACATCAATGCACTTGAAATAAACCTCAGCTATATAAGGTGAGTATGTTAACCTTGGTCTCCAGATAGCAGAGATAGAGAAAACACAAACCACTGAGTCGCAGTCCAGTGGACAGAAGTAATCACTTGATTGTGCACAGATACTCTTATTTTTTACAGAGTCCAGAAGAGAGATTTATGTGCGGTTGAATACTGTAAAGTCAGCACGGCTATGGCCAATTAAACCCTCTACTGTATGCACAGCTCTTGAGATGCAGTCTATTAAAAAAAGATTTAGAAGATTACTATTCTATCTGAAGTATTTAAAACTATTCATTTTTGGCTCAAGTTTTTCTGTAGAATATTTAAGGTGTTTCCCGGACTTTAATGAACATGCATGAAAGCGGAAATTAAACCTCCATCACAAAATAAAAATCTTGGGCCCCCCAGGAGTGTTTTTGCTATATTGTGCTACTAAGCACAACATATCTGCACATTCTAGCAGATTTACCTTGCAAGCGATTCCCTCCAGAGCTGCGATATCAGCGCTCCCCACTGTCGCTGGAGCTTCCCTCTTCTCCAGGTCTTTTTTCAAGTTCAAAGTCTTTGGCCTCTTAATTGGCTGCGCTGAGATGTTGGAAGTCAAACAAAACCAAAGACAATTCCCAGCTCAACTTACCAACCAGCCTGCAATCAACCAAATTATCCTGTCTAACAGTTTGCGTTAAAAACAGGGGTTTAGTTTGCACACATTTGCAAATACATGGGTAAGCTGCAGAGACACCTCATGGCACCCCCCTATTATATACAGTCCTAACACTAAAAAAAAATTGGGAGCCCCCAAAGTAGAAGCACATGCATAATAATGGATCAATAGAGGGCAGGTAAACCTGAAGGGAGCCCACCCCTCCTTAAAGGCACAGGGGCAGCAATGGCAGCAAAGGTGCCCAGTTCATCCCCTCACCAGTATTTGAACAGTACAAACAAATGGCCACTGCCCCCACCTATAACTGTTTTTTGCAGCAAGGAGCGCATGGAAGGGTGATGCATGTCAAACAAAACCAAACAAAATTCCCAGCTCAACTTACCAACCAGCCTGCAACCAACCAAATTATCCTTGCTGCCATTGTGCTATATTGTGCCATTGTGCTCCAGATTTAACCCCCCTCTATCTATCCATTATTATGGAGGCTCTCAAACTTTTTTAGAGTTAGGACTGCATATAATACGGGGGGTGCCGTGACGTGGCTCTGCAGCTTATATATGTATTTGCAAATGTGTGAAAACTAGACCCCTGTTTTTAATGCAAACTGTTAGACAGGATAATTTGGTTTCTTGCAGACTGGTTGGTGAGTTGAGCTGGGAATTTTCTTTGATTTTGTTTTCACCTGCATCGCCCTTCCATTGCTCCTTGCTGCGAAGGCCGGTCATAGGTGGGGGCAGTGGCCATTTGTTTGTACTGATATGATGTAAGGCCCATGCATGCCTGTCTTAGTGTACACATACGCTAACAGGCAGAATCTTTTCTTTCATAAAAACCCTACCGCCAATGGTTTAAAAATATGACTTTACTTCAGCTTTAAAGTGGTTGTAAACCCCATTCATGAAATATGACCTAAAGTGGGGTTCCACCCAAAAAAAAAAACTACATGAAAAATCCTAAAAAAAAAATACAAAAAAACATTTGGATATTTTTTTTTTTTTACTTACCTCTAAATGCCTGTTGCTAGGGGGTCCCTCGTAGTCTGCCTGTTCCAGTGCCTGGGCTGGTGACATCACTTCCCCCCTCGGCACAGGAAGGGCTCAGCTCTGCTCCCTCCCTCCTGTCAATCATCTGGGACCCATTACAGGTCCCAGGTGACTGAGCGGCCAATCACGGCGAGCAGCGCCGCTCGCGCATGCGCAGTGGGTGCCAGGCTGTGAAGCCACAGTCCGGCGCACACAGTTGCAATGCCGGCGCTGCTGAACGGAGGGGGAGACAAGCGGGGCTTCAATTCCCTAATCACTGGACCCTGGGACAGGTAAGTGTCCAATTAAAAGTCAGCAGCTGCAGTATTTGTAGCTGCTGACTTTTAAATTTATTTTTTTTTTGACTGGCCCTCCTCTTAAGCACATCTATCTGTAACGTTTACTTATCTCCAAAGCTCTAAGTGCCATGTCTTTCTGCTGCTCCATTCCTCTTATCAGCACTTCTCCAACACACAAAATAACAGCAGCTGAAAATTTGTGTCGGAGAGGGAGCTTAGAGGTTGATAAGCAGAGAGCTTGTCTATTCAGAATACAGCTCTGCATGTCCCTTTGTTCCTCTGCCTATGTGTAAGGGATGGGGGGGGGGGTGTCTTTCCTCCAATCAGCTCTCATGCAGTGTAAGCCTAGACTCCACACCCACTGCTGGAAGAGGAAGAAAGATTTGCAAAATGATCTGCACTTTCTAAAGAGTGTAGAAAAGGGAAAGCTAGCAGATATACATGTAAAACTTATATAGGAACATTTGTTTTATCTCTGTGTATCATCTGAGGCTATTTACTTCACTGGTTATAAGAGAGGGTTTACATCCACTTTAAGGCTCTCAAAGTGCAGACCTCTGATATCCATGTATTCTACCACTATCTTCTAAAGATTTTTTGATGGTGACAACAGTTAACTATGCCTATGTAATGGGTTTTGAAATGACTGCTAGTAGACTTTATTGGAAGCCCATTTGACAGGGAGACAACCCAAGAGCACAACTGGAAGACAGGGGCAGAGAGATGTAATGTAACAAAAATGTAAATTGAAGCACCACACCTCTGTTAAAAAATCTAGATAGGACTTTAGTACAATAAAGGTCGAAGGAATAGCTAATGTGCTTCAATTGTCCAAAACCGCCCCCTTTATCAGGGCTTAAAGGGGTTGTAAACCCTCAAGGTTTTTCACCTTAATGCGTTCTATGCATTAAAGTAAAAAAACTTCTGTAGTACAACAACTCCCTAGAGCCCCCCTTTTACTTACCTGAACCCAATAGTTCCAGCAACGGGGACAGCAGCTCCAGCCGCTGTCTTGAGTCCTTATTGGATAGATTGATAGCAGCGGAAGCCATTGGCTCCCGCTGCTGTCAATCAAATCCAGTGAAACAGGAGACGGGGGGCGGGGTTGAGTCCTGCTGTCTGTGTCAATGGACGCAGCAACAGGACTCGGGAGCACACCTGCACACGTGCCTCCATGGAATGCAGCTCTCAGTGGGGGCACTCGAGAAGAAGAGGAGCCAGGAGTGCCGCTGAGGGACCCCAGAAAAAGAGGACCCTTGCACAGAGGAGGTAAGTATACCATGATTGTTATTTAAAAAAAAAATGAACCTTTACAACCCCTTTAAGATTGAAAACAATATAAATGGACTAGAGGTGTTACATTACACTAAAAGCCAAGGAGACCATGGAGATCTTCTTGGATGTAGATCACCTACATCAACATCAATACGTTAAGACCTTGATGCCTGACCTGCAGCCCAGGGGCTGGATGTGGCCCTTTGGCATTCTTTGTGTGGCCCTTGAGGCCCCTTTGTTTCCCTATTGCCCTGTTATAGCAATGAATTCTAGTAGTCTCATAGTGTAAGGGAGGGTTGAGACCCCTGTCATATTTTTTCCCCATCTGTGTCCCATTGCAGAGATTTTCCTTCACTTCCTGTCCCATAGTCCAACAGGAAGTGAGAGGAAGTCCTTGCAAATTAAGGGAACTCCTTGGGTACCCCCAGCTCACCAGAACTAGTGTCCCCATTGGAAGATTTCCCCTCTATTACTTTTCTGGGGATTACCCAAAATTTGGGATTTTCTTTTACTTTCACTTTCAATGATAATGGTAAACAGGACAAATAGAGAGGATGAATTTTCCCAACGGGGGCACAAACAGCAATAAAAAATGATAGGGGTTCTAATCACTCTCCACTCTGTACAAAACTAAAAAAAAAAAGTTTTGCCTTTAGTTATACTTTAAATTAATCTTCAAACGTCACCTTTGTAAAAACAAAATCTTATAAAAATAAGAGCCATCCGTGTCCATTTGAAAGTCTTGGTCTATATACTGTATGCGTGAAGGAAATTTGGTATTATTTTTAGGATTTGAATAATAATAATATAGGTTAGGGTAATTCTAATAATTTAGTATTTGGAATTTAGGCATCAATTATTGATATTGAAATGGGCTAGATATATACCCTATTTAGATAGGAGGTTTATAGAGAGATGTAAGTTTTATTGTTACATATTTAGGTCAGTTGACCTGTGCCTTCTCAGACAGGGTTTCACTTCAACCCCTGTATTTCTACTCAGTCCGTTTCAACTGAATGCTGTCAAGGAAACTATATGGTGGTGGGGGGGGGGGGGGGGGGGGCGTGGCGACCGAGCTCCAAGTTAGACGTGTGAGCTGAGAGCTCCGCTCGGCCACCGGAGAGGATTCGACACCATCCGTGTCCATCGGCACCATCCACGGCCACACCAGCCTCCATCGGACCGCTGAGCCTCGCTGCTTCACACAGCATGCCGAGAAACAGAAAACAGAAACAGGAAACACCCACAGACGCCATGGAAGCTATCGAGCTTCTTCGGAGCGCGCGTGTTCCAACAAAATGGCGTCGCCGCCCACACAGAACTGCCGGAACACAGAGCCACGGTCTCCACAAACGGCGGCAAGGGGGCCCTAATACAACAGATATGGGCCATAATGAATAGCAGATCCTCCTCTGGGACTTCTAGTCCATCTACCAGAAGCCCGGCCAAGCAAAAACAGAGGATTACCTCGCCAGATAGGCCGCTGAACAACCCAGCAATGGAGGTAAGAGGGCCTACTAACAATGACAGCACCACGCAGCACTCAGCTAATGACATGTTATCAATCTATTTGCGGATGATGTCATCCTACTGCTATCCAACCCACTCAAATCACTCCCCACAGCCCACAAAATTCTGCAAAGATTTGGAAAGGTCTTGTACTATAAGGTCAACTTCACCAAATCCCTAATTCTTAACCTAGGAACACCAAAAACAGACAGGGACAAACTGCAAAAATCTTTCCCTTATAGTCGGAATGACAGCGTTATACCGTACGTAGGTATAACCCTAACTAGCTCCACAAAATCACTAGCCAACTCCAACCTTAAACCCCTACTGGCCAAATTGGAGACACAAACTAAAGAATTAGCAAAAAAAGAACTGTCCTGGATGGGTAGATTAGCAGCATATAAGATGACAATCTTCCCACAAATACTATATATATATTTAGAGCACTTCTGATTCCCATCCCAACCCACTTCCTCAAATACTTGTCTACTCTAATGTGGAAATTCCCATGGGGTGCAAAGAAAGCAAGATGTTCACCAAAAACTTGATTTCACATAAACAAATAGGAGGAGCAGAACTAGTGGATATCCATGACTACATGTGGGCAACTAGACTTGACCAACTTAAACACTGGTTTGCAGTTAACAGCACCCCACTATGGGTTGAAATTGAAAGGACCATAGCTCCAATCTCTGACCTCACAGCCCTACTCATGGGGGACATTTGGCTGTCCTGGGACAAACGCAATATTCCTCCCACTATACGAGCATCCCTACAAGCATGGAGGTTCTTCCTAAACCAACATCACAGAAACCATCTTACAATTGACTACCAATTTCCCTTGAGCCTACTGGAGGCCAAAATCCCAATGTTATCACTACAGCAGTTCCCTCTACATGGCATACGCTGGGCACAAGACTTAATCACCAATGACAAACCCCTATCGAGTGAACACTTAATGTTCACCTATAACCTACCAAACAACATGCTCTTTACATGTATCTGGGTTGTACATTTCCTAAAAACCAACCAACTTCCCACTCATAGCCTGGCAATACCTCACACAAGGACAAGTTAAATACAAAGGCATATCAATATTCTACAACCTCCTACAGGACAAAAGATCCTTCCAGAAAACCAAAGCGATGGAAAGATGAGAAATAGACTTAGGTACTACATTTACGAATGACCAATGGCAAAAAGCGTTCCAAACAATCCAAAAAACATCCCACTGTATAAGTCACTGGGAAATGACAATTAGAGTGACTAATAGATGGCAGTACAACCCATGCAGACTGGCAAAATTCTTTCTGCACACCTCAACGATGTTCTGGAGTAATTGCGGCCACCAAGGCCACCTATTGCACATATTCTGGGAATGTCCATGCTTGACCAGTTTCTGGAACCAGTGATTCCAACTGATCTCTTCTATCACTGGTATAATCACTCCCCCCAACCCTGCGCTAGCAATTCTTTATATTGATGTAGACAAATTCCCATACAATGTGAGGCCTGTGGTATCCCACATAATCCTAACTGCTCGATCCCTAGTACTACGAACGTGGAAAAACGCCCTAACCGCAAACATCACTGATGTGACAAGAATAGTTCAACGACATTATACCTTTGAACGCATACTGGCAATCAATTCTTTGAAGTGTGCGAAATTTGATGAAACCTGGGGTATTTGGACAGCCAAATACAAATGGTCATAAATACATGATATGTCTTACTTCATCTGTATTTCTATGAACTCTGAATCAACCGACTGAAAATGGTGTGTACAAACCTGAGTGCTTACTATTATTATCTTGCTTCATTATTTTCACATATCTGTTTTATGTTTGTTTTTGTTTCTTTTTTTTTCTCTTGTACTGTCGAAAAAATTCAATGAAAACCTGAATGATTAAAAAAAAGAAACTATATGGCTGAAACTATACCCCTGGTTGGGCATTTCGCCCAGAACCTCTTAATGCCTTTTGGAAACTATTATTATTAAATCCTTGCAACAATCCCAGGTTACCACCTTTCTGTTTGAGCAAGTGCCCGAAAGAGAAGCAAACAAGCCATTAGTGAACTGTATTTCTGTTTTTTGGCTCCTAATCCATAGAAGTTGTAAATTCCACTGAGAGATGATGGGGTATTGGACTTGGCAGGGGATAGGCTGGAGCTCGGCAGATTATATTGTTCTGTTTCTGTGCAGTCTGTCAGACCGCAGTCGACACAGCAAATAAACTTTTCCCAGTGCTGACAGGTTCGGAGGAGTGAATGTGATTGAGTAAGTTATCACGTCGCTGAAATGTGTCTGAAAGGAACTTGTTACTCTCTGTGAATATACAAACTATAGCACAGCTAAAGTTCCAAAAAAATCATTTATTGAGAATCTAAGGCTCAATGTAAAGAAACATTCAGCATTTTGAAATTCAATTAACTTTTCCGATTTCACTTGAGTAGAATACTCATATTTCAGAGATAAACCCATACTTATACTTTCCAACCAGACTTGTGGGGTCAATACAGAACAGATAAGTCAAGATACACCTAAACATTTTTTACAGAGGGACTACAAGACTCAGGAATGGTCTCAAGAAGAGAGTTGTTAGAGCAGCAACAGTAGGCCTTACCTAATTGGAGGTCAAGGATCAGGTGGTAGAATTTGCAGAGACTGCTGGGATTTGAATCCGTTAAGTCAACAAAGGAAGAAACTTGTCCCACCTTCCCTGCTGCGTTTATTGTGTGACAACAAATCTGGACTTACATGTGTAGTGCTTACTCCCGCAGGAGCCCGCTGTCTAGGTCTCTAGAGTCTTCTCCCATAGTTGCATCAGCAGCCAGGCACACAGTCGCAGTCACTCCTTGGCTCAATGAACACTCTAGGGGTATGCTTTTCTGATAATTAGGAGTAGGGAAACTGTGAGATACTCCAAAAACTTTAACCAGCAATTTGAGGACACTAATTGTCCTACTTATAATCTGAGCACGGTCCTTGCTTGCAGCAAATATTGGGTTGAGCTATATCAGGACACAATAGATAATATCCTCTTTTTGGCAACACTGACTCTAGCACAAGAGGAACAAGCAGCAACACACAGTCTCAGAGATCTCTTACACCATTCTGTACTCACTAATGTCCTTGGATAATTGGATGCCTCCTCCCATATTTTCCAGACACCTTGCCTGTGATACCAGACCAGATCCTCAAAGAGAGTCTTTCAGTCAACTCCACCAGATTTCAGGAGAATAGGCCCCCCATCTAGCCTAGCTGGAACCTCAATGAGCAACAGACACATGGCAGGCCTGTCCAGAAGGGCAGCAGCCCTCCAGGCTGGGATCTCCTCCTCTAGGACAAGAACCTCTCTGCTTCAAGTCTCAGAGTATTTATGCTCCTTCCCAGCCACCATCTGGGCACCTCTCCCTAGGGATTGGCCAGAGCAGCATAAATATTCAGCTGCTGATTTGACTCTTCCAGCCCACTTTCTTCCAGAACCTTTCCATAAGACAGGGGAAAGCAGTCAAACCTATGAACAGGGCTACTTGCCAAAACGTGTAAGCATTTTATCTACTCTTGTGCAAGAAATAAAGATATTCATATGGATGTTGGAGTTGCCAACTACTACTTTTGCCTAAAGCAGTCAACCCTGCAGCCAGTGAAACACAGAACAGACCAAAACAATAAAATACATTTCAACTGATTACAGTGAGCCAGTAGCTAAACCTACCTAACCTAGCACCTATCTAGGAGGGTGCTACACATGCGATTGTCACGGTAGTTTGGTGGGTTAAAGGGTCTGTGAAAAGGTTAGATGGTTACAAGGTGAGGGGGCCCATCTGGTGGTATGGTGTTTCCCATTGGTGTCAGTTGTTTTAATGGGGAATCTGTCCTTTCGGAAGTTAGAGATAGTCAATTGTGAAGCTGACCTTGATCTGGTGGGATGCTGCTGCAGACAAGGGTGGATCTTGGTCTCTTTGTGTATACTTAAAACCCAATTGGGCTCTCAGTATTTATTACTGTAATGGAGTCCATCTGCATATACAACTAAGAAAAATATTACCTTTTCAGGTTTTCTTAGTGTATAAGAGCTGCAGTAAGGGTTAAAATGCCCTGTGCTGACAGCACCTTGGAGAGTCGGACACAAGCACTGCCCTAATCAACAGTGGTGCTCAGGGAGTGGCAAACCGCTCAAGGCTGGAACTGTTAATTGTGTGTGTGTGTGTGTGTGTGTGTGTGTGTGTGTGAGCATTGGTCCAACAAAGTATTTCAACCCTTGCTACAGCACATAACAATACTTAAAAACAAATTTAGGAGAGGATTGGTTTTACTGTATATGGAGCTTGACTGCATTACAGTAATAAGTACAGAGGGTTCAATGGAACTTTAAATTGGACCTTTTATTTGAAGTGCATGCTTGCTAAGTAATTTGTAATGCCTGATTCACACCTATGCATTTTTTGTTGCTTTTTGCAGAAATGCACTACAGTCCTTTTAATATGGTTTCCTATAGGACACGTTCACATCTATGCTTTTTTCAGCCGCCGTGTTTTTGGAAAGGGTCAGGGACTTTTTTACATGCAAAACAATGCTTTTTTTTTTGGTTTCATAGACTTCAATAGAGAAGTTGCAGGAAAGCATATAGTGCGTTTTTGCAGCGATTTGGTGGCAATTTTAAAAATTGCTGCAAAATCGTAGTAAAAACGCACATGCTTTTCTGCAGCTTCCACATTGAAGTCTATGTAACCAAAAGAGCAAAAAACACACCGTTTAGGCGCATGTGTGGTAGCTTCCAAGAAGGCCGCGTAAGACGGGAGCTCCACACTGCCTCAACCATCAATCCATCCTAGAGCCAGATTGTAGCCAGCGGGACACCCGCCAACAGTGGGAATCATTCGGTGAACCCCCTAGCAGCACTTACATACCTGGCAGTTCAGCTCGTCGGGACCTGGGACCACAATTCTCCGCCGAGGGAAAACGGACCGAATCCAAGATGGCGGCCGCGTCTCACCTACAAGACCAGCACACAGGAGGTCAAACAGAGCACAGGGAAGTCCTCACCCCAGCGACTTTAGCCTACACACAATTCTGGCACCCACCAGCATCACCCACAACATATCCCCATCCCCTGCCTCAACAGAATCGCTCATCGAGCGATCGCTGGACAATTACAGGCTAACCCCTATGGGAGAAACCCCTGCCCGCCTGGATATTATCACTACCCCTGGAATCCCAGGCACAGACATTCCCCTAAACAGCCAGGCCGCATTTTGCCCCTCTCAACAGGTGCCGTAAGTTTGGATGAAACCAGCTCTCTATACGTTGTTGGAGCTGTGAGTGTTCCCGGTTGGGCTGTCTTCCCAATGGGCTTATTGTGAACTGTCTTTGTATTATTTCGATACAAGTTCCTTCATCACATTTGGACTGTGTGTTTTGGCTGCCACACCATGTTGCACCCCACCTACATAGCTATTCTCTGAGCGCTCTGGTCCGGTCTCATGGTCCTTCCAATGGCTGGCTTCAGAGGAGAGAAGAGATCGCCAACAACATCTGGAATAGGGTTACCACATCATCCCTTTAATCCAGGACACACATTAATTACACAGGTTCTGTGGCTGATTAAGGTGGTAATTATACTCCCTTGGTGCCTTATCTGCATTAAATCAGCCTCAGAACCTGTATAATCAATGTGTGTCCCGGATTAAAGGGATGATGTGGCAACCCTAATCTGGAATGCAGAAGGAAGTGAGACGTGTCAGCCTCCTGTCCCTCTGCATTCCTTCGGCCAGTGTTTGCTTTTTGGTCAAGTGCTTGGAGTTGGAGAACGGGGTTCGCTATCAAAGTCAACAAATCCAAAGCCAATCAAAACACAAAGATACGGGAAGCCAACCACCATATGGATACACTTAGCAAGGCAGAAGCCAGGTGCAGAACATGCATGCCAAGATAGAAATCAAATGGCGTGCCGCGGTAGACTGCTTATCCTGATTCAGTACGAAGGCCACATATTAATGTTTGACTACAGTTTGCTTTTCAGATGTAGAAATTGTCAAACCACAGAATGGAAGCCAGCCTTCAGTCTATGGATCAGATAAAGACTTTTTTTTAATGAGAATGTTGGAAAAAATCATTACTTTTATACATTGGAGCTGACAAAATAAAAGGCATCTGTAAGAATTACTGCCTCTATTCATGACACTTCCAGCTGCTAAGGACAATATGTACATGCTGACAGCAGAGAAAGCGGTACACCCCGCGATAGGCAGAACATCCGGATTCTGCTGTATATTGGCTGATTTATGTTTTTCCTTTTAGGTGTGTCCTGTGGCTAGAGTGATGCTAATTTCTGCTTTCAGGTCGATGTGTTGACAAGGCTCTGCTCTTTCTGTAGATGTCTGTGATCAAGCAGCCTTGAGGTATACAGGTGCATGGAAACCAAAATCATTTACTGAACAGGTCTTGATAATTGTCTGCAGATCGATAGCAGTTCAGAATGAAAATGAAAAAAAAACATGATTTTTTTTAGCTTTCTTTTTTCCATTTGAAAATGGACACATAGTTATTATAATTTGAAAAACAACCTTTTCTGTGAAATACACATTGTGTTTCTTTGATGCAGCACTCTAATGCCCCGTACACACGGTCGAATTTTCCGATGGAAAATGTCCGATCGGAGCGTGTTGTCGGAAATTCCGACCGTGTGTGGGCTCCATCGGACATTTTCCATTGGATTCTCCGACACACAAAGTTGGAGAGCAGGAGATAAAATTTTCCGACAACAAAATCCGTTGTCGGAAATTTCGATCGTGTGTACACAAATCCGACGGACAAAGTGCCACACATGCTCAGAATAAATAAAGAGATGAAAGCTATTGGCCACTGCCCCGTTTATAGTCCCGACGTACGTGTTTTACGTCACCGCGTTCAGAACGATCGGATTTTCCGACAACTTTGTGTGACCGTGTGTATGCAAGACAAGTTTGAGCCAACATCCGTCGGAAAAAATCCTAGGATTTTGTTGTCGGAATGTCCAAACAAAGTCCGACCGTGTGTACGGGGCATAAGTTTTTCTATTCTTCTTCCAATGCAATCCCACTGAGAACTTTAGGGCAGTGGTTGGCAACTTGCAAGGCCTATGAGCCTGAACTGTGGCCCCTGAAGGGCCACACCTAGTGTTCAGCAGGGCTTTTTTCTCAGAGTATAGGTGCAGGTATTCCCTATTCCGAGTCACCCCTTGTCTCCACCCCCTACCCACCTCAGAGCGCCGTCTCTTGGTTCCACCCCCTACCCACCTCCCGGTATCGCCCTTTTTATAGAATACAGAACCTAGTGTCATTTTGTGGTGCTAAGTAATTTGTATGGAATGTGTTATTGAAAACCAGAAGAGCATTAAAATAAAGCCCCTGCAGCCAGAAACAATAGACCCCCCCCAGCAACAATTGATCTCCCAGCAGCCAGCATCAGTAGACCTCTCCTTCAACAGTAGATCCTTCCCAGCAACAATAGACCCCCCCATCAACATTAGGTCCTGCCAGCAATAATAGTTCCTCCCAGCAACAATAGACCTGCCACAACAATAGATCCCCCAGCAACAATAGACCTGCCACAACAATAGATCCTCCTAGTGACAACAGATCCCTTAGCAGCCAGCATCAATAGACCCTCCAGCACACCCCATCACCTCTTAGCATTACATACAGTACATTCAGTGCTGGAGGTGCCGGAACTGCATTCCCCCACGTTACTGCCGAAAAAAAAGCCCTGATATTTATTATATCAAAAGCTAGAAAGGACTGTCAAAGAATGAAGACCTGCTAGAGGAAATGATGGTCAGAGACTGCAGACATGCTCCAGGTAAAGTTGGAGGATGGAGACATGCTGCAGAAGACGGTGAGAGACTGGGGACATGTTACATGAGGATAGTAGCGATTACTGCCCCTACATTTCCCTTTTACAAACCGATGATCCTAATCTTATCACCAATAGCTGGGGCCCATGAGCCTCACAACAAGTACCAAAGGGTACTGTGTGACCCTCAGGCTGTAGATTGGACACCAGGGCTATAGGGTTTATTATGTCCCTCTTCTGTCAAAATCCCTTGAAGTTGTCTAAGTTCTTTTTTTATCTTCCTCTTCCACCCCAATCCCATGCAAGTCTAAGCTTTTCCATATATACAGTACATTGTGTTTCTTTAACAGAGCACTCTAGTGTTTTAATATCCCTCTCCCACTGCAATCCTACTGAGCCCTTTAGGGCAATCATTGTACATTTACAACATACAGGGGGCCTCAGCTGTGGCCCGTGATATCACCAAAGGGCCACGCATAGTGTTCAATATATCAAGTGCTAAAAAGGAATGTCAAAAACTACTAGAGGAAATGATGGTCAGAGACCATAGACATCCTCCAGGTTGGGTTGGAGAAATGGAGACATGACAGTGAGAGTCTGGGGACATGTTACATGAGGATAGTAGTGATTACTTCTCCTACATTACCCCTTTACAAACCAATGATCCCACTCTCATCACCAAGAGCTGGGGCCCATGAACCACACAACAAGTACCAAAGGGCCCAGAGGTGGGGGACTCGAGTCACATGACTTGACTCGAGTCAGACTCGAGTCACCTGTTTGAGGACTTGCGACTTGCTTGACAAAATTCAATAAATGACTCGACTTGACTTTGACTTGTCACTAATGACTTGAGACTTGACTTTGACTTGGGCTATTTGACTTGCAATGACTTGGCACCACCAGTGCTGTGTCTTGGCCTAGGCAAAAGCCCCCCCCCCCCCCCCCCACAAAAGAAAGCTCCCCCCAAGTCCCGGCTTCGGGGGAGATCAGTATTTTGACTTAATTTGTGAATTGACCAAAATAAATGACTTGACTTGACTTGCTTGACTTCTAGCAGGGACTCGACTTGACTTGCTTGCTTTTCGCCACAGTAACTTGGGACTTGCTTGTGACTTGAAGGTTAAGACTTGAGACTTGCTTGTGACTTGCACATGTGTGACTTACTCCCATCACTGAAAGGGCCACATGTGGTCCTCAGGCTGTAGGTTGGGCACCAAGACCTTTTTATGTCTCTCTTACTTCTAAATCCCTTTCAGTAGCCTAAGATTTTTTATCCTCCACCCCAATTCCTTCCAGCACTCTAGAGTTTCTCCTACCCTCTTCTATCCCAATCCCATGCAGTATTCTAGAATTTTCTATAATCTTTTCAAATCCAATCCCATGTAGCATGCTTGGGTTTCCTATATCGCTGTAAAATCCCAAATGGGTTTATACAGCATACCCCTCTTTTTCTGTAATCCAATGCAGAACCTTAGAGTTTCCTATCTCCATTTTCCACCCCAATCCCACAAAAGAAGTCTAATGTTTTCATGTTTCCCATCCCAATCCTACTCACCAATCTTGCGTTTCCTCTTCCACCTCAATCCCATGCAGCACTCTGGAGTCTCCTATATATATGTCGTCTAAACGTTCCTGGACACCAGTTACTGACCAATTTAGGTAAGTGCCAGATAAATGGGTTAATGGAGCCTAGCTATTTGAGCAACAGGATTTTTTGGTAACTCTTTGAAAATATACTCCATATAATTATCTGCATCCCAAAACACTGGGGAACTGTCCTTGAGACCTTCCTGGTGACCAGTTACTGACCACGTTAAGTAAGTGCCAAATAATTGGGGTAATGGAACATTGATATATGAATGGCTGACCTAGTATTGTCTGAGGCCTAGCTTTTTGAGCAATAGTTGACCCAGGATTGTTTAGTAACGCTTTGGAATATTGTTATACATACTTACCTGCATCCTGGAAAATATTAACAAGCAGACATATGAAATAATCATTCTACTGTTCCCTATCATTTCAAGCTAAATTCTAGGCAGAAATAAAAACACAAAATTATTGAATTAATTAGTACATCATAAAATTAACTTTTTAAAAGCAAGCCATACGTACCTGCATTTGATTTGGTATCATTGTTTTCAAGCCTCTGTACAGCAGGGCTCAGATTGGGAGAAAGAGAAGCAACACAAAGAGCCAATTAGTATGTGTGCTGGCAAGAAGCATACTGATAGGAAGAGAGAGAAGAGTGACAGAGAGATTGGCTCGTTGCTGTGCTGCTTCTGGAGAAAGGGGAGATTAGTCAAGGGCTACTCCAAACAATGCCCTCGGTCACCAATGGTGGTTAGGACTATCTTGGTACCCAGAAATACAACAGGGAATTTATTAAAAAATATATCATTTATTATAAGATGAACAAACAATCCACAAATTACAACAAGAACAGGTAAGTAATTGTTGCAGAAATACCACTTGAAATTAACATTAAAAGCAGTTTTAGAGGCCCCCACAGGTATGTGGAGACACAGTGATGTAGGTGTAGATGTGGTCCTCAACAAGTTTTGCGGCCTATGCCGCTTCTTCAGGAGGCGTCAACCAAAACATCTATGGAAACATACAATCTCATGGTTACAATATCATGGAAATCTAAATAGTAACAAAACTACCAGTAACGCATTTAATTTGGAGTATTGGAGAAAATCCCACGTGACTCACCAGACACCCATCAAAGGTGATCGAAGGGTTAAATCCCCAGCATGTATTTTTGTGTACTGTGTTAGGTGCTTTTACTAAGGCAAGAGATGGATTTTGTATAGTGAAGTTATATAGTCTGGGCTCATAGACTAAGGATATTATTGTCTTGGATTGTCAACCCTCAAGGTAAACGGCCTCCTCCAGACAAGCAACAATACATGTATATATGTTTAAATATTTATTAGAAAATTGAAAAATCACATATAGACAAAAGACAGTAGGTAAAGGACATACATATCCCTACATATCAAATCACATTGTATATACAGCATAGCACAGTACGGATCTTACATTGGAATAGCTAAAAGCCAACATGTTTCGTGGTCTGTGTATCCACTTTTTCAGGGCTTGCTTGTTCCATAGCTAGCTCAAAATCTGTATTCAAACAGAACATAAATACACATATAAATGTCTTTATATATGAATGTAACTCTCTATCCCAACAAAAAAAAAGAAAGAATTTTGAGCTAGCTATGGAACAAGCAAGCCCTGAAAAAGCGGATACACAGACAGCAAAACATGTTAGCTTTTAGCTATTCCAATGTAATATCCATACTGTGCTATGCTGTATATACAATGTGATTTTATATGTCGGGATATGTATGTCCTTTCCCTACTGTCTTTTGTCTATATGTGATTTTTCAATTTTCTAATAAATATGTAAACATATATACATGTATTGTTGCTTGTCTGGAGGAGACCGTTTAACGCCCTACCTTCCCATATATCCTTTTTTTCTTAAGAGATGGATTTTGTTCCTTGCTTTGCAGGAACACAAAATCCATCCCTTCCCCCCAGTCAGAACGAAGATCTGAGTGAGCATCAACTGGCGTTAAGGACAGTATGTCTTGGGAATACGGCAAAGGATGAGTTTCACATAATAGAAATAGTCCCTCAAGCAGTAGAAGGAAGTGATGCAAAACCGGTTCCTATTGCCACACTAAAGCCATCTATTCTACCAATGGCTACCATGGTGGGCATTGAATTGACTCCTCCAGTCACATTCCAGCTGAAGTCTGGATCTGGGACAATTTTCATTAGTGGTCAGCGTGTTGCATTGGAAGAAGGCTACTCCTGGGCAGAGGAAGAAGTTGAGGATGAGGTGGAAGAAGAAGAAGATCCAGAATCTCCTCCAAAACCTGTAAAGAGGCCAGCAGCTTCCAAGAAGGCAGGACAGGCAAAGAAGAAGAAAATGTAAAAAGAGAAAGGAAGTCCTCTAAGAAATGAATGCATGAAGTGCTACCTTTTTGTATTTTTTAAAATGTAAAATAAGGTGCGCTAATCTTCTTGTGCAAAACTACTATGCATTAAAATGGTCTCTCTGCAGTTCCAGACCACTAATTCAAAGTGCAAAATGCTATGAGAAACTAAACCGCAAACATGTGCGTATAAATAAATAAATATATGAATGTGAATTGATTGCATACAGACAGTGAATTTTTGAACATAACCATATACTCTGTATCAGGTGCTCATGGTTAAAAAACTGGCGTTAAAAAAGAAAGAAATGTTCTGTCCTTAAATTTCCACTATAGAGATGAAGTGCAGCCAGATGCAACCACATAAAGACACATAGTAGCAAACTAAAAGATACCAGATTTTGGAATCAATAACTCTTGCATGCGATGGTAGATTATGAGAATGTCAAGTGACCTGTGACGCAACGCGTCGGGAGGAGGAGGAGCCAGTGACGTCAGCCGCGAGTGTTGGAGACACTCGATCTAGCTGAGAGGAGGAGTGATTACCTGACTGCTAAACACGCTACACACGCTGTTTTGAGAGCGAACACATGTGAGTGTATCAGCTTGAGCTAGCTGTCTTATAGTCTTTCCAGTACAACACTATTGTGGTTTCTCTTCTTACATGTCGGATTGTGAGACGACATGGCGAACACAAGTGATCCGAGCACCTGGGCATAATCTACCATGGCATGCTTGAGTACATTTATAAACCTTTTTGTATTGTCTCCAGTCTGTATTTAATTGCCCAGATCCATACTCCTCCTCCTATGCCTCACCACCTGCCACATGGACTACACAAGCAATTGGAGATCTTTCCAGCTTAAGAACGGAGATCTGCCTTAGGCAGATCGCTTTTGTGTATTTTACCGATGATTTTCAGGTGACGGCTGACATCCAGTGCCTGGTACCCGCAGATCAGCTGGCACACCAGCACCTCCTGCAGAATCAAATATATAATTATATATATATATATATATATATACATATACATATATATATATATATATATATATATATATATATATATATATATATATACATATACACATATATATATATATATGTGTGTGATTCTGCACAGAAGAGCCACTCTGTAGCAGTAAAACTGCTAAAGGCGTTTTTTAAGTGGTTAATGGGCTAATATTCTTTTATTTTTGGCATGGGTTTGTTTTTATATTACACCTGTTTGAAACTGGCACCTGTAATAAATCTTTATGTTAATTTGGAAAATGCTGTGTTATTTCGCTCCCCGCCTCAATATCACAAGTACAGGTGCATTATAACAAGAGGCAAGTCTGTTGGCGGATCAGCAGCATTAGCGACTATGTTGACTACTCTGCACAGGGTTATTTTATGCAGTGCTTTTCATGCATTCTTTTGTTAAGACTTAAAGTATAAAAACAAAAACCCCTCGTTAAGTTGACATTCTTAGAGAACCATAGCTGCAAGAATCTGGCCAGCTGCCGCCTAGTTTCAGGTGTTCCCATCTTTCATCGCCTCGGCATAGCTTTTGTAGCAAAACAGCTTAAATTCCAGATGTGCCATGATTGCTTTCTACTGAGCTGTCACTTCCGCTCCCTGCATGTGGAAGCACAGAAATAGCATGCTACGTCTATTCTAGGTGCAAACCTCATCCACAGAAAGCAACCTGGAACCGACTCAAGAAAATCTCTTCCCAGAGCTAAAACTGAAGTCATTTCTAACTTCTTTTGTGTAAAAAGTTGACTTCAAGTTGAACTGGGGCAAGACACAAATAAAATACACAAAATAACATAGCTATGTATTCATTAAAACATCATTAAATGCATTTTTTAACCACTTCAGCTCCAGACGATTTACCCCCCCCTCCCCCTTTCGTGACCGGGTAATTTTTCACGATACGGCACTGCAATTCTTTAACCGCTTCAGCCCCGAAAGATTTTATCCCCATCCTGACCAGAGCACTTTCTGCGATTTGGCACTGCGTCGCTTTAACTGACAATTGCGCGGTTGTGCGACACTGTACCCAAACAAAATTAACGTCCTTTTTTTCCCACAAATAGGACTTTCTTTTGGTGGTATTTGATCACCTCTGCGGTTTTTATTTTTTGCGCTATAAACAAAAAAAGAGCGACAATTTTGAAAAAAAAAAAAAACGCAATATTTTTTACCTTTTTGCTATAATAAATATCCCCCAAAAATATATAATTTTTTTTTTTCCTCAGTTTAGGCCGATATGTATTCCTCTACATATTTTTGGTAAAAAAAAAACGCAATAAGCGTTTATTGATTGATTTGTGCAAAAGTTATAGCGTCTACAAAATAGGGGATAGTTTTATGGAATTTTTATTATTAATTTTTTTTTATTAGTAATGGCGGTGATCTGTGATTTTTATCGGGGCTGCAACATTATGGCGGACACATCGGACACTTTTGACACTATTTTGGGACCATTGTCAAATATACAGCGATCAGTGCTATAAAAATGCACTGATTACTGTGTAAATGACACTGGCAGTGAATTGGGTTAACCACTAGGGGGCGATGAAGGGGTTAAGTGTGTCCTAGGGAGTGATACTAACTGTGGGGGGGGTGGGCTTCAAGTCACATGACAGCGATCACTGCTCTCAATGACAGAGAGCAGTGATCTCTCTCATGTCACAAGCTAGAACAGGGAAATGCCTTGTTTACATAGGCACTTCCCCGTTGTGCGGCTCCGTGACACGATCGCCGGGAGACCGCCGGACATCGAGTCTGCCGGTCCTGCGGGCACAGTCTCACTGCACACGGCGGGCCTGCTATCCCCGCCTCTTAAAGGGGACATACAGGTACGCCCATTTGCCCACCGCTGCCATTGTGCCGACGTATATCAGCGTGCAGCAGTCAGAAAGTGGTTAAACTGACAATTGCTCGGTTGCGCGAACCTGTACGCAAATACATTTTTTGGCCTTTTTTTCCCCAACAATTTCTTTCTTTTGTGGTATTTGATCACCTCTGCAGTTTTGATTTTTTTGTGCTATAAACAAAAAAAAAGTGACTATTAAAAAATAAATAAATAAATAAATAATAATAATTGTTTTACTTTCTGCTATAAAACATATTCAATAAAAAAATGTAAAAAAATAGAATTTCTTCATCAATTTAGGCCAATATGTATTCTGCTACATATTTTTGGTAAAGAAAATCCCAATAAGTGTATATTGATTGGTTTCCGCAAAAGTTATAGCGTCTACAAAATAGGGGATATATTTATGGAATTTTTTTTATTAATTTATTTTTTACTAGTAATGCCGGCAAGAACGCAACCTGGAACGGACTCAAGAAAATCTCTTCCCGGAGTTAAAACTGAAGTAATTTCTAACTTCTTTTGCGTAAAAAGTTGACTTCAGGTTGAACTCAGGCAGGACACAAATAAAAGACACAAAATAACATAGCCATGTATTCATTAAAACATAATTAAATGCATTTTTTAGCCACTTCAGCACCAGACGATTTACACCCCCCCCCCCCCCCCCCCTTCATGACCAGGTAATTTTTCGCAATATGGCACTGCAATTCTTTAAACTGACAATTGCTCGGTCACGCGAACCTGTACGCAAATACATTTTTTGTCTTTTTTTTCCCAACAATTTCTTTCTTGTGTGGTATTTGATCACCTCTGCGGTTTTGATTTTTGAGGATTTAAACAAAAAAAGACCGACATTTAAAAAAAAAAGAAAAAAAAAAGTATTTTCTGCTATAAAATTTATTCAATAAAAAAATGTAAAAAAAATGTAGAAAAAAACGAATTTCTTCATCAATTTAGGCCAATATCTATTCTGCTACATATTTTTAGTAAAGAAAATCCCAATAAGTGTATATTGATTGGTTTGTGTAAAAGTTATGGCGTCTATAAGAGTACAGGGGATATATTTATGGAATTTTTATTTATTTATTTTTTACTAGTAATGGCGGCAAACAGTAACTTATAGCTTTTTTTTCCCTTTTTCTTTTTTATTGGTTGGACTAGATGGACTTCTTTCAACCTGACTAACTATGTAACTATGGTGTTGATTTACTAAAACTGGAGAGTGCAAAGCTCTGCATAAAAACCAATCAGCTTCCATGTTTTATTGTCAAATCTTAATTGAACAAGCTGAAGTTAGAAGCTAATTGGCTACTGTGCACAGCTGCACCAGATTTTTAGTGCTCCAGTTTTAGTAAATCTCTCTCTCTCTCTCTCTCTCTCTCTCTCTCTCTCTCTCTCTATATATCTATCTATCTATCTATCTATCTATCTATCTATCTATATATATATATATATATATATATATAGATAGATAGATATATATATATCAGAATTGCGATATAGTGGCGGATAATCAGACAATAACTGACACTTTTGACAACTTTGTGGGAAACAGTGACACTAATACAGTGAACAGTGCTAAAAATATGCACTGTCACTGTACTAACGACATGGTAATGATTAAGCACAAGATGTATGTGTGAAACGCATCTACGTGACCATGGTTTGGTGTCTTTGGTGTTACCTTTGTGAAACAAAATAAAAGGCAATCGGAAGTTCTGGATGTGCAGCCATTTCTTTTTTCTTTCCACTGTACTAATGACACTGGCTGTGAAGGGGTTAACATGAGGGGCGATCAAAGGGTTAACTGGGTGCCTAGCCAGTGTTTTTTTTACAGTGTGGGAGGTGCTTTACTAGGGGAAGACATGGATCCTTGTTCCTGCTTTGCATGTCTTCCCTCCTGACAGAACGGCAATCTGCTTTGTTTACATAGGAAGACTGCCATTCTGCCTCTATACTGAATGATTGGCGGGTGCCAGTGGATATCAAGTCCATGATACCTATCCATTGGCTCCCATTGTGAATAATCACAGCTGGAGCGAGCTGCCAGCAGCACGCATTCCTGCCAGCTACCTGCAAGTGCAGGATCATATACTGTATACATACGTGATCCTGCGCACACCGGCTGCCCTGTAGCAGTAAAACTGCAAGTGGTTAATGCAACGGTGTAAGTATCTGAATTTGACATTGTATCAGCCTGTTCAAATCTTCTGTACAGAAGAACTCAGACTGGAAGATGGAGAGTCAGGTCTGGGAGCCAATCAGGTGTGTTGAATCCAAATGTACTGACAAGAAAGAAGTTGATAGAAGGAGAGAGAAGATTGAACAAAGAAAAAGAAGGGATAGAAATTACGCAGGGAGAGAACAAGAAGGAGAAGGAAAAAGAAAGTAAAGAGGAAGAACAAGAAATAGAAGTGAGAGCAAAAAAAGAGAAAGAGAGAGTGCGAGAGCAAGAGATGGAGAGAGTGGATGGAGAGAGTGTGAGCAATGGAGAGAAGAAGAGGAGATAGCAAGAGCAAGAGAGATAAAGAGAAGTAGAGATAGAGAGAGTGGAAGCAAGACAGAGTAGAAGGTTAGAGAGAGTGAGAGAAAGAGAGAGAAGGAGAAGAGGGGATAGAGAGAGTGAGAGCAAAAGAGAGAAAGAGAAGAGGGGATAGAGAGCAAGAGAGAGGAGGAGAAGGGGGTATATAGAGAGCAGGAGCAAGAGAGAGAAGAAGAAGGCTAGAGAGAGTGAGAGAAAGAGAGAGAACGAGAAGAGGGATAGAGAGCAATAGAGAGAAGAAGAAAACAGGGAATAGAGAGAGTGAAATCAAGAGAGAAAAGGAGTAGGGCATAGGGAGAGCAAGGGCAAGATAGAAAAGGAGAAGTGGGAAAAGAAAGAGTGGGGGGCAAACAAGAGAAGAAAAAGGGTGTAGAGAGAGTGGGAGAAAGAGGAAGTCAGAGAACGGGAGGGGGAGGGAGAAAAAATGGAAAAGGGGGATAGCGAGAGTTGGAGCTAGAGGAAGAAGGAGAAGGGGTATGGAGAGAATGAGACAGAGAAGAGGGGGTAGACAGCAAGAGACAGAAGGAGAAAATAGGGGGTAGAGAAAGTGAGAGCAAGGGAGAAAAGGATTAGGCCGGGGGGGGGGGGGGTACAGAGAGTGTGGGCAAGAGAAAGAAGGAGAAGTGGGGATAGAGAGAGCAAGAACAAGGGAGGGTATAGATAGCAGCAACAAGAGAGAGAAGGGGAAGAGGGGATGGAGAGAGAATGAGGGCAAGAGAGAGAAGGAGGGGGCAGAGAATGAGGGAAAGAGAAAGAAGGAGAAGGGGGGAGAGAGAATGAAGGAAAGAGAGAGTAGGAGAAGGGGGATTGGGAGAGTGAGAGCAAGAAAGAGAGTAATAAGGGGGATGGAGAGAGAGGGAGCAAGAGAGAGAAGTGGGGATAAGGAGGGAATGAGGGAAAGAGAGAAAAGGGAGAATAGACAGAGAATGAGTGCAAGATAGAGAAGGAGTTGGAGGATTGGGAGAGTGGGAGAAAGGAAGATAGGGGGGTGGAGAGAGTTGGAGCAAGAGAGATAAGAAGTGAGGATAAAGAGAGAATGAGGGAAAGAGAGAGACAAGGAGAAGGGGAGATTGAGAGCAAGAGGGAGGCGGAGAAAAGGGATAGAGAAAGTGGGAGAAAAAGTAAGATGGAGAAGGGGGGATAGAAAGAGAATGAGGGCAAGAGAGACGTGGAGAAGGGGCATAGCGAGAGAATGAAGAAGGAGAAGGGGGATGGAGAAAATGAGAGCAAGAGTTCAAGAGCAAGAGAAAGTAGGAGAAGGGTGGAAAAAAGAGGGTAAGAGCAAGAGAGAGACAAAGAAAGGGTGAAAGTGAGAGAAAGTGAGAGAAAGAGAAGGAGGAAAAAGGGGGTGAGAGAGCAAGAGAAAGAAGGAGAAGAAGGGTTATACAGCAAGAGACAGAAGAAGAAAATGGAGGGTAGAGAGAGTGAGAGCAAGGGAGAAAAGGGAACAGTCGAAGGAGGGCAAGAGAGGGGGGGGTGAGGGAGTCTGGGCAAGAGAGGGAAGGAGAAGTGGGGACGGAGAGAGCAAGAGCAAAAGAGAGTAGGAGGAGAAGGGAGGATATAGATAGCAGGAACAAGAGAGAGAAGGAGAAGGGGGGATAGAGAGAGAATGAGGGCAAGAGAGGAGAAAGGGAAGGAGAAGGGGGATTGGGAGAGTGGGAACAAGGCAGAGCGGGAGAAGCTAGGATGGAGAGAGTGGGAGCAAGAGAGAGAAGAAGTAGAGATAAAGAGAGAATGAGGAAAAGAGAGAGAGAAGGAAAAGGGGAGATTGAGACCAAGAGGGAGATGGAGAAAGGGGATAGAGAGAGTGGGAGCAAAAGAGAGGTGAAAAAGGGGATAGAGAGAATGAGAGTAAGAGGAAGACAGAGAAGGGGAGAGAAAGAGGGCAAGAGAGACATTGAGAAAGGGGATAGTGAGAGTGGGAGAAAGACAAAAAAGGAGAAGGGGGATGGAAAGAACGAGAGCAAGGGAGAGAAGAAGAGGGGATAGAAAGTACAGGGGCAAGATAGAGTAGTAGAAGGGGGATAAAGAGGGTAAGAGTAAGAGAGAAAGAAAAATAAATGGTGAAAGAGAGAGTGGGAGCAAGAGAGAAGAGGGGATAGACGGCAAGAGACAGAAGGAGAAAATAGGGGGTAGAGAGAGTGTAAACAAGAGAGAAAAGGAGGGTGGGGGGGTGTAGAGGGATTACAAGCAAGAAAGAGAAGGAGAAAGGGGATAGAGAGCAAGAGAGAGAAGGAGAAGGGCGGATATAAATAGCAGGAACAAGAGAGTGAAGGAGAAGGTGGGATAGAGAGAGAATGAGGGCAAGGGAGAGAATGAGAAGGGGGATTGGGAGAGTGGGAGCAAGGAAGAGAGGGAGAAGGGGGAATAGAGAGAGAATGAAGGCAAAAGAGAGAAGGAGAAGGGGATAAAGAGAGAGTGAGAGCGTGAGAGATTGGGGGGGGGGGGGGTATAGAGAGAGTGAAAGCAAGAGATGGGGTAGGAGGGCAGACAGAAATACAAAATGAAAAGGAAGAAGAATAAAGATAAAGAAAAGGATAGATAGGTGAGGGATAGTGGGTGAAGAAAGAACAGGCAAGATAGAAGGAGAAAGAGGAGCAGAGAGAGGGAGCAAGAAATATAGGAGGAAGTAAAAAAGGGAGATAGAGAGAGACAGAGAGATAGGACATAAATAGGAAAAAAGTAAAATCAATGGAGAAAATGAGAGAGACAAAAAAAAGGGGGACACAGAGAGTGAGAGGGATACTGAAGGGGGAAGAGGAGATAGAAAGGTTAGAAGTGGTAAGGGGAGGGGCAGCGAAAGAAAGGAAAAAGCAAAGAAAGAAAGAGAGTGATAGGTGAGAGATGAGGGTGGAGAGCACACAACAGCAAAATAAAATGGGGGGATAGAGATACAGGAAGGAAGAAAGTAAAGGGAAAGGAAGGTAGGTGAGGGACAGAGGTGGGGAGAGGAAAGGAATTGTGTGTTGACGTATTTGTAACATGCTAAAAAAATACAGTATATCATTGTATCATTTCAGTGGAATTTATTGTGAACCCATCAGATACATTTAAACTCAATCAGTAAGCTGTTATCGTGCCTGTTCTGAAGTCTTGGGTAACTGCAGCAGGTTAATTCCTTTGCACCTTTTAGAATCTCAAGTGAAATGTCCTTAGAGTGGCTGTAAACTTCAGCTGGCAATCTCCTGCCAAATGGCGGTGATATATAAGTATATGACATCCATTAGGGCACTTCATTTACAACTACAATGTGTCCTAAATTTCAGGATAGCTGCACGGTGATATACTGCCAACTGGCAAAGTGAGCCCGACAGCCCAGCTAAAGGTGCCCGTCACTCAGGAGAGCAGGAATGCTGAGAACATTGGCTTGGTTAAGAAGCACAAAGCAGAGGAAAATTAAGCAAATTCATCACCGCTAATTGGCTAAACACCGGACGTCAAGTTTGATTTGTTTTCTTAGAGTTTGTTCTTAAAGCTGAACTCTGAGATACACTGTTCGAACATATCATTATGGCCAACACCTAATATTATGGAGGTCCCCCTTGTACCACCAAAACAGCTCTGACCCATCAAGGCTTAGACCCCTCTAGACCTCTGAAGGTATGCTGTGGTATCTGGCACCAAGCTGTCAGTAGCAGATCCCTTAAGTCCTGTAAATTGTGAGGTGGGGCCTGCATGGACCAGACTTGTTTTTCCAGCACATCCCACAGATGCTCTATTGGATTGACATCTGAAGAATTTGGTGGTCAAGTTTCTGATGCTCACTTGCCCATTGTAGGCTCTTTTGGTTGTGGACACGGATCAGCATGGGCACCCTGAACAGTCTCTGCAGCCCCATATGCAACAAACTGTGATGCACTGTGTTTTGACATCTTTCTATCAGAACCATCACTAACTTTTTCAGCATTTTGAGCTACACGGGCCAGCTTTCACACCCCACATGCATTAATGAGCTTTGGCCACCCATGATGATCCTGCGTGCTCCACATAGTGCATCCTAAGCCTTGATTGGGCAAAGTTTTGCCCAATCAGGGCACAGTGAAAGCATGTTGTTAAGGAGTGGGGCTGGGAATACGGTCAATGCATCCTTAACAACCAATGAGTCATCAGCTGTCAATGGGCTTCCCCGCTGACAACTGAATAAAAAAAATATAGCCATACCAGGCTTTTCAGGTCTGGTATGAATTTTAAGGGGAACCCCACGCCAAATATAAAAAAAATAAGGCATGGGGTCCCCCCCAAATCTATACCAGACCCTTATGTCCCCCGATGTAGATCCGACACACCACTGGCCGGACCCTAAAAAAGAAAAAAAACGCTCTGCCCTTAACCACTTCAATACCAAGGGCGTCATATGATGTCCTTGGCTTTGAGCGGGTATATCTGAATGATGCCTGTAGTTACAGATATCATTTAGATATTGCCAGTTTCAGCTGGCGAATCTCTACACCATAGGAACGATCATAGCGGCGGTTCCGCCGCTTGATCGTTCCTATGGGAGGCGAGAGGGGACGCCCCCCCTCCCGCCGCCCTCCGGTGCTTGCTCCGACGCACCGTTACGATCGTTGAGGCGGAGAGTGGATCCGCCGGCGCCGGATGTAGATCATAGAGATTTCTGGTGGACCAGATGGTCGCCGGAGTCTCTATGATCGTCGGTGGCCCGGCCTCTCCATTCAAAAAAAGGGCACCGCTTCGGGTGGGAAGCGGCGATCGTTTTATTTTTTGTTTTATTTCAGGCTTCCCAGCCTAGTGGTGAAATATGGGGTCTTATTGACCCCATATCTCACTGTAAAGAGGTCCTGTCATGTCATATTGCTATTACAAGGGATGTTTACATTCCTTGTAATAGGAATAAAAGTGATCAATTTTTTTTTTTTTCAAAAAAGTGTCAAAATAAAAAAAATAAAATATAATTAACAATAAAAAAAAATAAAAAAATTTAAAGCGCCGCTGTCCCCGTGTGCTCGCACGCAGAAGCGAACGCATACGTAAGTCCCGCCCACATATGAAAACGCTGTTCAAACCATACATGTGAGGTATCACCGCGAACGTTGGAGCGAGAGCAATAATTTTGGCCCTAGACCTCCTCTGTAACTCAAAACATGTAACCAGTAAAAAATTTTCAAGCGTCGCCTATGGGGATTTTTAAGTACCGAACATTGGCGCCGTTCCACGAGCGTGTGCAATTTTGAAGCGTGACATGTTAGGTATCTATTTACTTGGCGTAACTTCATCTTTCACAAAATGCAAAAACATTGGGCTAACTTTACTGTTTTGTTTTTTTTTAAACACAAAACATTTTTTCCCCCAAAAAAACGCGTTCGAAAAATTCCTGCGCAAATACTGTGTGAGATAAAAAGTTGCAACAACCGCCATTGTATTCTCTAGGGTCTTTGCTAAAAAAACATATATATAATGTTTGGGGGTTCTATGTAATTTTCTAGCAAAAAAATGATGATTTTTACATGTAGGAGCAAAGTGTCAGAATTGGCCCGGTATTGAAGCGGTTAAAGAAGGCTGACCACTGAATGCCTGCTCTGCCATTTGACAGTTGTTATATAGGTAAGAGGCGGGGCCATCTGGTGATGTCAACTGGTGCCTCCACCCCCTTTGTGACATCACAAACTGGTGCATGCTGGGTTGGTGATGGGGCGGGGCCACCAGGTGCCCCCCAGTGTAGCAGGCATTCAATGGTCTTCCTGCCTTTCTCGCAGGCGGAGCGGTGTTTTTTTTGGGGGGGGGTCCAGCAGTGGCAGTGGGCGGCGGATCTACATTGGGGGACTTTTCTTTTTCTTTTTTTAATAATGGAATTGTCAAAAACTGTGTTTGTGTTTTTTTCCTTTTTGACAATTTTTTGGTGAATGAGAAGAGGTACAATGGGGGGGGGGGCAGGATCTGGGGGCCCCCTTGTTATAGCCCCCTGCCTGCAGACCCTCACAACCACTACCCAGGGTTGTTGGGAAGAGACCCTTGTCTCTATCAACTTGGGGACAAAGTGCTTTGGGGTGGGGGGGTGGCGGAGCTCCCCCACCCCAAAGCACCCCCCCATGTTGAGAACATGTGGCCTGGTATGGTTCAGGAGGGGAGGGCGCTTGCTCATCAACTGCCTGGCTGTGTGCTCGGATAAGGGTCTGGTATGGATTCTAGGGTGGACCCCATGCCGTTTAAAAAAAAAAATCATTTTTTTTTTAAATTTTCTTATTTTTGATACTATCAATGCAAAAAAAATTGTTAAAATATCATTTTTTTAAAGGAGCAGTGATTTTAATGATGCTTACAGTAAAACAATTGTAGAGAAATAATTGCATTCCAAGTTTGTGATGCTCCTGTACTCACCTGTAACAATTAACAGGTGCTGACAATATAGAAATCACACCGGCAACCAGTTAAAATGGTGAAAAATGTACTCAACCTTTCTATTGTGTGCCTCTGTGAGCATGGAGAAGAGAAACAGCAGCGAATTATTGTCTGAGGATTTGAGAACAAATATTGCATGGACAATCTTAAGTTTACAAGTCCATCTCCATTACAGGATCTTAATGTTCCTGTGTCCACTGTGCACAACAAGACGTTTGCGGCCCATGGCACTGTAGCTGATCTCCCTGGACGTGGACGAAAGAGAAAAATTCATCAAAGATTGCAACAAAGGATTGTTCGAATGGTGGACAAAGAACCTCAAACAACTTCCAGGCAAATTCAAGCTGACCTTCAGGCATAGGTACAACTGTGTCAGCTCGCATTATACATTGCCATCTGAATGAAAAGGGATGCTATGGTAGGAGACCCAGGAGGATCCCACTGCTGACGCAGAAACATAAAAAGCCAGAATGGAGTTTGCCAAAACTTACCTGAGGAAGCCAAAATTATTTTGGGAGAATGTGCTGTGGACAGAGGACACACAATTACAGCTTTTTGGTAAAGCCCATCATTCTACTGTTTTCAGAAAAAGAAATGAGTTCTTTAAAGAAAAGAATGCAGTCCATACAGTCAAACATGGTGGAGGTTCACTGACCCCATTTTGGGGTTGCTTTGCTGCTTCAGGCACTGGATGTCTTGACCATGTGCATGGCATTAAGAAATCTGAAGACTACCAAAGAATTCTGGGGTGCAATGTAGGGCCCAGTGTTAGAAAGTTGGATCTCCGTCAGAGGTCATGGGTCTTACAGCAGGACAATGATCCAATGCACACGTCAAAAAGCACCCAAAAATGGTTTAAGGCAAAGCGCTGGAGAGTACTGAACTGGCCAGCAATGAGTCCAGATCTAAATCCCATAGAGCACCTGTGGAAAGATCTCAAAACAGCTGTTTGGAAAAGGAACCCTTCCAATCTGAGAGACCTGGAGCATTTGGCGAAAGAAGTGGTCCAAAACTCCAGTAGAGAGGTGTAAGAAACTCATTGATAGTTACAGCAAGCCAGTGATTTCAGTTAATTTTTCCTAGGGTTGTGCTACCAAATATTAAATTGAGGGTGCCAATAATTTTGTCCAGTCCATTTTTGGAGTTTTGCGTGGAATGTGTCAGATTTGGCTTTTTGTTTCTCCACTTTTTTGGATCTTACCAATACAAACAAAAGAAATAAACATGAGAATGCCTAAACATTTGTAAGTGCAACAATTTTCTGGGCGAAGTGGTGCATTATCTGACATATTGCAGGGGTATTTTTGGCTGTGACCATATATATATATATATATATATATATATATATATATATATATATATATATATATATTTTTATATATATATATATATATATTTTATATATATATATATATATATATATATATATATATATATATATATATATATATATGTATGTATATATATAAAACAGTCTACCTACAAGTCAAGGGTATAATGTGCTAGTATGCATACTAGCACATTATGACAGGCTTAACTGAAAACAAAGCCCTCCAGTGGCATGCTGTTTCTGCTGACAGGGCTTCCATCTTCACCCAGTCTTCCTTCTGGGTTCACAAGCTCCGACTGGTTGAATGGCTAAGCCACGATGACGTCACTCCTGCACATGCGCATGGAAGTCATGGAAGCCAAGAGCTCTGAAATGATAGCACATTCACTGTGTTCTCAATTCAGAGCACTGCGCGCATGGTTGCAAAACAAGCCAATATCTCCTAAAAGGTGCACATTTAGGAGATATTCATTTTACCTACAGGCAAGCTCTTTTATAAACGTACCTGTAGGTAAAAATCACAAATGACCCCGTGGCAACCCTGGAACCTGCAAATTTCAGAAAAAGTGAGCAAGGGCAGCTCTACATTTCTATTCTCACTGGTTCACTTTAAATTAGAGTGACTCTCCAGAAGATTTAGTTCAAAACAAGTCTTCTCCTTTTTTTGTATACTTTTTTTTTTTAGTGCAACTTTCATCCATTTTCTAAATTAACAGCATCTGTCTCGAGTTATCCGAAAGAGGAACATATGCAGCAAAAACATGTCTAACAGCCCTGTCTTCAAACCACAAGGCGATCCTGCAATTTAGGAAAGCATTGAAAAGATTTACTTCTCACTGTCAAGCGATAAATTATTCAGGAGCCCATTAACAGATTGTCCTTGTGTGCTCGGCGTATTGTCAGACAAGCTTTACCTTTTCTTCGTCTCAAACAATATCAAGACGCGGTCTACATCCGCGTGACACTCCAAACGTCGGAGTACGCACAAGCTCTACTTCTCCAGCAGTGAGAAGAGCAATAGAGTGACGCTTGGCTAGGTTGGCAAGCGCTTGAATTGACAGTTATACTCCAAGAAGAACATCAAGTTGGAAAGTTTGGAAACTTTAAACTGACTTTTTTTTTTTTGTTCTTTTGGAAATTAGTGAGTTAGTCTGATTAACCGACACAACCGTGTGTCATTCTCAACGCTTAACTGTTAATTAAAAAGTTGCTGACTGACGATTGAATAATTTCAGGGTTTTTTCGCACCTTGTTGGGTTTTTGCACTGTAGAGAGGCTGTTTTCAGGTTTTCTACCTGGAACGTGTTTGTTTCGCATTCATCATTTTCTCATTTGGATTTAATTGCCTTTCTTCATCACTTTTCATGGTCCTTCAGTAGCAATGTCCTTTCAGCCCCTGGCACTGCTCTTATGGCTTTTACGGGTTGCCAGGTGTGATCTCTGAATGTAATGCGCAGTACAGTTAAGAGTCGCTAAAAAGTGAAAAAATCCCATTAGAGATTTAATATTGTATGTTTTAGGTAACTTAAAGTGGTTGTAAAGGTAAAAGTTTTTTTTTTACCTTAACCACTTGCTTACCGGGCACTTAAACCCCCTTCCTATCCAGACCAATTTTCAGCTTTCAGTGCTGACACACTTTGAATGACAATTGCGCGGTCATACAACACTGTACCCAAATGAAATTTTTATCATTTTTTCCCCACAAATAGAGCTTTCTTTTGGTGGTATTTGATCACCTCTGCGATTTTTATTTTTTGTTAAAAAAATTTAAAAAGACCGAATTTAAAAAAATTTTTTTATTTTTTTTATTTTTTTTTTGTTATAAAATTTTTTAAAAGGGTAATTTTTCTCCTTCATTGATGTACGCTGATGAGGCGGCACCAATGGGCACTGATAGGTGGCAGTGATAGGCACTGATGGGTGGCAGTGATGGGCACTGATTGGTGGCAATAATGGGCACTGATCTTGTACACTGCTAGGTGGCACTGATTGGCACCACTGGTGGGCATTGTTAGGTGGCAATGGTGGGCATTGATAGGTGGCACCTGTAGGCATTGATAGGTGGCACTTATGGGCATTGATACGTGGCACTGGTGGGCACTGTGGGCACTGTGATGTGCCAATGTAAGGTGGCACTGGCAGGGTGTACTGGTGGCACAATTGAGGCACAATTGAGGCATTATTGCCTCCTCCTCTTCAGGACCGATGTCCCTTGCTGGTGAGCCGGTGATCGGCTTTTTTTTCTCCTCGCACTGTCAGCGCGAGGAGAAAAAAAAAACGATCACAGAGCTTTTGTTTTGATCATGTGATCAGCTGTCATTGGCCGACAGCTGATCACATGGTAAGGGGCCGGGACCGGCCCCTTACTTGGATCGGTGATCACCCGAGTCTCAGTGACTCGGTGATCACAGCGCGCTCCACGCGCACCCTGCAGGGCGCGCGCAGGGCACGTGCACAGGGGAGGCCGTCATATGACGGCCTCCCGGGAATGCAGGTCCGCGCTGTAGCCGTCATTCGGCTATAGCGCGGATAGCAAGCGGTTAATGCATTCTCTGCATTAAAGTGGTTGTAAACATCATATGCCATAAGTATGAAAGACTATCATCTGTGTGTAGCACTACCCCCGTAGGGGCTGCAAGTGAAAGGGTTCCCCCACGGCTGCACAGCCAGTCACTCAGCATTTCCTTCTTTCTTTCGGACACAGAAATCAGTCTTTGGCTTGCTTTTGTAATTTTATTAGGGGATGATAACATGGATGGGGTAAGGGATTATGAGACGCCCAGTGTGACAACAGGGACGCTTCCTCCCTATTTACAGACTCCTCTTCAGCCTTCCACTTGCACACACTTTGTTCCTCTTTGCACAGCTTCACTCCTGAGGGAACTGACAGGCTTTTTGTCAGTTCAGCAACAGCCCATTGCAGGCAGGGACTCTCAGTCCCTTGAAAAGTAGCACATACGGTGGGTAAAATAATTATTTGATCCCCTGTAGGTTTTGTAAATTTGCCCACTTAAAAAGAAATGAAGGGTCTATGATTTTTATCATAGGTGTATTTTAAATGATAGAGACAGAATATCAACCAAAAACCCAGGAAAAAACACATAAAACAAATATAGCTATAGCTATAAATTAAGTTTCAGTTCAGGTAGGAAAATATGTACTTGATGCCCAAGCAAAACATGACATTAGTATTTGGTGGAGACACCCTTGTTGGCAAGCACAGAGGTAAGACATTTCTTGCACTGTAGTTGGTGACCAGGTTTGCACACATCTCAGGAGGGATTTTGGTCCACTCTGCCTTAGAGATGTTCGCTAAATCCTTAAGGTTTCTTGGCTGTCTCTTGCCAATTTGAAGTTTCAGCTCCCTCCATAAATGTTCTATAGGATTAAGGTCTGGAGACTGACTAGGCCATTTTACGACCTTAATGTGCTTCTTCTTGAGCCACTCCTTTGTTGCCTTGGCGGTATGTTTTTGGTCATTGTCATCCTGGAAGACCCATCCAAGACCCATCTTCAGTGTTCTGGCTGAGGGAAGAAGGTTCTCATCCAAGATTTCGCAATACATGGCCATACATACAACATACGACATACAATATGTCGGCCTGTACCTTTAGCAGAGAAACAACCCCAAAGCATCATGTTTCCACCTCCGTGCTTGACTGTAGGGATGGTTTTCTTAGGGTCGTAGTCAGCATTTTTCTTCCTCCAAACACGACGAGTCGAGTTACTGCCAAAGAGCTCAATTTTTGTGTCATCTGACCATTGCACTTTCTCACAACGCTTCTCTGAATCATTTAGATGTTCATGGGCATGGCTGTACATGAGGAGGGGGACTCGCTGTGTATTATAGACCCTTTATTTCTTTGTAAGTGGGCAAACTTACAAAATCTGCAGGGTTCCACTGCTTGCAGAAAATGCAGAAAATGCTAGCCCACCTGGCTGCCACCAGCTGCACCTGGCTGCTTCTCTCTTCCTAGTCCTCCTGACTGACACACACATGGAGATTCCCCAGGACAAGGTTAGATGAAGACTTGGCACGGTGGTCTTCAAGGGAGCACTCCCGCAGTTGGCACCCTCTCCCCTTGTCTTGTCCCTGCACCGTGCTGATCTACTCACTGTCTCTGCTTGCCTCCTGTAGTGGGATCCTTCCAGGCCAGGCTCTCGAGCTCCAGCCTGAGGTAAACCCGAGCCCCCTCAAGGCCCAAGGACAACCTTCCTCAGTACTGCTTCTCCATCTTCCACCCGAACTCCCTTTCTTGCATGGCCCATATCTATTTATGGGCTGCTTTGACTCCCTGCCAGGCCCCAAACCTGGGGATTGGCCAAAGGCAAACCTTCCTAGCTTCCACCCACTATTTCCTAGAACATTCTCCAACATTCTAGAAACAGGGGGGCACCAGATAGCTGCCAGGATGAGTCATCCAGCCCTGGCCTCTAATAACTCTGACCCAGATTCCTATGACTCGGGTTTATCCACCAGCCAGCAGACTATGTTTTACCTGCACTATACTCCTAGTAGTACACAAGTTTGTACTATTGTCATGCAAATCACATTATTTGTACCTCCTTATTTCAATGTGTATCAATGTGGCCTGTTACAGCAGGCTGAATATCTCTGGATCTGTGGGCGTGTTGAGGGCCTGGAGCTCAGTATGCAGACTCGTGATGTCACCAGACTCCCCTCCTAACAGTACAAGCCCCCACAAATCTCCCTAGTGCTGCACAGCAGCATGCATGGTGGGTGCACATGCGGCCATGCCCCCTCATGAGTCCTGACTCAATCAGACAACTAGGTAAGCTCCACCTGACTTCCTCGAGTCCCACAATACTGAGGCACCAAACATCTACTGCCGGGCTGGTCGGTAAGTAGGCTTGGAATTTTTCCTTGGATTTATCCTTGGCCTTGTTTATATTTATTTGCCCTCGAATGCTGTTTACTGTAATGGCCAATCATAGATGGGGGTAGTGGACCCCTTTTTTGCATCTATTGCTGGGGGGAGCCTATAGAGGGATCTGTGTGGATGTGCTTTGTGTGTTACCGATCCCGGTCTGTCAATCACAGGAGAGGGGGGTGACGACAACTTTTTTTAATGTGTTGTATTTTTTTGCTGAAGGAAAACCAGGGAGGTTTACAGATGACAAGCTGCTCCTTTCCCGGCCAGACTGCAGATAGATGAGTTCTCCTGCTTTGCTGGGTGAGATGGGATGTTTCGTTTATTTTAGATTTTTCGGATTTACAACCACTTTAACGGCTTAAATACCGCCCACCGTATATATATAACACCTAGGACGTGATCCATGCGCCGGGGTAGAGAGTGCCCCCGCTGCCATGGTTGTGCTGCGATTGGCTGCAGCACCAGCCAATCAGTGGCTGTTGACCGCTGATTGGTTGCCAGCACCCGACGATCGACTCCGGACATTACCGAAGAGAGCCCTGTGTAGGTAAGTAAACAAACACAGGGCTCTCTTCTGACAGCAGTGATGTGCTGTTTTTTACTTCCCGCAAAGCACATTGCTTCGTAAAAGCACCCCACACAGTAACATATGTTGGCCACACGTTTAACCCCTTGATTGCCCTAGATGTTAACCCCTTCCCTGCCAGTGTCATTAGTACAGTGAAAATGTATATTTTTAGCACTGACCACTGTATAGGTGTCACTTGGTTCCCAAAAAAGTGTCAAAATTGTCAGTTAGGTGTCTGATTTGTCCATGGCAATATCGCAGTGCCGCTATAAGTTGCTGCTCGCCGCCATTGCTAGTAAGAAAAATAAATAAATACAAATTCCATAAATATATCCCATAGTTTGTAGACGATATAACTTTTGTGCAAACCAGTCAATGTACTTTTATTGGGAAAATAGCTGTCCAAAATACCAAGCCATTGACTCTGATTTAAAGCACCTGTGCAAGATAAAGGAAAACCTGCAAACATGGCCTATTGGGGGTACTTGAGGACAGGGTTGAGAACCAATGCTTTAGACGACAAGCAGCAGTTTAGTTGGACATTGAGCGTATACCGCTAATGATCCATACAGTAACTTGAACCCGTTATTTTGTCCAGTATGGAAAAAGCACAAATTCACCGGCATAGGGTTGATTGCTCTGCCACTATAAAATTCACTGGCGGTGAATCTAGAGTTGCCACCTCATCCCTTTAAACCCCAACACATATTAATTACACAGGTTCTGTGGCTGATTAAGGTGGTAATTGAACTCACTTGGTGTCTTATCTGTATTAAATTAGCCACAGAACCTGTGTAATTCATATGTGTTCGGGTTTAAAGGGATGAGGTGGTAACTCTAGGTGAATCTGACCATGCAGGTGATTTGCTTATCTCCAACTTTGATCCAATAGTTGAAATCAAAACAGAGTAGCATAAGTCCTGTGCTTATTCAATTGACTGCACACAAATGCTCCGTTGCCATATATCGGCAGCTGTCATCTGGTAATCCTTAGCAACTGAATAACTGTTATCTAAAATAGAAGGGGTGGGAGGTTGTGAAAAAAATTCCCTTTTTTTTTTTTTTTCTTCTTTTTTGTATCTAGCTAGAGATAGTCTCCGTCTAGATAGATTTATGTGTTTATTTACACAATGTTATCACTTTCCACGTTGCTATTACAGAGAATATAACACTCTAATGTTCCTAAAATGGGCAGAAGTTCTACAGACTTCATTTCCTTCCAGCAATGTAACTTTTAATACTACGTTTTCCTGCACATTTTTTTTTTTCGTAGTTCAAATTTCCCATTTAAGCTTTCTTAAAGACCTGTCAGTCGTGTGCCTATGGCAGGTCCTGCTGCCTATTCCCTAGCCCAATAGCTAATCTTGTCTCTTCAAGGTTGCTCCAAGCATAAGAATGGAAGTTTTAGAAGCTACTGTACTTATAAAAGCTGCCTGGTTCTGCAAATACACATTGTCAAATACTATAAATCATGGTTTTGATTCTCAGCATGTGGGAACTATTTGGTATGGTCTTTTGGGCCTTTTTCAGTAAAAGGCTCCTATGCCCTGTACACACGATCGGATTTTCCGACAACAAAACCGTGGATTTTTGTTCGAAGGATGTTGGCTCAAACTTGTCTTGCATACACACAGTCACATGAATGTTGGCCCAAAATTCCCAACGTGAGAACGCGGTGACGTACAAGACACGCGACGACACGTACGAGCTGAGAAAAATGAAGTTCAATAACCAGTGCGGCTCCTTCTGCTTGATTCCGAGCATGCGTGAACTTTTGTGCATCGGACTCGTGTACACTTCCAACTACAAAGTTTTGTTGGTGGAAAATTTGAGAACCTGCTATCAAACATTTGTTGGCGGAAATTCCGACAGCAAATGTTCGATGGAGCATACACACGGTCAGACTTTCAGCCAACAAGCTCACATCCAACATTTGTTGTCGGAAAATCCGATCGTGTGTACGGGGCATTAGTCTTAAACCTGGAGTTTACGTATGCCAGTTTTACATAGTCACATTGGTCCGGCTTAGACCAATGTAAATATGTATGTGCCATACCTATGGAATTTCCTGGAAGCTAGAAATCACTGTAGTAGACACTGCTACTCCAGCAATCTCCATCAGCTTATGGGTCCTGTGCTGAATGGCTGCCCTGCTGTATTGTGAACACAGGAGGTTGCGCGCTGAGCACGGGCAGCATCCAGGCAACACTTTGCAAGTTCTCAATGAATGTTAAGCATGCTGCGGTCCCCTGAAGACGCGTATTCAGACGAAACGCGTTGGACGGAACTACTGCGACGTCATCATGCACAATGCTGGGCACCATGTTTCTTGTGAGTATATTTTTAAAATAAAATATATGCCAATTTTGGATATTGGGCCATTTTTATTCTTTATGAGCATTACCTGTTGGATAAGTAAAAAGCAAAATAGCAAGGAAGAACTCAAGTGTAAGAAATCCAGGAAACTGCTGTATGTATAGGGAATGTAATAGTGGGACTATAGCAGGAAGTCAGGTGGACTTCCTTTAGCCCAGGACGTTTTTCTCAGAGAATAGGTGCAGGAACTCCCCCTTTCTGACTCAATTCTTGTCTCCGCCCCCCTAACCATCCCTGAGAACCATTTCTTGATTCCCCCCTTCCCAACGACCTCTCAGTACTGCCCCTTTTAGAGAATACAACACCAAGTATAATTTTGTGGTCATTTTGCAAGTAATTTGTATGGAATTTGGTCATGATAAAAAGAAAAGCAGTGAAATAGATCCCCTGCAGCCAGCAGCAATATACCCTCCCAAGCAACAATAGATTTCCCTAAGCAACAATGGACCCCTGCAGAAAACGACCACCTCAGCAACAGACCTTGAGCAGCAACAATAGATCTCCCAGCAGCCAGCATCAATAGACCCCTCCCTCAACAGCAACAATTAACCTCCCAGAAACATAACCCCCCCTCACTCAGTAAACCAACAACAATAGACCTCCCCAGCAACAGTCGACCCCCATGCAAAAAAAGATCCCCTCCATCAACAATAGATCCCCCAGCAGCCAGCATCAATAGACCCTCCAGCACACCCCTGCACCCCTTGCCATTATATACAGTACATGTTGTGTTACACTATATGATTTATTATGCTCTGTGTCTTTAAGATCTGTTCCCTCTGTCTATCTGAACTCTTTCTCTCACCGTAGTTCTGTATAATCTCCTCCCCTTCCTCTCTCTGATTCATTGTGCACAGTATACCTCATTGCTGTAACATCTTTACATGTGGCTTACAACTGCAACGTTTTTCTACCTATGGATACCCATCATTAAACGGAACATTTGAGTGGATTCATCGTCTGTCTTTCCATACAGTGAGTTATCCATTGAGTTAAGCTGTCTGAATTGATGCAAGGGATAAATAGATCACCAGGTCATGTAAGCTCTATGTGAAGCTGAAGATAAAGTTATTGGCTTGTAGTTGAGTCAGAACAGTACATTCCCCCGCATTCCCACCGAAAAAAAGCCCTGCTTTGGCCCAAGACTGTGTGCATATGCTTTGAGTCCAGCGATTACATTCCCTATACATACAACCATTATTTGGGTTCCTGGAGCACTTGTTTAGTGTTCTTTCTTGCCATTCAGCTGTTCCACTACCCTAGGGACCACTTTCAAGGCTGCCCAAAGCTACCTATGCACCTAGCTTTCCATACAATTTGAATGCTTGTGTTGGGGTTCAGTGCCAGCCTTCTTTGTAGTTATTGTAAAAAGCAAAATAAATGACCTGTTGGATAATCATGGAGATGGTCCATTGGTGCTCTAAGGGGAGGGTTGGAACCAGGTGATGTGGTAGATCTGGGGCTGCTGTTTGTTGCTGTGCAATACATTCGTGCTAGATCGACCTCCTATAATTTAGAGGTCTGGTCGATCCGGTAAGAAGTGTGAATATATGCAGTGAGACTCTCCACAACAAGCTTTTGGCTGATTCTAAAATTCCGTATCACCACAGAGTGGTACTGTGGATACGACACACTGATAGTTAATGCCACGTCCCGATAATTGAGATCATTGGAAGGAGTTTGGAATGATGGACTTTTTAGGCATAACACAGAAAAGTTTTAAAAAAGAGTTTCAGTATTTATTACAAGAATTAAAAATACATTTTTAAATTTATTAAAAACTTTATTTTTAATCCTTGTAATAAATACTGAAACTCTTTTTTAAAGCTTTTCTGTGTTATGCCTATAAAGTCCATCATTCCAAACTCCTTCCAATGATCTCAAGTTTTTGGCTGAATTTATCACAATTTCGGAGGAATTCATATCTTTGACTCTTTATTGTTTATCATGGCACTTTCACTTTGAATATGGACGTTTTCATTTATTATTTACTTAATTATTTTAATTTGCTGTTACTATATTAAGGTGCTGCCATTCAACATTCTGTCATTTCACCCAGCCCTGATGAAGGGGGACTGTGTGGTTCTGGAAGGCGTTGGCTGTTGGCTGACCTGCTTCTTGTGACCACTTGGACATTAAAGATTTTGAATCCTAGTGATTTTTCACTTGGCACTCTCTTTGACCTATTACACATGGTTATGTTAGTGACAGGCTGAATCATACTGGATAAATACTAGATGAAAAAGAATAACACTTTTGGAACCCTAAATAATTTTTTTTTAACACTTGCCGACCGCCATACATACAGTGCTGTGAAAAAGTATTAGCCCCTTCCTGATTTTTTTTTTTTTTTCATATTTCTCACACTTAAATGATTCAGATAATCAAACAAATTCTACTATTACACAAAGATAACCAGAGTAAATCCAAGATGCAGTTTTTAAATTATTATTTAATTTATTAAGGGAGAAAAGCAATTCAAACCTGCCTGGCCCTATGTGAAAACGTAATTGCCCCCTCCCATGCTGAATTATGAATGAATTGTGATTAACCACAATTTTTTGGAAAGCGGAGTTATATTTCACTTGTCACACCCAGGCCTGATTACTGCCAGATCTGTTGAATCAAGAAAACACATAAATAGAAGCTGTCTGACAAAGTGAAGCACACCAATGCCGCGTACACACGATTGCACATTCCGACAACAAAATCCATGTTTTTTTTTCCGACGGATGTTGGCTCAAACTTGTCTTGCATACACACGGTCACACAAATCTTGTCGGAAATTCCGATCGCCAAGAACACGGTGACGTACGACACGTACGACGACCCGAGAAAAATGAAGTTCAATAGCCAGTGCGGCTCTTCTGCTTGATTCCGAGCATGCACGGAACCTTTTGCGTCGGAATTGTGTACACACGATCGGAATTTACGACAACAGATTTTGTTGTCGGAAAATTTGGGATGCAGATCTCAAATTTTGTTTGGTGGAAATTCCGATGGAAAATGTCCGATGGAGCCTACACACGGTCGGAATTTCCGACAACAAGCTCCCATCGAATATTTCCCGTTGGAAAATCCGACCTTGTGTACGCGGCATAACAGATCGCAAAAAGCCACACATCATGCCACAATCTAAAAAAAAATCAAGAACAGATTAGAAACAAAGTAATGTACATGTATCGGTCTAGGAAGGGTTTCAACGTAATTTCTAAGGCTTTGGAACTCCAGTGAACCACGGGGAGAGTCATTATACACAAATTGAGAAAACTCGGAACAGTGGTGAACCTTCCCAGGAGTGGCGACCTACAAAAATAACTCCAAGAGCATGACGACAACTCATCCGGGAGGTCATAAAAGAACCCAGAACAACATCTAAAGAACTGGAGGCCTCACTTGCCACAGGTAAGATCAGTGTTCATGATTCAACGATAAGAAAGAGACTGGGCAAAAAAGGCATCCATGGGAGAGTTCCAAGGCCAAAGCCACTGCTGGCCAAAAAGAACACAAAGACTCATCTCACATTTACCAAAAAACAACTTGATTATCCACAAGACTTTTAGGCAAATATTCTGTGGACTGATGAGACAAAAATGTAACTTTCTGACACTAACTGATGCTGGGGGGAAACTGACTAACTGTCACTGACATCACCAGTGACCTTAATGCAGTGATCAGTGATAATACTATACACTGTCACTGTACTGATGACACTGGCTGGGATGGGGTTAACATCTTTGGAGATCGAGGGGTTAAATGTGTGCCTAACTGTAATGTGTGTAATGTGTGTAAAGTGTGCTGCTTTTACTAATAGATCTCTTGTTTTCTCAAACAGAGAGATCACTCCTTCTATACAGAGCTCTGTGTTAATTGTCAACGCAGAGCTCTGGGCTGTGATTGGACACATCCAATCAGCAGGTCCTGGGCGTGAATCATTGCTCGAGACTTGCTGACAAGTTACCGCTTGTGTACAATCACAGTGGGTCCGGGCCTAGAAGCAGGTAGCGATGTACAGGTACTTTGCTTTGCCTGTGAGGGCCACCCATCCGCATTACATCGCAAGCGGGCGGTCAGCAAGTGGGTAAAGTGGTTGTAAACCCTTACATATACCCAGTGAAATGACTATCCAGTGAAATGACTATCCACTAGTGATACACAAAGATGAAACAAATCCTCCTACATAAGTTCATAGCTCCAAACTGTTCCTGATTTGGAGGGACTGTCCCTGATTTGGAGCAATGTCCCTCTGTCCCTCTTTCCTCCACATTTGTCCCTCATTTTGGTCTGATCTATATTGCTGTATATAAAATACACTTTTTATCTTTCAAAAAGTGTTTCCCGGTGCTAAACCTTTCATCCAAAATTGAAATTGCTGCATTTGTAAATTTCAAAAGCCAATATAAATGAATAGTAGTGGTAAAAAAAGCCCTTGTGGGTTCAACTATTTTTTTTTAGGTTAATTCTCTTTCAAGGGGGCGTGGCAGGGGGAGTGTCCTATGCCTACATGATTTTTGCTAGTAGGTGCCCCTTATTCCCATCTCAAAAAGTTGGGAGGTATGTAAGTTGTACCTGTTTATCTGCAGGTCTCTCCTCTCCAGAGCCATTCAAAGCACAACATTTTTCACAGTATTTCTAAGCTTCCAGAGGCAGGGGGCGGGATCTCATTTCAAAAACTGCGCAGCTCAGAGGAGGGAGCTGAGTATAATTTGAGAACTTGAGTGGAGGGAATGAACACCACCCCTACATAGTCTCATGTGGAAAAATGTACAGCTGAGGCTTTCAATCATCTGCTTTGTGCTGGGGGAGAGAGAGTCCAACAGGATTCCCTGATGTTGGCATTAATGATCAGATGTGGCCAATGCATATAGGAGAGGGACCAGCCAGAAATCACACTAGGTGCTTTGGATTGAAGCAAGAACACACTATAGAAGGATATGCTTAGTTCATTTTTTTTTATTTCAGAGGTCTACAACCACTTTCAAAGGTGAGGATTTATGGATACTTGAGGAGATGTTGTTACCTTGAGTAGGACCTTCCTTCTTAGGACTTTTAACTGATGTGGTGGGGCCAAGAGTGTCAGAAATCTCACTACTAGGGTCACAGATAGTGGTGAAAACCCAGAAAGGGACAAGCCCCATCTAAACCGACCGAAAATTTAAGAGCTTCAATTCTTGGACCAAATTGTGCTTGAAAAGTGTCAAAAGAACAATAAGCAGCAATGGCAAAATTTGGCCTTGTCATAATTTTATTAATAACCCCTGATTTGTGTTACCATGTGTTATGATATGAATGTTTAAAAAAAAGGAACATCAAGGGACAAAACAAGACGAAAAAAAAAAATAGATAGATATGACTGAGAGATGAATGTGGGAACTCCAGGGAGATTTTCTAAGGGAATATTGCATTTAAAGTCATTTTTTATGCTGTTTGATTCCGGGACCCTGCTCAGATAAGGGAGGAAGGCAAGGTAAAGAGATTAGCAAGTAGCTATAGAGACTATTTGATAAAAACATTGAGCAATATAGGGGATGGTTTTTACTGACATCCTTGCCAGCCCGATTTCAGCTATTCCTTTTTTTTGTTTGAGTTATGTGTTCGTTACATGATCACCATCATTTGCTCATCAAAATCTTATATACGGAAATAAAAATATTGCATAGATATGGCATATCGTTTTCCTGTGTTAAAGTAGAGCTAAACCTTAACTGAATGGTGTGCAGTCTGCTAAGATATTATCATAAACTGGGAATCATTATTTCCAAAAATATTGGTTTCTCAATTACGGTATTTTTAATGGGTTTTTTTTTTTTTTTTTGCATTCCGGTGCTGCCGATCTCCTCCAATCTTTTTAAGCCACATTCTGGCTACCTGCACTCCCTCCCATGTTAGCGACATGTCATTGTTCTGGACTGGCTTCCTGATAGGGACAACAAAGGGCCATTACAATAAAAATGTATAAAAATATCTCTACTATGTTGGTTGTTGATGTATTTTTGTTAAATTCTTAGAGAAACACTATATTGTCATAAGTATTGTGACGCCTGCCTTTACACGCACATGAACTTTAATGGCATTGCAGTCTTATGCCCCGTACACACGGTCGGACATTGATTCGGACATTCCGACGCCAAAATCCTAGGATTTTTTCCGACGGATGTTGGTTCAAACTTGTCTTGCATACACACGGTCACACAAAGTTGTCGGAAAATACGATCATTCTGAACGCGGTGACGTAAAACACGTACGTCAGGACTATAAACGGGGCAGTAGCCAATAGCTTTCATCTCTTTATTTATTCTGAGCATGCGTGGCACTTTGTGCGTCGGATTTGTGTACACACGATCGGAAATTCCGACGACGGATCATGTTGTCGGAAAATTTTATAGCAAGCTCTCAAACTTTGTGTGTTGGAAATTCCGATGGAAAATGTGTGATGGAGCCCACACACGGTCCGAATTACCCACAACAAGGTCCTATCACACATTTTCCGTTGGAAAATCCGACCATGTGTACGGGGCATTATTTCTGAGGGTTCAATATTGCGTTGGCCCACCCTTTGCAGCTATAACAGCTTCAACTCTTCTGGGAAGAAAGAGGTGGGGTTCCGGCGCTCCTATTATTATGATGCCTTAAATGGAATGGTGCAGTAATAATATAAATAGGGGGGGAGGAGAGAGGAGGCAGCCATCCTCAGAGGGTGTCCATAGCCTCTGTGAGCACACAATGAATAGGGAGGGGGGGGGGGTTTGGAGGCGCCAACTCTGGTAACACTGTCACATGATGTAAGTGTAAAGCATACACTTACTGGTTTGAAAGGTTTAGATGGGGTGGCGATGTAATGGGGTGTGCTGGTGTTCAGGTGCAGGCTCCGGTGATGATCCTTCGGCTTGGGAGATGTAAAATCCTGGTTGGAAAAAAGGTAGTACAGCGGTTTCCAGTGGAAGCTCCACGCTAACCACCCTGGTACGCGGAAGCGGAAGTGATGTCAGCGGTGCATGGAGAGCATCCAGACACAGATGGGGGATAGTTCAACTATTCTGGGTAGGCTGTCCACAAGGTGTGGGAGTGTGTCTATGGGAATGTTTGCCCGTTCTTCCAGAAGCACATTTGTGAGGTCAGGCACTGATGTTGGACGGGATGCCCTGGCTCGCAGTCTCCACTTTAATTCATCCTAAAGATGTTCTATCGGGTTGAGGTCAGGACCAGTCAAGTTCCTCCACCCCAAACTCGCTCATCCATGTCTTTATGGACCTTGCTTTGTGCACTGATGTGCAGTCATGTTGGAACAGGAAGGGACCATCCCCAAACTGTTACCACATAAGTTGCGAACATGAAATTGTCCAAAATGTCTTGGTATGCTGATGCCTTAAGAGTTCCTTTCACTGGAACTGAGGGACCAAGCCCATCCCCTGAAAAACAGCCCCACACCATAATCCCCCCTCCACCAAATGATTTGGACCCAATGCACAAAGCAAGGTACCCGCTCCCCCCCAAAGGGTGCCAAATGTGGCAGCGGAGTGGGGGAGGAGGCAGACAAGCGGAGCTTCCCCTTTTGGGTGGAGCTCCGTTTTAAGTCTAACATTTCTTATAAAGCAATTTGTTATCTCTTGGATCATTCTTTTATCTAAATATGTTTTTTTACAGGTTTTTGTATAGTACTATCCATTTATGCAGCATTTTACACACTATTCATTTACATCAGTTCTTGCCCACGAAGAATCCAACAACCTAAGGTCTCTATACCATGTACACATACACAGCCCAATTTAGGCATGAACCAGTTAACTTACCAGCATGGCTTTGGTGTGTTAGAAGTAACCTACACAAGCACTGGGAGAACATATAAACTCCATTCAGATAACTTCCCAGCTGGGATTTGAACCAAGACCACCTAATGCTGCAAGTCAGAAGTGCCAACCACTGAATCACTTTGCCGCCATTATCACTAAATTTGGAGTAGCTCAATTTTCTTCTGACCTTTATAGACTGCTCATAAAACCTAATAAAGATTTGTTGCAGAAAGATATACATGAAAAAGGATGTATTGAATACCTTATTCGAATATCATCTTTTAGTTTGCCAATGGCTTATGTAATACGTCATGGCTATCAAATAATTACATCTAGTTCTTCAATAGCAGCCCCGCACTTGTTTTCATTTTAACCTGTGGCCTTTCACTGCAATGCGGGGGCGATCGCTTCTATAAATTCAAAAACATGATCTCCTTCCCCATTACTGCCATACCTCCGATGCTTTGACATTGCCAGTGTCAGTGTTGGCTTCTATGCTCAGAAATGGTGAAGAGATTGTGAATGGTTCACCAATCTCCTGGCTGTGATTTCAACAGGAGTAGGGCTTGCTTGGATTGGGCTCTGTATCCCTGATGAAGACAATTGATGTCTCCATTAAATGGATAGTGTCAATGGTTTCAGTAGGTAGGGAGCAAAAAAACTGCAACAGGAACAAAAAAAATGCTCTTGTTTTAGCATAGTAGAGGAAGGCTATACTATAATATTATTATTTTATTATTATACAGGATTTATATAGCGCCAACAGTTTGCGCAGCGCTTAATATTTTTTAAAATAAATAAAAAATCCAGCAGAGACAGTAGGAAGCTCTTATAATAGGCACAGCAGATCTACAGACCTCGGCGCAGAAATCTCACCAATCGGGAGGAGCTGGACATGTTTGGATCCTAGTCCAAACTCAGTTGAGCAAGCCACCAAGAAGCTGTTACAGCACTGAGCTAATCATCTGTTGCTTGTGGCATTCCCTGCCCCACAGTTGCACATTTATAGACCCCCTTGTATACGTGTGGGTTGGAGAATGCCCTGTACAGGTGAGAGCTTCCTGGTGGGCTCCCTCATGTGGGTTCGGACGAGGATCCAAACATGCCCAAGCTTATCCTTTGGGTGAGCTCATCCCTACTCACCAAAAAAGTCCCTGAGAGGTATTAGAAACGATTATGTGGGTTGTATCTCTGAGGCAGGGCTGGGCTCAGCCCTTCCTTCTCTGAGCTGGCCGCTCAGCTGTCGGATAATTGCCAGCTCCTATCTCTCCACAGTTACTCAGCTGTTGATGATATCCTGCTCATCAGTCCTGCCTACTTAAGCCGTCCAGCCCAAAGGATCTCTGCCTTCCCCTTGGTCAACATCACAGAGCCTATCTCCTGCGTTCCTGTTTAAAGACTTGCTTTGCTGACATCCCTTCTGGCACCAGATCCTGCTTGCTGTTCCACTCATTGATCCCTGACTTCTGGCTTGGCTGACTATCCGTTCCGGTTACTGAACTTTGGCTATGTTTTGACTACGTTTGTTCTTTTTACTTTTATTAATAAACAAGTGTGATTTAACTGTACTTCTGTCTCAGCCTGATTTCATGGTTTCTGACACTCTGGCATCTACCAACAAATTCAATATGAGTTTTAGATGGACTTTCTTTTAATAAAGGGGCTAATCTTTATTATATGTATTCACTAGAACCACATGTACACAGGGCCTAAATGTGCCACATAACCAAAAAAATCCTGTAGTTTAACAGTTTAGTGGTCAGGACAAACTAGTTTTGTAAAATCACTTCTGCCTATTGATCCATGAACAGTAAATTTAGCACGATCTGGGGAAGGTGTAGAATTACAATTATCATCTCAAATCCCAATCCCTTGCTATTCATTTGTCTTATTTTGTCTTTTTTGAGAGCAGGGTTAATCTCTTCCATGTGACTGACGCCAGCTCCCAAAACGACAGTAGTAATAGTGAAAACATTTTTCTCTTCGGTTCACCTTGCTCGTGAAATTTCATCAGAGTATTATTAAGCCATCTCTTAAATCTGGAGCACCATAAGAGCGGAGATACAGTAACTCCAGGGCAGAAGTACCACTGGGTCATAAATGATAGCTTCTTCTGGAAACCCAAGAGGAAAGCCAGTTGCTAAACCATCCTTGAAAAGTAGAATTATATCCAACTGTGACTACTGTGCAGGCCTTGATGCGGGCGAACGGAGGAATGTGTGCCTACTGCAATGCAGATCATTATCTGGCAACATGGGAAGACTAACCTATATTCCAAAGGAGAGTGTTAAAAAGCTGCTGACATTGGATGAAAAGGTTCAGTGAGGCCAAAAAAAGTTTAAAAGGGAAGACATTTATTAGACATTTATGAGCTCTCAGCGGTTTCTTTGTTATAGTTATAAGTTGTGATATATATATTTATATGAATGTAACCTAATTTGACTATATTTGTTGTATAGTACACACAATATCTTATAATAAAGTGAAACCATAATTGTTATTGGTCAATATTTTTTTTTTTTTACATTTTACACTGTTTTTTTTTTTTTAATCAATGTTTTACTATATGTATACAATCTTTGTTTTACAAAAAAAATCTTTAATAGATGATAAAGGACTCCCAGAGCAATATGGGAGAAAAAAAATGTACAACAGTAATCGTTGCCTCCAGCACTACTACCAAGACTTAAGCAGTATATTTTTCATTTAGCTCAGTGAACCATCCAAACATGTTTGAAACAAGTTCCTATTTTTTTTTCTCTGTGCTTGATTGGGTATTTATGTAAAAATGTGCAAAACAATAATGTAGCACCTTATATAAAGTGCATGATAATTACAATAAACAATATTACATATAATCAAGGACAGCAAATCTCATAAACCTCACATAAGGAGCCTCTGCTGACCCAGGCGTGACGTCAGTACCAGGATCTCCATCTGACGAGTTTCGTCTAATGGGACGTTATCAAGGGGTCCTATGTTAAGCAATATAATTTATTGCAATTATCATGCACTTTATATGAGGCACTACATTATTGTTTTGCACATTTAAGTCTGAAGGTCACAGATATACTGCCTTTTATGTTAGCAGCCATATGTGTATTCTTTGTCGAAGCGCAGATAGCGCTTCTTACATTATTATTTAATAAATATTATTAAAATGTGTGCTCTTTTAGCAAAACATTCTCATATATCTTAGTTCACATCCTTGCATAAATGTTAATGTGAGCAGGACACCAGCAGGTGACTTCTGACCCCTGACTCTCAAGTTGAAGTGTCAGACCGAGTCAGAATACTTGCAGCTAAAGTAATAAAACAAATCTTGCATATGTCTACACAATTATACTAAATTAAGATAAATAAGATAATGAATTCATATTCTTGCAGAAGCTTAGTTGTGACTGACCCTGTCGTGGAACAATTAATTAACACATTTAGAGACTAGGGTCAAGTAGAAAACTGTATCTTAATTCTGATTACTAGCTATTTGGAAAATCAACCTCTTTGCCTTTTTGTGCTTTCACTTCATTTTGTCGTTGATTTGAAATTTTTGGTTGCTTTTAGCTTCTGTCCTGTCCCTAGCAAACCTTTTTTTTTTTCTGAAATGCTTTCCTTTAACCACTTCAATACCAGGCACTTTTACCCCCTACCTGCCCAGGCCAGTTTTCAGCTTTCAGCACTCTCACACTTTGAATGAAAATTGCGTGTACATGCAACACTGTACCCAAACAGAATTTTTTATCATTTTGTTCACACAACTAGAACGTTCTTTTGGTGGCATTTAATCACCACTGGGGTTTTTTATTTGCTAAATAAATGTAAAAAGACTGACTTTTTTTAAAATAGTTTTTTCTTAGTTTCTGTTATACAATTTTGCAAATAAATAATTGTTCTTCAAAAATTTAGCCCAAAATGTATTCTGTTACATTTCTTTGGTGAAAATAACCCAAATACGTGTTTATTATTTAGTCTGTAGGAAAGTTAAAGAGTCCACAAACTATGGTGTATATATAGGTGCATCTCATAAAATTAGAATATCATCAAAAAGTTAATTTATTTCAGTAATTCAATTCAAAAAGTCAAACTCATATATTTTTATAGATGCGTTACACACAGAATGATATATTTCAAGCATTTCTTTCTTTTAATTTTGAGGATTATGGCTTACAGCTAGTGAAAACCCCAAATTCACTATCTAAGAAAATTACAATGTTTCATAAGACCAATTAAAAAAAAAAAAGATTTTTAATGCAGAAATGTTGGCTTACTGAAAAGTATGTCCATGTACAGTATAGTATGCACTCAATACTTGGTCAGGGTTCCTTTTGCATGAATTACTGCATCAATGTGGCGTGGCATAGAGGCGATCAGCCTGTGGCACTGCTGAGGTGTTATGGAAGCCCAGGTTGCTTTGATAGCGGCCTTCAGCTCGTCTGCATTGTTGGGTCTGGTGTCTCTCATCTTCCTCTTGATAATAGCCCACAGATTCTTTATGGGGTTTAGGTCAGGTGAGTTTTCTGGCCAATCAAGCACAGTGATACCATGATCATTAAACCAGGCAGGTACCTAATCCTGCTGGAAAATGAAATCAGCATCTACAAAAAACTGGTCAGCAGAGGGAAGCATGAAGTGCTCTAGAATTTCCTGCTAGAGGGCTGTGCTGACTTAAGAACTTGATAAAACACAGTGGAACAACACCAGATGACATGGCTCCCAAATCATCACTGACTGTGGAAATTTCACACTGGACCTCATGCAACTTGGATTAGGTGCCTCTCCACTCTTCCTTCAGACTCTGGGACCTTGGATTTCCAAAAGAAATTTTTCACAGTCAGTGATGATATGATGTCCAGTCAGGATGGAAAAGCCACCGCTCAGCCATCAATTATCTATAGGCTGTGCGGAAAGTGGTTAAAAAAAGGGTAGGCTTGTGTTTCAGGGGTAGTATTTAGGGTTTTCATTTCTTTGTGGTTTTTTTAAAATTTTATTTGAAGTTGATATGGCCTTTTTTAAGTCTAAGGTGCTCAAAGTGGAGCGTTCATATGTTATTGGCCATGTGTTCTTGGAGGTATCTTTTGTTGCCAAAAAAATAAAAATAAGTTCTAGACATAAATTGGCCAGCAGCAAGCCAAAAGAGGGACAGCCATAGTGAACTCTGCTGGTCAAAGTGGGTCTATTACCATTTGATGAAACAGTATGTGTGCTGCTACGGCTGCCTGCAAAAACTCTTTTTATTTTTTTAAATGAAAATGATCAGATTAGGGTACGTAAAGGTGAAGTAAAGTTGAATTAAAATAAAGTAATAAAAATCAAATTCATATTCAAATTTGGGCTACTGGTGTATACCGTCGCTGAAAATTGCACTGTTCCTTAAAGTGGTTCTAAAGGCAGAACTTTTTTATATTAATACATTCTATGCATTAAGATAAAAAACCTTCTGTGTGCAGCAGCCCCCCTTTAGCCCCCCTAAGGCTGTCCTTTGCCTCTTCATTGTCTGAGACAATAGCATTGGCTCCCGCTGCTGTCAAAGTCAATGAGCCAATGAGGAGAGAGAGGAAGCGGGGCCGAGCCGCGGCTCCATGTCTGAAAGGACACACAGAGCAGCAGCTCGGCTCAGGTGCCCCCATTTTTTTTTTTTTTGCATTGCTACATTTTATTCATGGCAATGCTCAGCTTCCTGTGATTTTTTTTTTATTGATTATGGTTTGCCTAATAGCTCTATAAATGGCCTCCAAAGGCTTCAGTGGGATTCACCTCTAAACCTCTAATGCAGCGTACACACGGTCGGACTTGCCAATGGGACAAGCTCCATCGGCATTTCCGACGGAAAAATTTAGAGCATGTTCTCTATCTAAGTCCGTCGGAAATGCCAACAGAAAAAGTCAGAGGGGGCATAAACACGGATTATCCGACCAAAAGCTCCCATCTGACTTTTTCTGTCGGAAATTCCGACCGTGTGTACGCGGCATAAGATTCACAGAACCCTGAGAGAATCAAACCCAGAGCGATTTACCCATCACTAATGAACAGTAACCAGTTCTCCTTGAGCTTAGCTAATTTTCATGGAGCACTTATTGCTGAGCCATGTGATAATACAGCTGGAGAGGAAATTAGCAAAGCAGAAATAATGTCAAAAAGGACAGTATTAATAATGGTAATAAACAAACGTTAGGTCTTACTGCCAGTGCCATCCATTTGACATTATGTTGGTGGAGGAGAATGTACAAGCCATTTGGCCAGTTTATAGTTTGTGCTGCAGCAAACCAAGTTTATAAAATGTCCTGATATGATCCTCTGTTGTGAACTTTACTAGAGAAATTACATTTCTTTTTTTTTGAAAGGTGGAGTCTTGACTTGGCTTGTAGGTCTCTCTTATGTGATGACCCACTTTTGTGAACTTGATTGGAAAGGTGTCAGTTCTTTTCTCTGTAAAATGAAGTCCTGACTTATTTGCATCTCTGTGTTGGTATGACCCATTTTGCAAACATTTCTCTCTCTACTGGGAAAGGCTTGTGTTGACTTTCTAATTCACAAATCACAACCAATGGCTGCATGGATTACAGGGTCTGTCAGTTGGGTCACTTGCCTAAATAGGTCAAATTTACATAGGCATGCTTTCTTGGCCACCATCCAGGCTTGGCCAGCCACCTCAAAAATAAATAAATACACAACATAAAACTTGATTCTGGTCAGTGGCGTCTCCAGCTTTCATATTTAGGGGGGGCACATGGGGGGACAGGGACAAAAGTAGGGGGGCAACTATAAAATGAAATTATATATATATCCCGGGGCCCTTTACTACGACCCCACAATAGCCCTTTCACATGTTCTGCAGTGAGTTCCCTTCCTACTGTATTGGGGTCCCCCAGGGTGGCAGAAAACAAGAGATATATGTCACCAGCATACCAAGAAAATATAAGGATCCAAAGCAGTGGGAGAACTATCAGGGTTGCAAAGGTTGTCTTGCCACCGGGCCCTGGTGTTCTGCCACTGTGGGGTTCCCCAGCCTCCTCTTGCTGTCCTGCCCCTGCTATTGACAGCTCTGGTCTGAGAAATCAGTCTGTTTTTTCAGTAACTGAGAGTCCTGGTGGAGTCCTTCCTGCAACTCGCTCTTCTCCCTGCCAATGAGGATGCAGGGGAAGGAGCAGATCGGGCGGCCATGGTTGTGTGAGCGCTCGCATTATGCAGTGTCATCGAGCAGAGGAAGGGGGGAGGAATCACCCACAGGAGCTGACTGGGGACTCTCTCCCTCATATAGGGCGTACACACGGTCGGACTTTGTTTGGACATTCCGACAACAAAATCCTAGGATTTTTTCCGACGGATGTTGGCTCAAACTTGTTTTGTCTACACACGGTCGCACAAAGATGTCGGAAAATCCGATCGTTCTAAATGCGGTGACGTAAAACACGTACGTCGGGACTATAAACGGGGCAGTGGCCAATAGTTTTCATCTCTTCATTTATTCTGAGCATGTGTGGCACTTTGTCCGTCGGATTTGTGTACACACGATCGGAATTTCCGACAACGGATTTTGTTGTCGGAAAATTTTATCTCCTGCTCTCCAACTTTGTGTGTCGGAAAATCCGATGGAAAATGTCCGATGGCGCCCAAACACCGTCGGAATTTCCGACAACACGCTCCGATCGGACATTGTCCATCGGAAAATCCGACCGTGTGTACGGGGCATTAGACATTGCCTTTTTGTAAAAAAAAAAAAAAAAGATTTTTTTTTTTTTATTGGGGGGGCACATGGTGGGGCACAGCATAATGTTGGGGGGGGTCAGGGCCCCCTCTGGCCCCCCCTAGGGACGCCATTGATTCTGGTCATCTGGTAACTCATGGGTACATATTCACAGACAAAAGTTTTGGGACACATTGCTGGTGCAGTGACTTTTTATTGGTTCACTCAAGATGGTGCTGTCCTTCTAGAGAGAAAATAGGATGAAGTCGTTATAAGGGGGGACATTGTGATCTCTGTGAGAGATATTAAATATCTACAAGTGTTATACATATTACTTAGCCTGTATGTAAATGGAAAACTGAATGGTGCTAGTTCCTTTTTAAAGGTATGGCATTTATGTGAATAGCTTACAAAAACTTTTAAAATCTTAGAGGTCCAGATATTTAGGTAGATGTGCTGACTCCCTTGAAATATAACCAAAGTGACTGATTGTTCAAAGAACATTCATACATATCCACATAGTTCATAAAGAATCACATGAATGAGTACAGCTCCAGATGTCTGGGGCCGCTTGCTGCCTGGTGTCACAGTATGTTAAACCCAATCACAGTATAATACATGCAAAGGAAGAAAATCTAGTGTATTAACCTTTTTAAAAATGTATTTATTCACATATTGCATGCTTACAAGTTCCTCTGGGTACCAACCAATATGATAGTCAAACAACAGATAGCATTTGCACGCCACTCTGGACTGCAGCTGTGCACAATGATGTCACTGCTGAGGCACCACCCCAACATGTTTTGCACAATAGTGTCCTCAGGGGAAGGCCGAAAACAACATTTCTTTATCAGTTACGTGGGTATGAGGTGTGTCTAAAAAGTTTGGTGAATGGTCCAATATGAACTGCAATATGGGTCAGGTGCACACACATGCCCATGGCTATCCATATTCACATTGAGAAGCACCACCTAGCATGGAGTACACATAACCGTCAGGGTAAACCCACTGTGGGAAGTCAGTGTGAGAGGTAGGGTCACAGTGCAATTGAGCAATGAGTGAACATCAAGTTCTGCTACAAAGGACAGTGACAGGAGTCACATGAAACATTGTTTCAAGTGTACAGGACAAAAGCCGCAAGCAGAAAATGTGTTTACAACTGGTTCAATGCTTTCGCGCCAGGAAACGACTGAGAATGAGCCACGTTTGAGCCGGCCTTCGACAAGCAGAACCCCAGACATGATTAAGTGAGTGTGACAAATACTGGCATGAGATTGAGAGTCTGGACATGAGAGTCTGGACTGACTCTACGATTGATGGCGGAGGAATCGGGCATTATCAAAGATACGGTGCGCACCATCGTCCGCAAAGATTTGGGTAAGCGGAAGATCTGTTTTCAGTTTGTGCCATACAAGCTGACAGACGAACAGAAAGCAAAACGGATGGAAACCTCTGGAGATTTTATCACTATGTGTGACCAGGATCCATCCTTTTTGCCAACCAGGGGATGAGACCTGGTGCTACCAGTTTGTTCCAAAATCGAAGCGGCAATCGATGGAATGGTGTTCACTGTCTTTCCCGCGACCCTGCTAACTTTCCCCACCCGAAGAGCGTCATGAAAGGCGCACATTTTGCAGACGTGGCAGCAATCCAAGAATGTGTGACAGCGGGTTCTGCAATTGAATCCTAAAGAGGCCTTTGCTGACAGTTTCCAGAAGCTTTGTGAACTTTGCCAAAAGTGTGTTGTAAAGGATGGCGATTATTTTGAAGGAAGATAAAGGTCATTAGTTTGTATCTTCTGTTTTGTTTGTTTTCTGATACCATTTACCCAACTTTTTAGACACACCTGGTATGTATGACTGTTGTTTGAATAATCATTTTGGTTATATTTCAAGGGAGTTAGCACATCTACTCAAATATCTGGAGGATATTTGAGGTATTGATGTATTTATTTTGTAGTGTGCAGCTTTCTCCACAGAGTGTTTGTTTCACTATACAAAGCAACAACACTAATGCCCCGTACACACGGTCGGACATTGATCGGACATTCCGACAACAAAATCCATGGATTTTTTCCGACGGATGTTGGCTCAAACTTGTTTTACATACACACGGTCGCACAAAGTTGTCGGAATTTCCGATTGCCAAGAACGCGGTCACGTACACCACGTACGACGAGACTATAAAAGGGCAGTTCAGAACCAAGCGCGGCACCCTTTGGGCTCCTTTTGCTAATCTCGTGTTAGTAAAATTTTGGTGAGAGACGATTCACGCTTTTCAGACTCGTGGTTTTCAGATTGTTTTCTGCTGTTCAGTTTGTGCTTGTGGGTTTGTATCTGGTCTTCAGTGCATGCAGCGAGTTACGCGTGACTCTGTCATTGTGTTCTTGTTCGTTCGTTACTGTTTTTCAGGTCGCTCTTCACAAGCCTTGCTGTTCTTCAGTGTGTTCTGTTACTTTGTTCTGAGCAGCCGACCGTTTTCTAGCCATGTTGCGTATACGTACTCCTCGTAGAGTTCGTGCTGTGCGGGGGCTTGGTGTTGGGGTCCTGACCTTGACACAAGTCCAGTCCATGAACAGGGTGGGGAGGAGTTCATGGACCAAGAATTGGTTGCTCCAGCGTGACCAGTTCTGTCATATGCCTTTGCTCCGTGAGAATAATCCTGATGATTTCAGGAACTTTCTCAGGATGACGGACCCCGTATTTCACCGTTTGTTGGCTTTGCTGACCCCCTATATCAGCAGGCAGGATACCTGCATGAGGCAAGCCATCACTCCGGAGCAGAGGCTCGTCGCTACCCTGCGGTACTTGGCGACAGGGAGAAGCCTGCAGGACTTGAAGTTCTTGACAGGCATCTCCCCCCAGGCTCTGAGGATCATAATCTCAGAGACCTGTTCTGCCATGATCCAGGTCCCGCAGAAGGATTATATTAAGGTAAGATTTATCCTGTAATATCACATTTTATTGTATAGAATGTTTGCTAATGTATTGTATTTCTTTCCTCATTCCCTAATTACCATGATTGCAATATGCAAAATGTCCCCTTTGTCCTCATGCATGCTGGAATTTTGGGGGGGGGCTTTTGTCCTTCATACATATGTGCCTTCACTTACCTCCCCAGCATGCTCTCCTGGGCCTATATTCACCTCGTGTAGTCAATTAACAATGTATTTTGTCAGCTCCATAGTAGTGCTTTACCCTAAAACCCCCCTAAAATGTAGACATTTGTGATGTGTGTTTGAAATTCTGGCAGAGTGTCAGAGGCTTTTTTTGTGTTCCAAAATCATTTGGAACCCCCCCCCCCCCCCCCCAACTGCTAACTCAGCTGATACCAATCCTCTATCTGCTGACTTTGGCAAACCCATACACACTATACCCATCTCTTTAGTGGTCATATTTATGGATGAATTCCCCAAAGCATGTAGTGCAAGGGCCTGCCTGAATACTTACAAATGGTACTGTTTAAAGTTTTTGTATCCTATTATTATCTTGATAGGTAATAGCAGAATGTAAAAATGTGCTTCCATTTGTACAGTGTGTATTTATCTCTTTGTATTATGACACTTCTTACCTGTCCAGTGGGCTGCCAATAGTGTAAAGTAAGGAGGGGCTGGCCAAAGTAATACACATTATTTATGCATTCATCTCTTAATGAAGTGGAGAGGGTTACCTGTCCCAAACATATCCCCCACCCTAAAGTTTAGCAAATGGCCCATGGGGGGGGGGGGGGATCTGATAGGTGTCTTTAAATACTCCCTAAAATAAATGTTATACTGATGTTGGCCGATAATGTTTGTGTCTAATCTGCTTTCCATGTTTATGTGCAAAATGATTAATTTTCTTTTCTTGTTTGACTCCACAGTTTCCTTCCACGCCACAGGAATGGCCCTGACAGAAATGTGGGGAGTCCTGAAAATGGCATGATTGTGTAACCTAAAAAAGCACTGTTGGGTTTTATTTACTAAAGGAAAATCCACTTTGCACTACAAGTGCATTTGAGACTGCACTGAAACTGCACTTGTAGTGCAAAAGTGGATTTGCCCTTAAGAAATAACCACCAATGTCACTGAAACCCACAATTTTACCACCACAAAATTTAAGGAGCATTGGAACAATAATCCACACATTCTTGAGTATCAGTCTTTTTAATACCAGCACAATCACATGTGCATTTATAAAAGGTTTTTAAAACAAACCAACATGTTTGTTGTATAACAATTTTTTGGGTCACATTAATAAAAGTAGAAATGTCCATTTAAGGTAAAACAGGCATGTTTCAAACCAACAATAAATACACAAATCTGGAACTTACAAAGTTCAAATTTTGTAGAAATTGAAGACAATATCACACATGAGTATTTAGAAACTGTGTTTGATATTTTGTTCAGATGGGGTGAAGTCACCCCTGGAAAAGCCAAATTTTGAAGATGCACACAAATTGTAGAATGTCAACATGTGCTAGCTGCCATCATGGGGGATCAAGGGACGTGTTTTGGGGGTGCAACCCCTTCCTCACAGCTACTTTATTATTGAGGAAGGGGTTGAACCCCCAAAACGCCTACATTGATCTCCCGTGATGGCAGGTAGCACATGTTGACACACTGTGTGCATCTTCAAAATTTAGCTTTTCTATAAAATGTCAACAAATGTAACAAATTCTTCCATTACAAATACCACCAAAAAGTCAGGGATTTGGAGGTCTTTTAAACTCTCCCTAAAATATCAATGATGTTCTTCATTTTGTTTTTAACCTCATTGGTGTTTTTCTGGATGTTTTCCAAGTCCCTATTACACCCCATTATCTCCCCAATCAGGATCTGGGCACTCTCACTGGAGAAATGACCTGGATCCACAACATCACGATCACCTACAAAAATAAATAAAAAAAAACCCCATGTATTAGAAATATGCCGGCATTTATCTCTTACCTGAGCCTGTAATCGCAGGCACTCACCTGTTGTGGTGACTAGTTCCACCACATCTTCCTCCTCCTGCTCTGCTTGGCTTTGGGGGATTTCTTCTTCTTCCAGAGGTGGGGGGTCTGTGGTCTCCTCGGATGAGGGGTGTCCTCCGAGTCTTTTCTCCCCTATGTCCAAAAAAAATAGGTATACTTAGCACACAGATATTTGATGGCAGAAATAGGAATATGAAACATTGCTTGGAAGTGGGGTACAATTGTCTGTTTGGTCAGAGTTACAAGATGAATAAATATTTTTTTCCTTTGTCAAGCTTGAATACTTACCTGTTTTGTACAAGCTTCACAGATGGAGTCACCCCTATAGTATAATAAAAAAAAAAAAAACTGGTGGCTCGCGCTACTGACAGAAACAATGAACATAAATGTGAAAATATTCAAATGTGCATATAATCATATATCCAAACAACGAGCAGGTGCAAAACTATGCTAGCAAGAGAGGCCGCAATAAGTTGTGCAATGATAATAAAAATTGTGACTAATAGTCCATATAAGAACACCCGGGTATGGTGTAAATTCCAGTGAAAATCCAATTACATGGAAACATAAGTGCTTGGGTCCACCACCATAAATAGAGTGTCTGGCCGCTTACCAGAGAGCCATGACCCCCCGTTACAGAGGGTCTGAGTAAGCTGTTATATCCTGCTGCTTCGGACCACCATAGGGCCAAGGTGGAAGCTGGAATGGGACATCAGGAACTGTGGTATGGATGGATGGATCCACAGGGAAAAGGCTTTACCCTCAGCGGAGTGATATCACCATAAAAAGAGAAGGGGAGGGCTCCAATAGTGTAAAATCATAAGGGCTTTATTAAACAAAATAAAGTATACACTCACATGTAAATCAGGGAAAAAAGCATTCTCTGGAGAAGAACAGTCTGTGGCACCGGCCGGATGCTCGCAGACAGCCCGTCCTGCTGGTCTTCGCAACGACAGTGGGAGATGACGTGATGACGCGGCTCAGCAGGTTCCTCCCCTCCACCTTCCAACCAAAAGACCCAGGAATGGGAGTCACGTGCAGGATTCAGCTCTCAGGCTGATTCAGGAGGCTTCTGCGTGCCTCAGAGCCTTACCCACTCCTGAAGAGGCCTTTGCCTGCATGGCTGGCACAAAACTGCAGGGCATGCAGGAGGGCCAACGCCTCATGTGTGAGGACCTTCTTTATAAAGTCGTAACTAAAGGGGTGAGGGGCGAAATCACACCCAAAACCCACCTGTGTGAGTTGGACCATCCTCCTCCTCCTCCTGCCACAACTCCACCACCAGAGCCACAGCATGGAAGGAAGCGTGGAAGGAAGACCAGAGAGTGATGACCTGGGTTCAGTCTGGTCTGAAAAAAGATGCAGGCTCTTGTATGAACACAGCCTGGGGACACAGATGTCATCTGCTGCTGTTCAGGATATCTGGGACTTCTGGTCCAGACTGCACTCCCTTATATATGGACTCCTCAGGCCACCAATTTTGCAGTAAAATAATTGATGTCTGCCCTGGGGGCCAAAAGCTTCGCCAATTTCTGCTGTTTCTCCAGCGTTGTCTCCCTTTTGTTTGGTTCAGATCCCTTAATAAAGGAATTTTTGTTTCAATTATAATTGCCTATGTGTATTTTCCTTCAAAAAGGACAGTTTGTTTGTGAGGATTCAGGTACATTTCAAAAATACAATGTGAAATTAACACCAACACCAAACAATCTCCTTGAGATTAAATAATACAAGATAATAATGGTGTTGTGGTAACTTCAAGTTACTAACTTGACACACAAAACACACCCAAAAATATTCTGGAGTAAAAAAAAAACAAAAAAACACGATCAGGCTTGAAAAAAATACAAACCCAAAAATATAAACATATTGCTTTTTTGTCAGATGTGATGAATCAAAATATATTGATGAAATCATGATAAATAATAAAGAAAGAAGTTTGTAAGAACTCTAATATGAGCAGCAAAACAACTTCATTCTTCTCACATTATAAAGAAGAAGAGAGTGCGCTGCATTAAACAATTTTAAACATTGCAGCGTGACGAAAGTGCTCTATCCATTCTGAACGCTAATTTTACCAGACCGAGCTGTTCCGTCTCAGAATTTCATCTGAGCATGCGTGGCACTTTGTGCGTCCGAATTGTCCACACCTGGACGGAATTGACGAGATCGGATTTTGTTGTCGGAAAATTTTATATCCTGCTCTCAAACTTTGTGTGTCGGAAAATCCGATGGAAAATGTCCCATGGAGCCCACACACGGTCGGAATTTCTGACAAAACGCTCCGATCGCACATTTTCCGTCGGAAAATCCGACCGTGTGTATGGGGCATAAGACACCGAGGTTTTACATACATATTTGTTTTTTTTTAATCCTATAGGTATCTATCCAATTTGGTGACGTTTACCAACAAAAATATTTTGTCTGCTTTAAAATGGTGCCCTTGAGGACCACAGCTGTACAAGTTCTTTAAACCTCTAAGTTCTTTACACCGACCATTGGTTGAAACCAGTAATTTTTCTTCTTTTTTAATTGTGAATGAAAAATCTAAAATTCCTAAAGGAAATCCATACAAATTCTGTACAGAGATTGTACTTAATAAACGTAAACCCAGGGCCCAAGCGATGCAAGACCAGACGTGATAAGACAAAGCTTTGCCTTTGTAAGTTGAGTCCTGTTCTTTATGTGCAAGAGACTCTTCAGAAAACGTCCTTGTTTCCCCCTTTATTTTATTTCAATAAAATGGCTTTATTAGGCTGCATTTCTTTACACTATACTCATAAATGAAAGGATTGTTTCAATAAAATCATAAAAAGAAAATTGCTTTATTAAAGTGCATGTAATTTTATTCAGTGACATAAACAGCCGCAGGGCTTGATGAAAATATCCTTTCCAATGGGACACCCATTTGCTGTCCAAGTACGATAGTTAATATTTTAATGCTCACCTTTGTGAGGACACTTGATACGCTCAACATGGAAAATGTCACGGCAGACTAATGTTTACACCAGCAAAAATTCCCACTGAAGTCTCTTGTTTGAATTTCAACTCAGTATGGATTACACAGGTGTCAGTCATAAAAAATGAACCCCTCAGAGACTTGATGGATAGATTTTTAGCATCATTAATGGAGAAGAGACAGAGAAGCTAAAATGTGATTCTAAACAAATGAACAAAAAAAAAAAAAAAAATACTCAGTTTTTAATAAATGCGCATAGTTGGCCCCTGCCTGATGACAATGTATAATTTATTACACAGTTGCAAAATTTGACAGATATTAAAAATTCCTATATATTTCAGTACATAGATGGTGAATCAACTAAATAAAAGTTTTAGATTTTTTCAGGTTTTGCTATAAGTGGAAAAATATCAGCATTCGTCTTTAGTTTAGGCTCTTAGTAAAATTAAATATCTTCTGATTTGTGATAGGTAACATGCTGCTTTATGGGACAAAGACTGTAAGCTTAAAGAGGAGCTCCAGGCTCCTTCAGAAAAAATTAAAAGTAAGCAGCTACAAATACCAAACCAGAGACCTCACATGGCCACCAGAGACCCCACATAAGCACCAGAGACCCTGCATAGCCAGCAGAGACCCCACATAACCACCAGAGACCCCACACGGCCACCAGAGACCCTGGATAGCCACCAGAGACCCTACACAGCCACCAGAGACCCAACATAGCCACCAGAGACCATACACAGCTACCAGAGACCCAACATAGCCACCAGAGACCATACACAGCCACCAGAGACCCAACATAGCCACCAGAGACCATACACAGCCACCAGAGACCCAACATAGCCACCAGAGACCATATAAAACCACCAGAGACCCAATATAGCCACCAGAGACCCTACACAGCCACCAGAGACCCTGCATAGCCAGCAGAGACCCCACACAGCCATCAGAGACCCCACATGGCAACCAGAGACCCCACATGGCAACCAGAGACCCCGCATAGCCACCAGAGACCCCACACGGCCACCAGAGACCCTGGATAGCCACCAGAGACCCTACACAGCCACCAGAGACCCAACATAGCCACCAGAGACCATACACAGCCACCAGAGACCCAACATAGCCACCAGAGACCATACACAGCCACCAGAGACCCAACATAGCCACCAGAGACCATACAAAGCCATCAGAGACCCAACAGAGCCACCAGAGACCATACAAAGCCACCAGAGACCCAATATAGCCACCAGAGACCCTACACAGCCACCAGAGACCCAATATAGCCACCAGAGACCATACACAGCCACCAGAGACCCCACATAGCCACCAGAGACCCCTGTATATCTACTAGAGACCCTGCATAGCCACCATAGACCCCAAATAGCCACCAGGGACCCTGCATAGCAACCCCAAAAAGCCACTTGAGGAGAAAGGGTGGGACAAATTTAGATTGAGGGCACCACATTTTAGTCTTGCCTAGAGCAGCACAAAATCTAAATACATCACTGACCTTGTCAACACAGAAATAAAAATGGGCTCTGTAACACTTACATCCAGCCTTAAATCCACTTAGGTAACGTATTTGCATTTATTCTCTGCAGTCAAAGTACACAGATCAAAGGGTATTTCTAAGCCTCCAACAGGCAGGGGTGAGGATCTGATGTCACACACTTCACAGCACAAAGTTGAGTGTAATATGAGGCCTGAGTTTAGGGAATGGACAACCCTACCTCTTCACAGTCTCATAGGGAAGCATACACAGCTGAGGTTGTCAATCACCTGCTGTGTGCTGGTGAGGGGTCATCTCCCAGGATTGCTTGGTGTTGGCATACACTTTCAGACGTGGCTCATAAAAATAGCAGAGGAAGGAGAGAGCAGCCACAAATCACTCTAGGTGCTATAGATTGAGGCAAGTAAACACTATAGAAGGATATGCTTTGTTTATTTTTCATTTTATAGGTTTACAACCCCTTTAAAGTGAGTCTGTTTTACCATTTAAAGCCAGCCTCAAAGTAGCTTAATCTTTCTTCCCGTTGCTCCCCACCACTCCATTCACCGGCAGGAGAAAAGAGAAGGAACCCTTTGTAAGCTCCAAGTCATGACTTAAAGCTTAGTCAGGATTGTTGTCCCTATTTGACAGAGTGGGGGCCTGAGAAACACATTGCCAAGCACCAGTGCTGTCATTTACCTGAAAGTACTGGTTACTTCTCTTTCCGCCAGGCAGTCAAATGGAGCTGCAGGCGGGAGTAGGGGATGGGGGGGGGGTGAAGTCAAGGTGAATATGTGCTGCTTCAGGGACGGTTTTAACCAGTTGCAAACTCTGGGAGTACTAGACACACCCACAATATTTTTTACACAGGGCGTGTCTATTACATCCAGTCCTCCTGCCCTGCTGCTGGGCTGTCCCAGTACACGGCAATTCAGCTCTGATGAATCATTGCTGCATTGCCGAGTATGCAGAGAAGGTCCAGGCGGCTGAAGCTGTCAAAAAAACGCAGTCTGACAATGTTTTCAAAAACAGTGCTCAGCCAAACGACAGAAAGATACAAAGAAACAGGGTTTCATTTTGTATCTTTCTGTTTATTCATCTACAGATCAAAAGGGATGACCTTCGCTCTGCAGATGAAGTCAGTTAAAGCAACCTGACAAACATTTTCTTCATGAAAGGTTCCTCTGTATAGCCCCTTATTAACCCTTAGTTCACTCTAATCATCCCTAATTATCTCTCTCCTTCTTCATTCAATTATAATTTTTCTGCTGATTTGTTCCTTTTTCTATTTTTTTTTCTGTTTTTGTTCGCTTTTCTCATTGGAATATTTTACACCTTTTACATATATTGACAAGTATCATATTGAAAAAAGTGCAAAAGTGAAAAAAACCTTTACATCATTTGTAAATAACTTTGCAATGCTTTGTGCCAGAATCATAATGTTAGTGTTGTTTTAAACAAGACAAATAACAGAATAAAATGCACACTTTTTTGTGCAGTAACACTTTATTTTTAAACTAATACTGCTTAAAAAGTAAAAGTGCTTTTTGTTTAGTTTTATTACGTTTAATTGCCTAAAAATTGCAAATTTGCCCCGCTTGTCCTTAAAAAACAAAAAACAATATACAATGGATATAAAAAGTCTACACACCCTTGTTAAAATGTCAGGTTTCTGTGATGTAAAAAAATGACACAAAGATAAATAATTTCAGAACTTTTTCCACCTTTAATGTGACCTATAAACTGTACAACTCAATTGAAAAACAAACTGAAATATTTTAGGTGGAGGGAAATAAAAAAAAAAAACTAAAATAGTATGGTTTCATAAGTGTGCACACCCTCTTATAACTGGAGATGCAGCTGTGTTCAGAATTAATAAATAACATTCATACTCACGTTAAACAGGAGTCAGTACACACCTGCCATCATTTAACGTGCCTCTGATTAACCCCAAATTAAGTTCAGCTATTCTAGTAGGTCTTTCCTGACATTTTCTTAGTCGCATCCTACAGCAAAAGCCATGGTCTGCAGAGAGCTTCCAAAGCATCAGAGGGATCTCATTGTTAAAAGGTATCATTCAGGAGAAGGGTACAAGATAATTTCCAAGGCATTAGAAATACCATGGAACACAGTGAAGACAGTCATCATCAAGTAAAGTAAAATATGGCCCAAGGGTGACATTACCAAGAACTGGACGTCCCTCCAAAATTGATGAAAAGACGAGAAGAAAACTGGTCAGAGAGGCAACCAAGAGGCCTACAACAACATCAAAGGAGCTGCAGGAATATCTGGCAAGTACTGGCTGTGTGGTACATGTGACAACAATCTCCCGTATTCTTCATATGTCTGGGCTATGGGGTAGAGTGGCAAGACGGAAGCTTTTCTTACGAAGAAAAACAGCCAAGCCTGGCTAAAATTTGCAAAAACACATCTGAAGTCTTCCAAAAGCATGTGGGAAAATGTGTTATGGTCTGATGAAACCAAGGTTGAACTTTTTGGCCATAATTCCAAAAGATATGTTTGGTGCCAAAACAACACTGCACATCACCAAAAGAACACCATACTCACCGTTAGGCATGGTGGTGGCAGCATCATGCTTTGGGGCTGCTTTTCAACAGGGGCCTTAGTCAAGGTAGAGGGAATTATGAACAGTTCCAAATACCAGTCAATATTGGTACAAAACCTTCAGGCTTCTTCTAGAAAGCTGGACAAGAAGAGAAACTTCATCTTTCATGATAATGAACCAAAGCATACATCCAAATCTACGAAAGAATGGATTCATCAGAAGAAGATTAAAGCCTGATAGGCGTCCAATCACAACGCCTGTCGTTTCAGCCAATCAGGTGACGGGTAACAGATCGGAACACCTGATTGGCGGAGAGGCGGTTTAGTGTTAGGAAAGCGATTATTCATTTGCTTTTCTAACACAGCTGATTGACCTGCGAGCACCCAGCATGGCGCTCGCAGGTCACCTTTTTTGATGCCTATTAGAGCCTATGGCCAAAAACCCCATTGCATGAATCTATCTATTGGTGCTAGACGGGTGGCTGGAAAGCGGGGGCGGCGCCCGTGCGCCCTTATGGATGCACCACCACTGTTTGGATACTAGATGCTAGTTTGTCATGCATGTACAATCCAAACAATCATTATCATAGATGCTTTCTGTATACAGTATGAGCATATACTGTATGTTTGTATCAAACAAACATACATATTTTGCTTATAGCGTAGGGAGGAGGGAACTCCTAATTGCAGGCTTCTCTAGGGAAACACAATAGCAATCAGCTAGAAAAATACAAGCAAAACACAAGCAAATTGTTTCATCCTTTCAGCAGGCTCAGTCAGGCATAAATAGGCTTACATTTTCTGTTGGTGATTTTACTCATCAGGAATAGCTTTTTGTCCTATTACTTGCATGTATTCTCTTACTCCTATAATGACACTTCTGCTTTTGAAAGTTGACCTCCATAAAGGGTGCTAGGAAAATGTATGATAACAAGTACAGATTCAAAGGGAGTTTCCACCTTGCAAACACTGAACATTAAGCAACGATGTCATGTCAAATAAAATATCTAAGCAACATTAACTTGCAAGGTGGAGAAAATATCAGAGCCATGCTTGAGATCGCGATACGTGTCAACTGTCATGTCCTAAAAGAGGGCCCTTCAGCTGGGAACCACAGAGCTGAAGACTATATCATTGTCCAAGGGACCAATAAAGGGTACCGCTCTTGCTTGTGGCCAATTCCAAAGCAGAGAGGATCAGAAATAGGAGATGAAGAGAGAGAGGAAAGACGAAGAGAGAGAGAGAAAAGGGGGGGGAGATGTAAGAGAGAGGCCATCTCTGTCCCAGAGGTTCACTACATAAATATTAGTGCACCATTACAGATTACAGTTCCAGGAAATGTGTAGGTGGCTGTGTTGATGGAAAGTAATCCAACCAGGGCTGCCAGGTACATAGAAGTTTATTGTGAGTATTGGTTAAGATTGCCGTGAATTTTTCATTCACTAGGGTACCGTGTACCCAACATTTCACTTAGTTGAGATTGAGAATTAGTGTCTTCCACGCTTTTGCAATTGTCTGTTTCGTGTTGTGCTTCATGTCACCTAAGTTTGAGGATCCCCTAAAGCATGTGGGTGGATAGGTATGGAGACATTAAGCAATTCTAGCTAGAGTAAAGTACCACCAGGACAGTACTTTGAAAGAGCTTTCTAAAGTTATGACTTTGCGGGAAGAGCGGATTAGTGCCTCACAGATCTTATTCCAGGTCTCGGGGGTTTGCATGGCGCTAAAGTTGGTGCAGTAAGATGGAGAACGCAAATTCAAATGACTTGAGATGGAGGAGTATAATAGGGAACTGAGACATTGGGTTGTGGGGCCCGTTCGACATCCAGTTTCAAATGCTGTCGTTGACGTTGACCAATCATGGTTTCTTGTCAGGGATTCCAGCAGGTGGCGAACCAGGGTCAAGGATGTCGTACATGTCTTTAAGATATTGGAGAGTGACGATGCCCAAAGTGTATAACAGAGACCGACCCTTGTTGCGCCACCAGGTAGACAACCTTTCAAAGCTTGAGACCTACCTGGAAAACATGGAGGAAAGCAAAGAGCCCCCAAAAAAAGACAGCATGAAGAGCACATAGTGTATTACAGTAGTGTCCTCTGCCCCATCACATTACCCCCACTGTAATGGGGGTAAGCACAGTCGACCGGTCAATAGTGTCCTCTGCCCCCCTCCTCCCATAGTAGTGTTCTGTACCCCCCAAAGCTGTGTCCTCTGCCCCTTCACATCACCCCCCGTAGTGTCCTCCGACCCCCATAGCAGTTTCCTCTGCCCACTTCCCCCCAAGATAGTGTCCTGTACCCCCAATGCTGCATCCTCTGCCCCTCCACATCACCCCTCACTCTAGTGTCCTCTGCCCACCCTAGCTGTGTCCTCTGCCCCCCACAATAGTGTCATGTACCCCCCAATGCTGTGTCCCCTGCCCCTTCACATCACCCCCCACAGTAGTGTCCTTTTCCCCCCATAGCAGTGTCCTCTGCTCCCCTCCCCCCACAGTAGTGTCCTGTACCCCCAAATGCTGCATCCTCTGCCCCCTTCACAACAACCCCACTCTAGTGCCCTCTGCCCCCTAGCAGTGTCCTTTGCTGTCCTCCCCAAACAATAGTGTCCTGTACCCCCAATGCTCTGTCCTCTACCCCTTAACATCACCCCCCCACTGTGGTGCCCCCCCCCCACTGTAGTGTCCTCTGCCCTCTTCCCCCCAGTACTGTCCTGTAACCCCCCAACACAGTGTTATCTGCTCCCTTCACATCACCCCCCCCCCCAATGTAGTGTCCTCTACCATCCCATAGCAGCGTTCTCTGCCCCGCACAAAGTGTCCTCTTCCCTCTGCTCCCTGAAAGCAGTGTCCTCTGCCTCCCCACCCCCCAAAGCAGTGTCCTCTGTCCATTTCCAATCACAACCCTCCCCACCAATGTAGTCGCCCTCCAACAGTGTCTCCTCTGTCCCCTTCATATCCCCCCACATACACACAGCGCTGTGTAGGTAGCACTTCCTACCTGCCAGCATGGATACAGCAGAGTGGAGATCAGGTGTCCTCTGCCCCCCATAGCAGTGTTCTCTGCCCCCCTTCCCCTACAGTAGTGTCCTGTACCCCCACCAATGCTGTGTCCTCTGTCTTTTCACATCACCCCCTACTTTATTGTTCTCTGCCCCTCATAGCAGTGTCCTCTGTCCTCTGACCCCCCTCTCCCCACAGTAGTGTGCTGCACCCCCCCAAAGCATTGTCCTCTGCCCCCATTCACAACACCCCCTCCGTCACTGTAGTGTCCCCTGCCCCTCCCCCCAGAATTGTCCTCTGCCCTCTTAACATCACCCCCTCCCCACTGTAGTGTCCTCTGCCATCCCAAAGCAGTGCCCTCTGCCCTTCACAAGGTGTCCTCTGCCCCTAAAAGCATTGTCCTCTGCCTCCCCATCTGCCAAAGCAGTGTCCTATGTCCATATTTCTCATCACAACCCCCCCCCCCCCATTGTAGAGTCCTCTGTCCCCTTCACATCCCCTCCCCACATACACACTGCGCTGTGTAGGTGGCACCTCCTACCTGTCAGCATGTGTACAGCAGAACGGAGATCAGGAGACAGCATAGCGCTGGGTGGAATGTGGGCGCAGGAGCTGCCAGAGTTCATAATAACAAACTGGCAATTGGTTGCTAGGACCACCTAGCAACCAATTACTAAGTCAGCTCCCGCCCTCCATCCAGCACTATGCTGCCTGCCCTTCTCCACTCTGAAGTTGACATGACAGTGGTGGAGGCTGGGGGGGGGGGGGGGGGGGGGCAGAGCCATGATCACAATCCTCCTGTCGGCCAGCACAGTCGACCGGTCAATCGTGATCAATGGCTTGCCAACCCTCCGTTTACACCTATCTTTAATAGCCTATAGTTTCTTTCCTGTAGTCTTGACAGCACATTTGTCATTTGAAATGTATGGACTTCTAATATCAGCAGTGAGATAAGACAGCCTCTACATAGACCGACAGTGTCATTCTTAAATAGAAAGCATACCAATTAAAATGGGGCAAAATGTTATTCCTGACCAGCAAAGCAGCACTGTTACAACAACATAATAATACTCTGCCATGGGGGAAAAAGTCTATAATTCTGCAGGTATAGAGTGCATACTTGGCAGTGCCTTCACTTATACTATACGACCAAAAGTTGGTGGACACCTGACAGTCACACTTATATGAGATTGTTTGACATCCCATTGCAAAACCAAATTATTGAGTTCAGGTGTTTTCAGTGAAGGGTACTGTTAATACTACAGCATACAAAGACATAGACAATTGTGCACTACCAACTTTGTGGTAACAGTTTGGTGAATGTCCTTTTCTGTTCCAGTATGACTGTGCCTCTGTGTACAAAGCCAGCTACATAAAGAGATGGTTTATGGGTTTGGTGTGGTGGAATTAGGGTTGCTTGCACAGAGCCCTAACAACAGACACATTCCAAAAACTTGGGGAAGGCCTTTCCAGTAAAAAGGGACCAACTATATTAATGCCCATGGTGTTGGAATGCCCAATGAGCTCTTATAGGTATAAAGGTCAAAGTGTCCACAAGCTTTGGGCCATATAGTGCACCTGCAGTAGACTTTCCAGACCCTTCTGTCATGCTGGACCATTATGGCAGGCAAAACATCAGCATTTCGTGATAATGCTGAAGCTTGCCCATGCCTTCCTGACTCCTAGACATTACTATTGGTTAGTGAGGGTGCTTATCATAGTGATAGGCTGATAGGAATGTGTGAAGGCAGGACTTGGTTACTAGATACAACAAAACCCATAAGTGTTGGAGGTTGTCCATTGAAGCGGCCTGATAGTCAGATAGGAGGGTGAAGGAGGCTGTTGAAGGTACATGAACCCTTAGTTGCATGCACTTTATAACTGCATCAGTTTATGTGTTTTCCCTATGACAGAGTCTCTTTAAAAGTGGAAATTCAGATTAGTACAAATGCCCATCATGACTGTTTTCTGTTACCTTCACCTAACCCAGGCATGTTAAACTAGAGGTTTTTTTTTTTTTGCTGCAATTTTGCTCTTTCTTTGGGGTCCTTGGAGATCTAAGAACTTAAAGCGGTAGTAAACCCTCTGATACTAACATTATAATTACCATATTCATAAAGACAAGGTATTTATAAATCGATTGATCGCTATATATGTATCTAAATTATTTTTCTTACTGTAGATAATCTTGATCTTGTAAAACGTTTTTCAGCATATAAGCCCCCGCCATTACGACTGTGGTCTTCCGCGTCTGAATCTATTTCTATTTCCGCCCACAGTCTCCTTGTCTCCGTAATCCCGTGCGTGCGCACTAGGATCAAAAGATTCAAGCCTCTTTGTAAGCCTTCTTTGTATCTCCCGCCGTCTGTCTGTGATGTGCAAGTCACATGTTAACCATGATGCCCTTAGGATCTTGACGAGGCATCGCGGGATGTCAGGGCGGATGTCTACATGAGGAAATGACGCAGCCCCGACATGTACAAAGAATTTTTCCGGCTGAGGCTCTGCTTGCCGGAATGAACGGGGATCGGGCGCATGCGTGGTACATGTCTCCACTCGGGAATACAGCTGTAACTTCTAAACTAAACAGGTAAAAAAAAAAAGGCTACTAGCAATCGGTTTAAAATATTGATATGGACAAATAAATGTAAAGTGACAATTTTGACTATACAACCACTTTAAGCTGAACAAAGCCCCAGCTGTTAGCCAATTGATAAAAGCTAGATCATTTTAGTTCAGCTAAATGTTATAAGGCCTCTTTCTTTGGGATGAAATGTTGGAAGTTGCAATTGTAGCTGTAATTAGCATTTAAATATCAACTTTTTATAATCTTTTCTTCCAGAATGAAGTGGTTGTAGCCCTTTGTCAGATGTTACGTGATCCCTTGAAGACTAATTCCACAAAGTTTGGCCCTTAGTTTTAAACTGAGTTTGATGTGCTAATTGATGATTAAACCTAAACCTTAATCCTAATGCTCAGATAAAATTTATACTTTTAGGTCGTAAATACTACACAGCCACAGCGTAAGCTACTGTCACTGCAATGATAGCGGAAACTGTCAGGTGCTAAAATAAAACTATGTAATGAAACTTTTAGGGTTTGTATACAGTGTACTAAACTATAAGCACCAGTAAACTTGGGCCAACATATCTGTGCGTATGTGAAATTGTCCTTACCATGGTATTCCTGCTAGATTAAGCTGGAAATGCTAGCCACATGCACATCAATATTTTCTTTTTAAGCCCAGCTCAAGGTTGGATACCCTTCAGGTTGGGTTATGTAAGGTTTAGGGGTTTCTTTTCTCCCTGCAGTGGGCATGAGTGCCATTCTCTGCAGAATTACTAGGGGACATGTCCATGATGCTCTGGGGCCACAGGAATTGGGTTAAACTGAGCTTGGCATCATTCAATCTGGCTGAAGGACACAGCTGAAAGTCGGAGAAGATTGTTTTTGGAGAACAACCCTAAAGTAGAGGTAACTATTGCAACAAAAGATGCTTTTTTTCAATTGTAAGCCAATAGGGGCAATATATTGTTTGGCTGTTCATGAAGGCTGTAGTTGGACTTTGATCTTTGTATATTATGATGTTCCATTAGTAAATACTGATCTTGAAGTTTATCTAAACCCCCTAGTTCGTTCACCCTCAGAGTGATAAACAGGCGTTTTCTATTTTAATATGTTATGTTATTGAATTTTACATATCTTCTTAATGTTATGAATGGAATTTTAAGAGATTTACATTACAATGCAGGAAAAGTATATGCAAATCCATAAGCATTCAACAATGGCAGGGTAGGACAAGAACAATGATACAGTGATATGCAGCATACACGTCATACTATTTTATTTAATACAAGTACTTACAGTGCCTTGAAAAAGTACTCATGCCCCTTGACATTTGCCACATTTTGTCATGTTACAACCAAAAATGTATATGTGTTTTATTGGGATTTCATGTGATAGATCAACACAAAGTGGCACATAATTGTGAAGTGGAAGGAAAATGATAAATGGTTTTCAAAATCTATTACAAATAAATATGTGAAAAGTGTGTTGTGCATTTGTCTTCAGCCCCCCTGAGTCAATACTTTGTATAACCACCTTTCACTGCAATTACAGCTGCAAGTCTTTTTGGGGGATGTCTCTACCAGCTTTGCACATCTAGAGATTGACATTTTTGCCCATTCTTCCTTGCAAAATAGCTCAAGCTCTGTCAAATTGGATGGAGAGCGTCTGTAAACAGCAATTTTCAAGTTTAGCCCCAGATTCTCAATTGGATTTAGGTCTGGACTTTGACTGGGCCATTCTAACACATGAATATGCTTTGATCTAAACCATTCCATTGTAGCTCTGGCTGTATGTTTAGGGTCATTGTCCTGCTGGAAGGTAACCCTCAGCCCCAGTCTCAAGTCTTTTGCAGACTCTAATGCCGCGTACACACGGTCAGACTTTTCGTCTACAAAAGTCCAACGGACGCTGACGGACTAAAGCTGGCTGGTAATCCGATCGTGTGTGGGCTTCTCCGGACTTTCAACTGACTTTTTTAGCCTCAAATCCGACGGACTTTAGATTTGAAACATGCTTCAAATCTTTCCGACGGACTCGAGTCCGGTCGAAAAATCCGCTCGTCTGTATGCTAGTCCGACGGACAAAAACCCACGCTAGGGCAGCTATTGGCTACTGGCTATGAACTTCCTTATTTTAGTCCGATGTACGTCATCACGTAAGAATTCGACGGACTTTTGTGTGATCATGTGTAGGCAAGTCTGTTCGTTAGAAAGTCCGCCGCAAGTCCGTCGAAAGTCCACCAAAAGTCCGTCGAAAGTCTGTCGGACAGGCTGTCGGACTTTTGTAGCTGAAAAGTCCGACCGTGTGTACGCCCCATTACAGGTTTTCTTCTAAGATTGCCCTGTATTTGGCTACATCCATCTTCCCATTAACTCTGACCAGCTTCCCTGTCCCTGCTGAAGAGAAGCATCCCCACAACATGATGCTGCCACCACCATGTTTCACAGTGGGGATGGCATGTTCAGGGTGATGTGCGGTGTTAGTTTTCTGCCACATAAAGAATTTTGCTTTTAGGTCAAAAATTTCAATTTTGGTCTCATCTGACCAGAGCACCTTCTTCCACATGTTTGCTGTGTCCCCCACATGGCTTCTCACAAACTGCAAACAGGACTTCTTATGACTTTCTTTCAACAATGGCTTTCTTCCTGCCACTCTTCCATAAAGGGCAGATTTGTGAAGTGCAAAACGAATAGTTGTCCTGTGGACAGATTCTCCCACCTGAGCTGTGGATCTCTGGAACTGCTCCAGGGTTACCATGGGCCTCTCGGCTGCTTCTCTGATGAATGCTCTCCTTGCCCGGCCTGTCAGTTTAGGTGGACGGCCATGTCTTGGTAGGTTTGCAGTTGTGTCATACTCTTTCCATTTTCGGATGATGGATTGAACAGTGCTCCGTGAGATGTTCAAAGCTTGGGATTCTTTTTTTATAACCTAACCCTGCTTTAAACTTCTCCACAACGTTCTACCTGACCTGTCTGGTGTGTTCCTTGGCCTTCATGATGCTGTTTGTTCACTAAGGTTCTCTAACAACCCCTGAGGGCTTCACAGAACAGCTGTATTTATACTGAGAGTAAATTACACACAGGTGGACTCTATTTACTAATTAGGTGACTTCTGTAGGCAATTGGTTCCACTAAATTTTAGTTAGGGGTATCAGAATAAAGGGGGCTGAATACAGCCCTTTCTTTGTGTTGGTCTATCACATAAAATCCCAATAAAATACATTTACAGTATGAATACTTTTTTTAGGCACTGTATATAGCACCAACTATTTATGCAGCACTTTACATATATATATTGTACATTCCCATCAGTCTCTGCCTCAATAAGCTTACAATCTAAGGTTCCTAACTCACCTTTATATACTAGGGCCACATAACCTACCATAACCTACCAGCATGTCTTTGGAGTGTGGAAGGAAACCCATTGCAGGCACAAGGAGAACATGCAAACTTTATCCAGGTAGTGCTGTGGTTGGGATTCAAACCAATGACCCTAGTGTTGCCAGGCAGAAGTGCTAACTACTTAACCACCATGCTACATTAGATGTGGAAAATTTCAGCACCTGGGAATTGTTTGGATGTGGACTGCTGTGTGGGGGTAAGTAGATTAGGTTGTCTAGCTGCTAGAGTGAAAATGAAGAGGATTAATAAAATATTGGAGAGGAAGATTGGAGATTGGGTGTGCGAGGGGTGGAAGGGAAGGGTGACAAAGGAGGAAAGGAATGAAGTAGGTGTTAGGACATGGATGCTTACTTACAAATGTGTCTTAAGAATCTGTAAGAATGTAAGGAGTTGTTAATTTGCCAGAAAGATTTTCATCCATTTGTTCCTTTCTTTTCTTTCAAAATGAAAAAGTCTGTTTTTTTTCCATGAATGGGCAATGGTTTGCTTGGACGCCACTAACATGAAGTGAGCCAGTTTCTGTTGGAATCTATCTAGCTGGCTTAGTGTAAAATGCAGGATTGAATGCCAAGGGTCCCTCCTGACCTAAGTGTAAAATAGCGTTAAGAACAATATATAGATTCCTGTTCAGAATCTGATTACAAAGAAACAGGACCATTGTATGGGCATGACATTGCCCTCCATTCCGTTCAGTCCCAGTTGGGGTATATGGAAGTGAGGTTAGTTAGTCTAGGGGGGGGGCAAGGTACCATCTAGTGAGACCTTTATATTCAGATTCTTGTGATGTGATAGTCAGTGACATTTGGAGATGGTGGACCAAGACTGATGCCGCGTACACACGGTCGGACTTTTCAGCTACAAAAGTCCGACAGCCCGTCCGACAGACTTTCGCCACCTTTTGACGGACTTTTGGCGGACTTTCAACAGACTTTCTAATGACCGGACTTGCCTACACACGATCACACAAAAGTCCGATGGATTCGTACGTGATGACGTACACCGGACTAAAATAAGGAAGTTGATAGCCAGTGGCCAATAGCTAACCTAGCATTGGTTTTTGTCTGTCGGACTAGCATACAGACGAGCGGATTTCTGGGTCCGGCGGAGTTACGATGTAAAGATTTGAAGCCTGTTCCAAATCTAAAGTCTGTCAGATTTGCAACTGGAAAAGTCCGCTGAAGGTCCGGTGAAGCCCACATACGATCGGATTGTCCGCCGGATTTGGTCCGTCGGCGTCCGTCGGACAAGTCCGGTCGAAAAGTCCGACCGTGTGTACGCGGCATAACAGATAAACAGCCATTTTCATAGCAAATTGGTAGGTTAAATGGCTTAAAATAAATGTAATGGTAAATGTAGCTGGAAAGCTGGATTTCTCTTGCACCCTGTGCTGTAGAGGGTGGGGGGGGGGGGACTGAGTAGGACTCTTATATCATTTTCAAAGCTCCTGAAGATAAAGCAATGTGCTGTCATCTGAGGGATTGTGGGAGGAGCAAAAAGCAGCTATTACGGATAGGATTTTCATTGATACCAGCATCCAAGCAGCTACAGCAGCAGTAAAGGAAACAACACTGTGATGATTTCACTACAGAAGGAAGAACAGAATAATTGTCAATATAAGGCCTGTTCAGTAGTTCTACTGGTAGAATCAACAAGTAATTACAACATTTTCTTAAATAATATTACTGAGTCAGGAGACACATAAACATTATTATTGGGACAACCTTTATGGGGGTCTCTGCATGCCAAATGACCTGGTGCCTGTCGTCTTGGTATCTTGCCAATTAAACTGCAGTGTACTTTCCCACTATGGAGAATTCCACCTGACCTCAATTCAGTGTAGGCGCTGTCTGGTCTTGGGGTGAGCCACCTCTCACTCAGTGATTGGTTTGGTTGGTTGTGTGGAGATCGCCGGCATCACGAGCATGAATACCGGACGGCGGGCACATGTGCAATGAAGTCCAAGCAACGTCTGCGCCCCGCCAGTAATGTCATACGCCAGTGAGGCGGAAGGGGTATATATAGCCGGCGGCTCAGTGGCCCATCTGCCATGGAGGTGTCAGTAAACCAGCCTGTATGTAATGTTTTGGTGAGCTATTACAAGATGAATTTTGGGGTGGAGGATTTAATCACTAATCTATGTTCAAGTTTGTAAGAGACTTTTTTAATGTTTGATTTAATTCTAATATCTGACAAACCACCTATATGCGGAGCTGAGTCTGGCGCCCCTTGAGATTAAACTACAATACAGCAGACAGTAAGTAACTGCCCAGTGTACTGAACTCCCATGTAGGGAAGGACACACACACACATATACATATATATACAGTGGGGACGGAAAGTATTCAGACCCCCTTAAATTTTCACTCTTTGTTATATTGCAGCCATTTGCTAAAATCATTTAAGTTCTTTTTTTTCCTCATTAATGTACACACAGCACCCCATATTGACAGAAAAACACAGAATTGTTGACATTTTTGCAGATGTATTAAAAAAGAAAAGCTGAAATACCACATGGTCCTAAGTATTCAGACCTTTTGCTTAGTATTTAGTAGATCTAATGCAGCCATGAGTCTTTTTGGGAAAGATGTAACAAGTTTTTCACACCTGGATTTGCCATTCCTCCTTGCAGATCCTCTCCAGTTCTGTCAGGTTGGATGGTAAACGTTGGTGGACAGTCATTTTTAGGTCTCTTCAGAGATGCTCAATTGGGTTTAAGTCAGGGCTCTGGCTGGGCCATTCAAGAACAGTCACGGAGTTGTTGTGAAGCCACTCCTTCGTTATTTTAGCTGTGTGCTTAGGGTCATTGTCTTGTTGGAAGGTAAACCTTCGGCCCTGTCTGAGTTCCTGAGCACTCTGGAGAAGGTTTTCGTCCAGGATATCCCTGTACTTGGCCGCATTCATCTTTCCCTCAATTGCAACCAGTCGTCCCGTCCCTGCAGCTGAAAAACACCCCCACAGCATGATGCTGCCACCAACATGCTTCACTGTTGGGACTGTATTGGACAGGTGATGATCAGTGCCTGGTTTTCTCCACACATACCGCTTAGAATTAAGGCCAAAAAGTTCTATCTTGGTCTCATCAGACCAAAGAATCTTATTTCTCACCATCTTGGAGTCCTTCAGGTGTTTTTTTTAGCAAACTCCATGAGGGCTTTCATGTGTCTTGCACTGAGGAGAGGCTTCCGTTGGGCCACTCTGCCATGAGGCCCCAACTGGTGGAGGGCTGCAGTGATGGTTGACTTTCTACAACTTTCTCCCATCTCCCGACTGCATCTCTGGAGCTCAGCCACAGTGATCTTTGGGTTCTTCTTTACTTCTCTCACCAAGGCTCTTCTCCCCCAATAGCTCAGTTTGGCCAGACAGTCAGCTCTAGGAAGGGTTCTGGTCATCCCAAATATCTTCCATTTAAGGATTATGGAGGCCACTGTGCTCTTAGGAACCTTAAGTGCAGCAGAATTTTTTTGTAACCTTGGCCAGATCTGTGCCTTGCCACAATTCTGTCTCTAAGCTCTTCAGGCAGTTCCTTTGACCTCATGATTCTCATTTGCTCTGACATGCACTGTGAGCTGTAAGGTCTTATATAGACAGGTGTGTGGCTTTCCTAATCAAGTCCAATCAGTATAATCAAACACAGCTGGACTCAAAAGAAGGTGTAGAACCATCTCAAGGATGACCAGAAGAAATGGACAGCACCTGAGTTAAATATATGAGTGTCACAGCAAAGGGTCTGAATACTTAGGACCATGTGATATTTCAGTTTTTCTTTTTTATTAAATCTGCAAAAATGTCAACAATTCTGTGTTTTTCTGTCCATATGGCATGCTGTGTGTACATTAATGAGGAAAAAAATGAACTTAAATGATTTTAGCAAATGGCTGCAATATAACAAAGAGTGAAAATGTTAAGGGGGTCTGAATACTTTCCGTCCCCACTGTATATATATATATATATATATATATATATATATATATATATATATATATATACACATACATATATACTATGTGTGTGTGTGTGTGTGTCCATTGCTGGAATATGGGTACATATAAGCATTTATCTTCTTGTAGCTGAGGTCTTATTGCCTCTCCTGTGGCCACTCTAACACCACTCTGGGATTTTGTGACAGAGACCCTTTTGTGATGAACATTGGGATTAGATATCCTTAGAAATAATATTAATGTGAGTAAGCATGACTTAATGATTTGATTTTGTTGATTTGAAAAATGCAATTATTGTAAATATGATTTATATATATATATATATATATATATAATATATATATGTTGTTTGTATACAGCTTTCTAATGTTTGGCAACACTGCTCCTGAAGAAGCCGTTGTTGGCGAAACATGTAGAGGAAAATAACAGTGTAGCCTTTATGGTAGAAAAGAAACATCAATATTTTCCTCTGTATATTTAAAGTAAAAGGTATACTGCTTGTAATGTGACTTTAAATATCTATTCAATAAAGGGATTTGGTGACAGAGACCTTTTTGTGATGAACATTGGGATTAGATATTCTTAGAAATAATATTATTGTGGGTAAGCATGACCTAATGATTTAATTTTGCTGATTTTAAAAATGTAATTATTGTAAGTATGATATATATATATATATATATATATATATATATATATATATATATATATATATATATATATATACATACAGTATATGTTGTTTGTATACAGCTTACTAATGTTTGGTAACACCTCTCCTGAAGAAGCTGTTTTCGGTGAAACATGTAGAGGAAAATAACAGTGTAGCCTTTATGGAAGAAGAGAAACATCAATATTCTGTACTGTACAGTATATGTAAAGAAAAACTGTATGCTACTTTAATGTGATTTGAAATGTATATTCAATGAAGAAAATCTTTTAAGGAATTGTATTGTTTCAGTGCCAGAAAAATCCCATGTATGTTATAGTTGTTGTAAGTAACTACAAAATGGGGTACTTACAAAAGCAGAGCCCAGTCTTACTGGTATATAAGTAGCCCTTTATCACATATAAGGTTTAATACTTTGACAATCATTCTTTTTTAATTTATATACAAAAATATCTGTCTGGTATGGTTGGTGACAAATGGGGGAAAGCATTCATCATTCATGTGTACTTAAAGCAGGATAAACCCCTATAAGAGCAACTGAATCAAATTGGTTATAAAAGCACTTTGTACTTCTCCAAGTTGGATGAATCTTTCCCATTGGGAAGCATTGTCCTTACTGTTGCTCTTTTCTCTTTGGAAAATGCATTTGGCTCCATACAGTGGCATTCTTTCCATGGTGAGGTGACCTCATTGTGGTGATTTATGGCTTGGTCATGTTGGCTGCTGTCCTGTCACCGAAATGGTTTATGTGTGTTTTGCATTAAGGCGAGGCTCAATGTTAGTGCATGGCAGCTGAGTCTAGTTCATAAAACCAGGCGTATAAAGGATGAAATATGAACAAAGTAATTAGCAAGTGCTGCAATAAACTATAAATCTCTTTTTTTTTCTCTTTTATGATAAGCCAGCTCTCCTATGACACACTGGTGGCACACGTAGCAGCATTAAAAAAGACATAAAATTTGGCACTGGCATCAAATTACGTTGGACTGGGAAATATATAAATGGTCTATGAGGAATAGAGGGGGAGAGTGTAAAAATAATAAAATTGATGAAGTATGATAAGTGCTGTAATTTGTTACTTTTAATTAAAAAGTGGCTTAAGGTGAACCTGTAGGTGCTAAACCACTGGCAAAAGTGCAAAGCAGAAGCATGGAGGTGCGAAGAACCAGCTGCCCCCCCCCCCTCCCCCATTGTACATGAGGACATTGAGGGTCCATTCAAATTCCAAGGCTTAATTGTGCAAATAGCATTAGCAAAAAGGTCTGCTTAAATACATTTTCTAAATGTTCATACCCTGTTTCCCCGAAAATAAGACCTAGTGTGATTGTCGGTGATGGCTGCAATATAAGCCCTACCCCCCAAGTAAGCCCTAGTTAAAGTCCTTGTAGGTCTTCTTTTCAGGGTAGGGCTTATTTTCAGGGAAACAGGGTAGGGCTTATTTGGGGGGTAGGGCTTATATTGCAGCCATCACCGACAATCACGCTAGGTCTTATTTTCGGGGAAACAGGGTAGTTACCAAGTGTCCCCGATCTTGTGGGATAGTCTCAGAAATTGGGTCACAATCTTGCCATGTCCATGTCCTGCAGGCTGTCCTGCAGGACCCAGAAAACTTGGTGCCAATGTAGAGTAATCTCCACCTGAGTAAATATAGTCCCATCCCAATATGCAGAGGAAACAAACAGCAGAATGAGAATGTGTGAACAGGTAAGGAAAAGCACTGACCATCAATGAAAGGGGTGCTGGTAGTGGGGGTTAATTATCACTGTCACTGACCACCAATGAAAGGAGGTTTAATTATCACTGTCACCACCAGTGGAATGGGGGGGGGGGGGCTTTAATATTGCTACCACTAACCACCAATTATGGGGTTTATATTTGCTCCAACTTACACCAATGTTGGTTATTATTGCTGCCAATGACACCTGTGAGGGGACTTATTTTTCTCCCACTTTCCCTTCAGTGTATTTCCAGGTCTTATTTGATCTAAATTGTTGGAAGGTCATAGTGGCTGCTGGCCAGTCTGCTATACATGCTGCATTTTTTCAGGCATGTTTGTCAGGTGTAGTTGTCATAGCTGTTGACAACTATGAATGTTACAAACTACAGTTCTTGAACATTTGTCAAGGCAAGTTGTGCTAGGGAGAAGCATCCTGGGAGAAGGATACCTTCAGCCCCGTGCAGGCATGAGGGGCATTCCCTCAGTCTTCTTTATCCCAGTGATCACTCTGTTCAGCATAGTGTGCTGGTGTGCTTACTAGTAACAAGGTAATGACTGGAATGTTGGCTGGGCAGAGGGTGAGAGGTAGCAAGGGGACTGAATGTCATGAACCTGGTTGGAGGCCAAAGTGACGAGATGGCTTCCCTTGCGGGTAAGCACCAAGCACACCTATAGTTGAGGACAGTGAGTGCAGAGCTCAAAGAAGCACAGGTGTCATTAAGTTGCTTGTAGAGGCGCCTGGCTAGATGGTTATCAGAGGATCTGTCTAGGCTGATGGCAGGAATGCTGGAAACTTCAAAGGTATAGCAGGACCATGGCAGTGGCCAAAAGCAAGATGGCACTCAAGGCAAGAGGGTGGTCAGACTGGTAGAGCAGGAGTCAAGTCATTGGCAGCCCGTAATGCAGGGCGCAGGGGAGCCACCCCCTTATCCATGCGCCCGGCCCCCTAATCTACATGCAGGGTGCCGGACACATTGATTCCAATGTTTTTTTTTTTTTAGAAGAACATGATTAGAGCTTGAGGCTCTAATGGGCTTCAAAAAAGGGTGGGCTTGGGGGGCAGGGCACTGCCCCCGAGCCCACCCAGTTGTGTGAGAATAGCCAATTAATATTCGCTATTGTCTCCCTGATTCTCAAACCCATCACCCGATTGGCGGAGAGGAGAAGCGATCCTATTGCCCACCTAGGAGGAGGAAGAGGAGACGCAGGTGAAGCCCATAGGAAGCGTGGGGCTTTTGACTGACCGGCTTGCTTAAAGGACTCTGCCTCTATCCATCCGTGCATGAATCTAGCCTGATCACCTGACTATTCTACTGCTTGCTCTGCCTGATTCCTTTGTATGAACTTGACTCAGTGGCAGCTGGGGGGGGGGGGGGGGTTGGCAAACAATGCACCCCCAGCCACACAAAAAAAAATATACCACCAGCTGCCACTGAGTCAAGTTCATACACAGGAATCAGGCAGAACAAGCAGTAGAGTAGTTAGGTGATCAGGCTAGAGTCATGCACGGATGGTTAGAGGCAGAGTCCTTTAAGCAAGCCGGAGTCAGAGCCAGGAGTTAGGAAGCAGGAAGTCCAAGGATAAAGGATACACAGGGAGCAAGGAGTACGGGTGAGCTGAAGATCATCCAGCAATCTCTTGTCACTGCTACCACCCTCATAAAGGCCATTTGGTGCAGTTCTGGAAGTGGGTGTGTGTGGGCACGCATCAGAGCGTGCACCTGCACCAGCGGGTATGGGCACGCATTTTGGTGCAAAATTGATGCACCTGCTCACATTCTTGTGCAGACAACAGACAAGCTTGCCCATGCCATGCAGAGTATGGGCAACCATGCCAGGTCTTTATCTCACCACATGTACATTTTTGTTCTGAGTGTCACCCTGACACTGATCTGGGTAGGATACATTACACTAACTGGTCATCAGAGTGAGAGGCTACATGGAGGCTAAACCGTGTTAACAAGATGGGCTGTCAGGTGTAACTGCATTTTCAAACATGCAGTTGTGACTCTACAGCACTAAAAATAGGTCCAGATCCATTCACAATGCCATTTCAGGACCACAGCCCTGTAGTCATCTTGTGATCAGTGCACATGCAATGCACCACTTTAAACATGGCACTGCATTTCAGTGTAGGTACCTTTAAACTGCTAGAACTTCTAAAAACGACTTCCTCCATTCTTCAAAGTTTACTTTTAGCACTTAGCGCAACATAAAATATCTGTGCCGGCTACAAAGTAAAAGTGCCCCTTTAAAATCTCTGACCTCATTTTGATAGAGACAGGCCCGATAATGCAGACATATTAATTTAATTAACTGTTGCTGAACTTTCCTTTAAATTCCACCCAATAAAGCGTACTCGGCAGCGAATCGCAGCACTAAATCCAAAGATCTTCCAGGCAAATTGAGGCATTAGTCTGTGCTACTGCACAGTAAGCAGGTAATAAATGGTCGCAGCCTCTTAAATATTCATGAGCGGCAGACTGTAAATTGGGCTTTTCAAACAATTTTGTCTAATTTTAATAGCTTGTTGTTCTGAAGCAAAGCTGCCAAAGACGCGGTGAGACATAACTCCTGTGGCCGTCGCTTAAATTGAGACTCAAGTCAGGAAAAGAACAACCTGTTTTCAGAGCCGTCTTAATGACCTCCGTAACATCTTTCTCTTAGTAGGTCCTTGCTTCCATGTGAAGCACCCTGCCCTTATGTAATCATTGATAACTAGCCTACCTGTTCAGACTCGAGTACGAACTCTGTCTATGGTCTAAAACCAGTGTCCCCCCCATCCCTACCATACCGAGGCTGTGCTGTGTACAGCTGAGTCTTGTAGTCCTTCTGGCTAGGAAAAACCACGCTAAAACCTTTTCTCCGGAAAATTAACCCCTTCATGACCAGGCCAGTTTTTCCAATACAGCGATGCGTTACTTTAACCGCTTCAGCCCCGGAAGAATTTACCCCCTTCCTGACCAGAGCACTTTTTGGCACTGCGACGCTTTAACTGACAATTGCGCGTTCATGCGACGTTGCACCCAAACAAAATTGACGTCCTTTTTTTCTCGCACAAATAGAGCTTTTTTTTGGTAGTATTTGATCACCTCTGCGGTTTTTATTTTTTGCGCTATAAACAAAAAAAATACAGCGACAATTTTGAAAAAAAAGCAATATTTTTTTACTTTTTGCTATAATAAATATCCCCCAAAAAATATATAAAAAAAAAATCTTTTCTTCAGTTTAGGCCGATATGTATTCTTCTACATATTTTTGGTAAAAAAAAATCGCAATAAGTGTATATTGATTGGTTTGCGCAAGAGTTATAGCGTTTACAAAATAGGGGATATTTTTATGGCATTTTTATTTATTTTTTATTAGTAATGGCGGCAATCTGAGATTTTTATCGGGACTGCGACATTATGGCGGACACATTGGACACTTTTGACACTATTTTGGAACCATTGTCATTTATACAGCGATCAGTGCTATAAAAATGCACTGATTACTGTGTAACTGACACTGGCAGGGAAGGGGTTAACCACTAGGGGGCGATCAAGGGGTTAACTGTGTCCTAGGGAGTGATTCTAACTGTGGGGGGGATGGGCTTCAACTCACATGACAGCAATCACCAATGACAGGGAGCAGTGATCTCTGTCAAGTCACTAGGCAGAACGGGGAAATGCCTTGTTTACATAGGCACGCTCCCATTCTGCGGCTCTGTGATATGATCGCCCGGAGACCCGTGGGCTTGGTCACGCTGTATGCCCCGCCAATTGAAGGGGACGTACAGGTACGCCCATTTGCCCACCGCTGCCATTGTGCCGACATATATCGGCGTGCATCGGTCGGCAAGTGGTTAACTGACAATTACGCGGTCATGTGACACTGTACCCAGATAAAATTGATGTCCTTTTTTTCCTACAAATAGAGCTTTCTTTTGGTGGCATTTGATCACCTCTGTGTTTTTTTTATTTTTTGCGCTATAAACAAAAAAAAAAGACCGACAATTTTGAAAAATAAATAAATAAAACTTTCTGCTATAAAACACATCCAATAAAAAAAAAATTAAAAATCAAATTTCTTCTTCAATTGTGGCTTGCTTTTAGAGGTGTCTGGTGTTTTATTTATCTGCCTCTAAACACCCCAGGTGTTAGTCTGTATAGGGAAAGATTTACTAAAACGTGTACACTCAGGATCTGTTGCAGCTGTGCATAGTAACCAATCAGCTTCTAGCTTCAGCTTGTTCAATTAAGCCATAGGAGTGCGCACAGGGTGTGCCAGGTGGGCCTGGGCACACCCTAATCACCCCGTGTGGTGCAGATTCCCTCTGTTTAGCTCCTAAAAAAAATTGTAAAGAAATAATAAAAAACTAAAACTAAAATTATAAATAATAATAAATATTAAAATAATAAAAATAAAAAAACTGCTGACATTCTCCACTGCTCTTCTGACACGTCAGTATATATACACCTGCACATACATGCATATGTGTTTGAGCTTTGGCGTGCACACCCTAATGTAATAGGCTGTGCACACCTATGAATTAATCCTTGACAGTAAAACCTAGAAGCTGATTAGTTACTATGCACAGCTGCACCAGATTCTGTGTACCAGTTTTAGTAAACCCCCTCCATGTACACATAGGTGTTTAGGATCATTTAGAGCAGGGGTCTCAAACTGGCGGCCCTCCAGCTATTGCAAAACTACAAGTCCCATCATGCCTTTGCCTGTGGGAGTCATGCTTGTAACTGTCAGCCTTGCAATGCCTCATGGGACTTGTAGTTTCCCAACAGCTGGAGGGCCGCCAGTTTGAGACCCCTGATTTAGAGACAGGGGCGTTCAGAAAAAAAAAAAAAAACCTACTGCCAGCATGTCCAGGAGCAGCAGAGTTTTGGCAGAAAAAAATACTTGACGTGTGTAAGTGCTTCAGCGTAAATTATTTCAATGCCCAGAATTTGAGTTTTATCCCGGCCAATGAAATGAATTAATGGGCAAGCGTTTGACGTGCCTCAATGCGTCTAGATGCGTTTATATGCGGCAAGTTTTTTTTTTCAGCCAAAGCGTTGCTGCCAGGAGGAAAGGCGTTTAGGAAAGCCAGACAAACACCCAGGGCCTGAAAATAATCTAGTTTTCGCAAGGCCGAAAATTACATTTAAATGCAAATTATCACAAATCACAACACCGGAGGGTTCTGGACTTGGATTAATTTCATTGTAACATTAAAGATACAAATGAGTAATTTAATTATGATTGCCTCTTAGGGTTGCTTATCCCCTTCACACCGACCGTACACAAATTTGCGTTACATAGTTACATAGTAGGTGAGGTAAAAAAAAAAAAACACAAGTCCATCAAGTCCAACCTATGTGTGTGATTATATGTCAATTTATGGCTTGAAGGGGTTAAACTGGGGGGGGGGGATTTGCCTGCAGCTGCAGCCATCACCTCGGTACCATTTTTTAGAGCGGGCAGTTGGCTCTTTAGTGATAACAACCGATGCGGCTAAAAGTCACTCAGCTGTTATCCTAAAGGAGCGGGAGGGGACGTCCCCCCTCCCTCCACCTTCCTCCACTCTTCCTGGGCCCCCCGTCCCACCAGGAGACCCGAGCCACCAGCCGGCATTTCCGCCAGCTAGGCTGGGCCCCTTACGAAGCCGGATTCGGCTCCGATCGGGTCTCCAATTTACTCGGCTGCCAATGGCGTCGATTAAAAAAAAAAATTACAGTATTCAGAATCACTGTTTTTGCCGATTTAAATACTTTTAACCACTTCAGCCCCGGAAGGATTTACCCCCTTCCTGACCAGAGCACTTTTTACAATTTGGCACTGCATCGCTTTAACTGCTAATTGCGCGGTCATGCAATGGTGTACCCAAACGAAATTTGCGTCCTTTTCTTCCCACAAATAGAGCTTTCTTTTGATGGTATTTGATCACCTCTGCCATTTTTATTTTTTGCGCTATAAATGGAAAAAGACCGAAAATTTTGAAAAAAAATGATATTTTCTACTTTTTGTTATAAAAAAAATCCAATAAACTCAATTTTAGTCATACATTTAGGCCAAAATGTATTCGGCCACATGTCTTTGGTAAAAAAAAAGTCAATAAGCGTATATTTATTAGTTTGCGCAAAAGTTATAGCGCCTACAAACTAGGGTACATTTTCTGGAATTTACACAGCTTTTAGTTTATGTCATTTCTTGAGGTGCTAAAATGGCAGGGCAGTACAAACCCCCCCCAAATGACCCCATTTTGGAAAGTAGACACCCCAAGGAAATTGCTGAGAGGCATGTTGAACCCATTGAATATTTATTTTTTTTGTCCCAGGTGATTGAATAATGACAAAAAAAAAAAAAAAATGTACAAAAAGTTTCCACTAAATGATATATTGCTCACACAGGCCATGGGCATATGTGGAATTGCACCCCAAAATACATTCAGCTGTTTCTCCTGAGTACGGGGATACCACATGTGTGGGACTTTTTGGGAGCCTAGCCGCGTACGGAGCCCCGAAAACCCAGCACCGCCTTCAGGATTTCTAAGGGCATAGATTTTTGATTACACTCCTCACTACCTATCACAGTTTTGAAGGCCATAAAATGCCAAGATGGCACAAACCCCCCCCAAATGACCCCATTTTGGAAAGTAGACACCCCAAGCTATTTGCTGAGAGGTATGTTGAGTCCATGGAATATTTTATTTTTTGACACAAAGTGTGGGAATGTGACAATTTTTTTTTTTTTGCACAAAGTTGTCACTAAATGATATATTGCTCACACAGGCCATGGGCATATGTGGAATTGTACCCCAAAATACATTTATCTGCTTCTCCTGAGTATGGGGATACCACATGTGTGGGACTTTTTGGGAGCCTAGCCGCGTACGGGGCCCCGAAAACCAATCACCGCCTTTAGGATTTCTAAGGGCATAAATTTTTTATTTCACTCCTCACTACCTATCAGAGTTTTGAAGGCCATAAAATGCCAAGATGGCACAAAACCCCCCCAAATGACCCCATTTTGGAAAGTAGACACCCCAAGCTATTTGCTGAGAGGCATGTTGAGTCCATGGAATATTTTATATTTTGACACAAGTTGCGGGAAAGTGACAATTTCTTTTTTTTTTTTGCACAAAGTTGTCACTAAATGATATATTGCTCACACAGGCCATGGGCATATGTGGAATTGCACCCCAAAATACATTCTGCTGATTCTCCTGAGTACGGGGATACCACATGTGTGGGACTTTTTGGGAGCCTAGCTGCGTACGGGGCCCCGAAAACCCAGCAACGCCTTCAGGATTTCTAAGGGCGTAAAGTTGTGATTTCACTCCTCACTACCTATCACATTTTTGAAGGCCATAAAATGCCCAGATGGCACAAACCCCCCCCCCAATTGACCCCATTTTGGAAAGTAGACACCCCAAGCTATTTGCTGAGAGGCATGTTGAGTCCATGGAATATTTTATATTTTGACACAAGTTGCGGGAAAGTGACAATTTTTTTTTTTTTTGCACAAAGTTGTCACTAAATGATATATTGTTCAAACATGCCATGGGCATATGTGGAATTACACCCCAAAATACATTCTGCTGCTTCTCCTGAGTACGGGGATAGCACATGTGTGGGACTTTTTGGGAGCCTAGCCGCGTACGGGGCCCCGAAAACCAAGCACCGCCTTCAGGATTTCTAAGGGCATACATTTTTGATTTCACTCCTCACTACCTATCACAGTTTTGAAGGCCATAAAATGCCAAGATGGCACAAAACCCCCCCAAATGACCCCATTTTGGAAAGTAGACACCCGAAGCTATTTGCTGAGAGGCATGGTGAGTATTTTGCAGCTCTCATTTGTTTTTGAAAACGAAGAAAGACAAGAAAAACATATTTTTTTTTTCTTTTTTCAATTTTCAAAAGTTTGTGACAAAAAGTGAGGTCTGCAAAATACACACCTTTGGGTGTCTATTTTCCAAAATGGGGTCATTTGGGGGGGGGGGGGGTTGTGCCATCTGGGCATTCCATGGCCTCCGAAACTGTGATAGGCAGTCAAGAGTGAAATCAAAAATTTACGCCCTTAGAAAGCCTGAAGGCGGGGCTTGGTTTTCGGGGTCCCGTACGCGGCTAGGCTCCCAAAAAGTCTCACACATGTGGTATCCCCGTACTCAGGAGAAGCAACAGAATGTATTTTGGGGTGTAATTTCACATATTCCCATGGCATGTTTGAGCAATATATTATTTAGTGACAACTTTGTGCAAAAAAAAAACAAAAAAAAAACATTTGTCTTTTTCCCGCAACTTGTGTCACAATATAAAATATTCCATGGACTCGACATGCCTCTCAGCAAATAGCTTGGGGTGTCTACTTTCCAAAATGGGGTCATTTGGGGGGGGGTTTGAACTGTCCTGGCATTTTATGCACAACATTTAGAAGCTTATGTCACACATCGACCACTCTTCTAACCACTTGAAGACAAAGCCCTTTCTGACACTTTTTGTTTACATGAAAAAATTATTTTTTTTTGCAAAAAAATTACTTTGAACCCCCAAACATTATATATTTTTTTAAAGCAAATGCCCTACAGATTAAAATGGTGGGTGTTTAATTTTTTTTTTTCACACAGTATTTGCGCAGTGATTTTTCAAACGCATTTTTTGGGGAAAAAACACCCTTTTTTAAATTTTAATACACTAAAACACACTATTTTGTCAAAATGTTTGATGAAATAAAATAGATGATCTTAGGCCGAGTACATGGATACCAAACATGACATGCTTTAAAATTGCGCACAAACGTGCAGTGGCGACAAACGAAATACATTTTTAAAAGCCTTTAAAAGCCTTTACAGATTACCACTTTAGATTTACAGAGGAGGTCCACTGCTAAAATTACTGCCCTCGATCTGACCTTTGCGGTGATACCTCACATGCATGGTGCAATTGCTGTTTACATTTGACGCCAGACCGACGCTTGCGTTCGACTTTGTGCGAGAGCAGGGGGGGGCAGGGGTGCTTTTTTTTTTTTTGCTTTTCTATCTTATTTTTAAACTGTTCCTTTCATTTTTATTTTTTTTTTAATCATTTTTATTGTTATCTCAGGGAATGTAAATATCCCCTATGATAGCAATAGGTAGTGACAGGTACTCTTTTTAGAAAAAATTGGGGTCTATTAGACCCTAGATCTCTCCTCTGCCCTCAAAGCATCTGACCACACCAAGATCGGTGTGATAAAATGCTTTCCCAATTTCCCAATGGCGCTGTTTACATCCGGCGAAATCTAAGTCATGAAATGCTCGTAGCTTCCGGTTTCTTAGGCCATAGAGATGTTTGGAGCCATTCTGGTCTCTGATCAGCTCTATGGTCAGCTGGCTGAATCACCGGCTGCATTCTCAAGTTCCCTGTTGGGACAGGAGAGCCAGAGAAAAACATGGAAGACGGTGGGGGGGGGGCATTCCCTCCCACTGCTTGTAAAAGCAGTCTAGAGGCTAATTAGCCGCTAGGATTGCTTTTACATGAAAGCCGGCCACTGGCTGAAAAGAATGATACCAAGATGATACCTAAACCTGCAGGCATCATTCTGGTATAACCACTCAAAGTCCAGCAACATACCAGTACGTTGCTGGTCCTTGTTGGGCATACATTGTAAACTTTTTTTTCATGCAGCCTGTGGGCTGAACGAAAAAAAGATATTGATCGGTGGGTATGCCCACCATTAGAATACCTCCCTTCATCCACCCACTTCTAATGATGGGCATACATGCACCGTATATATATGCCGAAGCATGGGGGCATCCTCCCGCAAAAGGCAGGAGCAAATCGCTCCTCCACCCACTGCTGCCCCCACGCTTCGGCATATATGCTGAAGTATGTAACTGTGGTGGTGAAATCACCTCCGACAGTGCTGGAGTCACGGCTTTATGTATCGTGGGAGCAAACGCTGTTGCTGTCAAGATAAATAAATTCGTGCTGCAACTGAATGGCGTACCTGCTAAGCAAATGATGGTTAACAAAAAAACAAAGTAACATTACAGTATAACAGTAATACTTACCATACCTGCAAAGCAAAATACAAAAAAAACATAGTAAAAAATAAAACATTTAACGCAACCTGTGCCTACCTAAAAAATATATATGCCGAAGCATGGGGGCATCCTCCCGCAAAAGGCAGGAGCAAATCGCTCCTCCACCCACTGCTGCCCCCACGCTTCGGCATATATGCTGAAGTATGTAACTGTGGTGGTGAAATCACCTCCGACAGCGCTGGAGTCACGGCTTTATGTATCGTGGGAGCAAACGCTGTTGCTGTCAAGATAAATAAATTCGTACTACAACTGAATGGCGTACCTGCTAAGCAAATGATGGTTAACAAAAAAACAAAGTAACATTACAGTATAACAGTAATACTTACCATGCCTGCAAAGCAAAATACAAAAAAAACATAGTAAAAAATAAAACATTTAACGCAACCTGTGCCTACCTAAAAAATATATATGCCGAAGCATGGGGGCATCCTCCCGCAAAAGGCAGGAGCAAATCGCTCCTCCACCCACTGCTGCCCCCACGCTTCGGCATATATGCTGAAGTATGTAACTGTGGTGGTGAAATCACCTCCGACAGCGCTGGAGTCACGGCTTTATGTATCGTGGGAGCAAACTCTGTTGCTGTCAAGATAAATAAATCCGTGCTGCAACTGAATGGCGTACCTGCTAAGCAAATGATGGTTAACAAAAAAAACAAAGTAACATTACAGTATAACAGTAATACTTACCATACCTGCAAAGCAAAATACAAAAAAAAACATAGTAAAAAATAAAACATTTAACGCAACCTGTGCCTACCTAAAATATATATATGCCGAAGCATGGGGGCATCCTCCCGCAAAAGGCAGGAGCAAATCGCTCCTCCACCCACTGCTGCCCCAACGCTTCGGCATATATGCTGTAGTATGTAACTGTGGTGGTGAAATCACCTCCGACAGCGCTGGAGTCACGGCTTTATGTATCGTGGGAGCAAACGCTGTTGCTGTCAAGATAAATAAATCCGCTCTGCAGCTGAATGGCGTACCTGAAAACAAAAAAGTGGTTAACAATAAAAAAAACAAAGTATAAAAAAATTGCATACCTATAAAACAAACATGATAAAAACATAACAATAAAACATTGCAGTATAGAATGCAGAACAATAGAGAGAGAATAGAGAGAGAACAATAAAACAACAACTATTTTTGGTTTTTTTATTTTATATTTTTTTTTGTGTTTTTTTCTTTTTTTTTACTTTTTTTGTTTTTTTTACACTTTTTTTTGTAACTTTAACTTTAACTGGTACCAGGTTTGGGTCTCTCAAAATGCGACAGCATCTTGGGAGACCCTGTGGAAGTGTGTCCTAGTCTGTGCAGTGCTGTACCCTACGCTAATACTCCACTAGTGTATGGTAGCGTTCAAAACATTCACCAATGCAAAGACCAGGATTGCCAGGACAGAGGGGACAATAATACCGGGTGTCACGCCTAAATCCGCGCTTGCTGCAGACACAAAATCTTTTTTGGGGGGTTCGTTGGGTAGGGGTACTCGGGAGGGCATAAAGAAAATGCCTCTCATGCAGCCGGCTTACTGCATTTGGTTGGGGATGGTGAGGTGGAGCACCGTCTGGATACAGAAGGGCTCTGACGATCTCTTCCTGGAATTTAAGGAAGGATCCAGTCCGTCCTGAAGCTCTGTATAGCACATAAGCATTCAGCAAAGCCAATTGAAATAAATAAACAGACACTTTTTTGTACCAGCGTCTGGCCTTACGGGCAATTAGGTACGGCGCCAACAACTGGTCGTTGAGGTCCACCCCTCCCATATTAAGGTTATATTCGTGGACACAGAGGGGTTTCTCCACAACACCAGTCGCCGTAGTAATTTGGGTCATCGCGTCTGTATGAAGGGAGGTGAGAACGAAAACATTCTTCTTATCCCTCCACTTCATAGCGAGCAAATTATTATACTTCAAGCAGGCTCTCTCCCCCAGCCTAAGACGGGAATCTACAAGCCGCTGGGGAAAGCCCCGGCGATTAGGTCGCACGGTTCCACATGCTCCTATCTGATGATCAAAAAGGTGGCTAAAAAGTGGCACGCTCGTATAATAATTGTCCACGTACAAGTGGTACCCCTTTCCGAATAAGGGTGACACCAAGTCCCACACTATCTTGCCAGCGCTTCCTATGTAGTCAGGGCAGTTTGTCGGCTCTACGTGACTATCTTTGCCCTCGTAAACCATAAAACTATATGTATAGCCTGTGGCCCTGTCACAGAGCTTATACATCTTGACCCCGTATCTGGCACGCTTGCTGGGAAGGTACTGTTTGAATGACAAGCGGCCAGAAAATTTAACCAGGGACTCATCAACGCAGACAACTTGATGGGGAGTAAACAAGTCTGCAAAACGTTGGTTGAAGTGGTTTACGAGGGGCCGAATTTTGTAGAGCCGATCGTATGCAGGGTCTCCACGAGGACGACAGAGTTCATTGTCGTTGAAGTGCATGAACCGCAAAATCTGCTCGTATCGTGCCCTGGCCATGGAGGCAGAGAACAAGGGCGAATGGTAAATTGGGTCAGTGGACCAATATGACCGCAACTCACTCTTTTTATTCAACCCCATGAGGAGGGAAAGGCCCAGAAAGATCTTAAATTCGGAAACCGTAATTGGTTTCCAATCTCTGGCAAGGGAGGACTAGGGAATAGTGGCGATGTGTTGACCAGCGTACAAATTGCTTTGGTCCACAATAGATCTATAGAGATCTTCGGTGAAAAACAGCGAATAAAAATCCAGTGGCATAAAGTCAACTGTTTCCACCTGAATTCCGGGTTGGCCAGTGAAAGGGGGAAGTACGGGTGCTGCAGAAGTGGTGGGTACCCAATTGAATGCAGCAGGAAGGGCACTATGGGCACGACGGGCCTGTGTTCGTCTTCTTGGTGGCAGCGGGACACTACTTGTGCTTGCCACCTCGCCAGCTTGAACTGCACTTATGGGACTCGCCACGTCACCAAGTGTTACTGCAGTGCTGGGTGTACGACCAGGGTGTACTAGGCCGCTGGTGCTTGCCAGTTCACCAGAAGGAATAGCGGCGCTAGTACTTCTCTGCTCCATACGAGAGCCCTGCGGTTCTTGCACTTCAAGGACAGAATAAGTTCGGGGTCTGGTACGCCTGACCTTAGCAGGGACCACAACTCCGTCGTCAGAGCTATCTGTCATGGAGCTGCTGTCCTCTACAGGATCGTATTCTGAGCCTGAATCTGACAGATGAGTGACTTCCTCTTCACTATCTGTCATGCTCAGAAACCTGTAGGCCTCTTCACTAGTGTACCTTCGATTTGCCATTTTGGGCTCTAAATTTAGGGGTACACTAGTGAGACTCACAGGCAAAAAAGCTCCTGACTGTCAGCGACTGATTCAAAACGCTACCAAAAAACTGTTAGCGATCGCAGGGATCAGGCCTGACTCTGCGAACGCTGCAGTTATGTGTGCTTAGTGTTTTGTAAGTGACAGTTATCGATCGATACTGCACTTGGGTGGGCTGGGCTGGGCCGAGGAGCAAAACGCAGGTGCTAGCAGGTATCTGGGCTGATCCCGCTAACACTGCGTTTCAGGGAACCCTAAACTGCTGGGGAGTATAGATCTGATCGGATCAGAAATCGATCCGTTCAGATACTATAGCACTAAGGGAGGTGTATGCTGCGTGCGTGGGTTTTAGCGGTACTGGCGCTAACCTGACGCTGCCTGGGGCGACGCAGACCTTATCTGATCCTAAAAACTTAACTTCTATCACCGCCGGGCAATTAGGGGGTTAAACCTTTATAAGGTAATAAACGGCGGGTGCCCTAAAACTATAATAAACTATAATAAACTACAAAAAACAAACTATCTAACCAGCGTCACCCGTAACACTTATACGGTGATCGCTGGTGAAAGGGTTAACTAGGGGGCAATCAGGGGGTTAAAACCTTTAGCAGGTAGAATATGGGGGTCCCTGTCGCTATAAAACACTGACAGCGAACCTATATACTTACCTCCCTAAACTAGCGTCACCTGTGTCACTAATACAGCGATCAGAAAAACGATCGCTTAGCGACACTGGTGACGGGGGGTGATCACTGGGTTAACCTTTATTAGGGGGGTTAGGGGGGTACCCTGGACCTAAAGGGGGGTACCCTAGAGGTACAGGGGGGTGATCGGGGGGTGACAGGGGGGTGAAAAGTGTGCCTGCGTGTTCTACTGGAAGTGTAGTGTTGGTGCACTTACTTGGATGTCTTCTCTCCTCGGCGCCGGATCAAAAAGACCGGCTCGAGGAGGGATGACATCACTTCCTCTCCCTCTGTTTACATTACAGAGGGAGAGGAAGCATTTGATTCGCTGGGAGCGATCGGGAGGGGGTGGCCATCAATTGATGGCCTCCCCCTGACCTCTCATTGCCCGCGAACAAGAGCCGACTGCCTATCGGATCGGACCCCCCGCCCGCGGGAAGGCATCACGTATCAGGTACGTGATTTTGCCTGCCCGTGCCGCTCTGTTCACGTATATAGGCGTGAGGCGGTCGGCAAGTGGTTAAGTGCAGAGGAGAAATTTGGGGTCTTTTAGACCCCCGATCCCCCCATAAAGAGTACCTGTCACCAATGGCGTCCCTAGGGGGGGCCCTGACCCCCCCCCAACATTATGCTGTGCCCCACCATGTGCCCCACCATGTGCCCCCAATTAAAAAAAAAAAAATTTTACAAAAAGGCAATGTCTTTCTGTTTGCATTCATAGCGGATGAGCCACATCTTACTCGGGCCGCCGTTGGAGTAACACAGTCTCTATTGAGAGGGAGAGCGTCCCCAGTCAGCTCCTGTGGGTGATTCCTCCCCCCTCCCTCTGCTCGCTGACACTGCATAATGCGAGCGCTCACACAACCACGGCCGCCCGATCTGCTCCTTCCCCTGCATCCTCATTGGCAGGGAGAAGAGCGAGTTGCAGGAAGGACTCCACCAGGACTCTCAGTTACTGAAAAAACAGACTGATTTCTCCCGTCCTTAGGACAAGAGAACCAGCCTGTAAATTCCAAGAAATGCCAGACCAGCGCTGTCAATAGCAGGGGCAGGACAGCAAGAGGAGGCTGGGGAACCCCACAGTGGCAGAACACCAGGGCCCGGAGGCAAGACAACCTTTGTTACCCTGATAGTTCTCCCACTGCTTTGGATCCTTATATTTTTTTGGTATGCTGGTGACATATATCTCTTGTTTTCTGCCACCCTGGGGGGGGGGGGGGCCCAATACAGTAGGAAGGGAGCTCACTGCAGAACATGTGAAAGGGCCCGTTGTGGAATCGTAGTAAAGGGCCCCAGGATATATATATATTATTATATATTATATATATATTATATATATTATATATATAAATATATATATAGTTGCCCCCCTACTTTTGTCCCTGCCCCCCCATGTGCCCCCCCTAAATATGAAAGCTGGAGACGCCACTGCCTGTCACTGCCTATTACTGTCACAATGGATATTTGTATTCCTTGTAACAGCAATATAAGTGATCAGATTTTTTTTTTTAAAGGGACAATGTCAATAAATAAATAAGAAAAAAAAAAAGGTTTTAAAGCACCCCCGTCCCTGCGTGCTCACGCAGCAAACAAAATGCATATGTAAGTCCCTCCCACAAATGTAAACGGCGTTCAGATCACACATGTGAGATATAACTATGATGGTCAGAGTAAGAGCAAAAATTCTAGCACCAAACCTCCTCTGTAAATCTAACCTGGTAACCATTCATTTTTTTTAAAACGTCACCTATGGAGATTTTTAGGTACCGTAGTTTGTCGCCATTCCATAAGTGTGCGCAAATTCAAAGCATGTCATGTTAGGTATCTATTTACTTTGCGTTACATCATCTTTCACATTATACAAAAAAAATTGGTCTAACTTTACTGTTTAATTTTTTTTTTATTCATGAAAGTGTCTTTTTTCCCCAAAAAATGCATTTGAAAGACCGCTGCGCAAGTACGATACATAAAATATTGCAACGATCGCCATGTTATTCTCCAGGGTCTCTGCTAATATATATAATATTTGGGGGTTTTAAGTAATTTTCTAGCAAGAAAAATATAGATTTTAACTTGTAAGCAACAAATGTCAGAAAGGGTTATACTATACAATAAACAGGAAGGTTGGTAGCCTTTTAAACCACAACAAAATCACACAAAAATCATGAAGTCTTCATATTTTGGCCAGAATATGATATTTCCACTCAGGCCAAGGGCCCTCATGTTTGGCGAATCCTCTACTTAACTTTTTAAAATTCCTTACAACTGCTCTGAAGTTGTATGCAACATAAAAGTCAGGTAATGTCATACAAATCATGGCTCCTGATTATTAATATTATACAGGATTTATATAGCGCCAACAGCACTTTACAACTTGAGGGTAGACAGTACAAATACAATACACTTTAATACAGTAGGAATCAGAGGGCCCTGCTCTTTAGAGCTTATAATCTAAGTACAATATGATGACGTCATCTATGACAAAGCGCGCAGGGCGGAGCTAGGACACATGATGCAAGAGCTTAGTGTGCATGCGTGATCTTATCGTGGCCATTTTGGAACCTGGCGCTGGGATGTCTTACCTGTTTGTGTTTTTTAAAACTGGTGTGCTGGATACAGATGACTTTTAAGTTCAATACTTTTTAATAAATCCTAGTTTACATGCAAGACTTTATACTTCACTATGATTGGCCTTTTTTCTTCTATCTTTATACCCATGTAATGGTGAACTATATGGATCTATCTTGTGAAAGTGGAAACTCCTGCGCTGTCGGGGGGGGGGCTACGCTAAAAGGACACTGCTGCAACACCTAAGTACTGATCCAAGGCAGGACAAATGGGACCAAAGTGGGTGAAGATGGTAGTTGCGCTGTGATGAAGGGGGGGGGAGGGAAGCTACAAAGATGACTGAAGTGGCAAAGTGAACTAAAAAAGCAGAAACGGGCCAATGCATGAATGGATCCTACATGCTAAAAAAACATGGTGGGGATGCAGTGCAGTGCAGTGCAACATAGCTGATCAACATGACTATAATGTTGAGGGCAGACAAAGCCTAATATATAAAGGTAATCGTGAAACAGTGACTGCTTGAATATAGCAAAACAAAAATGCATATACTAACACAAATAAGATGAATAATGACACAATGCAAAAAAAATATATATATAATACAAGAAAAATATATGTGGGCTAGTGCCCCATTAGCAAAAACGTCCCAGATCCTGGTGAACTACAAGTGACAAATCCCTAGGACAAACATGGATATTAGTTCTATCATCCAGTCCAAAAAACAAAAACTCGTGATCAGAAACACAAAACAAGTCCAATCGTGAAGGGAGGGGGGATCTTCAGTGAGGACACCTCCGTGTATGCAAGCCGCTTACCTTACAGCTGTAAGGTGTACAGCCTGTGTTGCAAATGACCCGCAGGTGTAGACGTTCCGTGTATACAGGCAGTGACAATGATGAACATGCCAAGCGAAATATAAAAAATAAAAAATATACAGCATGTAAAATAACTCTGCAATGACCACAGTGGAGTGGGGGGGCAAGACACACACGGGGGAAGGTTGCACTCACTTTCATGAAGTGAGTGTGGGCATCAATCCACGAGCGCCGAGCTCGTATGCCTCCAGGAGTGTCACCAATCTGGAATCTGTCCCCGTGCCTGGAAACTGGAATATGTCCCCGTGCCTCTCTCCTCAGTGTTCGTCAGGTAGAGTAGTGATGTACAGTGTGAGGGGGAAAGAGACGCACATAGCGTGATCCCATATAAAAGGTATATTTATTTAATAAAACAAGTCCAATCAACTTACATTTAAAACAATGCTGCAGTGTGTAGTAACTACGAGCGCCGAGCTCGTCTCCTGTTGTTTGTCTGTGGCAGCGTCCCGTGCTCCAATCCTAATGCATATCGTCATGTCACGTGACTTCTTCAGAGGATAAACCTTTACTACATTTCACTTTATGATTAGAGATTATGATTAGAGATTGTTTTTAGCGCTGCTATTTTGAGTTCACTTGTGTTAGTATATGCATTTTTGTTTTGCTATATTCAAGCAGTCACTGTTTCACGATTACCTTTATATATTAGGCTTTGTCTGCCCTCAACATTATAGTCATGTTGATCAGCTACGTTGCACTGCACTGCACTGCATCCCCACCATGTTTTTTTAGCATGTAGGATCCATTCATGCATTGGCCCGTTTCTGCTTTTTTAGTTCACTTTGCCACTTCAGTCATCTTTGTAGCTTCCCTCCCCCCCCCCCCCCCCCCCTCATCACAGCGCAACTACCATCTTCACCCACTATGGATCTATCTTGCTGAGTTGCTGCCGTGTACCGGCTGGGAAGCCATGATTTGAGCTGTATACTATACTAAGGCTCATATTGACTGCTTCTTTGTAGTCAAATATTTCTGGTGAGCCTCCCTTTTTACTGCACTAGGGTGGCATGACCCCTATCCCTTAATTTTGGGGATCTGGATTCTCTCTACTTCTACTTTGAAGACTCTCTATTGTCCATTTCATGAACTGTTTCTTTGGGTCTGAAGACCTCAGTATTTGCGCTCATTGGTTTTTGTTTATGGGACTTTTATGCACCTAGCACTTTATAGCACTTAATACGAGTTGAATGCTTTTTATATTCACAATGCTTTATTTTCTATGTAATTACATGCATTCTAGTTAACACCTGAATGATTGGTACAGTATATTTACTTGCTGTATTTTTTTCCACATTTGGATTGTCATATGTTTTTTTTACTTATGTATTGTTATATATGCACAGTCACTTTATTGATTGCATTGGTATTTTAGTTCATATGATCATTATGGGCATGTCAATTTGTGCACACTAGCATCCATAGATTTTTTAAATAAATATTAAATAAATATTTTTGTCTTTTAAATTGAGATATCCTGCCGGGGGTATTGTGCTAGCAGCTTATTACACATATTGTGGTGCCCTTAGCGCATGAGTTTTTTTTTTTTTTCATACAAGGAATATCGCTGTAGCAGACTGCTATCTTTTTCTGTTCTGACCATGTCCTTTCTAGACTGATCCCTGAATAGGAGGGTCTGCTTCAGTATAGTCCCCTGGTGCACTTTCAGAGTACTAATGAGGAAAGTTCTACAGTCTGCATCTCTTTGAGGGTATCTTAGCAAAAATGAAATTCCTATTGCAGGGATGCCAAAAATATTATTTGTATCTTACTGATCTTACTGCAGAATTTTGAGAAAATCAATAAGCCAATCAATCAAGCAGGACATAACATCTCTCTATACTATACAATACTATACTATACTATACTATACTATACTATACTATACTATATCTGTACTCACTACAGGTGTACAGAATATCTTTAGGTTGCCATACTGCATTTTGTTTTTTTGAACAGTTTTAGAAATTACGGCAGGTTCAGATTGAAAAAGGTCATTTTAATAACATAAAATTGAAAAATGGTCTGTGTAGCGATTTTCTATTAATAGAAATATATATAGATATATAGGATATATATACATAAATATCTATATTTTTTTTTTTTACAAGAGGAGTTCTCTTTATGTTACTGAAGGGTCCATTGTATATTTATGTAATTGTGTAAAACTTCAGTTTTACTTGTAAGTATTGAAAAAATATGCTTTCTCCTTAATACATACATAAATATACAATATGCCAAAATGCTATATTTGGATTACTGTTGCTTCTTTTTCTGGTTTATACAAATAATTTTACACTGTAGCACATCATTCCATCCTTCTCTATAACCCCAGATAGGAAATGAAGTAAAGCTGCCAATCATGATTATTGCACAGGTCGGTATTTCTCTATCCCCTGTAATATGATCATTTTTTAGAGCACCCTTCACTTAGATATAATTATTTGTCCGTGTCACCGATATCCTGGTCGGCCTTGGGCAATCAAAAGTGACTGTGCTCTGATTAATCTCCCCAGTAGGGCCTGCAGTGGAATTCCTTGAGTAACTTGACTTTCCTTTAACGCAGTTCCATGGTAGGCATTCAATTTTTTTTACTTTGCTTTGTTGACAAGCAGGCCCAGGCATGGCAAGATAAAGGCCAACCAACTCAATTTGTCTTCGGCCCGCATCCTTGTCACGTTGGAATGATAAATGCCGTCTAATAAATCATGTCAGGGACATACAGGGCTGTGACACCCCTTGTTCCTAGCTCAAAAATAAACCGATGACCCGGCGACAGGAGCCAGAGGTAATGAGAGCATAGCTTCAGCGGCAACATGTCTTTATCATGCTTCATCGGCAGCTGGTGGCTCCCCGGGGGGGAAAGAGCCAACATGTCCTGTCTCCTGAGGGCCCACGGGCCTGTCATTGACTCTACGAGGAAAGGAACAATGGTATGTACTTTTAATGGACTAAAACTAATGTGCCCAACTCTCTTAAAGGGAACCTGAATTTTTTTTTTTTACCATATACAGTAAATATACTAACAAAAATTTGCCCATCTGTGGGCACAGGAGGGATCAGGGTGATGAATGATACACAGGATGGTGTATATAATTAGTAATAAGTAATATATACTGTATAGATAGAAAGATGTAGATAGAAATATAGATATAGATAGGTCTATCTATCTATATACTGTATCTACCTATATATCTATACATATAGAGATAGATAGATAGATAGATAGATAGATAGATAGATAGATAGATAGATAGATAGATAGATAGATAGATAGATAGATAGATAGATAGATAGATAGATACATAGATAGATAGATACATAGATACATAGATACATAGATACATAGAAAGATAGATTTATAGATAGATAGATAGATACATAGATAGATATAGATATAGAATTAGATATATAGTGACAGTGTGGGGTCCTGCCACTGTGAAAATGTAGGCAAAAATGACACAGGATTCACATTAAGGGTAAATGCGAAGCTCCATACTATCGTTTCTGAGCGGAGAAAGTTGTGGTTTTGGTTTTCTCCGGATTCTGTAGTCAGGGCCTGAAGCTTGAAGGTTCCAAAGTGTATTGGGTGGGATGGAACTTTGAATCCTGTGTCTGAATTTTACCAGGTGCCTGCAGCCTGTGTAAGTACATAGGTGTGGGGGGCCGTTATATACTCAATCTTGAGAATAGTTTGGAGCTCCCAGTTTGGAAATAGCTTCCATATTGGAGACAAAAGGTCTCACCCAGGTATCAGAGGAGCCCCAGCCAGGAGTTGGGGGACAGAAGGTATTAACCAGGGGTCAGCGGTGCCCCAGCCAGCAGACAGGAGGTCTCATTCCAGGAGTCAGGTTGGCTCATATCGGGGTGTGAGGAGAACCCCTATCCAGAGGCCAGGAGTGGCCCATGCAGCAGGGCACTGTGACTAAAGACTGAGTGAGCCAAGTTTACGCCCCCCCCCCCCCCCATCCTAGGTCTATAATCCCATTCTTGGTGTCAGGAAGCCTGCATAGGTTTCAACCCTTCCATTTGTACATGGCTTAAGGTGTGAACTGTTGTCAGTTCACCAAGGATGGTATTCCCCAACTTTCACATCTCCCATCCTCTTCTTGGACAACAATCCGCATCTGCCTTAACACATTCCATGCTGAACTGAATAAAGAAGAATTCCAAGTATGCAATTCCAGCTTTGACCAATGTAACTATACCATACCTGTGAGGTCTCTTTAGAAACCAGAAATCACTAAAGTAGACACCACTACATTCTGTGCTGAGAGGCTACCCTGCTGCATTCTGAACACATTGGGCAAGTGAAGACCACTGGAGTAGTGGTGTCTACAGTACTTTAGTGATTTCCAGTTTCTAGAGGGATCCCACAAGAATGGTATATGCATAGTTACATTGGTCCAAGCTGGACCATAGTAACTATGTCAAAATATACATACCTAGAGAGTTTTTTTTGTTTTTGTTTTTTGGGAGAGTGCATGTGATCAGCACAGGGCCAATCAACAATGTCCAGACAGAAAGTCAGGGGTCATGCAGCCTCATCAGTGGAGAATGAAAACACCTCCTACAAGCTTTAACCAGTGCTCGGCCGGACACTGATAGAAGTCACAAGAGTGCTATATACTGCTGATGAGAAAAGGTATTTAGCAGTTTATATTTTCTAAAATAATTGCATTTCCATGTTCTGTGTACTGTGGGAGACCAGATATAGTGAATGCAGGTGACATGGAATTTTATAGAAAGGCAACTCCTATCCTTCTGAGTTTAGTAACACTGTACCTTTGGTGATCTCTGTTTTAACCGGCTCAGTTATGCTGTAAAATGTTTAAATATCCAGTAAATGGATTAAATATGTGCAGCTTTTCAACTTCATTGTGATTTCAATAAAGCAGCCATTGACTGATTGACAAGTGATAACCCCCACTTGGTCTTGTTTCAAATGTAAATATCCAGACAAAATCTTTAGGCCGGAACAAAGTCCAATGTGGCTGCATTATATTTGCATTATTCATTGTGCGCCAACACTGAGCTGATAAGATGTTTTCATTTCAAACAGGCTTATTGAATGTTTTTGAGGAATGATTTTTATGTCCACATATCCCCTGGAACTAACATTTCACAATGCCTACTTATATTAACTATTATTGAATATTCACCAAAAATATAGCTGTCTGGAAATTGTGGTGTTACAGTAAAACTCCATTATTATTGAAATGAAGAAAGAAAAAACAAATCAATTATATGTAGCAAGGTCCCAGGCCTCCTTCGGTCTAATGAGAACCCCCAGGGCCAGAGATAGCTGACATCCTTTTGTATATGGTGGGTTGTGAGGCATGGTGGGTGCAAAGCAATTTGATTTATTGGGCGCCAGACACTTCTTGAATGCAAAAGAGATTTTATTTCTCTTAACAGAACTTTGGGAGAGAGGGTTAGGGCCAGGACACCCTTAGGTAGTTGCAAGATTAATTTGGAGACTCCGAGACTTCAACAGGAGGACAGCCATGCAGGGCATCCAGCAAGACGCCACATCTGCATGTGTAGGAATGCTGTCTCCTATGGCAACAGTCTTTAACAGTTCCTAACCCAAAGTATAACAGTTCCTTCGCTTCCACTACAATCACTTCTTGTAGTTCTTTAAGCCACTGAGCTCCCAGTCTCTCAATAGAGTAGATGATCCACTGCCACTGAATCCCTTGAGCTCCTCCAATCTTCATGGTAGTATCTTCCTCAAGTGTCACCCCCACTTCTCTGCTGGGTCCCTAGCTTGGCACTGCAGATACTTCTCAAGCCTCACTCCACTGGTCTGCTCGGACCCTGGCTTGACACACAAGGATTCTCTTCAAGCGTCACCTTCGCTGGCTGGGTCCCTGGCTTGATACCAGCTGAAGTTTACTGATTCTTCACTGTCCCCGGTTGGTGAGAATACTGCTCCGGTACTTGCTTCAGCTACCCACTGTGGACCCTGGTAATAGGTACCAGCTTCAGTAATTAGTAAGCAATCCTGCCCAATGGCGGCTGGTGGTAATTTTTTTTTTAGGGGGGACGGGAAACTGCACCCACAGCCACCCCCCCCCATCGGTCAGGTAACCTGCACCACCTGCATCATCCCCCCCTCCGGTCCGGTCGGGTCTATTAGGTCCTGAGCACTTACCCCATCTATGGCGGGGCAGCGCCTCAACCAGGTGACAGGCGGCGGGCATCACAGGCAGCTTCTCCTTCCCCTGCTCTCCTCCACGGGCATCACAGTGCCTTCCGTCTCCTCCCTCCTCCTCCCTCCTCCTCGGCAGACAATTGGAACGCTTCTCCTTTTGGCCAATCGGGAAACGGGTCTCAGACCTGGAGGAGAATCAGTGTGAAAATAGCGAATAGTCATTCGCTATTGTCACACAACTGGGTGGGCTTGGTTCACAGTGCTCTTGGTCCCAAGCCCACACTTGCTATAAAAAAACACCCCATTGGAATTCATGCATCTGGCGTCCTGCATGGGGGCCGGACGCATGGATAGGGAGGCCCGTGCCCCCTTAATGGACAGGCCACCACTGATCCTGCCCCTTGTCGGTACAAATTAAAATCAGCTGGTTCAGTCTCAACTGATGGTCTATAAAAAATGTCTCATTACTAAGGTGTCACACAAGAAACATCTCATGATGAGTAAAAAGCAAAGAGCTCTCTAGAGACCTTTGCATCCTTATTGTTGCAAAACATACTGATGGCATTGGTTACAAAAGGATTTCCAAACTTCTGAATGTTCCAGTGAGCACTATTGGGGCCATAATCCAGATGTAGAAAGAACATAATTTCACCATAAACAGGTCATGACCAGGTGCTCCTCACAAGATTTCTGACAGAGGAGTGAAAATAATTATCAGAAGAGTTGTCCAAGAGCCAAGGACCACTTGTGGAGAGCTCCAGAAAGACCTGGAATTAGAAGGTACAATTGTTTGAAAGAAAACAATAAGTAATGCACTCAACTGCCATGGCCTGTATGCACGTTCACCACGCAAGACTCAATTGCTGGAAAAAAAAGCATGTTGAAGTTTGTTTAAAGTTTTCTGCACAACAGACAAGCTTGTGAAATACTAGGAGACAACAGTATGGTCAGAGGAGACCAAAATTGAAATCTTTGGATACCATAATACATACCATGTTTGGAGGTCAAATGGCACTGCACATTACCCCCAAAAACACCCCCAACAGTGAAGTTTGGAGGTGGGAAAATCATGGTGTGGGGTCGTTTTTAAGAACACAGTACTGGCAAACTTCATATCCTTGAAGGAAGGATGAATGGAAAAATGAACCAAGACATTCTTGATAAAAACTCTGCTGCCATCTACCAGGATGATGAAGATGAAACGAAGGTGGACATTTCAGCAACACAATGATCCCAAACACAAAGCCAAGGAAACTCTCAATTGGTTTTAAAATAAAGCTGCTATAATGGCCCAGCAGATCACCTGACTTCAATCCAATAGAAGATCTATGGAAAGAACTAAAGATCAGAGTTCATAGAAGAGGCCCACAGAACGTTCAAGATTTGAAGACTATTTGTGTTAAAGAATGGGCCAAAATCACACCTGAGCAATGCATGTGACTAGCTTCTCCATACAAAGCCTGCGTCTTGAAGCTGTCATCAGTGGCGTCTCCAGCTTTCAAATTTAGAGGGGGCACATGGGGGGACAGGGACAAAAGTAGGGGGGCAACTATAAAATGCATATATATATATATATATATATATATATATATATATATATATATATATATATATACTGGGGCCCTTTACTACGACCCCACAACGGGCCCTTTCACATGTTCTGCAGTGACCTCCCTTCCTACTGTATTGGGGCCCCCCAGGGTGGCAGAAAACAAGAGATATATGTCACCAGTATACCAAGAAAATATAAGGATCCAAAGCAGTGGGAGAACTATCAGGGTTGCAAAGGTTGTCTTGCCTCCAGGCCCTGGTGTTCTGCCACTGTGGGGTTCCCCAGCCTCCTCTTACTGTCCTGCCCCTGCTATTGACAGCGCTGGTCTGGCATCTCTTGGAATTTACAGGCTGGTTCTCCTGTCCTAAGGATGGGAGAAATCAGTCTGTTTTTTCAGTAACTGAGAGTCCTGGTGGAGTCCTTCCTGCAACTCGCTCTTCTCCCTGCCAATGAGGATGCAGGTAAAGGAGCAGATCGGGCGGCCGTGGTTGTGTGAGCACTCGCATTATGCAGTGTCAGCGAGCAGAGGGAGGGGGGAGGAATCACCCACAGGAGCTGACTGGGGACTCTCTCCCTCTTAGACATTGATTTTTTTGTAAAAAAAAATATATTTTCTTTTTTTTGGGGGGGGGGTCACATGGTGGGGCACAGCATAATGTTGGGGGGTCAGGGCCCCCTCTGCCCCCCCCCTAGGGATGCCATTGGCTGTCATTACCAATAAAGGATTTTGTATGAAGTATTAAATCAATTTCAGTTAGTGTGTGCAATACTTTTTCCCTGTGTCATTCCATTTTGTTACACATAACATAATTTCTGAATGTATTTGTTTTGGTGTCTTTGTATGTATGGATTGCATGGGTTGATACCGACATGTGGTGAAAATTTCATGTCAATGGCACCTTGTGAAATACACCCAGCTGAGGATGCGGAGACCAAACACGTGTACAGAGTACAACAGCAGGAGACAACAGGAATTTCAGGAGACAAGCCGAGGTCAGGGAGGGTAGCGAACAAGCATAGACGTAAACGAAGCCGGGATCGGTGCACGGGTAGTCAGGCACAGGATACACAAGAGACAAGCAAACGGAAGCTTAGAGAACTGGGAAGTTGCTCAGGCAAGAAGTGCTGCACTGAGCATGTGTATATCTAGGGAAGCAAACAAGAAGGTGACCCAGGAAGTAATAGAAGGGAAAATGATATAAACCCACAGTGGAGCGAGCGACGCCCAAAGGTGAACAGAGAAGCCAAACACCACATGTGAAAATGGAGTCACAGATCTAGCAGAACCCTACAGCGAGGTAAGAATTTAACAAACAGAAATCTACAGGCTAAACCATAACAAATTTCATGTGTGTGTGTGCTGCCCATTCTACTTTCTTGCCCCCCTGAGTCCTGTCCCTGAGCTATTTACTTAATATATCGAAAATAAAATAAGAAATATGTTTTTTTTGCCCTAATATATACCTCAAATCACATTGCTAATTGCATAGTGTACTTGTTTGTAGCCTAAATACTGAGATTTGCATTTAAAACTGTAATTTTGTAACTTTTAGAAATGCCAGTAAAAACTTGGCTGTGGCGTTAAATTTTGGGTGTCGTGTCAGTAAGTTTCAACCTGGTAGGTTAGCAACACTGAGTCAATCGTCACCTAGGAAATGACGTAATAAATAAAATAGTGTAGAGCTACCCAAACAATGAAACCATGTGTTCAAATCAAATCTACTATGACAAAACAGATCTATGTGAAAACTTCACCTACTGAAGAAGCTCCATTTGGGGTGTAAGGCATATAGGAGTGGTCCCTGCTGAGGATGCCATCAAGTTGTACATTTGAAGGAATGTGGTGAGCTGGAGTGTCTTCATGTGTAATGCTGGTTTCTACCTTTTATGTGAGTGTTTTATCTCTTTGGTTTGAATAAATTAAATATACAGTGAGCACTATTAGTTGCTTTTTGTCATTTTATGCTATTCTTGTTGCTGTGGCTTGTGGATGTAGGTGGGAGGCAGGGCTTGGACAAGGGGTGGGCAGGAGGGGAAGCTGCCCTGGGCACTGTGGTTTTTTGTGAGGGGATTGGGGGGGGGGGGATGTAAGGACATTGAGGGGGAGGGGATTTGTTTTGAGGGGGGGCAACAGGGGGTAAGAATTGCTAGCAGTGATTTAGGTGGCTTTATGTTGAGAGGGGGATGGGGCAAGAGGATTTGTGCTGGGGGGGTGATTTGGGGGGTTTGTGCTAGAAGAGGTGATGTGGTGAAGGGAGAGGAGGATTGGGCTAGGATGGCATTTTTTTGTTTGGAGGGGAATTTTTGCTAGGAGGGGAAATTTAGGGGGTGGATTTGTTCTAGGAGGGGGGGTTGGAGTGGGGGGGGGGGTTTGAGGGGTCGAAGATTTTTGCTAGCAGCGGTGGGGCATTTGTGTTGGGGGATGGGAGCAAAGATTTGTGCTGGGAGGGGAGATTTCAGAAGGGAGGCGGATTTGTACTGGGGGAATTTATGCTTGGGGGGTAAGCATGCAGATTAGTGCTCAATTTTTTTGGGGGGGGGGGATTTTTGCTGACAAATACTGCTCATACATCCTGAGGGGGGGCGCAGTTTGGCATGTTCACCCTGGGCTCTACATAACCTTGTCTCGGCACTGGTGTGAAGAGCTATGGCCAAAGAAAGATTGGAATGATGTATCTTTTATGGAAAAGCACTTTTGACCTCTGAGGAAGCTCTGAGGTCCAGAACAGAGGTGAGCGGACTCAGGTACCACGGGGTGGAGTGTATGTCACATGTTTTGTGGAACAGGGGAGCACGTTCACAGAAGATCGTTGGCACTGTTCATATTTGATGATTTTTGTTGGACGATTTCTTTATTGATCTAATTTTATGATGTATTTGTATTGGGGAGAAGTCAACTAATTCCCCTGAAGATTTCTAAGTCACAGGTATAAGTTTTGTCACAATAATTTTGATTTGTATACATTGGAATATTTTTTTTTAAAGCATTAACACACATTAATAACATTATTTATATATATTCTTTTTTTTTCCTTTTCTAATAAAGACTAAGAAGGCTAATTTCCCTTAAGCACTGATCAGAGGTTCCATAGTTTTATAATTGCAATTACAGAAACTAATGGATTGCCCAATATTTCATCCTCCGCTCTTTACCAGACTGTCAAGATCATCACCATCTCCAGCTTTATTAGGTGCCAGCATGACTTCAAAAGAGGTTACTAGCTTGGTTCTACTTATGGATAGCCAGGAGCAGAACAGCCGAAAGAATATCATGAGTATGGTAATTATCAATTAAATAATGTTAATTAATATTTACATATAAATGGCAATTCATCTGACTTAGAAGACGTCAGTAGTCCATTCAGTCTGAGTCTTCTTATTTATATATACTATATATGTATATATATATATATATATATATATATATCATTTTTTTTTCAATGTTATAATCTTGTTTTAATTAATTTTGAAAAAATTATTCAGATTATTGATCATTTTGTTATGTTTTGTATAACTCAGTCATTTGTAAGCTGCATTAAACGACAAATAATGATTGCTTAGAAAAATGATTCAGATATCCATTCCCATACCCCCTGAGGGGTATCATTTCCCTTGGGATAACAGCCCCTTCATTAGACACTAAATACAATTTTCCAAGTGCAAGTTTTGGGAGCAGCTTTAAATTGTGAATCTTTATTGCACGGTACAGCCCATTTAGAGTACTACCCCAATTCCCCACCCCCATTCAATGAAAAAAATCTCAATGATTTTTTTTTTTAATTTTATGGGAGTCGGTCTCTAATGAGGGCGGATTATGCAGAAATGGCATATTATAATAGAATCCTCCTTCGCTATCTCCAAAGGATTTAACCTTTTCGATGATGTATTCAGGTCAGTGTTCCTACAGAAAATTCATAGAATTTAAACAGTGTCCGTGTAATATATGTTAAGCTGAATAAGGCCTGCTGAAAGACAAATTTGCTATCATTATTCCATCCCCGGCTCCTGTGATATTGGTGTTATGTAGGGATCGTACACGTTCGGGGACCGGGCAATGTTGTATTAACCGCTTGAATTGAAACACTATTTTACAAAGCAGATGAAAACAATCATATATGCTTTATGTATCCAGATACGTAACATTCAGATACATATTTTATTTGGTAGCTGCCATTGCCTTTTTCCATAGTTCCTCAGCCAGTTTCCATTTTTATAATTTTCTTATTTTTTTTTTTTTTTTTTAGGTATTCAAGGATAGAGGTTGAATATTTTCTTCAAGTGGGTGCTGAAAGCTGCCCTGTGACAGACAGCTGGTTATTGGACTCTTATGCCTTGTACACACGATCGGACTTTCCGACAACAAAACCGTGGATTTTTGTTCGAAGGTTGTTGGCTCAAACTTGTCTTGCATACACACGGTCACACAAATGTTGGCCAACAATTACGAACGTGGGAACTCGGCGACGTACAAGACGTACGACGAGCTGAGAAAAAGGAAGTTCAATAGCCAGTGTGGCTCCTTCTGCTTGATTCCGAGCATGCGTGAACTTTTGTGCGTCGGACTTGTGTACACACGATCGGACTTTCTGACAACAAAGTTTTGTCGGCGGAAGATTTGAGAACCTGCTATCAAACATTTGTTGGTGGAAAGTCCTACAGCAAATGTTCGATGGAGCATACATACACACTGTTGGACTTTCCAACAATAAGCTCACATACATCATTTCCCGTCGGAAAATCCGACCGTGTGTACGCGGCATAAGACCCATTTATAGACTAGTGATCCTATCATTGGCGGCAACTCATTATCAATGTTTTTGAATATTTTAACAGCAGCTGGCCATAATTTTCCACTAACAGGAATGCTTAGAGAGTAAAGAAACTAGGCAGAGGTGAAATTGAGAGTATTTGTTTCCCCCAAATTTTGGAAAAAATAGGGAGATTTTGGCAAAATGTTGCTATTTTGCGTAAATGCGTTGGAGTCAATAGAAAAGGTAAAATTAAGATGGATGTAAGGGTGCAGTTGGCTTTAATTTGTGCATGAGGGTTATAGAAGCTTCTTTCACCTATCCAGGACCCTTTCTTGCTCCAAAAATATCAAAAATATTTTTTTTCTGCAGAAAGAAAAAAACAGACAAGCATCAATGTCACAGAGCTTTAAACCCAACAGTGGAGGTTTCCATTCAGAAGATCTGGGGGCAATACAGGGGAATAAACTGCTCAACATCATATGGTGGAGGGGGGATATTGGTGTGGGGTTGTTTTTCAAAGGTTGGGCTTGGTCCCTTAGTTCCAGTGAAGGGAACGCTTAAGGCGTCAGCATACCAAGACATTTTGGACAATTTCATGCTCCCAACTTTGTGGGAACAGTTTGGGGACGGCCCCTTCCTGTTCCAACATGACTGTGCGCCAGTGTACAAAACAAGGTCCATAAAGACATGGATGAGTGAGTTTGGGGTCTCACCACGAGCCCCGTACTAACGATCGGAACCTGGGACTCAAGATTTCAGGGTCACCTGATTGCTGTGATAGCCTCTGATTGGCTATCAAAGTGATGAGTCACTGGGAACCCCCATGTTTTCTTACTCTGTGAATGGAGGAGAGCGATACATCATATCTCTCTCTCTTCTTGCAGAGGAAAAAAAAGTGTGTGTAAAAATAAATAAATTAAATAATAATAATAATAAAAAAATCTAGATCAAGGTTTGATCTAGGTTAGTGCCAGGGATAGTGTTTGGGTCAAGGCCAGCTTCAAAGGTCAGGGTCACAATTTTTTTTGGACAGAATTATTATTTTTTCCTAAATTATTATCAATGTCAGTTAGTGTCGGTGTGTTTTAGGTAGAAAAAAAAAAAAGCACAGTGCACACTATTGTTTTACAACCATTAACCTACACATCTGTGGTATCACTGAGATGAGCAGGAGAATTTAATTTGGGTTTGTTTTTTGGTGGATGATTATGGTAGTAGCAAGAAATATACAGCTACATTTTAAAAAATGTTTTTCTTTTTACTATTCTGGGCCAGTTTTCCTTTGATAATTAAAAAAAAAATCAAGAGATATCCATTACCATTTACCACCAAATGAAAGCCCAATTTATTCTGAAAAAAAAAAAAAAAACAAGGTATAATCCATCTGGATGCACAAAGTAGTTGTGATGAAATGTAAGGTTTTACTACACATGTCAAAGTTGCAAAATTGTGTTTAGGCATTTAGATTTGTTTCACCCTTAGGCGCAAAGAGGTTAAACAAGGGCCACATCCTACTGAATGTAAGTTATGTCCTTAAGCTGATTTTTCTTTTTTTCTTTTTTTTTTTTTCTTTTGGCCGCAATTATTCTTTAAACATTAAACTTTCCCATCTCTATCCAAAATGATTTCTTTGGCTTTTGATACTTTAGGCATTTACCCAGCTTAAGGACACTGAGGTGTCTATGAATAGGGGCATCACACGATTATGTAGCACGGTATGACATTCAGTGAATAAAACTGTTACAAAAAGGTTAAACGATGGAAGAAAAAAATATAGTAATTACAGAATATTCATTATTTAGAGTCCCCTGTCACCCGTAAATATTCAGCTGAAGTTTTGCCACAGGAAGATAAAAGGATAACGATCACCAAGCTGAAGTAAAACTTACATGTTGCTCTTAGCCACAGGTTAAAAATGTTATTTTTGAAAATATACGGTAGCGAAAAGAAAGTGTTGAAACAGAACTGCCTGACAATCAAGTGTGGCTTTTCTAACACCAGCATTTATCCCTTCCCAACATACATGGTATTGGTTATCATCACTGATAATCACCAAGCATTGTTTTTTTTTTTTTTAAACTCTAACCATCAGGAGAGAGGTTGGAGAAAGGAGCCAGCCATGATCTGAGTTATGCATTTCGAACATTCATTCGTAAAACAGGTGCAAATCCTAACTGAAATTCATGTAGTTTGCTAAAGAGCTGTGTATCATTATTACCTGTTTTTATCCTTTTTTATCCTTTGTTGCTATCTCAGTCCTGCTGATCTCTTACAGCCTGGGTGCAGCCACCTTCTGTCTGCAGCCGTTGCCAGAAGTTTTGAGAATGACACAAATCTTAATTTTCACCAAGTCTGCTACCTCGGTTTTTATGATGGCAATTTGCATATACTCCTGAATGTTATGAAGAGTGTTCAGATGAATTGCAATTAATTTCAAAGTCTGTCTTTACCATGAAAATGAACTTAATCCCATAAAAAAACATTTCCACTGCATTTGCGAAGAAGGGTTCAGAGCGCTCAAAAAAGTCCAGCAAGTGCCAGGACCAGGGGCGGACTGACCATTCAGGCACTCGGGCACTGCCCGAGGGCCCCATGCCACTAAGGGGCCCCATCAGGGTTGCCAGCCTCAATAAAACCAGGGACAGTATGTAAAAATCTGTGTTTTTTTAAAAATCCCAAGATTATAGCAGCCCCGCCTCTCCAGTACCTTTTCAGTCTGTGTATGTGTATTCTGTGTGTGTATACTGTGTGTGTATATTGTGTGTCTGTGTGTGTATACTGTGTGGCCTCATAATCTATTGCCTGGGGGCCCCATAATCTCCTATTGCCCGGGGGCCCCATAATCTCCTATTGCCCGGGGGCCCCATGAATTGTCAGTCCGCCCCTGGCCAGGACCATCTGCTACAGTTGATTCAGCTGCAGGATCGGGGCACCACCAGTGCAGAGCTTGCTCAGGAAAGACAGCAGGCAGGTGTGAGTACATCTACATGCCCAGTGAGGCGAAGACTTTAAGGATAGGCTGGTGGTAAGAAGGGCAGCAAAGAACACAATTCTCTCCAGGAAAAACGTTAGGAACAGACTGATACTCTGCAAAAGGTACAGAGATTGGACTGCTGAGGACTGAGGTAAAGTCATTTTCTCTGATGAATCCCCTTTCCGATTGTTTGGGGCATCCACAAAAAAACCTTTTCTGGAGAAGAAAAGTTGAGCGCTACCATCATTCCTGTGTCATGCCAACAGTAAAGCATCCTGAGACCATTCATGTGCGGGGTTGCTTCTCAGACAACGGAGTGGGCTCACTAACAATTTAGTGAACAGACTGATACTCTGCAAAAGGTACAGGGATTGGACTGCTGAGGACTGAGGTACTGTAAAGTCATTTTCTCTGATGAATCCCCTTTCCGATTGTTTGGGGCATCCAAAAAAAAACCTTCTCTTGAGAAGAAAAGGTGAGCTCTACCATCAGTCCTGTGTCATGCCAACAGTAAAGCATCCTGAGACCATTCATGTGCGGGGTTGCTTCTCAGACAACGGAGTGGGCTCACTAACACTTTTGCCTAAGAACATGAATAAAGAATGGTACAAAAAACATCCTCCGAGAGCAACTTCTCCCAACCATCCAAAAACAGTTTGGTGAGGAACCTTTTCCATCATGATGGAGCACCTTGCCATAAAGCAAAAATGATAACAAAGTGGCTTGGGGAACAAAACATTAAAATTTTGGGCCCATGGCCAGGAAACTTCCCAGACCTTAATCCCATTGAGAACTTGTGGTCAATGCTCAAGAGGCGGGTGAACAAACCCCCCCTCCCCACTCAAATTCTGACAAACTCCAAGCATTGATTATGCAAGAATGGGCGGCCATCAGTCAGGATGTGGCCCAGAAGTTGATTGACAGCATGCCAGGGCGAATTGCAGAGGTCTTGAAAAAGAAGGGTCACCATTGCAAATATTGACTCTTTGCATAAACTTCATGTAATTGTCAATAAATGCCTTTGACGCTTATGAAATGCTTGCAATTGTAGTTCACTATAGCATAGTAACATCTGACTAAAACATCTAAAAATACTGAAGCAGCAAGCTTTGTGAAAATGAATATTTTTATCATTCTCAAGATTTTTGGCCACAGCTGTACATGTACTTCAGTAATGGCTGATTGGCATTTTTCATGGCGGGGTTTTCTCACAGTGACAACGTTGAACCTTTCCTTTGTAATATGGGTTGAAGCAGCCATTTAGTATCTCATTTAGAAGCTGGCAGGGTGACAATGCAAGGATTGGGAGGCAGGGACAGAGTGCTGTTATTGCTGGGTATTGCTGGGACAAAGAAACATGGCAGGATGAAGTTGTAGACATAATTCTGGACTTAGAAGCGAGCCACAAAGATTGCATTTAACCCTCTATTAGCCCATGGCTAACTGGCTGGCTGTTACACTAAGCACTTCAAACACTACAGTTAGGGGACACCAAATACCAGGTGCGCAGCATTTAGGAACTGGTGCCACAGCGCCTATACTGGCACCCACCAACCCAGCAATACCTGTCACCTCACTCCCAGTGACAAGCGCACAGTTACCAGTCAACGCAGGAAATTGCCCTCACAGTGTAACTACTTACTTTCTTTCTCTCTTAGGGGCCCTCTACATCTCTCCCGTGCAGTGGCGTCACTAGGGTCGGTGTCACCCGGTGCGATAAAACATGGTGTCACCCCCCCACTCCAACTATAGTTGCCCCCCAGTACAGACCCCCCTCCACTGAGTAAAGACCCCCCCCCGTCAGTGCAGACCCTCTACGAAGTATAAACCCCCTCCATCAGTATAGACCACCCCCCTCGGTACAGACCCCCCTCCCACAGTTTAGACCTCCCCCTCCCTCAGTATAGACCTCCCTCCATTAGTACAGACCCCCCCAGAACAAAACAACCCCCCTCCATAACAAACCACCCCCCTCCATTAGTACAGACCCCCCCAGAACAAACCACCCCCACCATTAGTACCGACTCCCCCCAGAACAAACCACCCCCCTCCTCCATTAGTACATACCAGCCCCCTCCATTAGTACAGACCCCCCCAGGACAAACCACCTCCCTCCTCCATTAGTACAAACCAGCCCCCTCCATTAGTACAGACCACCCCCCTCCATTTGTACATACCACCCCCATCCATTAGTACAGACCCCCCCCCCCCCAGAACAAACCACCTCCCTCCATTAGTACAGACCACGTGACTCCCAGGCTAGGTTACTAGGTACTCTGTGCTGCAGGTCTGGTCCCAAAACGTGAGAAACAAACTGCTAGTGAAGGCAACAAGCACAACACCTCTTCACTACCAGAGTAACCATCGCCCTATGCCAGGTACCTATTCTCTGGCTCGTTGCATGCTTGCTGCATTAAGCTATAATACATATACAGTTGTCCCAGCAACATCTATATAGCCTCCACTAGAAATTTGATCCCATTGTTACTAAAATTCAAGTGGAAAAGTGACACCTGGAACCGGCTCCCTTTGTCAGTGGCGGGACGAAGTAACTTGGTTAAAATGATTTGGATGCCACAATTGTTGTATTTGTTGCATTATTCTCCAGTCTGCTTAGCTAAGAAATGGTTTAAAAAAAATAGAGACCATTTTTAGGGAGCTAATTTGGAAGAAGGGCCAGGCCAGGATTAGTTTACAAAAATCGCATCTGCCAATAAGTGAGGGTGGAATGGCCGTTCCACACCAGTTATTTTTTAGCAGCCCAACTGCAGCAGTTGGGAGGATGCATCAGGCCAGGAGGCGGGAATGCCAGTGGTAGAATAATGTTACAGGGGGCTCCGCATAATACAATAGTGGAGACGCTGGAAGCTGACTCTTTTGCTCTTGAGTGTCCTACACTGAAGATGATTACTAAAGTGTGGCAGTCAGTTAAGAGACTGATGGGTTATAAAGGGGTAACAGAATACTCCCCGCTCGGGTATAATAAAAAATTGCAAGAACTATTAGTCATGGGGAGCATTAACGAATGGGAAAAGCATGGTATAAGTCGATTGATTCAACTATATGAAGGTAATATTCTAAAATCATTTGTAGAACTGAGGAAAGAGTATGGGATACCAAATTATTCATTTTACAGTTATTTGTAGATTAGGCATGCCCTGAGCACCCAGTTTATTAGTCAAAAAGTAGAATGGAGTAAGATTCCCCTCCCCCAAAGGATAATTAAGGCAGACACATCGAAAAAGGACTTATTTCAGAGGTATACGCACAGATAGCTGGGAGAACCATCACGGAGGTAGTGTCTTCCAAAAATGAGGAAAGATGGAGAGAGGATGTAGGGGTAATAACCCCAGAGCAGTGGAGGAGGATTTTGGAACTGGGGCCATTGGTGTCAGTTTCCCATCACAAAAAGTATCACATTTTTTTCTGTTGCGTAGAGCAGTGTTTCTCAACTCCAGTCCTCAAGGCACCCCAACAGGTCATGTTTTCAGGCTCTCCATTATTATGCACAGGTGATTTGATCAGTTTCACTGCCTTAGTAATTACCACAGCCATTTCATCTGAAGAAAATCCTGAGAACATGACCTGTTGGGGCGCCTTGAGGACTGGATTCGAGAAACACAGGCATAGAGCCTACTACACCCCTAAGAAACTGTTTATGTTTGGCCAGCAATTAGATGCTAAGTGCCCCAGGTGTCAGGAGACGGGGGATCTCATACACATGATGTGGAGATGCCCAAAACTGTTTTGGTATTGGGCATAGATACTTACTATTATAAACACAACGTTTGGGACCGCGCTGGAACTAGAAGCTAGAATGTGCGTGCTGGGATATATGGATAAAGGTAGAGAGTCAGTAAACACCTTAACGGTGGTTCTGAGGTGTTTGTACCAAGCAAGAAAATTGATCGCACAAAATTGGCAGTCATCGAGACCTCCGTCTCCGGGAGAGTGGGCCAAAACTATAAATATGACAGTGTGGAAGGAAAAAGTGCCCTTTACTAGACATGGCAATTTTAACAAGTTTGTAAAGATGTGGAAGCCTTGGTTGGGTAAAATGGATTCCCCCCCCCCCCCCCCTCCGAGTGATTGGGTAGGGAGCTCACGACGGTCTTAGGACAAATTTGGTAGCATAAGTGTAATAACGTAAAAATAGGTAAATATGTTAGAATTATAAAAGTTGAGTGACATTTGCATAAACCTTTAGGGGGGTGGTGGGATAAAAAATGGAGAGGCCATGAAAATAAAGGTGAATGCAATATTGGGGGGGGGGTATACTGTAAGGATTAAATGTATGTTTTGTACTTGTGAAATCAATAAAAGATGATTTAAATTTAAAAATAAAAAAATTATATGCATGAATGTAAAAGCCTTCTGTGTTCAGCAGCCCCCCAGTCCCCCTGCCCCCAAACCAATACTTACCTGAGCTCCATCTCAATCCAGCAATGTACACAAGACTAGCGGCTCTCCTGTGTATCTTGATCCTTATTGAGATTGAGACGGTAGTGGGAGCCATTGTCAATCACAGCCAGTGAGCCAATGAGGAGAGAGTGGAGGTGGGGCCGAGCTGCACTCCATGTGTGAATAGACACACAGAGCAGCGGCTCGGAGGCAAGCCTGCTCAGGAGCCTCCATAGCAAGCTGCTTGCTATGGGGGCACTCCGGAGGAGGGAGGAGCCAGGAGCGCCGGTGGGGGACCTGAGAAGAGGAGGATTTAGGGCTGCTCGGTGCAAAACCACTGCACAGAGCAGATAAGTATGGCATGTTTGTTATATTTTTTTTTTAAACTTGCCTTTAATATCACTTTAACTCTTCTGTAGGCACCTGCCTTAAAATAGGTATTATTTTAAATAAAGATTCAGCTTTAAATATTTTGAAAACGACTTCCAAAATTACACTGACATGTTTGTCAGCAGCCCAGAGACTGCATGCTAATAACCTATGTGATTACATTCACCAAATGTTGGCATGGTGGTACTGCCATTCTTGTGTAAGTTAGCGCCCCCCATGGCCAGAGGCCAAATTACATGAATTACTTTACTGGGCCCCACACTGAAAGGATAATGTCTTTTTACAGTTGTGCTCAAAAGTTTGCACACCCTGGCAGAAATTGTGACATTTTGGCACTTCATGTGATTGATTGATCACATGAAGCCATTTATTATCACATCGGGTTTTTTTGGCTCCTTTTAAAATCATAATGATAACAGAAATCACCCAAATGGTCCTGATCAAAAGTTTACATACCCTGGAAAGTTTGGCCTTGGTACAGACACAGAAGGTGGCACACACAGGTTAAAATGGCAATTACCATATTTATCAGCGTATAACACGCGCCGGTGTATAACATGCACCCCAAGTTTACAAGGGAATTTTAAGGAAAAAATCTTGTAGGAGGGAAGTTTAAGGAAAAAACTTACATTTAAATGCCCATCAATTCAGCCTTATCAGTGTCCATCTGCAGCCTTGCCCATCATTGCAGAATGATCAGTGTCCATCTGCAGCCTTGCCCAGTCTGATTGCAGCCTTGCCCAGCCTTGCCCTGTCTCATTGCAGCCTTGCCCAGCCTTGCCCTGTCTCATTGCAGCCTGATCGTTTTTAAAATTTGCGCCGCCGAAATACACATAGCCGAGTGTACTGTGTACTCGGCTAGGCTCGGCTTCTCTCGGCTCCGCTCGCAGTCCCGCCCAGTCCCGCCCCTTGGCTCGGCTCCTATGATGGACATAACACAGGTCCAATGGCGGGACTGGGTGTGACTGCGAGCAGACCCAAGAGGAGTCGAGCCTAGCCGAGTACACAGTACACTCGGCTACGTGTATTTCGGCGGCGCTCGCTCCTCTCCCCCTTACAGTCAGCAGGGGATCGGCGGGGATGGGCGTATAACACGCACCCATGATTTTCCCCTGATTTTAAGGGGAAAAAAATGTGTGTTATACGCCGATAAATACCGTAGTCTCTGTGTATAAATAGTCAATGAGTTTGTTAGCTCTCACTTGGATGCCCTAAGCAGGCTAGACACTGAGCCATGAGGAGGTAACACAGTGAGTATTAATGAGGAAATCCCTCCCGTGGAGCTATTGTGTTCTCCCAGCGGGGGGAGGGAACACAGTGATTAATGCTAGTGGCTATAGCCGCTGGAAATAATCGCATGAAAAATCCAACATGCTGGTTGTACCCAAGATGATCAAGCGATCAACTTGGGTAAAGGGGTGGCCTGCAACTCTTGGGGCCCCCGTACACTAAGGGTTCATGGGGCCCCCAGGTTAAAAGATGCCCGCTGCCGGCAACCATCTTTCTGATGCAACATTATTGCGGCAGGCCCATCTGGAGGGGTACCTAGCTTGGAGACATGCAGAGTGGCAGGAGACTTAAAGCTGATGACCCTGTAAAGGTACCAGAAGAATCTGATGGACAGTGCCACCTTAACAGCATCATGGGGCCCTGGGCAAAGTTATACATTGGGGTCCCTACCAGGGAGAAGGTTTTTTAGTCTAATTGGAAATTTAAGTCAGATTTTTTACAAATGTTATTTTTTTTATTTCAAATATTTTTAATTTAGTAATGTTTTTTACATTTTTTTTTTACAACGCTGTTGGTGGGATATCAGTTTCACTTTTGAGAGAGAAAAAGGGACTCAGAACACATTCCCTAGTCCCTTTTCCTGTGCCCTCAGCTGTACTGCAGATGAATGAACAGGAGACAGAGGCTCCTGTCCATTCATAAACTGAAGCATTTTAAATCAGTTTAGTATGCTCTGTTATACATTTTTTGATTATAATTCTCTAAATGATCAGTCTTCATACAATTGTGCTACAATGCATATAGCCTTGAACATTGTGCTGATGTTTATTGGGGATTGTTATTTTGTAGGAGGAGGGACATAGCTACCAGGGCCGGTACAAGGGGTGGGCGGAAGGGGCGGACCAATTTATTGCAGGAAGGGGGGCGCAGCAGTGGCGTACTAACTAGGGGGGGGGGGGGTGTCAGGCGGCTCCCTCATCCTCCCCTGTATGAAACAGTGAGAGCGGGACAGGCTTGGTTGTGCAGCGGCGATGTGACATGCTAACAGCGCTGGGAGAGCTCAGGCGGACTGACCCATTGTCACAATGCTGTGTGTCTCACTCTCTGTTAAATTCTAATAGCCCAGTGAGTACAACTCCCCGCCCCCCCTCCACAGAGATGGAAGAGGCTGCATCGGCTCTGCCCCCTCCCTCCCCTCTGTTTCTGTGTCCCGTCCATGCTCCGTGCAGCCTGTGTGCTGCCTCTGAAAGGAATGTGGGGGCGGGAACATTTAAACAAGTAGCCGCCGACGGAACTAGTGTGAGCAACCTGGGAAGTGAGTTATCAGCACTGTCACTGTCACTGTGTCCAGAATCTGCTCTCTCTCTCTCCCAATCTTTCACTCCCCCTCTTTCCTCTGTTGTCCTCTAGCAGAGTCTTTCATTAACTCTATGCTAATAGTTGGCCCCATCATGTTCCTTTAGCCAGGGTTTTCACTAGTGTGATCAGAGACATTACATGTGATTCGCACCGCATTGCTATACAAATCACATGCGATGTCTGTGCAATGTGAATTCAGCCATATAAACTGTATGGCTGAAATCGCATTTGCACCAAAACTGTGCAGGACCCTTTTTTTGGTCTGCACTGGAATCGGATTGGATGGGTGTTTACACCTATGCAATCCGATTCCTGCACCATTTTACAGTTCTCGCTGCAATCTGCAAACTGATCTGGGGGTGTCATTCATTTTACATTGACACCCGTAGCAGTTTGCAAAGGGCAACGTGGACGGCCGACAAGCAACATGCAATGCAGGAATCCGCACTGGAATCGCTCCGATTCCTGCATCACATATATGTGAACCAGGACTAAGGATGATCTCCGGCGTGTTCGCATGCTGCACATGCCGAGCCCATCAGGAAGTCGGCAATGCGCCGCGCTAATCACAGGCAGTGAGATATTTCCTGATCTCTGCAGCCGCACATCGGGAAATGTCTCACTGCTTGTGATTAGCGCTGTGCAGTGCCGACTTCCTGGCGGGCTCTGTGCGTGCACCATGCGAACACGCCAGAGATCATCCTTAACCAGGACTCAAGTGGGTTCACACTGATGCCCTGTGGTTCAGTTGCAGTGCTGGTGTATACACAGTTTTCCTGCATTTACCTCAATTTTCACTACAGTCCCACAGACTTCTATTAGGTTACACATTTTTGCAACATTTTCTGAAAGCGCACCAAATGTCCTCTATACTGAATCTTTGGTGTGCTTTCAGAAAACACAGTAAAATTACACAAGCTAATAGAATTCTGTGCAGCTAAAAATGGGGATAAAGTGCAAAAAAAATGTGTATACGCCAGCACTGCGACAAACTCCAGGACACCAGTGTGAACCCAAAGGCTTCAGGGTGCTGTGTAATGTAAAGGAGTCCAGAGGTGCAGGGGGTTTTGTAATGTAAAGGGGTCTAGGAGGTGCAGGGTGCTGTGTAATGTAAATGGGTCCAGAGGTGCAGGGTGCTGTGTAATGTAAATGGGTCCAGAGGTGCAGGGTGCTGTGTAATGTAAATGGGTCCAGAGGTGCAGGGTGCTGTGTAATGTAAAGGGGTCCAGAGGTGCAGGGTGCTGTGTAATGCAAAGGGGTCCAGAGGCACAGGGTGCTGTGTAATGTAAAGGGATCCAGAGGTGCGGTGAACTTACAATTTAACCATTTGCCGACCCACCGCAGTACATATACTGCGACGGGGCTGCAGCTACAGTATTGTATTGTTGTACTGTAGTGTTGTATTGTTTTAAGTGTTTTCTGGTTTTGAAAGGACACTGACTCTTTCTTTATACCTGGGGGGTTGGGGGGGGGGCGCAGTTTGCCATCTTCGCCCTGGGCACCAGATGGCCTTGTCCCAGCACTGATAGCTACTGCCGGCTACTGATCATACTACATGCAGGGAGGGAGATGAGCTGAGTGAGAAAAGTCAGTTTGATCAAGGGGTATGAATACTTTTTCAAGGCACTGTATAGTGTTTATAGTTTATTCGGTAGGTTTACACTTTTCACTGTACAGAGTTTGGATAACAAAAGGTTAAATGGAAAGGTCATAAATGAACTGCACATTATCTGGACATTGTTTATGTAGATAGTGATGTGTGCCTGCATAGGAGATGTCTGTCAGCTGGGGGGGGGGGGGGGGGGACTGCAAACTCTGCTGGCTCCAACACACACACACACTTGTCGCTGCTATTGTCACCCTTCTTGTCATCTTAACCCTTCACATGATACCATAAAAACATCCCTCCTGACATAAAACTTTACCAGGTATTGTGTGCAGCTTACCTCCCCAAACAGACTCTCCTCACTCAGTTCAATTCACTCCCTGCATGTAGTATGAGCAGCAGCCGGCAGTAGCTATGCCCCTCCTCCGGGTTATCTCATCACACTGCACTGAAGTTTGGGGGGGGATCTGACTGAGGGAGGCACAGAGCGAATGTGATAAATAAAACAATCGCACCTGGAATAGTGACTCAAGTGTAAAAATGAATGAGTGCGGCAGCTGTTTCAAATCATAAACTAATAAATGATAATGAATGGTGATGTCACGAGAATCTAAATCCCCGCAGACAAACAGCGCTTGCTAATATTGTGTGATGACAAATTAACTCATTGACTAAGTGCAATCACAATGAACCCACACAGTGATATACTGTAAATGTCAATTAATAACACAATGCATAGACGTGCGCACAGGGTTTGCCAGGTGTGCCTGGGCACACCCTAAACACCCCATGTGATGCATATTCACCCTGTTTAGACCCCTGATATTTGACCAAAGCCCCCTAATGGGGCTCCTAAAAAAATTGTAAAATAAAACATTTAAAGAAATAAAATTGTAAAAAAATATTAAAATAATAAAAATAAAAACTACTGACACTGTCCACTGCCCTACTGACAACGTCCATTGCTCTACTGACACTATCAGTATACAGTATATACACATGCACACACACATATGTGTTTTAGCTTTGGGGTGCACACCCTAATGCAATAGGCAGCGCACACCTATGACAATGTATATGTATGGTGAAACAAACAATTTAAAAAAAGGATAAAATGTATCCAAAAGTCCAAGTGCAGTGAAATAAAATGAAATCCTTAATTCCTTAAGTCCAAGAATTGTGCTCTCCATTTAAATCCCACACAATGTTGATTGGTAATGGAAGAGTGCTCCCTCAGATAGTTGAAAAGGTAAGGTTAAGATCACTACTCACCAAATGTAGTTGACCCTCAATACCGTACGGCAAGAGAGGTCAAAAAGCGTGTGTGGTCTCTGTGACCAAAGGATCAGTGAAACAGCTCCAACCATCGTCTCCTTGTTGCGGTCCTTGTTCCAGGGATGAACCTCATCTCAATCAGAAAAAAAAAATGGGATCCACATAGCATGATAAAGTTTGGGCTCTTTATTTAAAACTCGAAAAGTTACAGCACATTCCACAACATCCACAAAGCTATGGAAGAGGAGTATTTACTTGGCACTCATATAATCATTTTCATTGTCCTCTGAAAGATCTGGATCATCAGCATATGTAAGTCTTGGTTTTTACTCTCCGGCCAGTCTGTGCCTCACGTGTAGAGATGAGCCCGATGCTTGAGTCGAACATCAGGTGTTTGCTGGTTTGCTGAACAGCGAACATTATGCCGCGTTCGCGGCAAATTCGGAAGCCGCAGAACACCGTTAAAGCCTATAGGACACTAACATGAAAAACCAAAAGTGCTCATTTTAAAGGCTTATATGCAAGTTATTGCCATAAAAAGTGTTTGGGGACCCGGGTCCTGCCCCAGGGGAATGCAAAAAAAGTTTTAAAAACTGACGTTTTTTCGGGAGCAGTGATTTTAATAATGCTTATAGTGAAACAATAAAAATGAAATATTCCTTTATATATCATGCCTGGGGGTGTCCTTAGTGTGCATGTAAAGTAGCACATCTTTCCCATGTTTAGAACAGTACCGCAGCAAAATGACACTTCTAAAAGGAAAAAAATTAATTTAATACTGCTCGCAGCTGTAATGAATTGTCGGATCACGGCAATATAGATAAAAATCATTAAAAAAACGGCATGGGTCCACCCCCCCCAGTATATTACCAGGCCCTTTGGGTCTGGTATGAATATTAAAGGGAACCCCCCACCAAAACAAAAAAAATTGCATGGGGGGTCCCCCCAAAATCCATACCAGGCCCTTTAGGTCTGGTATGGACATTAAGGGGAACCCTGTGCCAATTTTTTTGAAAATAGCATGGGGGACCCCCCCCAAATCAATACCAAGCTCTTCAGGTCATTATGGATTTTAAGGGAAACCCTGAGGAGTGTCAAAAAAAGTAAAAATGACAAGAGACAGTTTGGGACAAGTCCTTTATTAAAAACTAAAAAACAGACCGAAAACCCCCCCAAAAAATGCAACAACTCCGCCTCCATGGGAGGCTCTCACCGACTGTAGGCTACAATGTACCCAATACCCATTCACATAGGGGACGGGCCAGGATCTGGGGTTCCCCTTGTTAAAGGGGGCTTCCAGATTCCGATAAGCCCCCACCCACAGACCCCCACAACCACCGGGCAAGGGTTATGGGGATGAGGCCCTTGTCCCCATCAACATGGGAACAAGGTGCTTTGGGGGGGACCCCAAAGCACCCTCCCCATATTGAGGGCATGTGGCCTGGTATGGTTCAGGAGGGGGGGCGCTCTCTCATCCCCCCTTTTCCTGTGGCCTGTCAGGTTGCGTGCTCAGATAAGGGTCTGGTATGGATTTTGGGGGGACCCCACGCAAGTTTTTTTTTAATTTTGGCACAGGGTTCCCTGAAGGTATGGATTTTGGGGTGACCCCCACGCAATTTAAAAAAAAAATTTAGTGCGGGGTTCCCTTTAATATGCATACCAGACCCAAAAGACCTGGTAATGGATGGAAATTTTTTGCCTGTTCGCAAGTTCTGGTGCGAACCGGGGGTGTTCGGCTCATCCCTACTCATGTCCTCCAACCAAAACTGCACAGGACAGAAGATCTCAAACAAACCGTTGAGATCTTCTGTCCTGTGCAGTTTTGGTTGGATGATGTCATATGTTATATGTGTGCCAAATAAATGCTTCAGTGTATTCCCTGAAGATCTCATCTGCGTCTCCTCTTCCATAGCTTGGTGGATGTTGTGGAATGTGCTGTAACTTTTCGAGTTTTAAATAAAGAGCCCAAACTTTATAACGCTACGTGGATCCCATTTCTGATTGAGATGAGGTTCATCCCTGGAACACGGACTGAAACAAGAAGACGATGGTTGGAGCTGTTTCAAGGATCCTTTGGTCACAGAGACAACACACGCTCTTTTGGCCTCTCATGTCGTACGGCATTGAGGGTCAACTACATTTGGTGAGTAGGGACCTTCACCTTGCCTTTTCAACTTTGAGGGAGCACTCTTCCATTACCAATCATCATTGTGTGGTATTTAAACGGAGAGCACAATTCTTGGATTTAAGAAATTAAGGATTTCATTTTATTTCACTGCACTTGAACTTTTGGATAATTTTTTTCCTTTTTTTATATTGTACATGTTTGTTTCACTATATATATATATATATATATATATATATATATATATATATATATATATATATATATATATATATATATATATATATGCATTGTGTTATTAATTTACATTTATATCACCGTGTGGGTTCATTGTGATTGCACTAAGTCAATTAGTTAATTTGTCACCACAGAGCGAGTGTGCAGGAGAATGCTGGGAAAGGAGACAGAAAGAAGATTTGGAATTTCTAAATACATACTCAACCAGACTGTATATATATATTTAGAAGCAGTAACACCAGTGCTGACAAACCCCCAGTTTGTAGCGGGACAGCTTCTTAGAAAGTGTGATTGTCTGGGCTCATGGGGCCCCTTACTGTCCCTCAAGCACTGCCCAAGTGCCGAATTTTCAGTCCGCCCCTGCTTGGGTACAATGAGCCTGCCTATACATGGTTCCAATCTCAGCTAGTCCCTGCTGAACCGGCAAAGATTTGAACCGTCTATGGCCAGCTTTAGTCTCATTCTGCAGTAAATCAGACCAGTTGTTGTTACTAAATCAGAACTTCCTTTACTTGAATAAAAAGGCATTGAACTAACACTTCTATAGTATTTCCAAACTACAGGCCTGCAAAAGTAACCGTATTTGTGTTGTGAACAAGCACGGTTCTTTTCGTGTGAAACGCGTCAACTGATCATCATTGCAATTTTGTCTGGCTCATGACAATAAAGAAATTTCTACAGCATCTTTTGGATTCAAGTGTGCGATCAATCTTTTCTTTTCTTCTTGATATTGCCTACGGTGATGAGCCGGGATTAGCACCTTGGATCGGGTGTGTCCATTTTTTGCCTGAAGTGCTGTGTGCACCCTTGTTCTGTCTCCAAAAGTAACTTCGGGCAAATGTCTTCTCACATAACAATATTCTTTCTCATTTTTAAATGCTACACTGCTATTAGGCTGGATGTAGGCTATGCTGTGATGCTCCTACATTTTAGATTGTGTTAATCCCCTACCCAGTAGTAGTATAGCAACCCGTTTCCTGTCCTTGATCCTGTTTAAGGGTGCTGTTAAGGGGTAACCCCACTCTCGGTGCAACGCTACATCTCCTCGTGTATGGTCCTTCCAACTTCCATGAAAAGCAAAAACCCCTCGCATTGAGAAATTGCAGGGTGTTCCCTTAACAGCGCCCAAGCCAAGCTAATGCCCTGCTGTGTACACAATGCAGCATGGTGGCCATTTTACACAGAACCTGGAAGCTGGTGGAGATCACTGTATTAGTGGTGCCTACTACAATGATTTCCATATTCCACTGGGATCCCACAGATATGACACATTCATACTTATATTAGTCCAAGCTGGACCAATATAACTATTTAAAAATGTTTCCTACTTTAACTGTTTCCATGAAGTTTAAACACAGATGATACTTGATGCTTGATGCACACTCAAGAGTTGGGAATCTATTTATTGAAATTCTTGCAAAAAGCCTAACAGGACTGGTTCTCTTTAACCAATTCAGTTACAGAAGCCTTTTCCTCTATGGTCCTCAGAACCTTTTTGTTGTTTTTATAACTTTGTTTTTGCAGTCTATCCTAATACATACTACTTATATTTTTATGGATAACAAGGACTTTAATTTCAAAGTAGATTAGGTACATACTGTATACTTTTATAGGTTTTAATAAGGAAGAAAGAGGGTAGAATCAAGAAAACTGTTTCTGTTATTATTCCCAATGAAACTTTTATGCAATTCGCAAAGCAACAGACCTACTTTAGAAGCTGCAACTGGGCGCCTTTTATAATGGCATTGAGGCAAATAATTGCAATTGAAGCACTGTAATAAAAAGGCCACCGGGACTCAAGTAGCTAAAGAATGTCAGACAGTTAAAACCAGTAAACTATATATATCAAGCTATGTGCATTTCTGCTCTGTTTGTCATAAATATCTACACTGAAAGTTACAAATCATTTCCATCCAGCCGAGAAGAAAACTTCACTCAAAAGAGTTTTGGGAAGAGGAAGTTGGATTGAACTGCATTATAGGCCTGATTTAATACAGCATACAGTATGTGTATCCCAGTGTATTGATAGTGCTTGGTCAAAGTAAGGTCATCTATACAACTTTGCGGTAATGCATAACACACCATTAATTTTGAATGGCACCCTGACACATTCTAATGCAATAAATGGCACCCCAATGCAATAACCACTTGCCTACTGGGCACTTTCACCCCCTTCCTGCCCAGGCCAATTTTCAGCTGTCACACTTTGAATGACAATTGCGCAGTCATGCAACGCTGTACCCAAACAACATTTTTTTTTCACACAAATAGAGCTTTCTTTTGGTGGTATTTAATTGAATTTTGTGCTAAACAAATAAAAAAGGACTGAAAAGTTTGGAAAAAGAAAACTTTTTCTTTTCAGTTTCTGTTATAACATGTAACAAATAAGTAACTTTTCTCCTTCACTGATGGGCATTGATAGGCTGCAATGATGGGCACTGATGAGGCAACACTGATGAGGCGGTACTGATGGGCACTTATGGGGGGGCACTAATGGGGCTACACTGATAGGTGGCATTGATGGGCATTGATTGGAGGAACTGGTGGGCACTAATGGGCACTGCTAGGCGTCATCGATGGGCGCTGATTGGCAGCACTGATGGGAACTGATAGGCAGCACTGATGGGCACTGATAGGCACTTATGGGTTTGCACTGATGATCAGTGCCCTGATTATCTGTGTACATGTCCCCTGTGACACTGACCAGTTACTGGCTCTGCTTTGCTCACGCTGCGACAGCACGTGAGGAAAGTACTGCCGATAACCAGCAAGTCTGTTTACACTATGATCATCTGTGATTGGACACAGCTGATCACATGGTAAAGGGCCGATGTGATTGGCCCTTTACCCCGATCTGTGATCGGCTATAGCACGGTAAGGAAGTGGTTAAAGCAACACTTGCATGTGTGTGTCGAGCCCTGTTTGAGATGTGCCGGGTTGCCTTGGCAGTCTATTACATTAAAGTACAAGAAGTAATATACCTCAACGTGTGTGAAGTTGTGAAGCCTTCCTAAAACATATTCTCTCAGTATTTACTATGTTCATGTAGCACCCTCCTAGTCGGGTTGCTAGGTAAATTTTGTTTTTTGTTTTTTTTTTGCTCCTTCTGTAATCAAGGAACCAGCGATTGTTATAAAAATACAGATCTGTTGTGCTTAGAAGATAGTAATAAACTAAGAAAAAAGCGGCTGACACGATATTGCTGGTTGCAGTGAGACAAAATTATAAGAAGAGTTGCAGCGCTAGAAAAATATATATAAAAACAAATAGAAAAAAGTTCATCACAAATTAAATTGGTTGAAGACGATTGAAGTCCTCTAGTTATTCAATCAGGATAAGGACAAATAGGAAAGCCACCACCAACGCCCAATACTACTGAGTCTTATGCCGCGTACACACGAGCGGACTTTACGGCAGACTTTGCCCGGCGGACGGGATTTCGTGGGACAATTCGATGTGTGTGGGCTCCAGCGGACTTTGTTTTCTCAAAAGTTGGACGGACTTAGATTTGAAACATGTTTTAAATTAATCCGTCGAAATCGAGTCCGGTCGAAAAGTCCGCTCGTCTGTATGCTAGTTCGACGGACAAAAAGCCACGCTAGGGCAGCTATTGGCTACTGGCTATGAACTTCCTTGTTTTAGTCCGGTGGTACGTCACCACGTACGAATTCGACAGACTTTGGTGGATTGTGTGTAGGCAAGTCCGTTCATTCAGAAAGTCCATCGTAAAGTACGTCGAAAAGTCCGCCGGGCAAAGTCTGCCGTAAAGTCCGCTCGTGTGTACGCGGCATTACCGTCAGTGTGTAGGGTACACATATTAAATGTATAGGTTATGAACCCAGCAATCTTCCTCCACAGATCGATTAACTCCACAGAAGGTCAAAACCTCTCATTCAATAGGGAAAAAAGACCTCCAAAGCCTCCTCCATAGAATGCGATTCCACTGGTAAACTCCAGTATCCACATAAATATAAGAGTCAGTAGTATTGGGTGTTGGTGGTGGCTTTCCTATTTGTCCTTATCCGGATTGATTACCTAGAGGACTTCGATTGTCTTCAACCAATTTCATTTGTGATGAACTTTTTTAAATTTGTTTTTATATATATTTTTTTCTAGCGCTGCACCTCTTCTTATATAGTGATTGTTTGGTTTGGTCTGGTCTATTCAGGGTTTCACATGCTGGGAGTTTGGTTGCTTCCTCCCGTCTCTAGAATACGCTTTTAGAGCTTAGGGAGGGAGAATTCAAATAACCAGCCTGATAATTGATCAGGCCAATCACTGGGGAGATGTTTCCAGATGGTGGCCGGGAAGCTGATAAATAGATGTCCTGGAGAGGTTTTGTTTTTCTCCATGAAGGTGCATTCCCAGTCTCAAGGGGGCTGTTGCCTCTGAGGCAACTTAACCGCTTCCCGACCGGCGCACGCCGATGTACGTCGGCAGAATGGCACGGCTGGGCAAATGGGCGTACAGGTACGTCCATTTGAATACCCCGCCGTGCCATTGCGCGTGTGCCGGCCCGGGACCTCCGTGAGTCGGGTCGCGGGTCCCGTGGACTCGATCGCCGCGGGGATACCCGCGATCGTCTCACGGAGAGCAGGAACGGGGAGATGCTGATGTAAACAGCATCTCCCGGTTCTGGCTAGTGACAAGTGTCACTCGATCTCTGCTCCCTGTCATCGGAGCAGAGATCAGTGTACTGACACACACAGCCCTTCCCCCCTACACTTAGAAACACCTCCCTAGTACTGATTTAACCCCTCCCCGCCCCCTAGTGGTTAACCCCTTCACTGCCAGTGTCATTTACTCAGGAATCAATGCATTTTTATAGCACTGATTGCTGTATAAATGGCAATGGTCTCAAAAATGTGTCAAAAATGTCCGATGTGTCCGCCATAATGTCGCAGTTACAATAAAAATCGCTGATCGCCGCAAAAACTAGTAAAAAAAAAAAATTAATAAAAATGCCATAAAACGATCTCCTATTTTGTAAACGCTATAACTTTTGCGCAAACCAATCAATAAACGCTTATTGCGATTTTTTTTTACCAAAAATATGTAGAAGAATAGGTATCGGCCTAAACTGAGGGAAAAAAATGTTTTTTTATATAATTTTGGGGGATATGTATTATAGCAAAATGTAAAAATAAAGCGTTTTCTTCAAAATTTATGCTATTATTTTGTTTATAGCGCAAAAAATAAAAATTGCAGAGGCGATCAAATACCACCAAAAGAAAGCTCTATTTGTGAGAAAAAAAGGACGTCAATTTTGTTTGAGAGCCACGTCGCACGACCGCGCAGTTGTCTGTTAAAGCGACGCAGTGCCGAATCGCAAAAAGTGCTCTGGTCAGGAAGGGGGTAAATTCTTCCGGGGCTGAAGCAGTTAAGGACTGGGTTGCTGTTCTGCAATGCTTCAGGAGCTGCAGTGCTGGGATCTTGAAGCAGCTTGGATGTGACAGCAAACTTTATTCAATGGATCTGATCTGATCTGTTTCCCTCACTGAGTGGTGTCTGGAGGAGGCTGGAAGGAGCCAGCTGTCCTAAGGACTTGTGAGTAAAGACCCTAAAAGTGATCCCTGTAACTGTTCTGAAGATTGGGATGAATTAGAGTGGAGACAGAGAGCCAGGCCCTCTCATCCAACATCAGTACCTGACCTCACAAATGCGCTTCTGGAAGAATGGTCAAACATTCCCATAGACACACTCCTAAACCTTGTGGACAGCCTTGGCAGAAGAGTTGAAGCTGTTATAGCTGCAAAGGGTGGGCCAACCCAATATTGAACCCTACGGACTAAGACTGGGATGCCATTAAAGTTCATGTATGTGTAAAGGCAGGCGTCCCAATACTTTTGACAATATAGTGTACCTGGTTGACAGGGTGATATAGGTGCCCCAATTTTATTGCAAATGGAACAGAGTTGTCAACCTGCAAAAGGTTTTACTGGCAGGATCTAAGCCTTGTAAGTCACGTTGTAGGGGGACTACATAATAAATGCTGTACATTTATTTTTCCTTGAAACCATTGTTCTTCTTTAGTGCACAATACAATGTTACATCCCGAAATAACTGCAGCCAGAATAACACAGACTATTACCCTATTCATAGGAAATAATGTTTTATGTATGGAAGCCATAATGTCAGTGCTGGGGTTTTATATTTTCTGCTACCTCCTAATTAACTGTTATTGTTTGGTTTTCAGCATCGCGATTACTGCAATTATTAAATGGCGCAGCAATAATTACACACAGAACATTATTATATTTTCTTTAGGAAGAGAAGAATGTAATTTAAGGCTCATTAAATAATAGAAGGGATCTGTTTATGTCACCAGATGTGCCCGTCTGCCCCATAAGCTCAGCTGTGTGATCCGAGCCTGCTACGCAGAGTCATAGTACAGTATTAGGAGTTGGATGAGACTCGCTCATTACAGTAAAAACTTTTTTTTTTGGTGTTTTCTTTAAAGGCGAAGTCCACCTTTCATAAAAAAAGAATAATAAATGCACATACAGTATTTGCAGGGAAAAGAAAAATCCTTTTATTATTCTTTTTTGCAAATCAGCATGCAAAGCATTGCACTGTGATCAGTGGATTGTGGACGCAATGCCAGGCTTCTGCAGACTATGACGTCAGCTGTATGTTTGTGCCAAGGTATGGCTTTCAGTTGGAGAGCTGAAGGAAGTGTCAATGGATTACTAATGCAGTGATGACCAAAGTCGTGTTTCATTGACAACTACAAGCCTGTCTGTCATGGTGGCAGATGGGACATGTAGTTCATTCATAGATGTCTGTGAATGAATGACGCAGCTGTGCGGGCGGTTTGGGGGTGGAGGTCCTATTTGTGTCATGTTACACCCTAAATATGAACGTAATGTGTAATATTGTGCAAAATATGGAGTCAGCCTATAAAGTGGTTGTAAACCTCAGACATGAAATATGAAGAAAGCATATCCCTCTATAGCAGTGGTCTCCAAGCTACAGCCCATGGGGCAGATGTGGTCCTTTGCTTGCCTTCATCAGGTCCTTGGGGCACTAATCCTCCCACTGATGCAAGACATTACTTCCCCCCCTGACACCAACAATGGGGCACTATTTCTCGCAATGACACCAATGATGAGGCACTATTCCTCACAATGACACCAAACATGGGGCTCTATCCTTCCCAATGACACCAAACATGGGGCACTATTCTTCCCAATGACACCAACCATGGTGCATTATTCCTCCCACTGATACCAACCATGGTGCACTATTTCTTCCACTGACACCAACCATGGGGCACTATTCTTCCCACTGACACCAACCATGAGGCACGATTCCTCCACTGATGCAAGACATTACTCCCCCCCCCTGACAGGAGAGAAAGGGTAAAGGGCCACAGGGCCCTAATTCGGACTTTACAGGCAAGATGGACAATGATATAGTACAAAAATATATTTTATCAACAATAAGTCATATCAAACAGGTCAAGTAAAAAAGAATTAAAAACATACGATAGGCATATGATAGTAATAAGTATCTAGTTGACACCAAATAAACGGCAGTGAGCCCCTGTGCGTCAACGCGTTTCGCTGTTTTGCTTCGTCAGGATACACTTGGGGTAGTTGGAAGGAACAGGTCTCACTATCAAAGATAAAATAAATCCATCAGACATTATATTACAATAACATAAGATAAAAAAAGTTCAAATATTGCTATATCCAGAGGGCATACGCACATCAGATACAAATAGCTACCTTGTCAGCATAGAAATATGCAATGTTTGAAAGTTTTTTTTATCACATGTTATTGTAATATAATGTCTGATGGATTTATTTTATCTTTGATAGTGAGACCTGTTCCTTCCAACTACCCCCAAGTGTGTCCTGACGAAGCGAAACAGCGAAACGCGTTGATGCACAGGGGCTCACTGCCGTTTATTTGGTTTCAACTTTCCTGTTTACACTAGATACTCATTACTATCATATGCCTATCGTATGTCTTTAATTTCTTTTTACTTGTTTGATATGACTTATTGTTAATAAAATATATTTTTGTACTATATCATTGTCCATCTGGCCTGTAAAGTCCAAATTAGGGCCCTGTGGCCCTTTACCCTTTCTCTCCTCTAATCAAGTTTATACGGATGTGGCTTTAGAAGTGTTATTTCAATTTCCCCCCCTGACACCAACAATGGAGCACTATTTCTCCCATTGACACCAATAATGACACCAATAATGACACCAATAATGAGGAACTATTCTTCCCAATGACACCAACCACGGGGCACTATTCCTCCCACTGCACTGTTTACTCCCACTGTTGCCAGGACAATTTTAACTCCCAGTGGCCATAGTCCGGCCCCTTAAAGTCTGAAGGACAGTGGACTGGCCCTTTGGTTAGAAAGTTTGGAGACCCCTGCTCTATAGTGTGTACTTGACTCAACTAAGAGCACTAAATGTAATTTTCGTCTGCTGCTTCATTCTTCTGCTATCAGCATGAGTAACTTCTGACAAGTTTTCCTGACACCAAGAGAAAAAGGGGAGCTTCAGCACACCGTCTGTGATTGACAGCCTCAGCTCTATTCCTGTGTGCTGTGTGAAGGGGGGGGGGTGTCTCTTCCCTCCAATAAGCTATCCCCACTGAGCTCTGCAGAGTGTAACTTCAGCTCTCCTCCCACTTTTTTCAGACAGCTCATACAAGCTTTATAAATTCTGGATTTTGAATGGATGTAGAGAAGAGATCCTGCAGATAAACAGGTACAACTTATGTAGGAGGATTTGTTTCATCTCTGTGTATCACCTGGAGCCAGTTACTTCACTGGGCATATGAAAGGGTTTACATCCACTTTATTAGAGCTGAGTAAAGTTAGATTTCTATTGTTTGTGTCCTCATTGAGGGAGATATCTCCATACTTCCTGCCCCATGTACACCAGCACAAGAAATTAGATGGTTTAACTGTCAGTGAAACAGGAAGACACTAAGAGAAATTGAAAGTTTAGATGCAAATCGAGACCTTAGGGCCCCTACTCCATCGCGACCTGTCCATGTGGCACTTGGTACTGAGGCAGAAAGTGAAGGTAACTTTCTAGAACAGGGGCAAAGACAGCCATAAAATTTCAATTGAATGTTTCACCCTTTCTACTTCCTTAGTCTAACCACTGGAAGAAAATAAAAGAAACAACCCCATGGTGTAGCATTATAAAATAAATGATAATTTATTGAAAAATAGAAATGCACTCATAATAGTATGCATGTGTAGGGCATAACATAACAGTGACTTGGGAAATGTCCAAGGGGCAACCAGAGAACCACCAGCCTTGGCCACCGGCTGGGAATGAAGTGTGCTGAAAATGGAGGAAGTCGCTATCGGTGCAACTGCAATCAGTGTTCAACCTGGGACTGGAACCCCCAATGTCAATGTAGACACATGCGCTGTAGACACAGGACGCGTTTCGAAGCCAGACGGCTTCTTCATGTCTCTGCAATGAGGCTGGGGGTTACATAGTTACATAGTTAGAAAGGTTGAATAAAGACACAAGTCCATCCAGTTCAACCTGAGTGAGTGTGGGTGCGTGTCTACAATTATCCCTTTTTTTTTAAGGTACCCATATAGCGCTGTCAATTTATGCAGCACTCCACACACACATTGCACACTCACATCTACCCTCAAGGAGCCCACAATCCAAGGTCCCCAACTCACATTCATACACTAGCGCCAATTTTGGACAGAAGCCAATTGACCTACCAGCATGTCTTTGGAGTGTGGGAGGAAACCGGAGTACTCGGAGGAAACCCACGCAGGCACAGGGAGAACATGCAAACTCCAGGCAGGTAGTGTCATGGTTGGGATACAAACCAGCAACCCTTTTTACTGCTAGGTGAGAGTGATACCCACTACACCACTGTGCTGGTGGTGTAGTGGGTAGTGTTTCCAGGCCCAGGTTGAACACTGATTGCAGTTTCAGTGACAGCGGCTTCCTCCATTTGGGCCAATCACCACTGTCACATATGGAACCCATCGCACTTGATAGGCTATTACTCCAGTCACTCATAGCTTATGTAGCACTACCTCCATAGGAGTTGCTGAACTTAGGGTTCCCCACTGCTGCACAGCCAGTCACACCGCATTTCCTTCTTTCATCTGGAGACAGAAAATCAGTCTTTGGCTTGTTTTGTTATTTTATTAGGGGATGATAACTTGGATAGGGATGGTGAGGGATTATGGGATGCCCAAGGTGACAACAAACAAATCTACTCTTCTTACTTCCTCCTGCACACACTTGGTTCCTCTATGTACAGATCCTGCTGGCTCACTCCCAAGGGAACTAACAATGTATCACTGATCCCAGTTCCACTTGCTTGTAGAATGCTAGCCCACTTGGCTGCCACCAGCTGCACCTGGCTTCTTCTCTTCTCTGTCCTCCTGACTGACTCTCTGCACCAGTCTTGACTGATTGACACACACACATGGAGACTCCCCAAGGCAAGGTTGGATGAAGAGTTGGCACCCTGCTGTCTTGGAAGTCTCTCCCCTTGTCTGTCCCTGCACCGTGCTGATCTACTCACTGTCCCTCCTTTATCTCTCCGCTGCCTCTCTTGCTTGAATACCTCCTACTGCCTCCTGTGGTGGGATCCTTCCAGGCCAGCCTCCCAAGCTCTAGCCTAAGGTAACCCCCCCCCCCCCCCCCGCCCCTGATGGCAGTCCCTCAAGGGCCATCGACAACCTCTCCTCAGCACTGCTTCTCCATCTTCCACCCGACTCCCCTACTGACATGGCCTGTGTCTATTTATGGGTTTCCCGGTTCCCTGCCAGGCCCACTCCTGGGGATTGGCTGAGGGCCCATAAATATTCAAGGCAGCCCCTCCTAGCCTCCGCCAACTATTTTCTAGAGTGTTCTCCAACACTCTAGAAACAGTAGGAGGCACTAGAAAGCTGCCAGGATGAGTCATCCAGCCCTGAACTCCAGTAACCCTGACCCGCATATTCAATGACTTATCCCGGACCCAACTATGTTTTACCTGCACTACACTTCTAGTAGCACACAGTAGAGGGTGCTACATCTACACAAAGTTTCCTTTCACTCCTGGTGGATGAACGGAGCTGCGAAGCAGAAAAAGCAAGAAATACTTGTGCAGTCATTGCCACTACCTAGTGGGTATGTCTGTTTCATAAGCAGCTGTGGCCAGTCCATAAGGGGCGCTGCCCCCCTAATCTCTATGTGGGGTGCCGGACACATAGATTTCTACAAGTTTTTCTAAGCACATGGCTTTAATTGGGTTAAAACGGTTGGGCACTGCGCCCCGTTACCACCCACTTGTGACATTAGCGAATCAATATTCGCTATCATCTTCCGGCTTCCCCTCCCAGCCAATCAGGACAGGAAGCGGGTCTTAAGACCGGATTGGCTGGGAGGAGAAGCCCGGGGAAGCCGCCACCCGGATTGGGTAAGTGCGGACCTGGCAGGGGGGTTTCTTTTGCCGCCCCCCCTCCCAAAAAAAATAGAGCACAAGCCCCCACTGTTCATAAGACTGACTGAAGAGAATTACAACTAAAACAGTTTGCATATATTTATTTCGGCTGTATTTATCTCCGCTTGCCTGGCGTCCAACCTTAGATAACCTCATCCAAGCGAAAGGTGTGATTTAACCTGCTATTTATGCTTCAATGTCTACCATCACCTTTAATTCCTATACACTCGGCATTGCCTCTTTCAGCTGACCAGTTTACAAACAGAACACGTAGGGGTGATAACCTGCTCATCTTGAATATCAATCAAATTACTTGAGGTTGGCTTGATGAGATGATTATCTAGTTCAAGCAAAAAAAGCAGAGGGAGGCAAAGTTGAATTCATGACCATTAATCTGAATATCAGCTCTGCTGTGTAATTGGAAAATTGTGAGAACGATTAAGGATAATGCTAGAGAATATTCGTATGTGGGTTCATGCTGCAGATAATCACCGCACTTCATTGTAATGCCTATAAATATGGCTTAAAGGAGAATAGATAAACACAAAATTCATACACTAATAGAACAAACTGGAAAACGATTTGCATATAGTACCTGAGAACTTGATTCCATCCATCAACACAACGGGGTTGATTTAATAAAACTGGAGAGTGCAACATCTGGTGCAGCTCTACAATGAAACCAATCAGCTTCCAGATTTTTTTTTTTTTTTTTTGTCAAAGCTTATTGGCTACCACGCAGAGCTGCAGCAGATTTTGCACTCTCAAATGTCAGTAAATCAACCCCAATGCATAGTAAAGTGGGACTAAAACATAACTGCTGTTGCCTTTGTCCATTCTTCTAATAAAGTTTAACCACTTGACAACTGGGCACTTAAACCCCCCTCGTGACCAGACCAATTTTCAGCTTTCAGCGCTCTCACACTTTGAATGACAATTACTCAGTCATGTAATACTGTACCCAAATGAATTTTTTGTCCTTTTTTTTCATACAAATAGAGCTTTATTTTGGTGGTATTTGATCACCTCTGGGTTTTTTATTTTTTGCGCTATAAATGAAAAAAGACCGAAAATTTTGAAAAAGAACGCATTTTTCTTTGTTTCTGTGATAAAATTTTGCAAATTAGTAATTTTTCTTCATAAATTTTGGCCACAATTTATACTGCTACATATCTTTGGTAAAAATAACCCAAATTAGTGGATATTATTTGGTCTTTGTGAAAGTTAGAGAGTCTACAAGTTATGGTGCAAATCATAAAAAATTTATCACATCTGAAGTACTGGTGGCCTATCTCATTTCTTGTGACCCGAACAAGTCAGGAAAGTACAAATACCCCCCCAAATGACCCCTTTTTTGAAAGTAGACATTCCAAGGTAATTAGTAAGATGCATGGTGAGGTTTTTGATGTTGTCATTTTTTCCCAAAATTCTTTGCAAATGAAGATCCCCCCCCCCCCCCCACACACAAAATTGTCATTGTAATAGGTTATTTCTCTCACATGGCATGTGTATACCACAAATGACACCCCAAAATACATTCTGCTACTCCTCCTGAGTATTACGATACCACATGTGTGGGATTTTTCACAGCCTGGCCACATAGAGAGGCCCAACATGCAGGGAGCACCATCACGTGTTCTAGGAGCATAAATGACACGTCTAACTTGTTAACTACCTATTACACTTTTGAAGGCCCTGGAGAACCAGGACAATGACATGTGACACTGACGTGGCACTGATGACAAATGGCACTGATACGTGGCACTGATGTGGCACTAATGACAGATGGCACTGATACGTGGCACTGACACTGATGTGGCACTGATGACAGATGGCACTAATACATGGCACTGATGACAGATGGCACTAATACGTGACACTGATGACAGATGGCACTAATACGTGGCACTGATGACAGATGGCACTAATACGTGGCACTGATGACACTGATGACAGATGGCACCGATACGTGGCACTGATGACACATGACACTGATGACAGATGGCACGTGACACTGACAGGTGGCACTGATGACAAATGGCACTATGTGGCACTGATGACAGATGGCACTTATACATGGCACTGGGGACAGATGGCACTGGGGACAGATGGCAGGGTCAGATGGCAGGGACAGATGGCAGGACAGATGGCAGGACAGATGGCAGGGACAGATGGCAGGACAGATGGCAGGGGCAGATGGCAGGACAGATGGCAGGGGCAGATGGCAGGACAGATGGCAGGACAGTTGGCAGGGGCAGATGGCAGGACAGTTGGCAGGGGCAGATGGCAGGACAGATAACAGTGGGTACACTTTTATTTTTATTTTTATTTTTTACACTTACCGCCGCAGCGGTTCGCTCTCCCTCCTCACACGCTGTCTCTGTGTGAGGAGGGAGAGCCGGCGATGAGAGATGATCTCATATGTTTATATATGAGATCCTCTCCCATTGGTAGAGCGATCGCACTGTAAACGGCCGCTGTCATTGGCCGTTTACGGCGATCTGTGACTGGCTGTGTCCGAGGGACACGGCCAGCACAAAACTTCCGCGATGCGTGCCCGCGGGAGCGCGCAATGCGGAAGTATACAGGAGGACGTCCAGGGACGCCCTCCCGGCAATTGGAGTCCGCGCTGTAGCCGTCTTTCGGCTATAGCGTGGGCGCCTAGTGGTTAATTTTAGAAAGGCAGCTACCGTATTTATCGGTGTATAACACGCACCCCAATTTTAAGAGGGAAGTTTAAAGTGGTTGTAAACCATAAAAAAAACAAGAAAAAAAACCCCAAAAAACCTGCAAGACAAAGGCATAATGAGCTAGTATGCATGGCATACTAGCTCATTATGAATTACTTACCTGAGATCGAAGCCCCCGCAGCGGTTCTCGTTCACCCCTCTGGCAAGAGACATCACTCCAGGGGGTTACTTCCAGGTATCACAGCTCCGGCCAATCACAGCGCAGCTCCATGCTGTGATTGGCCGGAGCCGCGATGACATCACTCCCGCGGATGCACGTGGGAGCCGCCAGTAACGGCACACTCACTGAAACAATAGCTCGTATGTGGCGTTGCTTCAGTTTGCTTTTGTGTTCATCTGCCGATGACGTTGGCACATGCAAATACAGGGATGTCTCCTAAACCGTGCAGGTTTAGAGATATCCAGTGTAGCTACAGGTAAGCCTAATTATAGGCTTGCCTGTAGTATATAGTGGTTGTAAAGGGTTTAAACCACTTTAACCACTTCCCGCCCGGCCTAAAGCAGAATGACGGCCGGGCGGTGGTTCAGTTATCCTGACTGGGCGCCATATGACATTGCGGCGATCGGTGGTGCGGTGTGTCAGTCTGGCACACCGCTACACCAATCTCGGTAAATCTCGTCACTCACAGCCACGCCTCCTGGTCCTGCTCATATGATAGACAGAACAGTGGCCCAATGCGGGGCCAGGAGGCGTGGCTGTGAGTGACGGAGCGCCGGGTACACAGGAGATCGCGGCTCTGTGTAATTCAGCGGCACTTGCTCCTCTTCCCTGAGAGACAGCAGGGATCGGCGTATAACACGCACCCACGATTTCCCCCTGATTTTAAGGGGAAAAAAGTGTGTGTTATATGCCGATAAATACGGTAATTCGAATTTTGAAATATTTGTTTGGCAGCGGTTTTACCCCCTAAAGGATTTATAGTATCTTTCAAGCAGCCCTGAGATTTAGAGACCCCAGTTAGGTTTACTACCACAGATAAAGGCATTATAAACCTTCCTACCTGCACCTTGTGTTTTTCACCAGCATAAGATATACATTGTTCATTTAATTTTTTGGTGCCTTGTACATACAGGGGTTGATTTACTAAAGGCAAATAGGCTGTGCACTTTGCAAAGTGCAGTTGCACTCTCCGTGTGCAGTTGCTCCAGAGCAGTAAGCTTTTCTTTGCAAGCTTACCCAATCACGTGCAATTTAAAAAACAGCATTTTTGCTTGCACATGATGGGATGATTGAAATCAGCAGAACTTCTGCTCATTAACCCGTTCCTGACCACTGCATGCCGATATACGTTGGCAGAATGGCATGCGTGGGCAAAAGGGCATACAGGTACGTCCCCTTTAATATGCAGCATTGTGGGCGCACGCGCGCCTCCGGCAGCGCACACGCCCGCCTCCGGCAGCGCACACGCCCGCTGAGTGCTACGTGACCGCGGATCCCACGGACTCGATGTCCGCCGTGTGCCCGCAATCGTTTCACAGAGCGGAAGAACGGGGAGATGCCTATGTAAACAAGGCATTTCCCCATTCTGCCTAGTGACATGACAGAGATCTACTGCTCCCTGTCATCGGGAGCAGTGATCGCTGTCATGTCAGTGGTAGCCCATCTCCCCCACAGATACAATCACTCCCTAGGACACACTTAACCCCTTGATCGCCCCCATAGTGTTTAACCCCTTCCCTGCCAGTGTCATTTACACAGTAATCAGTGCATTTTTATAGCACTGATCGCTGTATAAATGACAATGGTCCCAAAATTGTGTCAAAAGTGTCACAATTGTAGTGTCAGGGCAATCGATCAGCCCTGACACTACCAGACATCCCAACCTGCATAAACTCATTTTAGGGAGGTGGTAAACTCATTTCAGGGAAGTGGCGTTTCGCGCCCGCAAATGCCCCCCCCCCCCCCCCCCCCCGCGGCAAAATATGATTTAAATCACTTTTTCAATATTTTTTCACAGTGCTTCTGGGGAAGGGGTGGGGGTGGGTGGTATGTGGACGGAGTCAGTCGTTTTTTTTTTTTTTTTTAATAATTGATTTTTTTTACAATTTAATTTGTTTTTAATTTTTTTTTCACAATGCTTTTTGGGGGGGAGGGGGTTGGGGCAGTGGACAGTGTTGGTAGGGCAGGGGAGAGTGGTGTCAGTAGTTTTTTTATTTTATTTTTTTACACTTTTTCATTTTTTTAGAATTTTTTTACTTTTTTTATTTTTTAATTTTTTTTATATTTTTTGAGGGGCTTTGGTGAGATGTCAGAGTTCTAAACAGACCCCTGACATCTCCCATTTGAGACAGACAAAGGGACTGAGGACACACATTCCCCAGTCCCTTTCTCGACACTAAAGATGAATGAACAAGAGACAGAGGCTCCTGTCCATTCATAAACTGAGCAGAGTAAACAAAGTTTACTCTGCTCAGCAATCACAGGACACAGAAGCGATCTCGCTCGCTGTGTCCATTAACTAGTTCCCCCCGCAGCCGGCGGGAGAGGAGGGGAGCCAGCTGCGGGGGACGAGGGGGGCCGGAGGAGAACAAGGGGGTGCGGAGAGGACATGGAGGGGGCTGGAGGAGAAATGGGGTAGAGAAGGACATGGAGGGGGCCAGAGGAGAACGGAGGTGGAGATGGACATGGAGGGGCCCGGAAGAGAACAGGGGCGGAGAAGGAAATGGAGGGGGCCGGAGGAGAACGGAGGCAGAGAAGGACATGGAGGGGGCCGGAGGAGAACGGGGGTGGAGAAGGAAATGGAGGGGGCCGGAGGAGAACGGGGGCGGAGAAGGACATGGAGGGGGCCGGAGGAGAACGGGGGCGGAGAAGGAAATGGCGGGGGCCGGAGGAGAACGGGGGCGGAGAAGGACATGGAGGGGGCCGGAGGAGAACGGGGGCAGAGAAGGAAATGGAGGGGGCCGGAGGAGAACAGGGGCGGAGAAGGACATTGAGGGGGCCGGAGGAGAACGGGGGTGGAGAAGGACATGGAGGGGGCCGGAGGAGAACGGGGGTGGAGAAGGACATGGAGGGGGCCCGGGAGGAGCAAACAGAGCAGCTGGAGATGATCGGTGCGGCTGGAGGGACAGCTGTGATCACCGATCTCCCTGTATAGCTTTTTAGCTGACAGCCGCAGGAGGGAGAGAAGGAGAAGCGGCTGTCAGCTAAAAATCTATACAAAGGAGATCTGTGATCACAGCTGATCACAGGAAGGGGCCATCCCCAAACTGTTCCCACAAAGTTGAGAGCATGAAATAATCCAAAATGTCTTGGTATGCTGATGCCTTAAGAGTTCCCTTCACTGGAACTAAGGGGCCAAGCCCAACCCCTGAAAAAAAAATTCACACCATAACCCCCCTCCACCAAATGATTTGGACCAGTGCACAAAGCAAGGTCTATAAAGACATGGATGGGTGAGTTTGGGGTGGAGGAACTTGACTAGCCTGCACAGAGTCCTGGCGTCAAACTGATAGAACACCTTTGGGATGAATTAGAGCAGAGACTGTGAGCCAGGCCTTCTCTCCAACATCAGTGCCTGACCTCACAAATGCACTTCTGGAAGAATGGTCAAACATTCCCATAGACACACTCCTAAACCTTGTGGACAGCCTTCCTAAAAGAGTTGAAGCTGTTATAGCTGCAAAGGGTGGGCCAACTCAATATTGAGCCCTACGGACTAAGACTGGGATGCCAAGTTCATGTTTATGTAAAGGCAGGCGTCACAATACTTTTGGTAATATAGTGTACATGTGTATATATATTTATTACTGTTATTTTTTTATAGTGCAAACAATCTATAATTTACATATTGTAGAGTCCCTGCCCTCAAGAAGCCTACAATCTAAGGTCCCTAGCTCATACATACATACGCATACTGGGTAAATTTAGACAGGAGCCACTTAACCTACCAGCATGTCTTTAGAGTATGGGAGAAAACCAAAGCACCTGCAGGAAACTCACACAAACACAAGGAGAGCATGCAAACTCCATGCAGGGAGTGCCCTGGTTGGAATTTGAAGTGAGGACCCTACTGCTACAAGGCAGAAGTGCTAACCACTAAGCAGGGCAACATTGTGGTCTATAGTATAATAATATACTGTTATTTCTATAGTGTTTTTATGGCCCCTTTATGCACAGTGCTGCAAAAGCCACACCCACAGAAACACGATTTCCCACCAATTAAAGCTCACACGCCTTTCAGGCCACACCTCCAAACAAATGCAGCATGAGCTGATTTTACGTAAATCTGAAATTTCATTTTAGAATGCAAATCCCCTTTAAATTTAACACATCCGCTAACATCCCAAGCAAAATCCCTTTTTGCAGAATGCTAATCATTTAAATATTCATAAATACATTTACAGAGCGAGCACAAGAAAAAAAAAAGTCACAACTGAATTATCCCTGAGAATTATTATTATTTTTCCATTTGTTAATCTATTAGTGACATATTAATTTAGCTCTGTCACTTGGTGACCTATATTTTGAATTGCATATCAAGCGTTGACATGTGTTCGGAGTTCAATATTACTTTGTGACATCTATCTGGAGTTACACATCCATTAGTGACATTTATTTGACTTTAAATCACAATGGAGAGTGACAGAATGAGGCCTACAGCCACCCTCCAGTCGGAGATGAAAATGTGTTGATAATAATTACAGCTTTTGTTATCTGTGCCCCTTATGAAAACATTGCTGTCTCAATATGGAAAGATGTGACAAGGCCTCTTCTCCACTGAGAAAGGCCAGAATAATGCAAAAGTTCAGCGGTCAGACTGATGCTACCTAGTAGAGAAGATATTGTATATATATATATATATATATATATATATATATATATATACAGTATCACACAAAATTGAGTACACCCCTCACATTTTTGTAAATATTTTATTATATATTTTTATGCGACAACACTGCAGAAATGACACTTTGCTACAATGTAAAGTAGTGAGTGTATAGCTTGTATAACAGTGTAAATTTGCTGTCCCCTCAAAATAACTCTACACACAGCCATTAATGTCTAAACCGCTGGCAACAAAAGTGAGTATACCCCTAAGTGAAAATGTCCAAATTGGGCCCAAAGTGTCAATATTTTGTGTGGCCACCATTATTTTCCAGCACTGACTTAACCCTCTTGGGCATGGAGTTCACCAGAGCTTCACAGGTTGCCACTGGAGTCCTCTTCCACTCCTCCATGACGACATCACGGAGCTGGTGGATGTTATGCCGCGTACACACGGGCGGACTTTTCGACCGGACTGGTCCGACAAACTTTCCAGCGGACTTTCGACTGACTTTTGACGGACTTCTGACGGACTTTCTAACGAACGGATTTGCCTACACACTATCAGACCAAAGTCCGATGGATTTGTACGTGATGACGTACACCGGACTAAAATAAGGAAGTTGATAGCCAGTAGCCAATAGCTGCCCTAGCGTAGTTTTGCGATCATCGGACTAGCACACAGACGAGCGGATTTCTGGGTCTGGCGGAGTTACGACGTAAAGATTTGAAGCCTGTTCCAAATCTAAAGTCCGTCAGATTTGCGACTGGATAAGTCCGCTGAAGGTCCGGTGAAGCCCACACACGATCGGATTGTCCGCCGGATTTGGTCCGTCGGCGTCCGTCAGACCAGTCCGGTCGAAAAGTCTGACTGTGTGTACACCCCATTAGAGACCTATGCCCCACAGATGCTCTATAGGGTTTGGGTCTGGAGACATGCTTGGCCAGTCCATCACCTTTACCCTTCTTTAGCAAGGCAGTGGTCGTCCTGGAGGTGTGTTTGGGGTCATTATGTTGGAATACTGCCCTGTGGCCCAGTCTCTGAAGGGAGGGGATCATGCTCTGCTTCAGTATGTCACAGTACATGTTGGCGTTCATGGTTCCCTCAATGATCTGTAGCTCCCCAGTGCCGGCAGCACTCATACAGCCCCAGACCATGACACTCCCACCACCATGCTTGACTGTAGGCAAGACACACTTGTCTTTGTACTCCTCATCTGGTTGCTGCCACACGCGCTTGTCACCATCTGAACCAAATAAGTTTAACTTGGTCTCGTCAGACCACAGGAGATGGTTCCAGTAATCCATGTCCTTAGTCTGCTTGTCTTTAGCAAACTTTTTGCAGGTTTTCTTGTGCATCATCTTTAGAAGAGGCTTCCTTCTGGGATGACAGCAATGCAGACTAATTTGATGCAGAGTGCAGCGTATGGTCTGAGCACTGACCCCCCACCCCTTCAACCTCTGCAGCAATGCTGGCAGCACTCATACGTCTATTTCCCAAAGACAACCTCTGGATATGATGCTGAGCACGTGCGCTCAACTTCTTTGGTCGACCATGGCGAGGCCTGTTCTGAGTGGAACCTGTCCTGTTAAACCGCTGTATGGTCTTAGCAACGGGCTTTGCGATTCAGGCATCCAGAGAGGCAACATCTCATTCTGAGGAACAGTCAATGACAGTCCCCTTTGCACCTTTCGGTTCTTCTGCCAGCATGAGCCTAAGACCACATAACCAAGACCAGCGCAATACCAGTGTGACTTCATGAGAGGACCCAGCACATCACGCTGGCCATTTCCAAGGATTGCTGTTTTGTGTTGATCCCTGGATGGATGGACCATCTTCCACTCGTAGATGTTCCCTGCATTGGTGTTTCACACCACAAGCCTTACTGACTCATTGTGCATAAGCCCATTTGAGTCCTCTTACTCGGTAAGCCTTTTCACAACCAGTGGTGGTTCTACTGTTGTTTCTTCACCTAAATATTGAATATTGAAGTTACATGGAAAAGTCTTTCTTGGTTTAGAAGTCACCTTCTTCCCATTATTTTTTACGGACATTTTTTTTTTCACTTATGATAATATATGGACTCACTGAATATTGGCTGTCTTGTGATATTCATGTCACTGTTTTATATCAATATTGTTTGTAGTTATTTACATCTCACATATTGATTTTTTATGTCACTTTTTCCTACATGATTTATATTACACTGAACGTGTAGATATACAGTGGGGACAGAAAGTATTCAGACCCCCTTAAATTTTTAACTCTTTGTTATATTGCAGCCATTTGCTAAAATCATTTAAGTTAATTTTTTTTCCTCATTAATGTACACACAGCACCCCATATTGACAGAAATTTTTGCAGATTTATTAAAAAAGAAAAACTGAAATATTACATGGTCCTACGTACTCAGACCCTTTGCTCAGTATTTAGTAGAAGCACCCTTTTGATCTAATACAGCCATGAGTCTTTTTGGGAAAGATGCAACAAGTTTTTCACACCTGGATTTGGGGATCCTCTGCCATTCCTCCTTGCAGATCCTCTCTAGTTCTGTCAGGTTGGATAGTAGATGTTGGTGGACAGCCATTTTTAGGTCTCTCCAGAGATGCTCAATTGGGTTTAAGTCAGGGCTCTGGCTGGGCCATTCAAGAACAGTCAAGGAGTTGTGAAGCCACTCCTTCGTTATTTTAGCTGTGTGCTTAGGGTCATTGTCTTGTTGGAAGGTAAACCTTTGGCCCAGTCTGAGGTCCTGAGCACTCTGGAGAAGATTTTCATCCAGGATATCCCTGTACTTGGCCGCATTCATCTTTCCCTCGATTGCAACCAGTCGTCCTGTCCCTGCAGCTGAAAAACACCCCCACAGCATGGTGCTGCCACCACCATGCTTCACTGTTGGAACTGTATTGGACAGGTGATGAGCAGTGCCTGGTTTTCTCCACACATACCGCTTAGAATTAAGGCCAAAAAGTTCTATCTTGGTCTCATCAGACCAAAGAATCTTATTTCTCACGATCTTGGAGTCCTTCAGGTGTTTTTTAGCAAACTCCATGCAGACCTTCATGTGTCTTGCACTGAGGAGAGGCTTCCGTCGGGCCACTCTGCCATAAAGTCCTGACTGGTGGAGGGCTGCAGTGATGGTTGACTTTCTACAACTTTCTCCCATCTCCCGACTGCATCTCTGGAGCTCAGCCACAGTGATCTTTGGGTTCTTCTTTACCTCTTTCACCAAGGCTCTTCTCCCCCGATAGCTCAGTTTGGCCGGACGGCCAGCTCTAGGAAGGGTTCTGGTCGTCCCAAACGTCTTCCATTTAAGGATTATGGAGGCCACTATGCTCTTAGGAACCTTAAGTGCAGCAGAAATTTTTTGTAACCTTGGCCAGATCTGTGCCTTGCCACAAATAATGAGGAAAAAAACGAACCTAAATGATTTTAGCAAATGGCTGCAATATAAAAAAGAGTGAAAAATGTAAGGGGGTCTGAATACTTTCTGTCCCCACTGCACATAATTTTTTTTGTGGTTATTCACAAATACTTAATTGTTTTTACATATTTGAGCACTGCACATATTTTTATATACAGCTGTCAAGTTTCACCTGCACACCCAGAGTGTCTTCTGTCCTGCTGACATTCCTGACAGATCCATCAGGTGCCTCATCAGCTCAGATCATCAACTCGCAACTCATGCTTCTTTGGGCACAGCACTCCCTGTCACCATCTTCAGGGGTGGTCTGCACTCAACCGCAAGGGGAGCCCTCTTATCACTTCAGCCTCCGACCAGGTGCGTGACAGCCCTCCTGCCCTCCCTGCGGTGACCAGTTTTGTAGCTGCACCAAACAACAAACCAATTGCAATAAGCAAGCTTCAGTCCCCATAGCTTCTTTGTTGTTTATTTGCTCAATAATCATGTGGAGAGAGGGCTATGGGCACAGGATTACCCCCAAAAATATCCCAGTCCTTCTGTTAGTAACAGGAAAAATAGCTGGTTGCCCTAATTTCTCAGCCGGTCCTTGTTGAACCAGCCAAGATTCGTACCATCTACAGTTGATATAAAAAGTCTATACACCCCTGTTAAAATGTCAAGTTTCTGTGATGTAAAAAAATGAGACAAAGATAAATCATTTCAGAACTTTTTCCATATTTGATGTGACCTATAAACTGTACTACTCAGTTGAACAACAAACTGAAATCTTTTAGGTGGAGGAAAGTAAAAATTAAAAACGAAAATATGGTTGCATAAGTGTGCACACCCTATAACTACTGCCGCGTACACACGAGCGGATTGGTCCGACGGTCTGTCCGACAGACTTCCGACGGACTTTCCTAACGAACGAACTTGCCTACACACGATCACACCAAAGTCCGACGGATTCGTACAGAACGTACGACCGGACTAAAATAAGGAAGTTGATAGCCAGTAGCCAATAGCTGCCCTAGCGTCGGTTTTAGTCAGTCGGACCAGCATACAGACGAGCAGATTTTTCAACCGGACTCGACAGTTTGAGACATGTTTTATTTCTAGGTCCGTCTGACTTTTGGGAAAAAAAAGTCCACTGGAGTCCACACATGATCAAATTGTCCGACGGAGTCCGGTCCGCCGGACCAAGCCTGCCGGAAAGCACCTCTGGATTTTATTACAGCACTTCAAATCTGTCAGATTGCGAGGACATCCCCTGTGCACAGCCCTCTTCAGATTACCCCACAGATTTTCAATTGGATTCAAGTCTGGGTTCTGGCTGGGCCATTCCAAATCTTTAATCTTCCTCTGGTGAAGCCATTCCTTTGTTGTATACTTTGGGTCGTTGTCATGCTGAAAGATGAAGTTCCTCTTCTTGTTCAGCTTTCTAGCAGAAACCTGAAAGTTTTGTGCCAATATTGACTGGTATTTGGAACTGTTCATAATTCCCTCTAACTTGACTAAGGCCCCTGTTCCAGCTGAAGAAAAACAGCCCCAAAGCATGATGCTGCCACCACCATGCTTCACTGTGGGTATGGTGTTTTTTTGGTGATGTGCAGTTTTGTTTTTGTGCCAAACATATCTTTTGGAACTATGTCCAAAAGGTTCAACCTTGGTCAGAGGCGGTTCTAGGCTTTGTGAGGCCTTAGGCAAAACTTAAACATGAAGCCCCACGGACTGGGACGCTCCGTGATGAGGCCGCTATTCCTCAGGCTGCGAGCAGTATCTGATTTGTTCGTCAGCTCCTAAGCCACAGAGTCCCAGTGGGGGTAGGCGGAGCCGCCGGCGTCAACTTCAGTAATTGAGAACAGGCAAATTAGGCAGCCACGAGGCCCCTGTGAGTGCGAGGCCTTAGGCGACCGCCTAATTTGCCTAATTAGAGAGCCGCCTCTGACCTTGGTTTCATCAGACCATAACACATTTTTCCTCATGCTTCAGATGTGTTTTTGCAAAATGTACCTGGGCTAGGATGTTTTCTTTCTTCCATCTTGCCACTCTACCCACTCTACTATACTCTACCCACTCTACTATAGCCCAGACATATGAAGAATATGGGAGATTGTTGTCACATGTACCCCACAGCCAGTACTTGCCAGATATTCCTGTAGCTCCTTTAATGTTGCTGTAGGCCTCTTGGCAGCCTCTCTGACCAGTGTTCTTCTCGTCCTTTCATCAATTTTGGAGGGATGTCCAGTTCTTGGTAATGTCACTGTTGTGTCATATTTTCTTGACTTGATGATGATTGTCTTCACTGTGCTCCATGGTATATCTAATGCCTTGGAAATTCTTTTATACCCTTCTTCTGACTAATACCTTTTAACAATGAGATCCCTATGATGCTTTGGAAGCTCTCTGTGGACCATGGCTTTTGCTGTAGGATGCGACTAAGAAAATGTCAGGAAAGGCCTACTAGAATAGCTGAATTTTATTTGGGGTTAATCAGAGGCATTTTAAATGATGGCTGACCCCTATTTAACATGAGTTTTAATGTGATTGCTTAATTCTGAACACAGCTACATCCTTAGTTATAAGAGGGTGTGCACACTTATGCAACCACATTATTTTATTTATTTTTTTAATTTTTACTTACCTCGCCTAAACAATTTCAGTTTGTTTTTTAATCGAGTTGAACAGTTTATAGGTCACATTAAAGGTGGAAAAAGTTCTGAAATTATTTATCTTTGTCTCCTTTTTTTTTTACTTCACAGAAACCTGACATTTTAACAGGGGTGTGTAGACTTTTTATATCCACTGTTTGGCTGGCTTAACAGTGTATGGCCTGCTTCAGGATTTAAAAAACTTTGGTGGCCCAAAGCATAACCTTGTAAGTTTTTTAGACCCTTTGATGTCATATCACCAAATGCCAAGAGCTGCAACCCAAGCTAATCCTGGAAGATGTGAAAAGATGATTCCAAAAAAAACTTTAGCCCACAGAAATTTGTGTTTATCTCCCAAGAATAAAGGTTCCAAGTCCTCCCCTGGTTGCGGGTCAGTTATTTGCAGAAGATGTAATGGGGTGAGGATTTAGACTTTACATCGGGACCTGTATAGGCTTTAATGGTCACTTTCCTCCATTCATTATCATCTCACTGTTTTAGTCTCTCTGTGTTCTCTTCTTTCTATAAGCTGTCTGAAGAAGTTTTAGCATCAGCCAAAGAGACAAAATTGTGAGATTATAATTAGATCTCTGAACAAGCTCCACCACCGATCTCTTTAATGCTGACAAGTTGATACATCAGCCCCATAGTCTTTTGCTTTTATTTCTTCAAATATATCTAAGGATATAAAACATTTTCCCTACAACTTAATGCAATCTCCGCTATGAATTTTCATCAGCATAATAATGCCATTTAAGGCGAGATTTCAGCTGTAATGCAGGCAGGGTAAGAACAGAGATCCCGTAGCCGTAGGGGGGTAGCTTTTTATTTGTATAAATAGTGTGTTCGCTTTCATGTTATGCGTTTTGTTTTGTACAATTCTCTTGAGATTTTTCTTACATTGGATATTTGGGTCATCACTGAGTTTAGCTGCTTCATAGAATGAAAATATTGTGAGTTTCCAAGAGGCCAGATATTCGTTAAATAGTTACATAGTTAGTCAGATTGAAAAAAGACACACGTCTATCTAGTTCAACCATAAAAAATAAATAAATAAATAAATAAAATAAAAGATATTATACAATTCCATACACCCAATCCTATACCCACAGTTGATCCAGAGGAAGGTGAAAAAAAACCCCCAGCAAAGTATGATCCAATTTGTTACAGCAGAGGAAAAAAATCCTTCCTGATCCCAGAGAAGCAATCGTATTTTCCCAGGATCAACGTTACTTATAAATGTCAGTACCCAGTTATATTATGTACATTTAGGAATGAATCCAGGCCTTTGTTAAAGCAATCTACTGAGCTTGGCAGAACCACCTCTGGAGGGAGTCTATTCCACATTTTTACAGCTCTTACTGTGAAGAAACTTTTCTGTATTTGGAGATGAAATCTCTTTACCTCTAGATGTAAAGAGTGCCCCCTTGTCCTCTGGGTTGACCATAAAGTGAATAACTCAACACCAAGTTCACTATATGGACCCCTTATATATTTATACATCGTTGAAAATTAAAGTGAACCTGTCAGCCATTTAAACCTTTTAAAAAGACTGGGCACCAGAAATTGCCTCTCGTTACATTGATTAGCCAAAAAAAAAAAAAACTTTTCTCCCCTAACCCTGTTTGGTTAGTAAGGACTTTAAGTTCCTTAAAGTGGGGTTCCACCCACAAAAAAAAACTACATGAAAAATCCTAAAAAAAAATACAAAAAAAATTTGGATATTTTTTTTTTTTTTACTTACCTCTAAATGCCTGTTGCTAGGGGGTCCCTCGTAGTCTGCCTCTTCCAGTGCCTGGGCTGGTGACATCACTTCCCCCTCGGCACAGGAAGGGCTCGGCTCTGCTCCCTCCCCCTTGTCAATCATCTGGGACCCATTACAGGTCCCAGATGACTGAGCGGCCAATCACGGCGTGCGGCGCCGCTCGCGCATGCGCAGTGGGTGCCAGGCTGTGAAGCCACAGCCCGGCGCCCACTGTTGCAATGCCGGCGCCACTGAACGGAGGGGGAGACGAGCAGGGCTTCGATCCCCCCGCATCGCTGGACCCTGGGACAGGTAAGTGTCCAATTAAAAGTCAGCTGCTGACTTTCAAATTTTTTTTTTTTTTGACTGGAACTCCTCTTTAAACTGGCCATAAGTTGTTAGATTTTCGTGCAAATGTGAGTACAAAGATGTTCATCAAAGCATATGATATCTGACTTGCCACACTTTGTTATATCTCACATGAGGTGACTGTACTACACACATTTTGTACCCCGATTGTACATTAACCTTTTTATTACTATTTTTATTATACAAGAGTTATATTGCGCCGACAGTTTACGCAACGCTTTACAACTTGATGGTAGACACTACAAATACCATACACTTTAAAACAGTAGGAATCAGAGGGCCCTGCTCTTTAAAGCTTACAATCTAAGGAGGGAGGGTCAAGAGACACAAGAGGTAATAACTGTGGGGGATGGGCTGATAAAGAGAAAATAGATGTACAGTGGTTAGGTGGGGGGCAGATGGGCTTCTCTGAAGAGATGAGTTTTCAGGGATTGTCTGAAAGTGGATAAAGTAGGAGATAGTCGGACAGATTGGGGTAGAGCATTCCAGAGGCTTGGCAGAAGTTCTGAAGGTAAGCATATGATGAGGTGACAAGGGAGCTAGAGAGCAGGGGGTCTTGGGAGGAACGAAGAGAACAATTTGGTTGGTATTGGGAGACTTGGTTAGTGATATAGCTGGGGGCCAAGTTGTTGATGGCTTTGTAAGTTATAGTTAGTGTCTTGAATTTAACTTGTTGGGTGAGTAGCAGCCAATGGAAGGATTGGCAGAGAGGGGTAGCAGACGCCTTCTCTTTGTTCTTCTTTTTCAAAAATGCTATAAAACATATTGTAAAACAAAGCATATGATCATACCATCAGTGACTATACAAATTTGGTTGAAACGCCTGAAAAAACTTGTTTGATTGCTATTACAATGCTGCAAATTTTAGAATTCGATTTTCGGGATGGACTGAAGTGAATGTGATTCTGAAAGGAAGATTTCCATCCTTCTTTAATTTTATGTATCTGATATGTGTGTAATAGCGATAGAACCACGTAAAACTTGGTTCAGATGGATCTACCGCAGTGGTGGCCGGTCCACAAGGGACGCAGGGGTGCCGCCCCCCCAGCCTGCACAATCCGCCCCCCTAGCTTGCACAATCAAACTTCTTGTGTCTGGCTGTGCACTGTACAGGGCACCGGACCAACAGATCTCTACCAGGTCTGTCACCCCCTCACAAGCAGGTGACCAGACCCCGAGGCCCTATTTGGTCTTTTTCATGATGTCCTCGGGGCACAGAGCACTGCACCCCAAACCCTCCCACCTTGCGATACCAGCGAATGAACACTCGTCTTCCTGCCCATGCCAATCGGGACAGGAGGCTGAAGACCCAGAATCCGGAAGGAAGACCGGGTTAACACAGAAGGCGTAGTGCCAGGCACCATGTAAACAAGGAAATGCCGGTTGTAGGCTCTCCTCACCTCACACTGATCTTAAATTTATTAGAACAAGCCAGGTGAAACTACAAATTGATAAAACAAACATCAATCAGTACAATATTGCATAGAATAAAGAAACAATGCTCTATAACACAGAATGAGATAACAAGAGATGGAGAAACAGCCTTACTGCCTTGCTGAAGATTATTAAAATAGTGGCTTACTCACTTTGTCTAGAGAATCTCCCAGAATGCACTAGTTCCTAACAACTTTATTAACACATTCTAAGAAATTACAATGGGGGTTATTTACTGAAGGCAAATCCACTTTGCACTACAAGTGCACTTGGAAGTGCAGTCACTGTAGATCCGAGGGGGACATGCAAGGAGAATAAAAGAACTGCATTTTATCTTGCACATGATTGGATGATAAAATCAGCAGAGCTTCCCCTCATTTCAGATCTACCCCTCAGATTTACAGCGACTGCACTTCCAAGTGCACTTGTAGTGCAAAGTGGATTTGCCTTTCATAAATAACCCCCGTTATGTAACTAATACAAACAGCTAAAGCTATACCAGCAAGGGAACAGTAGGTGGCGCCTGCGCTCTGTATAACTAGCTTGGTGTAAGTCAAGAAAACACCAACATGTTATGTAAGTACATACTTTGGACTTTTGTGTGACGGACTTGTGTACAGACGATAGGAAAATCTGACGACAGACCGTTGTCCGCCGAAAATTTACTAGCCTGCCATCCAACATTTGTTGGCGGAAAGTTGGACAACAATTGTCTGATGGAGCGTACTAATGGTTGGATTTTAGGCCAATAGTCTGTCATCACACAATTCCCTGCCGAAAATCCGATCGTGTGTACGGGGCTTTAGACTGGAATGCTATTAAAGTTCATGTACGTGTAAAGGCAGGCGCCCCGATACTTTTGGTAATATAGTGTATAAAGTGCTGGGTAAATTATTGGTGCTATATAAATACCAGTACACCCAGTACCAGAACACATTGGTGGATATTCCAGCAGTCAGGTCGGTGACTCGTCGTATAATAGGGCCAAGATCAGATGACAGCACAGAAAGGTAGAGGTAAAGGTCCCTGGGCTCTCATCTGATCCTGGCCTTTACTATCCGGTGGGTTGCTGAATTTACTGTTGGAGTATGCAAGACATATCAGAATCCTGTGCTAATGCAGCTTACTAGGTTGCACTTGTAATTGAATTATGACTTACGGATAGACTTGCCCTATAGTGCACAAACCCTCTTCCTTAAAACAAAGGATGCTTTGTCTTTTTACATCCCCAGTTGAATAGCATATGAGTCAAGAAGGGCAGAAATCTGCCAATGGTAGGTGGTTTTTTCTCATATACATGGAGCACATGTTTTTTTTTTTTATTTACACGTTAAAAATGCCAGTTGAAATGATTGCAATTCATCTACCTTATTCTTTTGTCATTTGGCCCCTGTTCTGTTTTTATATGTAGCCAATGTCGGTGTGCAATGAAACAATATTTGCTGTTTTGCATGCATTCAAATAAGCTTGGCATTCCGAGAGCTGCAAATTTTTATAATTAATTGCTAATTGGGATTAATTTGCACAGACCACTCATGCTGCTAATATTTTTAGCAAACCACTTTATCATCTGTTAGACTGGGCTGTCATCTGTCATTATCTTAAACCAGCTCCAGTTCCACAACATATTTCCCTAAATATAAATCATTATTGCTCAGTTGAAAAATAAAATAATAATCCTTGCTAGAACTGTGTCCTTTTTTTTTTTAATATATAACTGAAGAACTGATTACTTTGTAAGGAAAAAGGCTAATAAATAATAATAATAATAATAAAAATATATATATGAAAAAACTCAGTGCTTATTGGACATATAAAATGTTAATTAAAACGCTATTTTATTTTCTCTTACCTTACTTACCGTATATACTCGAGTATAAGTCGCTCCGAGTATAAGTCGAGGCCCTAATTTTACCACAAAAAAATGGGAAAAACTTATTGACCCGAGTATAAGACGAGGGTGAGAAATGCACAGCTACTGTACGTGGAAAAGAGGGTCAACAATGCCCATTTGCAGCATCACTGTGCCCATTTGTATGCCTCACTGTGCCCATTTGCAGCCATAGGTCCCCTGAACTTCAAACTCAGTAGTTAAGGGTTCCTAGATGCCCTCTAGCTGCAGCCAAAATTTGGGGTCTCTGAACCCAAAGGGTCCCGAAATGACATTGCTGCAGATGGACACAGTTGACCAAATTTGGGGCCCCGTATCTTGGGGCCACTTAGTGCTAAGAACCCCAAATTTGGTGTGCAAACCCAGAGGAACTAGCACCATAAAATTGCCAAAGCTTGGGTTTCTAGCACTAAGTGGCCCCGAGATACGGGGCCCCAAAAATCAGTTTAGAAAATGTCAAGCACTTTTCTGCAGCAGAGAATGACATTTTCCGAACCGATTTTGGGGCCCCGTATCTCGGGGCCACTTAGTGCTAGAAACTTCAACTGGATATGGATATGTTGTGGTACCAGTTCCACTGGGTTTGCACACCAAATTTGGGGTTCCTAGCACCAAGTGACCCTGAGATACGGGGCCCCAAAGTCGGTTCGGAAAATGAAATTTTTTGCTGTAGAAAAATGCTTGACTCCAGTATAAGTCGAGGGGGGCACTTTCAGCACAAAAAAATGTGCTGAAAAACTCGACTTATACTCGAGTATATATGGTAGTTTCACTTTTTTCCTGTTGTCAGATTTGTCTCAGGATTGCACAGTTGGGCTATAAATGTCTAAGATTTTTTTTGTCTTTTTTGTGTCTGCACAGAATATTGTCATTTTAATTTAGATTTCAATTCAGAGGATTTTTTAATAGACATGTAATTATTTCAAGAAAATCACGAAAATTGGTATACTATGATAGCATTAGTTTGTTCTATTTTCTCATCACAAAATTTAATTAAAAATTTTTAAAGGATATTTTTTTAATTCTTTGTGATGATAAGTAAAATGTTTTCACACAAGAGTCACACAACTTTCTCCCAGGATTCACTCATTTTTCCAAATGAATCCAATCCTTTTGTGTATGTCCAGTCAGAACATAATTACATAGTTAGTAAGGTTGAATAAAGACACCAGTCCATCCAGTTCAACCTGTGTGTGTGTGGGTGCTTGTCTACAATTGTCCCTATCCCTGTACATTGTGTCTGATTAAGATGCTCATCTATTACATTATTATTTTTATTTAAGGTACCTATATAGCGCCATCAATTTACGCAGCGCTCCACACATACCTCGCACATTCACATCAGTCTCTACCCTCAAGGAGCTTACAATCCAAGGTCCCCAACTCACATTCATACATACCAGGGCCAATTTTGGACAGAAGCCAATTAACCTACCAGCATGTCTTTGGAGTGTGGGAGGAAACCGGAGTACCCAGAAGAAACCCATGCAGGCACAGGGAGAAAATGCAAACTCCAGGCAGGTAGTGTCGTGGTTGGGATTCAAACCAGCGACCCATTTTACTGCTAGACGAGAGTGCTAACCACTACACCACTGTGCCGCCCAGTTCTTGTTTGTTTTGGATAGAGTGGGGAAGAATTCGAATTCATGTCGGGTCCAGGGTCAGAGCCGGACACATAGTGAATCAGTCTCCTGATGGGCTCACTGGCTACGATTGACAGCAGCAGGAGCCAATGGCTCCCACTGCTGCCAAAAGCCAATCAGGAATGCCCGGAGAGCCAAGGTTCTCGTGGACATTTCTGGATCGAGAGGGGACTCAGGTAAGTTTTAGGCGGGCTGGGGGGGCTGATAGAATGCATGAAGGTAAAAAAAAAAAAAACTTGTGCCCTTACAACCACTTTAACCACTTAACCCCCGGAAGGATTTACCCCCTTCCTGACCAAAGCACTTTTTACAATTTGGCACTGCTTTGCTTTAACTGCTAATTGCGCGGTCATGCAATGCTGTACCCAAACAAAATTTGCGTACTTTTCTTCCCACAAATAGAGCTTTCTTTTGATGGTATTTGATCACCTCTCAGAGGCATGTTGAGCCCATTAAAAAATTTTTTTTTTTGTCCCAAGTGATTGAATAATGACAAAAAAAAAAAAATTACCAAAATTTGTCACTAAATGATATATTGCTCACACAGGCCATGGGCATATGTGGAATTGCACCCCAAAATATATTCAGCTGCTTCTCCTGAGTACGGGGATACCACATGTGTGGGACTTTTTGGGAGCCTAACCGCGTACGAGGCCCCGAAAACCAATCACTGCCTTCAGGATTTCTAAGGGCGTAAATTTTTGATTTTACTCCTCACTACCTATCACAGTTTTGAAGGCCATAAAATGCCCAGATGGCACAACCCCCCCCCCCCAAATGACCCCATTTTGGAAAGTAGACACCCCAAGCTATTTGCTTTGAGGCATGTTGAGTCCATGGAATATTTTATATTTTGACACAAGTTGTGGGAAAGTGACAAATTTTTTTTTTGCACAAAGTTGTCACTAAATGATATATTGCTCACACAGGCCATGATGTGGAATTGCACCCCAAAATACATTTAGCTACTTCTCCTGAGTATGGGGATACCACATGTGTGGGACTTTTTGGGAGCCTAGCCGCGTCCGGGGCCCCCGAAAACCAAATCCTTCAGGATTTCTAAGGGTGTAAATTTTTGATTTCACTCTTCACTGTCTATCACAGTTTCGGAGGCCATGGAATGCCCAGGTGGCACAAACCCCCCCCCCCCCCCCAAATGACCCCATTTTGGAAAGTAGACAACCAAGCTATTTGCTGAGAGGCATGGTGAGTATTTTGCAGCTCTCATTTGTTTTTGAAAATGAAGAAAGACAAGAAAAAACATTTTTTTTCTATATTTTCAATTTTCAAAACTTTGTGACAAAAAGTGAGGTCTGCAAAATACTCACTATACCTCTAAGCAAATAGCTTGGGGTGTCTACTTTCCAAAATGGGGTCATTGGGGGGGTTTTGTGCCACCTGGGCATTCCATGGCCTCCGAAACTGTGATAGGCAGTGAAGAGTGAAATCAAAAATTTACGCCCTTAGAAAGCCTGAAGGCGGTGCTTCGTTTTCGGGGTCCCGTACGAGGCTAGGCTCCCAAAAAGTTTCACACATGTGGTATCCCCGTACTCAGGAGAAGCAACAGAATGTATTTTGGGGTGTAATTTCACATATTCCCATGGCATGTTTGAGCAATATATCATTTAGTGACAACTTTGTGCAAAAAAATTGTCTCTTTTCCGCAACTTGTGTCACAATATAAAATATTCCATGGACTCGACATGCCTCTCAGCAAATAGCTTGGGGTGTCTACTTTCCAAAATGGGGTCATTTGGGGGGGGGGGGGTTTAGCTGTCCTGGCATTTTATGCACAACATTTAGATGCTTATGTCACACATCACCCACTCTTCTAACCACTTGAAGACAAAGCCCTTTCTGACACTTTTTGTTTACATGAAATTTTTTTTTTTTTTGCAAGAAAATTACTTTGAACCCCCAAACATTATATATTTTTTTAAAGCAAATGCCCTACAGATTAAAATGGTGGGTGTTTCATTTTTTTTTTCACACAGTATTTGCGCAGCGATTTTTCAAACGCATTTTTTGGGGAAAAAACACACTTTTTTAAATTTTAATGCACTAAAACACACTATATTGCCAAAATGTTTGATGAAATAAAAAAAGATGATCTTAGGCCGAGTACATGGATACCAAACATGACATGCTTTAAAATTGCGTGCAGTGGCAACAAAATAAATACATTTTTAAAAGCCTTTAAAAGCCTTTACAGGTTACCACTTTAGATTTACAGAGGAGGTCTACTGCAAAAATTACTGCCCTCGATCTGACCTTCGCCGTGATACCTCACATGCATGGTGCAATTGCTGTTTACTTTTGACGCCAGACCAATGCTTGCGTTCGCCTTAACGCGAGAGCAGGGGGGGGACAGGGGTGCTTTTTTTTTATTTATTTTTTTCTTTATTATTTTTTTGCTTTTTTTATCTTATTTTTAAACTGTTCCTTTCATTTTTTTTTTTTTTAATCATTTTTATTGTTATCTCAGGGAATGTAAATATCCCCTATGATAGCAATAGGTAGTGACAGGTACTCTTTTTTAAAAAAATTGGGGTCTATTAGACCCTAGATCTCTCCTCTGCCCTCAAAGCATCTGACCACACCAAGATCGGTGTGATAAAATGCTTTCCCAATTTCCCTACGGCGCTGTTTACATCCGGCAAAATCTAAGTCATGAAATGCTCGTAGCTTCCAGTTTCTTAGGCCATAGAGATGTTTGGAGCCACTCTGGTCTCTGATCAGCTCTATGGTCAGCTGGATGAATCACCGGCTGCATTCTCAGGTTCCCTGTTGAGACAGGAGAGCCAGAGAAAAACACGGAAGATGGTGGGGGGGGGGCATTCCATCCCACTGCTTGTAAAAGCAGTCTAGAGGCTAATTAGCCGCTAGGATTGCATTTACATGAAAGCTGACCGCTGGCTGAATAGAATGATACCAAGATGATACCTAAACCTGCAGGCATCATTCTGTTATAACCACTCAACGTCGTGAATGGCGTACCTGAAGACAAAAAAATGGTTAACAATAAAGCACAGTAAACGGTAAAGAATAAAAAATTGCATACCTGAAAAGCAAACATGATAAAACATAATAACAATAAAACATTGCAGAATAGAATACAGTAAAAAAGAGCAGAACAATAGAGAGAGAATAGAGAGAGAGAGAGAACAATAAAACGACAACTATTTTTTTTATTTTATATATTTTTTTTGTTTTTGGGTTTTTTTTACACTTTTTTTTGTAACTAACTTTTATAACTGTAACCGGTTCCAGGTTCGGGTCTCTCAAAATGCGATGGCATCTTGGGAGACCCAGTGAAAGTGTGCCTAGTCTGTGCAATGCTGTACCCTACGCTAATACTCAACTAGTGAATGGTAGCGTTCAAAACATTCACCAATGCAAAGACCAGGATTGTCAGGACAGGAGGGAAAATAATAGCGGGTGTCACGCCTATATCCGCGCTTGCTGCAGACACGACATCTTTTTTGGGGGGGTTCGCTGGGTAGGGGTACTCGGGAGAACATAAAGAAAATGCCTTTCATGCAGCCGACTGCATTTGGTTGGGGATGTGAATGGAGGAAGTACGGGCGCTGCAGAAGTGGTGGGTTCCCAATTAGGATTGGCGAATGCAGCAGGAAGGGCATTATGGGCACGACAGGTCTGTGTTCGTCTTCTTGGTGGCAGCGGGACACTACTTGTGCTTGCCACCTCACCAGCTTGAACTGCACTTATGGGACTCGCCACGTCACCAAGTGTTACTGCAGTGCTGGTTTGACTACGACCGGGGTGTACTAGGCCGCTGGTGCATGCCAGTTCACCAAAACGCTACCAAAAAAACTGTTAGCGATCGCAGGTGATCAGGCCTGACTCTGCGAATGCTGCAGTTATGCGTTTAGTGTTTTGTAAGTGTCAGTGATCAATCGATACTGCACTTGGGTGGGCTGGGTCGGGCGGAGGGGCAAAACGCAGGTGCTAGCAGGTATCTGGGCTGATCCCGCTAACACAGCAATTTTGGGAACCCTAAACTGCTGGGGACACTAGTATAGATCTGATCGGATCAGATATTGATCCGTTCAGATACTATACCATTAAGGGAGGTGTACGGTGCGTGCGTGGGTGTTAGCGGTACTGGCGCTAACCTGACGCTGCCTGGGGCTGGTGCTTGCCAGTTCACCAAAACGCTACCAAAAAAACTGTTAGTGATCGCAGGGATCAGGCCTGACTCTGCGAACGCTGCAGTTATGCGTTTAGTGTTTTGTAAGTGTCAGTGATCAATCGATACTGCACTTGGGTGGGCTGGGCTGGGCGGAGGGGGCAAAACGCAGGTGCTAGCAGGTATCTGGGCTGATCCCGCTAACACTGCGTTTTTGGGAACCCTAAACTGCTAGTATAGATCTGATCAGGTCAGATATTGATCCGTTCAGATACTATACCACTAAGGGAGGCGTATACTGCGTGCGTGGGTGTTAGCGGTACTGGCGCTAATCTGACGCTGCCTGGGGCGATGCATATCACCGCCGGGCGATCAGGGGGCTAAACCTTTATTAGGTAATAAACGGCTGGCGCCCTGACACTATAAAAAATAAACAAACCAACCAGCGTCACCCGTAACAGTTATACGTGATCACTGGTGAAAGGGTTACCTAGGGGGCAATCAAGGGGTTAAAACCTTTATTCGGTAGTATATGGGGGTCCCTGACGCTATAAAACGCTGACGGCGAACCTAAATATTTACCTCCCTAACTAGCGTCACCTAATACAGCGATCAGAAAAATGATCGCTTAGCGACACTGATGACGGGGGGTGATCAAGGGGTTAAAACTTTATTAGGGGGGGGTTAGGGGGGTATCCTAGACCTAAAGGGGGCTAACACTAACTGCCCCACCACACTTAGGCTGCTTTCACACTGGGGCGGTAGGGGGCGTCGGCGGTAAAACAGCGCTATTTTTAGCGCTGTTTTACCGCGGTATTCGGCCGCTAGCGGTGCGGTTTTAACCCCCCGCTGGCGGCCGAAAAAGGGTTAAAACCACTCATATAGCGCGGTATAGCCGCGCTGTCCCATTGATTTCAATGGGCAGGAGCGGTTTAGAGCGGTGAATACACCGCTCCTTCACCGCTCCAAAGATGCGGCTCGCAGGAGATTTTTTCTTCTCCTGCCAGCGCACCACTTCAGTGTGAAAGCCCTCTGGCTATTACACTGAACAAACAGCGGAGGCTGTTTTGGGACGGTTTGCAGGCGGTATTTTTAGCGCAATAACGCGAGCAAACAGCCCCAATGTGAAAGGGGTCTAACTGTCAAAAACTGACACCATGCAGTAATCAGAAAAAAAAACTGTTTGGTGTCAGTGTGACGGGGGGGGGGGGGGGGGGGGGATGGGGGGGGGGGAGACTGGGGGGTGATCGGGGGGAATCGGGGGGTAAAGGGGGGTGTATTGTACCAGGTATGTGATTTTGCCTTCCCGTGCCATTCTGCCGACGTATATCGTCGTTAGGCGGTCGGCAAGTGGTTAAAGTGGTGTTCCGACCTAAATAAATTTTTACATAAAAATACCCCTATAATACACAAGCTTAATGTATTCTAGTAACGTTAGTCTGTAAACTAAGGTCTGTTTTGTTAGTTTATAGCAGTAGTTTGTTATTTTATAAACTTACAGCAGGCCGTGGCCATCTTAAGTGTGGGCATCTGAAGCCAGACTGTATTTCTTCCTGCATCAAATCCTTGCAGATCTCGCACATGCTCAGTGCAGCACAAGCAGTGTAATAGGTTTCAGGTCGGGTTTCCATAGCAACGACAGTGTCAGAGGAAGTTGCCACCCCTTCCCAGAAGGCATTGCAAACAGGAAATGATGCGATGGGCCCCGGCCAGGGAGGAGGAAGTGAAAAATGAATACAGCAGATATACAGTAGGTGCTGAGAAAAAAAAAATTTAAAATATCCAATTCATTTACAGTGCACAGTTTAGTGAGGGATGCTGAAGAGTTGTAAAAGTGGGTGGAACTCCACTTCAAGGTTTTTTACCTTCATGCATTCTATGCATGAAGGTAAAAAAACCTTCTGTGTGCAGCGCCCCCCAGCCCCCCTAAAACTTACTTGAGCCCCATCTTGTCCAGCAATGTGCATGAGAGCCTCGGCTCTCCCGGATCTCTCCCTCCTCATTGCTCCTGCTACTGTCAATCACAGCCAGTGAGCCAAAAATGAGTAAATGAGAGCGGGGCCAAGTCGCACTCCCTGTGTGAATGGACACAGGGAGCAGTGGCTCAGGAGGGAGCCTGCTCTGGTGACCCAATAGCAAGCTGCTTTCTATAGGAGCACTAGGCAGAAAGGAGGGGCCTGGAGCACCGACGGGAGTACCCAAGAAGAGGAGAATGGAGGTTGCTCTTTGCAAAATCATTGCACAGAGCAGGTAAGTATAACATGTTTGGACTTAATAAAAAAAAAACAAAAAAAAACTTTAATATCACTTTAAGTAGAGCTGCAATAATACTTGGGCCAGATTAGCAATTCACTGCTTTATTTCACTTGCTTCCTCAATTTGATCTTTAAAAGTTGTATAATATTTGGCGATGAAGAAAGTGGGCTGTAAGATGATATTTGGAAAGATAGAGTTGCCAGAGGTACAAAGTATTATGAAGACAGTTAGTATAGGAGTAGTCATAATATACTGTGGCTTTAATTATCCCGGCAGATGGACGAAGGTGTAAAACCTGATATGAAAGATGCACAAATATGTCAAGCGAACACCTGTTCCTGGATACAGAGGGGTTTAAAGGGATGAATAATATATATGTAGTGGTTTAATGGATGCAGCATTTTATGTCAGTCATGACAAGTTTACTAAAACTATTCATTGGCGATGGCAAAATCTTCTACATTCTTTTTTTCGAGAGAACAGAGTCAAGAGAACAAAGAAACCAACCAGCCAACACTTAAAGCTCAACTCCAGGCACAATACCTGCAGTTGGAATTTAATAAACAGAATGTTTTGTGGTTTTGTACATTTTATTTTAATGAGTAGAACAAAAAGGATTTTTTTTAAACATATACATTTATTACATTTATTTAGTTTGTTTAATATAAAATAATGGATGTAGTGCCCTCACAGTTATGCCGCGTACACACGGTCGGACTTTCCGATGTAAAATGTGCGATCGGAGCTTGTTGTCAGAAATTCCGACCGTGTGTAGGCCCCATCGGACAGTTTCCATCGGAATTTCCGTCGCACAAAATTTGAGATCCGGTTCTCAAATTTTCAGACAACAAAATCCGTTCATGCAAATTCCGATCGTGTGAACACAATTCCGACGTACAAAGTTCCACGCATGCTCGGAATCAAGCAGAAGAGCCGCACTGGCTATTGAACTTCATTTACTCTCGGCTCGTCGTACGTGTTGTACGTCACCGCGTTCTTGACTTTCGGAAATTCCGACAACTTTGTGTGACCGTGTGTATGCAAGACAAGTTTGAGCCAACATCCATCGGAAAAAAATCTATGGATTTTGATATCGGAATGTCTGATCAATGTCCGACCGTGTGTAGGAGGCATTAGGCTGCAAGGCCAATTTTTGTCTTTTTCTGTAATTACAAGAGCTGCAATTGTTTGGTCTGGTCTGTTCTGTTTGATTACTTTCCCTGCCTCTGGAAGATGCTTCTAGAACTTAGGAAGGGAGAATTCAAATGTCCAGCCTGAATATTGAGCAGGACCTAGCCAAACCCTGGGAAGGTGTACCCAGGCGGTGGCTGGGCTGCTGTTAAGTCATTTTCAGCCCTGAGAGAATGGGTGTGTGAGCTGAGAAGGGGTAGGCTGCTTGCCCCTGGATTGGATGCTGGGTTTCTTTGCAAAAGACTGTACCTTTGGACCGGTCTTGTTCCATTCTGTGAATGCAGACTCCTTTCGGTGCAGCACCTTTAAGCTACTTCATGGTCCCCAAACTATCTCATGGTCTCCAGTTGTGAGTGAAAGACTGTGTTGTTTAGACATGTGCAATTCATTTCGATCAGAATATGAATTCGGACAAATTTTTGGTTTTTTGGAGATGTATCCGAATCTCTGAAAAAAATAGTAAAGAATTTTGTTAAAATTAGTTTAATTTCATTTCATATATTAGTTTTCTAACAAATTCCAAATTTTCGGAACAATTTGAATTTGGGGGCTTCCAGATTCCGATAAGCCCCATGCCTGCAGACCCCCCACAACCTCCGCCCAGTGTTGTGGGGAAGAGGTCCTTGTCCCCATCAACATGAGGGCAAGGGGTTTTGGGGTGCCCCAAAGCAACCCCCATGTTGGGGGCATATGGCCTGGTATAGTTCAGGAGGGGGGGCACTCAAACATCCTCTCCCTTTCCTGACCTGCCGGGCTGCATGCTCAGATTAGGGTCTGGTATAGATTTTGGGGGGAACCCCACACCGTTTTTATTTTTATTTTGCGTTGGGGGGGACCCCACACAGATTATTTTTCTGAATTTTCTTTTTCCAGCATTCTTTTGTTTACATTTTAGCTCTCAGCGGGGAAGTCCGCTGACAGCTGATGAGTCACCGGCTGTTAAGAACGGGGCGGCCGGCTTCCTAGCCCACTCCTTAAAGCAGGGTTCCGGCCACGAAAAAAAAAAATTCAAAGTCAGCAGCTACAAACACTGTAGCTGCTGACTTTAAATACATAGATTTACCTGTCCTGGCTGCCCGCGATGTCGACCGCCCGAGGCCGTCCCATCCCTTGGCTCTTGGGTCCCATCCTAACGAAGGGAAACAGGCAGTGGAGCCTTGCGGCTTCACTGCCAGTTTCCTACTGCGCACGCGCGAGCGGCGCGGCGCTCTGTAAATGGCCCCGTGGTTTTCTTTCTAGGATCACACACTGTTCCCAGAAGGCAATGGGGTCACTCACCGAGGAGCAGGACACGCCGCGGAATAGGAAGAGGCAGATTAGGAAGACTGCCTAGCAACAAGGGTTTTAGGTAAGTCATTTTTTTTTCACGTTTTTTTTTTTTTGCAGATTTTTGGTGCAATTTTTTTTTTTAGGGTGGCCCTCCACTTTAACAACCAGCTATACCTCACACAGAATTTAGAGAACAGACCTGTGACCTGTTTAAACCCAAACAAACATAGACATGCCTCCATCCCCGTATGTATGTAGAAAAAAAGATAGAATGGATTTTGGGACTTTACATGAGGCATGTATATGTGAATGATGTTGTATAACATACCTAATTGTAAATGGATGTCACAATCCCCGTAGGGAGGTCAATATAACCATAATCAATGAATAGATTGATAAATCTAATAAATTAAATTAAATTGATAAATACAATAACACATATGATAAATAATGTATAATATAAATAATATATAATACATGATGTAAGCGAGAAATGACATAATAAATATAATAATAATCATATTGACATATTTAATATTGATTAAATTAACCTTGGCGCATCGGAGTCTTGCTAGTACGCCGCGCGTATGGCGTCTATTGACACCGAGGTGCATGATTGTGCTCTCTCCACCTCACGTGGAGTAAGGGGATGGGCGGACTCACGCTGAGGTCTCTGTACTGGAAGTGGGGGTTCCCCTCATCCCGCACACTGCCATTACATTGATGCATGACGTTGGCGGGGACCCGCCCCAGACCGTGGGTACTTTAGCCAGGGCGGACCTGGGGCTTATTCCACAAAGTTCCATCCTGAGGAGAGGTTCCACGGGTCCCAATTCACATTTCAGGTAACTGGGAGGGGTTTCACAGGACTACACTTATGCCGCGTACATACGATCGGAAATTCGTCCAGCAAAAGACCGATGAGAGCTTCTGGTCGGAAAATGCGACCGTGTGTATGCTCCATCGGACTTTTGCTGGCCGATATCCAGCCAGCAAAAGATTGAGGGCATGTTCTCAATTTTTCGGTCGGAAAAAATTCCGATGGGAAATTCCGATCGTCTGTATGCAATTCCGACGTGCAAAATTCCTACGCATGCTCGGAAACAATTTGACGCATGCTTGAAAGCATTGAACTTCATTTGCTCGGCTTGTCGTGGTGTTGTACATCACCGCGTTCTTGATGGTCGAAATTTCAGCGAACTTTAGTGTGACCGTGTGTATGCAAGGCAAGCTTGAGCGGAATTCCGTCGGAAAAACCATCCAAGATTTTTCTGACGGAAAATCCGCTCGTGTGTACGCGGCATTACATGCACATACATACTCTTACATGGGCACCTTCACACATACACACACCATTATATTGGTAATATATTGGAACCCCATTCTTGAAAGTGTCCACATTATTTAATCACCTCTATTTTTATATTTATTTTTATTTGTTAACACTTATTATAATTTCAAGTGCAATCACTGGTGTAGATATACACATATCATGTAGCACATACACATATTCACTGTGGGTACACAGAGTTGTTTTAATCATCATCCTACACTGTCCATCCTCTATATATTTTCCACTTAGTTTTAATCACTTTTTTACATATTTTATTTTTATTTTTTTCACATTTTTGTACAGAACTGGGCATGTGTCCCATGTGGGCACACCTCATACTTAGGAGCTGCGTCGTGGGTGTCCGGCCCGCTCCATGGCTGCTGTTCCCCATGGCCCCCTCTCCGGTCTCCATTGGTTGTTGGGGAGTGGGGGGGTTGTCCCCGCATCAACCCCGGGGGGGGACAGCTCATTCAGGGCCACCATCCTACTCCATCATAGGAACTGCTGGTTCATACCTATGGGCTGTTCCATAGGTAACGTATGAATCGCTAGCTCCTGCTCTCTTTCAGAAAGCATGGTACATCATCTGAGACCCTATCTACCCATTTATCTATTTATTCATATTTGTAGCCAAAATTCATGCATCCTATTCCTGACGATTGGCTGTAAAACGCCATGAAACGCGTCGGATCTTCACTCAAGGGTGCCAAGTCAAGCTTGCTCAAAATCATGAATTCTGTCAATAGCATTGTATGCATTATTGTATGCATTTATCATGATTATTATGTCTATCTGATTTGTATGTTTATTTAAGTCATGAATTGTTATTGTTTGTACCAATCATGTCCATCTACCATCGATATTAAATATGCCAATATGGTTATTATTATATTTATTATGCCTTTTCTGAATTTTCAAATTTTAGAATTTTAGAATTCTCGAATTTCAAATTTCAAAATTTCAAATTTCAGAACTTTCTAATTTTCTAATTTTCAAATTTTTGGATTTCTGAATTTCCGAATTCCGAATTTTCAAATTATTTCGAATTTTACAAATTTTCTTTCTTTTTTTTTTTCTTTTTTTCTTTTTTTTTGAATTTTCGAATTTGAAATTTCCGAATTTGCAAATCTCCAAATTTTCAAATTGTCGAATTTTCGAATTTCCGAATTTTCAAATTTCCGAATTTCAGCTTTCAGAATTTTCGAATTTTCAAATTTTCGGATTTCTGAATTTCCGAATTCTGAATTTCCAAATTTTGAATTTCCGAATCTTCAAATTTCCGAATTTCCAATGTTCACATTTTCGAATTTCTGAATTTTAAAATTATTTCGAATTTTACTGATTTTCTTTCAGATTTTTGAATTTCAAATTTCCGAATTTTCGAATTTCCAAATTTCCAAAATTTTCAAATTTCCGAATTTTCGAATTACAAATTTTAAAATTTTCTAATTTTCTAATTTTACAAATGTTCGCATTTCTGAATTTTCGAATTCCGAATTTTCAAATTATTTGGAATTTTACTAATTTTCTTTCTTTTTTCAGATTTTTGAAATTCGAATTTTCGAATTTTGAATTTTCGAATTTGAAATTTCCGAATTTTCAAATTTCCGAATTTTCAAATCTCCGAATTTCAAATTTCAAATTTACGAATTTCAGATTTCACAATTTTTGAATTTTCAAATTTTCGGATATCTGAATTTCCGAATTCCGAATTTCCAAATCTTCAAATTTACGAATTTCGAATGTTCAAATTTTCGAACTTCCGAATTTTCGCAAAAATAAAAAAAAACAAATGAAACGAAAATGAAAACTAACAAATTTTTTGTCAGTGCACAAATCTACAAATCACAGCTAAACACAATGGCACACACTGAATGAAGCAATTTCATTCAGTTAAAACGTATACCAGTGACATTCAGTGGTATAAGCATTCATGATATGTACAAAAAAAAATCTAGTAGTACAATGTTAAAAAAAATATTTTAATAAAGAAGAAAAATTGAACTTTTTTTTTGTTTTACATGCTGTCGCCAGTCAGTGTCACTGATCACCACCACACCAGTTATATGATGACGCTGTACTGCACTGGTGACAGCATGTAAAGAAAAAAAAATTGCATATATTGCTATATGGTGCTAAGCCCACTTACTGCAACAAAGTACCCCACGATTAGTGGGTTCTACACTATCCATAGACTGGGAGATCCTGCTTCTCTGAACCATGAGATCTTCCAGTCCACTATCCATAGATAGTGTAGGACCCACTAATCATGGGGTACTTTGTCGCAGTAAGTGGGCTTAGCACCATATACGGTGTGTGCGCAGTAATTATTTTTGTAATATTTTTGTTCTACTGTACAGTCTTATGGCTGCACTATCTTTAATGCATCTTTTAGGGTGTGCCCCCCAAATATTTTGTTTATTTTGTTTGGAGCCCAAAGGGTGGCACGCTTCATATGGAACTTCCCTTTTTTCTAGTGCCGTCGTACGTGTTGTAGGTCACCGCGTTCTTGACGGTCGAAAGTTCAGAGAACTTTTGTGTGATCGTGTGTATGGAAGCCAAGCTTGAGGGGAAATCCGTCGGAAAAACCATCCAAGGTTTTTCCGACGAAAATTCCGATCGTGTGTACGTAGCATTAAGCTTCGTACACACGATCGGATTTTCGGCAGGGAATTGTGTGATGACAGACTGCCTAAAATCCGACCGTTAGTACGCTTCCAACACAAATGTTGGATGGCAGGCTAGTAAATTTTCGGCGGACAACGGTCTGTTGTCAGGTTTTCCTATCGTCTGTACACAAGTCCGTCACACAAAAGTTCAAAGCACAAACACGCATGCTCGGAATCATTGCTCACCAGGCACGACATTAGCAAAAGGTGCCCAAAGGGTGGCGCTCAAGAGCTGAAATTCCACGTAGTACTTCACTAAGGTCGTGTTTGTTGGCCGATAATTGTGTGACGGCAAGCGCCCTTTGGACAAAAGTCACTCTGTAGGCCAACAATCTGACCGTGTGTTCGAGGCTTTACACTTTAAATCTTTACATTTTTTAAATTCTCTAAAACAAATTTGTAAATACAATTAAATATTTGCCTATTTTTGGTTAAAAGAATGGAATAAATCCCTGTTATTTCCTGTGGGAAGCACACTGATGATAGCAGACACATGGTGGTCTGATGCAAATGTCACCCTTTGTAAAGAAGCGGCGTGCACTTTTATTGAAAGCCAACAGTAAGACATATGTGCGGACTGGCAGACAATCTCGAAACACAAAGCCAGCATGTAAATGTCACATTGCGGTGGGAGCCCATGTATATACCACAGGGGGAACGGTGTTTCTGCAAGCGTGGCAAAGAGCCGTACCCTGCCATCCGTCGGAGACTGAAGGGCTCTAATAAGATGTTCACACAATACTGTACATCCCAAAGGTTACTCTTCCTCACTAATTGTGCTGCAACATGAAAGCCGGGCGAGCTGCAAGTCTCAGCGGCCCTTTAGTCAGCTGAACAGGCTGCGGACCACAAGCGACGTTCAAGCTGATCTCTGGGATTAACTCTCTTTTCCCAATAAACCTCCATCTCTCCATGTACTAACAAGAGGCACAAAGATCTTTTCCACAGCCTCAACTTTTTTTTAGTTTTGGATAAAGTAGGAAATAGTTACAAATCCTGCTTTCTCTACAGTAAAGGAAATGTGCAGTGGGGGCCGGTGGAATTATTTTTTTGGGGGGTGCGGCAAACAGTATGCCACCCCCGGGTCGGTCGGTAGCACTTACCCCATCACCGGGCGGCTTCCCCTGCTCGTGGGCGGTGGCCTCCTGTTCTCCTGCTCTCCACGGGTCAGACTCCCTCCTCCTCAGGGGCCAATCAGGAGTCTTCTCTTTTCAGCCAATCAGACACCCGCTTCCAATTGGCCGGATTGAGGATCAGTGTTCGAATATGAATTTGCTGTTTGTAACACACCTGGGTGGGATCGGAGCGCATTCTCTGCGACCCGAGTCCACTCAATTCTGAAGCCTATTAGAGCCTCTGGCTCTAATCAGGTGTTTAAAAAAAAAAAAACCCGGCCGATGTAATTCATGCATGTGCTGAAAGGGGCCAGACGCATGACTAGGGGGTGGCCACGGCGGTCGTGGATAGATTCATGCTATGTATGAATCTATCTATGGCATATAGTGGAGTGGCGTGGAGAGAGGGGGCGATGCCCGGGCGCCCCTAATGGATGGGCCGCCACTGACTAAATGGAACATTTCCTTTCTGTTCTTTTTCTGGTGGCAACTCAAAGTTTTGGATTCTCTCCCGCTTTGACAGTGGTCACCAGGGCCGGGACAAGGGGTAAGCAGGAGGGTCGGCTGCCCTGGGCACTGTAGTATCATGTGAGGTGGGGGGGGCACCACAAGAAGATTAGTGGGAGGGGATTTGTGTTGGAAGGGAAAACCTGGGGAGCGACAGGGGATAAGTATTGTTCTAGGAGGGGAAATTTGGAAGCGGGGTGCAAGAAGTGGTGAAATAGGAGCATTTGTGTTGGGAGGGGGGATGGGGGCAAGGATGCCCAGTACAGCCTACCCGACAGACCCCCCCCCCCCCCAAACATCAAAACTATATTTTTACTAACAATACACTAAAATCTTTATCACCACAGTCATGAGCATAACATAACGTACAAAATTCCTGCTAATCATAAAAGACAAAACTATATTGAGTTAAAGCGGAGTTCCACACAAAAATGGAACTTCCACTTCTCCAGTTCCTCCCCCCTCCGGTGTCACATTTGTCACCTTTCAGGGGGGAGGGGGGAGCAGATACCTGTCTAGTACAGGTATTTTGCTCCCACTTCTGGGCATAGATACCCGCGCCACCCGCGGGTATCTACGCCACTTACCGCCCCCGCTGTCTTCTGGGAGACAGCAGGGACCAGTGGGAACACGCTGCGTGAGTTGCGCATGCGCAGCAGGGAACCAGAAAGTGAAGCCGCAAGGCTTCACTTCCTGATTCCCTTACCGAAGATGGCGGCAGCAGCACCCGAGAGCCGAGGAACAGATCGGCTTCGGGTGCCGACATCGCGGGCGCCCTGGACAGGTAAGTGTCCATATTTTAAAAGTCAGCAGCTGCAGTATTTGTAGCTGCTGACTTAAAAAAAAAACTCCTCTTTAAAGAGGAACTGCAGTCTGCTCACATAATTTGTAATAAAAACATGTTTGCCATTCTGAAGCTTCCCTCCAACCACTTTGCATATTATTTTATATATACTGTGATTCTGTACTTGCCAAATATGCTGCAGAAATCTCCCACCACTAAGTCTGGCGGCATCCATTTTAACTGTGGGCAGCTGAAGCTGCTGCCTGTTTACTTCCTGGATTTACACAGACACACAGAGACACACCTCCAGCTCTGCAGCTCTCATTGGTCTCTGTTTATTCATAAACGAAAGCATAGTAAACACAGTTAGCAATGGACACAGGAGTAATCCGTACCGATCACTCACTTTGTCCATTCAAACAAGGAAGGGGTGGTAATTGCCATATTTACCAGCCCCTTCCTCCCTCCTGACACATGCCCCGTACCCGCGGCTGCGGGCATGACAGGGAAGCCGACAGAGCTGTGGGTAGCGGCAAGAGGGCAGAAGAGTGACAGGGGGAATTAGAAGCAGGCAGAACAGGGATAGGGATTGGTGAGGGGGATGCAATTACAGGAACAATGCCCTGTGTCTCTCCCTGCAGCAGCTGAAAGCCACCAGGAGGGAAAGAAACCGGCTTTCAGCTGCTGCAGAGAGCCACGCAGGGCATCCTTCTGTAATTGTCCCTCTGCACTGATTCCCCCTGCTGTTTGGACCCCCCTTTGTGTCTGGGCCCCCTACAGGAGGACTGGTGGTCCCCCCCACCTATTGGCGGCCCTGGATGGGGGGGAAGAAGATTTGTGCTAGGAAACAAGATTTGAGTAGAAAGAAGGTTAGTAACCCCCAAATACTGATGGGACTTTGAAGGAAACTCAGAGAAGTTACACTTGTATTTTATAAAACATAAAGCTTTTTATTGCATCCATATAAAAAGTGTTGAATCATCAATGTGAATAATAAAACCAAAGTCATCATATGTAAACAGCTGACTTGTTATGCACATGTTGGTGACACTGTCTTCTCTAAGTACCCGACGCGTTTCAGGAAGGGTTCAATCCTTTCTTCAGGGAATTTTCAATTTTCAGAGAAGGTCACAAAATGTAAATTCTATAACAAAACATAATGAGGCATATATTCCACTGCAAAAGTAGTTCAAAAGTTGCATACCATCCACTATGAGCAGTGTATAACAGGCCGTGTCGCGAGCAGATTTCACTGTGCCACAGGAAGGAGGTTTCTCGAAGAGAGGGGATTTGGGGGGAATTAGTACTGGGAGGGGGATTTGAAGTGGGGGTGTGAAGGGGAAGTTGTAGGGGTAGAGGATTAAGAGGGGTGAATTATTTTTGGAGGGGGGCATTTGAGCTGGGGGGCATTTGGGGGGTGGCGGGGTGCAAAGATTTGTACTGAGAGGTGGGATTTTAGCATGGGGTGGATTTGTACTGGAAGGAGGAGGAATGCTTATGCTTATGCTTAGGGGACAAGCATGCAGATAAGTTCCCAGTGTTTTTGTGAGCGGATTTTTGCTGACATAATGCTCATACATCTTGGTGGGGGGGTGGGGTGTAGTTTGGCATTTTCACCCTGGGCGCTAGATTACCTTGTCCCACCAGATACTCTCCCCAGTAGGAACATAGATAGCAATAAAGGTAAAATGGCTTTAGATATAATTTACATATCTTACACTCAAGCACTGAAAACTGTAGCACACCCCCCCCCCGTAGGGACTGCTGATAAAATTGGATCCCCCCACTCCTGCACAGCCAGGCACACCAAATTTTCACAAGCACCCAGAGTCAGCCAACAGTCTGTGACTTTGTTTCTGTTATTTATTGAGGGTTAATAACTTGAATAGGAATGAGAGGTTATGGGATGCCAACTTGACTTCAGCAAAACTTCAGCAACAATTTCAGCGATATCTTCCTATGTACAGTCTATATACAGCCTCCTTTACTTACTTACACACTTGCTTGCTCCAGCTGAATCACTGTAGAATAATCTGACAGGCTCCGACAGGGTTTTAGCAATAGCCCTTTACAGGCAGGAACTCATAGCCCCGTTTTGTGTAGCAAAAATGTAGTAAAACAGCTTGTAACTTCTTTTCTGTGGCCCCTGATCACAGCAGCACCTCTTCAGGCACTGCCAACCCACCTGGCTGCAGCTGCCCCTTTCACTCTTCAACAGCCCACCCGGCTAACTCTTAGGAGATCTCGCAAGGAAGGATGAAGACTTAAGCACACCGCTGTCTTCAGGGACACTGGCTACATGTGGCAGTCCCTGCCCTTGTTAATCCCCAACAGTGTTGCTCTACTCACTGTCCCTCTCTTGCTTCTGTGCCTCCAGGAAAGTCTCCTCCTGTGTGTTATGGCAGAATCCTTCCAGCATCTGAGCCCTGGCCCAAGGCAGGACACACCCCCCAGACTAGGAGGCACCCATAAGGGGCAACCGACAGCCTCCTCAACACTGCATCTCCATCTTCCACCCGACTGACCCTGCTCTGCATGGCCCATGCCTATTTATGGAGTGGTCTCAGCCCCCTGCCAGCCTACCTCTGAGGATTGGCCGAGGCTCCATAAATATTCAAGACAGCTCCTCCTAACCTCCATCCACTAATTCTAGAAGATTCTCCAACCTTCTAGACCAGGGGGAGACATCACAGGGCTGCCAGGATAAGTCACTCAGCCCTGAACTTTACTGAACCCTGACCCAGATTCCATGGCTCAGACTTAGCTCTGAGCCAAACTCTAATTTTCCTACTCTACTTCTAGCACACACTAGAGGGTGCTATAAAACCCCAACAATCCCTAACAATGGTTCCTGTCTCCAAAAAAAACATACGTACTACACTTGTTGTTTTCAAATGCTGGGCCATAGCCTGCTGCTGGGCAGCCTCCACCCTCCTACCAGACCTCTTGTCAGTTAAAGGTCCCCTAATGTCCCACAGTGCCTCCCAGCTTCCATAGTTTTGCTCTCCAACCTTTCATAGCAGACTGCAATTCAACTCAGCCCCTAGTGTTCCCAGCCTCCTGCCATGTTCTATAACCTTGTAACATGCGACACAGCCCTCTGCACAACCCCCCAGCCTACTGCAAAGCCCCCAGACCCTCATAGTGCTCCTAGCCTCCAAAAGCATCTCACACTGCTCCTAAACCTCCAATAGTTCTCAACCACTGGGCCATGGGCTGCAGCCGATCTCCTACCATGCCTTCTTCCAGTTATCACCATCAGGAACTACCCAGTACCCACCAAAATTAACACAGCAAAAACCTGCATGACCTACTTTGCCACATTTGTCGCACATAGGGCAGCCTATTGAAATGAATGGCCCGCCCAATGTTCGTTCTGTGAAAAAACGCACAGAAAAATGCACGTCTAGTAAACGCTAGGTATGAATGCAGCTCTAGCTTTGCGTAGAGATTGACATTCATAAATGTACTATTTATCGGTAAACCTATGTGCACACTACTGACGTTACATAATCACGCATTTCCAGTGCGTATTTGTAGTGTGGTTTTTATGCATTTTCATGCTTCATGCGGTGGAGGAGGAGGAGCCTGGCTACTAAAGGATTAGTTCACCTTTGCCCAAGAACTGCCTTTGCCGATAAGGGGTGTCTGTAGATAAAAACAAACTGTGCAACTCTGACTAAGGTGGTAAAATTCCCTTGCTATAGATGAAGGCCATTTACCCCCTGAATCCTTACTGGAATACTCCCAGGGCGTTACTAGGCCATTGCTAAGTGAGTTTTACTGTTTACCTCATGGGTGCTCAACCTGCGGCCCTCCAGCTGTTGTGGAACTACAAGTCCTATAAAGCATTGCAAGGCTGACAGTTACAAGCATGACTCCCAAAGACAGAGGGATTATTGAACTTGTAGTTCTGCAACAGCTGGAGGGCCACAGGTTGAGCACCCATGGTTTACCTCCTCCATCACAGGAGTGAGCTTTCAGATCACAGCTCAGAGCTGCTGCATCAGGGGAGAGAAAGCATGAGAGGAGTTTTGAATCAGAAAACGAGCTCACTCCTGTGATGGTGGAGGTGAGCAGTAACAAACAGGCCTCATTTAGCAACATCCCAGCAATATCCTGGAAGTATTCCAGTTAGGCTTCAGGAGGTCACGTGATCTGCCCATGATCCCAAATCGCGAGCAGATCATTTGGCAATCATGGCAAAACAGGAGTTTTAAAAATGTCACTAAAAAGGGGCCTGAGCTACTTCTCGGGCAGCAAACGTGCAAAGGGCAGCCCATGAAGGCAATAGGCTTCCCAATGTGCAACGCGCAAAATCGTGTGCAAACCGCTCAACCAAAATCTCAAGCAGGAATGCTTTTTTGTCAAGCCAGACAAAGAAGCAGGTCCCCCGAAACGCGTAGCCATGACCATTGCTCCGCCCGCATGTGACGTCATTCGGGAGATCCCAGGAGATCCCTTGCAACACACAAGTACAGAGCTCTGGTCTGTCCTCCAGCTGCAGCTATTCCTCCATCTGACAGCACTGCTATCTAGAACTACAAGTGTGAACACAGAGAGGCGTCCATGCTGGGAGTGTTTGAGTTTTCTTTTTTAATTTTGTGAGTTGTCAATTTGCATTTGATTTTAACATTAAAGTGGAAATTCACCCTCCCTCTGCACTCTTCTCCTCTCCATCCTGCTCCCCCACTGCAGCACCGATATTGGGGGTTTTTTTTGTTTACCCACATGTTTTGTCTCCCATCAAAAGCTCGGCCCATCCCCCAGTTTCTGGAATTCTCTTCAAATTATGACACGGGATGCATGGCGGCATGCAGTCCCATTCAGTAAAGAGGAGGGCGGCTACACCCGGAAGAGTCAGCAGATGATCCGACAACGTGGCGGCGCCGGATCTGTGCAGCTTCTGCAGGGAGGAGTATCCCAGCGGCTCAACGCTGGACCTGCTGGCAAGGTGGGTATGATTACTGTGCTGAAAAATGTCAAAGGTAAGCATCGAAAAAATGGAGGGGGGAGTGAAAAGGCTGCAGTTCCTCTTTAACCACTTCAGCCCCGGAAGGTTTTAGCCCCTTATGACCAGGCTATTCTTTTTGATACGGCACTGTGTTGCCTTAACTCACAATTGCGCAGTCGTGCGACGCTGTACCCAAATAAAATTGATGTCCTTTTTTTCCCATAAATAGAGCTTTCTTTTGGTGGTATTTGATCACGTCTACGGTTTTTATTTTTAGCGCTATACACAAAAAAATTTGATACAATTTTGAAAAAAAAAAAACATTATTTTTTTATTTCTGCTCTAAAACATATCCAATAAAAAATGTAAAAAATCTAATTTCTCCATCAGTTTAGGCTAATATATATTCTGCTACATATTTCTGGTAAAAAAATCCCAATAAGCGTATATTGATTGGTTTGCGCGAAAGTTATAGCGTCTACAAACTATGGGATATTTTTATGGCATTTTTTTTTATACTAGTAATGGCGGTGATCAGTGATTTTTAGTGGGACTGCGACATTGCGGCGGACAAATCGGACACCTAACTGACACTTTTGACACTTTTTTGGGAACCGGTGACACCAATACAGTGATCAGTGCTAAAAATATGCACTGTCACTGTACTAATGACACTGTCAGGGAAGGGGATAACACCAGGGGCGATCAAAGGGTTAAGTGTGTCCCTAGGAGGTGCCTGCTAACTGTGTGGGGGATGGACAGACTGGGTGAACACAGAGATCTGTGTTCATGCGTAGCAGGAACAGGAGATCTTTGTGTCCTCCCCCTTTAGAACGGTGATCTGCCTTGTTTACATGGGAAGATCATCAATCTGCCTCTCTGGGGAACGATTGTGGGTTGCCAGCGGACATCAGGTCCATCGGACCCGCTGATTGGTTCCCTCCCTGTCCAATAGGCGCATGTGCGTGCCCCCACAGTATCTATTGCGTAAAATGATGTACAGGTACGTGATTTTGCGTAATAGAGCTGCCTTGCTGGCATGTGACATGTTAGGTATCTACTTACTCGGCATAACATCATCTTTTATAGTTACAAACAATTGGTTTATATGTTGTTTTTTTTTGCATTTGAAAAACCGCTGTGTGACATAAAAAATTGCAATGATCTCCAGTTTATTCTCTAGTGTCTCTGCTAAAAAAATATACAATGTTTGGGGGCTCTAAGAAATTTTCTAACAAGAAATACTGGTTTTTACCTGTAAACGAAAAGTGCAAGAAAAGTGAATATTAAAAATGAGTGAAATCAGTATGTAGTGCTTGGATACAGTTTAGTTCCGCTTTAAAGATAGTTACTTTTTTTATTGTGTATCAAGACGGAGACCCAGAAGGTTGAAACAGTTGGCTCTGAGTGGGTTCCCTGGCACTGCACTTTGTTTCTCAAGAAAACTAGTTAAACAACAAAGCTAATTTTACAAGACATTAAACCTGTGTTGTATTTTTAATCGAGATATGTGGGCTGCATGGGTGACACATGCAGATCTCTCATAAAGAGCTCCTGATCAGAAGGCTTAATGAACTTCACTAATGTTAGAGGGAAACTCTCCAGAGAGTCACGGAGCCAGGGGGGACCCTAAGCGCAGGGACGGCATGACAGTGCTGGACTGCACATCTGCCTGCCCCTGAAAGGGTTACACTTCTCCTTTTTGGAGAGGGGGAGGAGCTGCAGGAAGTTTTAGTTAGAAGAGTTAGGAAGGGGAAGTGACGTCAGTTTTGAGAGCGGTGGTGGACGAGATTAGTAGCACACCTCACCGCTCTCCATCTTCCCCTTCCTTTACATAGCATGGCGGCGAGGGAGGATTTTGTGGAGCAGCTTAGAGCGGCGGTCACCGCGAACGGCGCGGACTGGCTACAGGAGCAGCTGCGCTTGATTATGGACGGCGGGCCGACGGTGAGCGGGGGGGGGTCCCCAACTCCCAGGGCCAGGCGATCGCGTCCACCGGAGAGATACAGCCCTGAGGCTGATAGGGGCTCAGCTAGACCAGCACAGCGGGGGATGGCGGCGGGAGAGGCGCAGACACCAAACATACAGGCCAGGCAGAGGGATGGACGAAGAGAGGCCCGGGGGAATCGGAGGAAAGTTGGAGGGACTGGGGGAAGGGTGCCTAGCAACGCACGCGGCTCTTCCCCCCCAGCCAGGCGCAGATGCTTACAGCCCCCTGAGAGGTCAGCAGGAGAGGGACGGAAGGCGCGGGACGCACAAGAACGCACCGCAGCAAGTGGAGGAAGGTCACGGGGGCCCGAGATGGACAGTAGTCCGCCGCAGGGGGATAGCGGGTCAGAGAGGGACGCCAATACCAACGCGAGGGGAGGTAATAGACGGTCGGCAAGCACCCCGCGCAGCAGCAGACGCAGGAGTCCATCACCGGGGGTATCCAGCGGGCCCAGCGGTACCCAAGGGAGGAGTGGCCGTACACAGCACCGCAGGCCCTCGGCAACCACTGCATCCGCAAGTGGGGTGCATCGGGAAATTGGCGGGACGAACGAACAGGACGATCGGTCGGAAGGAGAGCTGTCCGGGTCTGACGGAGGCGACAATCAAGGACATCAAGCATCGCTGGTTCCAGGAGTGGCGGCTGTTGGGCGCGGTCCAGTGCAGCCCGGTGAGTGCAATCCTTCCGATAATGTTACTATTCTTTTACATAATTTATTGGGAAAAAATGTACAGAGGGGTAATTCACGGTCGGGGGGCGTAGTCAGGCCAAGGGGGGGGGAGTCGGTATCGACTCCACCGTCCTCAGTGGCGACCCAAGTAGGGAACGAGGGGTTGCGGGTGTTGTTAACTGGCCTAAAAGAACTGGTAGCACGCGTGGAAGCAGGGACAGGAAGTACACCGGCGACTGCGTGGTCAACAGAGAGGAATACCTCACAGACAGGGACCACCCCATCAGTTAGGGGCGAGGTTCAAGTTTCGCCGGAGGCAGCGGTTTCAGCGGTCGGGGTGCCCCCATCTGGCACCGCGGTGGCTACGTCTTCGGGGGACCAGGTGAAGACAACAGAGAAACAAGCCGATTCCGTTAGACTAGCGGATGCGGCAAGGAGTGAGGTATATGTCTGCTTTGAGGGCCCTTTGGGGGCTCATTTAAAAGCTGAGGTTAAGGAAAAAATATGGAAAGGCGAGTACGTGGAAATTTTCACGTTACTACCGCTAGAAAAATTTAATCTGGATAGGTTAAAACCAGTAGAAGGAAAAAAGGAAGATGAGGAGAAGCGTAGGCATCGCTTGATCCCGCGAACGTTCTCCAACTGGCTACAAGCGTTCGCCATTTTGGCGAGCGTGGTAGGTGAAAAAGCGCCAGAACATTGTTCAGCGCTGTTTGTGTACCTAGAGGCCATTAGTGAGGCCCACAGAACATACGGGGGCATGGCGTGGCTACGCTATGATGAGCAGTTTCGTCAGAGGATGGCGGTGCGACCGAATCTACGCTGGGATCACAAGGACATCAGCTTGTGGATGAGGTTGATGACAGCGGCGAGGGCCCCTAGTCAGTTTTTTCAGGCAGGGGTCGGAGGTTCAACAACCCCGGGACAGCCGGCCGAGAAAAAATGGGGATATTGCTGGCAATTTAATGAAGGAACTTGCAGATTTGGAGCCAACTGTCGTTTCAAGCATTTGTGTTCCGGCTGCGGGGGATCCCATGCATTGTCAAAATGCTTCAGAAAAGGAAAAGGACGCGCCGGAGATACTCCAGGTAAGAGGGAGGACTCCGGTACGGGTGGAAAGGATGCTGCCTTTCCTCAGTAGGTACCCGGACCGAACAGCGGCCGCCACGATAGAGGCGGGTTTTAGGGAGGGTTTTCACATCCCTTGTGCCTTGGCGGAGGTGCCGCCTGAGGCCAAGAATTTGAGGTCAGCTTTGCTGCATGCAGCAGTGGTCTCTAAAAAATTGGAAAAAGAGGTGTCATTGGGACGCATGGCGGGTCCTTTCATGGAAAGACCTCTACAAGGGTTAGTGGTCTCTCCCTTGGGTGTGGTACCAAAGAGAGAGCCCAATAAGTTTAGACTCATACATCACCTTTCCTTCCCGAAGGGAGGGTCGGTGAATGATGCTATAGCCCCGGAAGATTGTGCGGTTACGTACACATCTTTTGACGCAGCGGTCTCATGGGTGAGGAGATATGGGCAGGGGTCTTTAATGGCCAAGTCTGATATCGAATCGGCTTTTCGGCTGTTGCCAGTTCATCCCGACAGTTTCAGATGGCTAGGCTGTAAATGGAAAGGGGCCTACTATGTAGATCGATGCCTTCCAATGGGATGTTCAATATCCTGTGCTCTTTTCGAAACGTTCAGCTCGTTCTTGGAATGGGCGGTACGGGATGTGTCGGGTATCAATTCAGTCATCCACTATTTGGACGACTTCTTATGTGTGGGTCCAGCGGGTTCCAACATATGTGCAGTGCTTTTGGGTACTTTGCAGTATCTAGCGGAAAGATTTGGAGTACCGCTAGCCCCGGAAAAAACCGAAGGTCCAACGCCGAACATCACATTCCTCGGAATAGAGATTGACTCAGGGAGGATGGAATGCAGGATTCCGCAGGACAAACTGTCGAAGTTGAAAGAGGAAGTTCGAGGGACTATTGGAGTTAGGAAATTGCAACTTCGCCAACTCCAATCTTTGCTAGGTAAGCTAAACTTCGCTTGCCGAATCATCCCTATGGGACGAATTTTCTGCAGGCGGCTGTCAGCCGCCACTGCTGGGATCCGGGCGCCGACACATTTCGTGAGTCTGACCAGAGAGCACAGGGAGGATTTACGGGTGTGGCAGGTATTCTTGGAGTCTTTCAATGGAAGGGCTTTATGGATGTCTGGGCCAGTTAGTAACTGGGATCTAGAGTTGTTTACTGACGCCGCCGGGTCAACGGGGTTTGGTGCTTTTTGTAAAGGCCACTGGTGTGCGGAGAAGTGGCCGGCGGCTTGGCGGGAGGCTGGGTTCTTAAAGAACCTGGTACTTTTAGAGCTGTTCCCCATTGTGGTGGCCATGGAGCTATGGGGCGAGTCGTTGCGAAACCGGAAGGTTCGTTTCAATTGTGACAATCTAGGGGTGGTGCAAGTTGTTAATCGGCTGACCGCGGCATCAGTGCCGGTGGTCAGGCTTTTGCGCCATCTAGTACTTTGTTGTTTACAACTGAATGTGTTCATTTATGCTGTTCATCTACCAGGGACGGAGAACACCTTGGCTGACGCTTTGTCTCGTTTTCAGTGGGACAGGTTCCGGAGGTTGGCACCAGAGGCAGATCATCAGGGGGTCGCCTGTCCCAGCTGGATATGGAACATTGCCTTGGAACAGCAGTAAACTGGATTCAGCGTTCCGTGAGTACGGCTACATGGAATGCCTACTCTAAGGTATGGAAGGAGTGGTTCGCCTTTCTGCAGGACTTGGGCATGGGATCAGATGATCCGGAAGTGGACAAGGCAGTGCTGTATTTTATAATCAGGGAATTTGAAAATGGTATCTCGGCAGCTGCCATCAATCGTGAATTGGCAGGTTTGGCCTTCCTTTTTAAATGGCAGGGAACCCGGGACCATACGAAGGAATTTTGGTTACGGCAAGCAGTCAAGGGCTATAGAAAAGCTTATAATCAGAGGGATGGGAGGTGCCCGGTCTCTTTTGAAATGCTCAAGCAGTTAATGCTTAGTTTGGAAGGGGTCAGCAGATCAAAGTACGAATGCGCACTATTCAAAGCGGCGTTCGCGCTGGCCTTTTTTGGGGCACTGAGAATAAGTGAGTTGGTGAGCCCGTCAAAGACGGCTCCAGGCGGTCTTTTCCACGGGGAAGTTGAAGTACTGGTAGATAGAGTCCGCATATGGATTCATAGGTCAAAAACGGATCAAGCAGGGAGAGGCAGATATCTGGAGTTTGGGAAGATTGCAGAGCAGGACATATGCCCGGTCAGGCTTGTGGGAGCTTTTATGACGGTTAGGCCTGCCGTTAATGGCCCCTTCTTGATACATGTGGACGGTTTGTGTCTTTCAAAATATCAATTTGTAACAGTTTTTAAGAAATGCGTGGCCAGGGTGGGATGTGACCCTTCACAATTTTCATCACATTCTTTTAGGATTGGGGCAGCCACAGAGGCGGCCAGGGCAGGTTTGAGTCAGGAAGTGATCAGACGTATTGGCAGATGGGATTCGGATAGATTCAAACTGTATGTCCGCCCTAACATGGTTCAAATGTAATGTTAGCTGGGGTTGTTGATGAGTAGGCGTTGGGGTTTAAAGTTCTGAGGTTGTATTATTATTATCCAATTTGTTTACAGGTCAAGATGCATGTCTGGTTTGGATACTCGGTCATTCCTACGTGTTTTGGGGGGCCAAGAGAGCGGACGTTCGGCCGAACGGCAGACAACTTCGCATCCCCAGACAAGAGGCCCTCATCAGGTGGATTGGGGTTCCGGGCATGCAGTGGAATAGGGTATTGGGGGAAGTGCATAGATTCTCTCGCCTGGACAGGGCCCCTGATGTATTGTTATTACACGTGGGTGGAAATGACATGGGAGCTAGATCCATGAGGGACCTTATCAGGGACATCAAGTGTGATTTCCTGCGTTTAAAGGCCGCTTATCCCAAGATGATCTTGGTGTGGTCTGACATGGTAGGCAGGCTATCGTGGCGCTGGGCTCTATCAGATAAAAAAGTGAATAGGGCCAGGATAAAGGTTAATAAGGAAGTTAGTCGGTTTTTTATAAGAAATGGTGGCTTGGCCATCCGTCACAGGGAGTTGGAGGTGGACACATGGCGTTATTTGCGCAGCGATGGTGTACATCTCAATGAGGTGGGCACGGACCTATGGTCTTTGGGCTTGCAAGAAGGCATACAAAGAGGGCTTAGTGTGTGGAGGTGCTCGCAAGGGTAAGGGGTTATCCCTTTCGCGCTGTGGCAGTAGTTGTTTGTTCCTGGAATAGGATAATGTTCTGTTACAAGTTGTAACATGTGTACCCATCCAAGGATGGGGGGTTGTTTGATTGTACCCATCCAGATGATGGGAGTTTTGCTGGTACCCATACATGGAAGGATGGGGATTGTAGTTGGTACCTTCAGGCCCTAAGGGTTAACCTGCAGGAGTTAATATGCTAGGTCACTGGGGTATGTGGTTATAATGCCGTGTCCGGGGTTTCCGACTGGCAGGTTTTAAATTAACGAGGTTGTACCAGTGACCTAGTTCATAGTCACAGTTCTTACTGAGTAAGTTACCTTAACAAGTTAGTTAAGGAAATACAGTTATTTATATATTTATGTTAATTTATATGTTTTAAATAAAAGGCCGCAAGGCCATTTTACTCCAAAAACTAGTCCGAGTCATCCCTGATGTTTTTGGAGGGAGGGTATGTATGGTAGGATGGTATTAAGTAAATGGGCTTAAGTCCTACAATGTCAAGAGAGTCACGGAGCCAGGGGGGACCCTAAGCGCAGGGACGGCATGACAGTGCTGGACTGCACATCTGCCTGCCCCTGAAAGGGTTACACTTCTCCTTTTTGGAGAGGGGGAGGAGCTGCAGGAAGTTTTAGTTAGAAGAGTTAGGAAGGGGAAGTGACGTCAGTTTTGAGAGCGGTGGTGGACGAGATTCCCACCCACCCTCCCAATGGTTGGCAGTAGTTGTTTGTTCCTGGAATAGGATAATGTTCTGTTACAAGTTGTAACATGTGTACCCATCCAAGGATGGGGGGTTGTTTGATTGTACCCATCCAGATGATGGGAGTTTTGCTGGTACCCATACATGGAAGGATGGGGATTGTAGTTGGTACCTTCAGGCCCTAAGGGTTAACCTGCAGGAGTTAATATGCTAGGTCACTGGGGTATGTGGTTATAATGCCGTGTCCGGGGTTTCCGACTGGCAGGTTTTAAATTAACGAGGTTGTACCAGTGACCTAGTTCATAGTCACAGTTCTTACTGAGTAAGTTACCTTAACAAGTTAGTTAAGGAAATACAGTTATTTATATATTTATGTTAATTTATATGTTTTAAATAAAAGGCCGCAAGGCCATTTTACTCCAAAAACTAGTCCGAGTCATCCCTGATGTTTTTGGAGGGAGGGTATGTATGGTAGGATGGTATTAAGTAAATGGGCTTAAGTCCTACAATGTCATGTCTTTTCAGTAAGTACGCATTTCGAGCTATTTTTATACCTTCTGCTTAGGAGTCGTTGTTAAGTAATTTTCACTTTTGATGCATCGATGATTATATTCCATATATATAGAATTATTCATACCCCCTCCAGCGGGTATAGGTATATCGGGGAATATAATTAAAAAACCTTCTTAAAGAGATCCTACCACCAACTTAAAGTGATTGTAAAGTCTTGTTTATTTCTATAAAAATAACAAACATGTTATACTTACCTGCTCTGTTGCAGTTGGTTTTGCACAGAGCAGCCCAGATGCTCCTCTTCTCGGGTCCCTCTTCGGTGATCCTGGCTCCTCCCTCCCGTTGAGCGCCCCCACAGCAAGCAGCTTGCTATGGGGGCAGCCGAGCCGAGCCACAGCTCGTGTATCAATTTCAGACATGGAGCTATGATTTGGTCCCACCCCGTCTCTCTCCTGATTGGCTTTGATTGATAGCAGCCGGAGCCAATGGTGCCGATGCTGTGTCTCAGCAAATCAGAGGGAGAGTCCTGGACAGTTGAGACACCTGTGGACATCGTTGGACAGAGATGGGGCTCAGGAGGGTATTAGGGGGGGGGGCGAGGGAGGCTGCTGTACACAGAAGGTTTTTTATCCTAATGCATAATATGTATTAAGATAAAAAACCTTCCCCTTTACTATTCTATGCATAAAGGTAAACAGGGCCGTCTTTAATATTGATTGGACCCTGGGCAAACGTATGCTCCCAGACATACAATAAATAGCAGCTAGACTCAAAATCAGTTTACTGTATCAGATCAGGCAGCGATTGCGATTGGTTGCCAGAGGTTACAGTGTATCATTACCGCTTACTGATTAGTTGCTAGATGTTACAGCACATGATTTCTGCTTGTTGATTGGTTGCTAGAGATTACTGTACGGTAATACTGCTCACTGATTGGTTGCTAGAGGTTACAGCACATCATCTCCTCACTGCAGGGGGCATGATGTACATATGAATGCCACCTTTATTTACATATCTATGCCGCCGGGTGCAGCTACTTACATATGAACGTTGCTGCTATTTACATATGAATGCTGGTTACTTGCATGTAAACACAGGGTCTGTAGGTGAGTCATCTGTACACAACAATAGGGCAGAGCTGGGCAGCATTAGTACCAGCACTTCACACTGAGATATCAGGACACAGCAAGGGACTAAAATTCCAAGGGACAAGGGAATGTAAACTGGGATAGTTGGCAAGTATGAGGAAGCTTCTTTGGGCCCCACAACAATGACAGGGTCCAGGGCAGCTGCCCCTTTTGCCCTGCCTTAAAGACAGCCCTGAAGGTAAAAAACCTTTAGTACGCAGCTCCCTCCTCCTCTACCCAGCCCCGCCCCCAATATTTACCTGGTCCAGATCTCAACCCAGCGCTGTGCACAAGAGCAGCTGCTCCCTTGGTTCTCTCCCTCCTAATTGGCTCAGAAACAGCAGTAGGATAGGAGCTATTGGCTCCCGTTCCTGTCAGTCACAGCCAATGAGGAGGGGGCGGGTCCAAACCCTGCTCTGTGTATCTTATGGACAAACAGAGCATGGCTCGGGAGTGAGCATGCATGAGTGCCCTCATAGCAAGCTATGGGGGCAGTCAGCAGGGGGGAAGAGCCAGGAGTGCCAACGGGGGAGGATTGGGGTGCTCTGTGCAAAACCATTGCACAGAGCAGGTAAGTATGACATGTTTGTCATTTTTGTAGCACTATCCCTGCAGGAGCTGCTGGTGAATAGGGATCTCCCACCCTGCACAGCCAGGCACACTGAATTTCCACAGCCCACTTAAGTCAGGAAACAGTCCAGCAACTGTTTTGTTTAATAGGGGTATTAAACTTGGATAGGGATAGGGGTATTATGGGATGCCTACTTGACTCAACAGCAAAGGAACTCTTCAGGGACACAACTTTATACAGTCCATATATATACTCCTCCTCTGCCTCCTGCACAGATCTTGCTTGCAGTACACTCAGGCCCAGCTGGAACACTGATTGGGGGATCTGACAAGGCACTCAGCCAGATCCAGTAACAGCCCTTTACAGGCAGGGACCGTGGGCCCCTTTGGTGTGTAGAAAAGTTCCAGTGTTCAGTGGCCCTTTTCACTAGCCCTTCAGGCTAATCTTCCCTCCCAGACTGACTCTACAACCATCTCAGACTGCCACTCCTCAGTCCTCTCAGGCTGTCTTTCAGTCCCCCCCAACTGTCTCACTCGCCAGCCACTTGGGTGTCTTCTCCCAGGAGATCTCCCAGATGTGCTCACTGGCTTCTGCTATCCTTACACATGCTCCCGTGCCACTGGACAGGAGTCCTCCTTGTGTTGTGAGAGCATCCCCCCTGCACCCAATCCCCAAACCTGAAGTCACCCCCCAGACTACGGGGCTACCCTCAAGGTCCCACTGACAGCCTCCTCAGCTCTCCATCTCCAGCTTCCACCCGAACTCCGCTGCCCCTGCTGGCCTAACCCTAAGTATTAAAAGCAGAGTTCCAGCAGTTTCTGTGTTTATTAAAAGTCAGCAGCTACAAAAAGTGTAGCTGCTGCCTTTTAATAAACACACACTCACATGTCCCACGGTCCAGCGATGCAGCCGCCTGAAGCCTCGGTTCTCTCCCTCTCCTTTCCCCAGAGCCGCCATCACTACTGTGGGCACCCGGCTGTGACAGCTTGCGGCTTCACAGTTGGGTGCGCACTGCGCATGTGCGAGTCGTGCTGCACATCCTGAATAGACAGGCAATCCTTTGGGACCTGTGACGTGTCTCAGAAGATTGCAGGGAGGGAGGGGCTGCCTAGGTGGCCTGAGTGGAAGTGGAAGCTTGGTACCTGTCAAAACTAGGTACCCGCTCCCCCCCCCCAAAAAAATGACATGCCAAATGTGGCCCCTCCCCCTGCCTGCTCATTGGGCTGGGGATTGGTTGGGGCCCTCATCAATACTCCAGGCAGCTCCTCCCAACCCCCCCCCCCATTCTTCTGGAAGTTTCTGCAAAGTTCCAGCAAGTAAAAGGAGGTATCAGAGATCAAACCATAGCGTATCAATGTGGACCCGGCCCTACCATCGTTGTTTTGCTGCAGCTTCCTCATCAGACAAGAACGGTATACCGCAGCTCTGGTGGGACAAATTTAGATGGGGGGCGCCTAATTTTAGTCTTGCCTAGGGCAGCACAAAACCAAAAAACTCCACTGCGTATACCCATACCTCCCAACTTTCTGAGATGGGAATGAGAGACACCTATTAGAAAAAGTATATAGACATAGGACACACTGCCACGCCCCCTTAACCACTTAAGGACCGCCCCACACAGATACAGTATACTGCGGCAGGGCAGCCCTCCTGCACGTACAGGTATGTAGGTATGTGATTTTAGTGCAGTGGGTCTGGGATGGGCCACCGGCGACCCGCTTCCGCCGTGATTGGAGACAGCGGGAGCCAACCAGCGGGTCTGGCGGCCGTGATGGCTGCTGGGGAGGAAAAACGGCAGTCTGCCTATGTAAACAAGTCTCTCTATGTTCTACAGTCACAGAATCCCCCCAGTTAGAAATTATTACCTAGGAGCACATTTAACCCTTTGATCACTACTGATATTAACACCTTCCCTGCCAGTGTCATTAGCACAGTGACAGTGCATATTTTTTTAGCACTGATCACTGTATTAGTGTCATAGGTCCCCAAAAAGTGTCAAAAGTGTCAGTTAGGTGTCCAATTTTTCTGCCGCAATGTCGCAGTCCGACTAAAAATCGCTGATCGCTGTCATTACCAGTAAAAAAATAAAAGTTCCATAAATATATCCCATAGATTGTAGACACTATGGAGTTGATTTACTAAAACTGGAGAGTGCAAAATCTGGTGCGGCTGTGCATGGTAACCAATTAGCTTTTAACTTCAGCTTGTTCAATTAAGCTTTTGCAAAAACCCTGGAAGCTGATTGGTTTCTATGCGGAGCTGCACAAAATGTTGCACCCTCCAGGTTTAGTAAATCAATCCCTATAACTTGTGTGCAAACCAATCAATAAACGCTTATTGGCTTATATTTACCAAAAATATGTAGCAGAATACATAGTGGCCTGAATTAAGGAAGAAATTAGATTTTTTTTTATTGGATGTGTTATATAGCATATAGTAAAAAATGTTGTTTTTTTTTCAGAATTGTCGCATAGCGTAAAAAAATAGAAACCGCAGAGGTGATCAAATACTACCAAAATAAAGCTCTATTTGTGGAAAAAAGGACACAAATTGTATTTGGGTACAGCGTCGCACGACCGCGCAATTGTCAGTTAAAGTAACGCAGTGCCGTATCACAAAAAATGGCCTGGTCATGAAGGAGGGTAAACCTTCCGAAGCTAAAGTGGTTAAAGATTGGTAGGTATGCAGTGAAGGGGATCACCTATGCAAAGACCTATTCATAGGTAGGAAGTCCTGATAAAGATGTTATGACTAAAAAATAACAGTGGTTAGTCCTTATGTAGACATATTATAAACAGGTAATTCCAGTGTCCCAAAAAAAGGCAGATCAGCTCACTACCACCGGGAGAAGGAAAGGCTTACCAGATGTGGTGGACCCGACAGGGCATACGCCAAATTGGGTCAGATAGAGCTTGGGTGGTAAGTGGCTGTGGATGTCTGTGATCTCACGGATTGCTGGATTCCTCCAAGTGGCACCCGGGTCCTGGAAGGTGTGGGGAGTCCCAAGAATGTAGATGATTCTATGGATCCTAGGAGGGATGAGGTGTTCCGTGGATGGATCCCTCAAACCAGCATTCGATGGATTAGGTGATGATGTTAATATGGAGAAAAGAAAGGAAGGGCCACATAGTGTAAATCCGAATACAAGATTTTTAATTAAAAATGAAAGGATATACACTCACGTATAAGTCCAAAGTATAAAACAGCGCTGTAACAAAGTGGCGACAGTGGGGTCCTATCCAACGCGTTTCGTCCTAAAAAGACGTCAACCTGACAGATGACGTCTTTTTAGGACGAAAGGCGTCGGGTAGGACCCCACTGTCGCCACTTTGTTACAGCGCTGTTTTATACTTTGGACTTATACGTGAGTGTATATCCTTTCATTTTTAATTAAAAATCTTGTATTCGGATTTACACTATGTGGCCCTTCCTTTCTTTTCTCCATATTAACATCATCACCTAATCCATCGAATGCTGGTTTGAGGGATCCATCCACGGAACACCTCATCCCTCCTAGGATCCATAGAATCATCTACATTCTTGGGACTCCCCACACCTTCCAGGACCCGGGTGCCACTTGGAGGAATCCAGCAATCCGTGAGATCACAGACATCCACAGCCACTTACCACCCAAGCTCTATCTGACCCAATTCGGCGTATGCCCTGTCGGGTCCACCACATCTGGTAAGCCTTTCCTTCTCCCGGTGGTAGTGAGCTGATCTGCCTTTTTTTGGGACACTGGAATTACCTGTTTATAATATGTCTACATAAGGACTAACCACTGTTATTTTTTAGTCATAACATCTTTATCAGGACTTCCTACCTATGAATAGGTCTTTGCATAGGTGATCCCCTTCACTGCATACCTACCAATCTATTGTCATTTAAGATATGGTTTAGCGCTACACTTTTTGTTGTTTCTTTCCATATATACTTTGTTGGTTGTGTTAGCTGCTTTTTTTGTCTCTTGTGAGCAGCGCAGAATTATTTTGAATATATTAAAGTGGTTAAAGATGAATTGTAAAAAAAATAAAAATAAATAGTTGGTTAAACCCACAAGTGTTTTTTTAAAGCGGGATTCCGTCCAAAAAAAAATAAAATTTTAAAGTCAGCAGCTACTAACACTGTAGCTGCTGACTTTAAATAAGTACTTACCTGTCCTGGGTGCCCGCGATGTCGGCCGCCCAAGGCCGACCCGTCCCTCGGCTCTCGGGTCCCGGCACCGCCATCCTAGGTAAGGGAAACAGGCAGTGGAGCCTTGCGGCTTCACTGCCAGTTTCCTACTGCACACGCGCAAGCAGCGCGGTGCGGCGCTCCGTTCTGTGTATGGCCCCGTGGTTTTCTGGGAACACACACAGTTCCCAGAAACAACGGGGCTGCTCACCGAGGAGCAGAACACACCGCGGAAGAGGAAGAGGCAGATTAGGAAGACTGCCTAGCAACAAGGGTTTAGGTAAGTTTAAATTTTTTTTTTTTTTAAATGTTTTTTTTTTTCATTTTTTTTTAGGATTTTTGCTGATTTTTTTTTTTCAGGGTGGCCCTCCACTTTAACAATACTAGGTAAAATTACAAAAAGAGTACATTAATGTATTAAAACATGAACTCTGAACATGAAGCTAAAACATGTACATGATAATACAGCCGTGTGAGTATACATAGAAAAACATTAATGTGGCCTCTCGTGGGCATTTGGGGAGGTTGTGTTATGTGCATCCCTCCCTCCCTGCACAGTGGGGCAGGAGTACTCGCCGCACCAGTCAGATCCTTTGGCAGCTTCTAGGCACAACAATCAGGAGGCTTTTTCGCTCAGCCATTAGTGGTAAATATATCTTAACGATAATAACTGTTTGTACCAGTATTATTATGTATTGTCTTTAATAGTATTGTTTTTCTAAATGATCTCACTGTTACAATGCATCTCTTTTTAGAGTTCCTCACTCTGTATTCCCCCAGAAGAAGACCTCTATTTATAAGGTTGAAACGCGTCGGGATTGGCGTTCATAGTATGATCATTATCTGTACATCATGCTACGGTTTTTCTATGTATATTCACACGGCTGTATTATCATGTATATGTTTTAGGTTCATGTTCATAGCTCATGTTTTAATACATTAATGTCCTCTTTTTTGTAATTTTACCTAATAAAAATGTATATACTCTAAGAAAGAAAGAAAAACTTTTTTGAATGAATTTTTGCTGGCAATAAAACCCCATTGGGAAATCTTTCCATCTTATGTACATTTGGGGTGTGCAGCACCTTTGATCTCAATAATAGTATCGCCTTCCATTTCTACTCTATTAACAGTACTATTCCTTTATATTGGCTCTTGGAATTTACAAATGCAGCGATTTAGAAATTGGATGGAAGGTTTAGCACTGGGAAATACTTTTTGATAGATAAGTAGTGCATTTTATATACAACTATATAGATCAGACCAAAATGAGGGACAAATGAGGAGCAATGAGGAACAGAGGGACATTGTTCCAAATCAGGGACAGTCCCTCGAAATCAGGGACAGTTGGGAGCTAAGCGTATACCATGGAGATCTATTGTAAACATGATGCAAGTTCCAAAAACAAATAAAAAAATAAAAAGAGATTGAAGATAATGAAGGATAATAGTTACATGCCACTTGTGCAGCATAACACATCAGGGCCTCCTGTGATTAGGCTTATCTGCTTGCAAATCCTAATATCAGATATCTGCTCTCTCTTAGAGTTTGGATTTCTTTCTCCCCTTCGATTATATCAATGCGGACTGAGATAATGTTGGTATTTTGCTCAGCTTCTATGAACTGCAGAGCGATAGGTCTAATCCCTCATTATGTGTGATAGACATGCTTTCTGTGCTGAGAGTTTTTTGCTCTATCCTGTGGGTGGTAGAATGACTGTTGTCTTTTCTCTGTGCGAGTCCAAAACACAGAAAGTTACAAAGAGAGGAATGTGTGAAAAGAGTTGTGAATTAAATGCCAATGCTGGCTCTTCTGTGAATTATAATACAAGTTCGTGTTTGGGGCTCATAGCTCTAAAGGGGCCCCCCTCCTTCTTATTTCCTTTTCATTCACAGAGATAAAATCTATTACCTTTTATTCAATAATTCCATTCTGACATATATATATATATATATATATATATATATATATATATATATATATATACCCCGTTTCCCCGAAAATAAGACCTAGCGGGATTGACGGTGATGGCTGCAATATAAGTCCTACCCCCCCCCCAAATAAGCCCTAGTTAAAGGCCTTGTAGGTCTTATTTTCAGGGTAGGGCTTATTTTCGGGGAAACAGGGTAGGGCTTATTTTCGGGGAAACAGGGTAGGGCTTATTTGGGGGGTGGGGCTTATATTGCAGCCATCACCGACAATCATGCTAGGTCTTATTTTCGGGGAAACAGGGTATATATTATACACTCACCGGCCACTTTTGTTAACTACACCTTGCTAGTACCAGGTTGGACCCACTTTTGCCTTCTGAACTGCCTTAATTCTTCGTGGTATAGATTCAACAAGATGTTGGAAACATTCCTCAGAGATTTTGCTCCATAGTGACATGATAGCATCACACAGTTGCTGCAGATTTGTCAGCTGCACATCCATGATGCCAATCTCCCGTTACATAGTTACATAGTAGGTGAGGTTGAAAAAAGACACAAGTCCATCAAGTACAACCTATGTGTGTGCTTATATGTCAGTATTACATTGCTCTATTGGATTGAGATCTGGTGAGTGTGGAGGCCATTGGAGTACAGGGACCTCATTGTCCAGTGGTGAGATGATTGGAGCTTTGTGACATGGTGCATTATCCTGCTGGAAGGAGCCATCAGAAGATGAGGACACTGTAGTCATAAAGGGATGGACATGGTCAGCAACAATACTCAGGTAGGTCGTGGTGTTTAAACGATGCTCAGTTGGTATTAAGGGGCCCAAAGTGTGCCAAGAAAATATCCCCCACACCATTACACCACCACCACCACCAGCCTGAACTGTTGATACAAGGCAGGATGGATCCATGCTTTCATGTTGTTTACATCAAATTCTGACCCCACCATATGAAAGTGGCAGCTGAAATGGAGACTCACCAGACCAGGAAACATTTTTCCAATCTTCTATTGTCCAATTTCGGTGATCTGTGTGAATTGTAGCCTCAGTTTCCTGTTCTTAGCTGACAGGAGTGGCATCCGGTGTGGTCTTCTGCTAAGTCAAGGTTCGATGTGTTGTATGTTCAGAGATGGTATTCTGCATCCACTAAGGGTGCACGGGCACCACCTCCTCTATCCACGCCACCCCCTATATGATTAATAGATAGATTTATGCATAGCATGAATCCATCCACGGCCGCCGCGGCCACCCCCTATTTATGCATCCGGCCCCTTTCAGGACACTGGGCGCATGAATTACAGCGGCGGGGTGTTTTTTTGAAGCACCTGTTTAGAGCCAGAGGCTCTAAAAGGGTTCAAAATAGGGTGGACTTGAGGTGCACAGCATTGCCCTCGGAGCCCACCCAGGTGTGTTAGAAAAGCAAATGAATATTTACTTTTCTAACACTGAATCGCCACTCCGCCAATCAGGAAGCGGCTAAAGGTCAGGTGATCCTATTGGATGCATAGGAAGAGGGGGATGCACGACGGAAGCCGCCGTGATCCACACCACAGGAGGAGAAAGAAAGCTGCCGGACAAGCTGCCCACCCGCTTCCTAGATGGGGTAAGTGCAAGGCTTCGATGTCCCAACTGTCCTCCTGGGGGAGGGGTTGCTGCTGCGGCCCGGCCAGAGGGGGGGGGTAGCTGTTTGCCGCCCCTTCAAAAGAAAAAATCACCAGCCGCCACAGCTTGGTTGTACCAAGTGGCTATTTGAGTTACTGTTGCCTTTCTATCATCTCCAACCAGTCTGCCCATTCTCCTTTGACCTCTGACATCAACAAGGCATTTTCCTCCACACAACTGGAATATTTTTCGGACCATTCTCTGTAAACCTAAGAGACGGCTGTGCATGAAAATCCCAGTAGATCAGCAGTTTTTAAAATATTCAGATCAGCCCGTCTGACACCAACAACCATGCCACGTTCAAAGACACTTAAATCCCCTTTCTTCCCCATTCTGATACTCGGTTTGAAATTTAGCAAGTCGTCTTCACCACATCCAGTTGCCTAAATGAATTGAGTTGCTGTTATGTGATTGGCTGATTAGCAATTTGTGTTACCAAGCAATTGAACAGGTGTACCTAATAAAGTGGCCCGTGAGTGTATGTTAAAAGGTAACTGTAAGAGGGGCTTCAGGGGTTGTTGTTAATCTCCCTTAACCCTTTCGCTGCCATGTCCATGCGTCATGTTCTTCCCTAGCTTGTGACTGGAAGACAATCATTTCTACTACTACTAACTTGCTACTATATAGCTTTTCAAACCCTGCCCGCAATTTTTTGTAGTAATAATTTATAAGGGAAGATAAAGGAAGAAATTCAACTGGAGTTTGCTTTGAGAGAAATAAAAATCACTTTTATTGATCACATAAAATGTCTTCCACAACGGTATCCCATAATCACAGGATCCAATGGGCAAACTGTCAATACATCACATTAAAGTGAATAAAAAAAAAAAAGAGCTGGCGCAATCCGTAATAATATCAATGAGGACCAAAAGATTCATAGAAAAAAGCTTGCAATAAGAAAAAAAAATCCCTTTCTTATTTTTATAATAGAAGCCTCTCTAAAACTCTACTGTTCGAAAAACTTACATATTTCATGCCAGACAGTCATAGAGTTTCTACAGATGATGGGAAAATTGCGAGTAGGTCTGAGAAAAGTGGTGCTTCAAAAAAGCCTCCGCAAGATAACAGAGCAGGACTGATGATAATTGGCACAACTACGTCAATAATGAATATACAGGTCTCCTTTTGGAAAATCACTTTTAGGCTATATTCTTGTATTTTGAAGCACCACAGTACTCCCTGGAGCTACCTAATTGGATGTTTGTAAATCCCCCCCAAAAAAAGAAAAACGCCTAAACCTCGCCGTATACTAGCAAATTTTCCTACGAATGTTTGTGCAAAAATTCTCAGTTGAAGATTCTAATGCCCCGTACACACGGTCGGATTTTCCGACGGAAAATGTGTGATAGGACCTTGTTGTCGGAAATTCCGACCGTGTGTAGGGCTCCATCACACATTTTCCATCGGAATTTCCGACACACAAAGTTTGAGAGCAGGCTATAAAATTTTCTGACAACAAAATCCGTTGTCGGAAATTCCGATTGTGTGTGCACAAATCCAACGCACAAAGTGCCACGCATGCTCAGAATAAATTAAGAGACGAAAGTTATTGACTACTGCCCCGTTTATAGTCCCGACGTACGTGTTTTACGTCACCGCGTTCAGAACGATCGGATTTTCCGACAACTTTGTGTGACCGTGTGTATGGAAGACAAGTTTGAGTCAACATCCGTCGGAAAAAATCCATGGATTTTGTTGTCGGAATGTCCGATCAATGTCCGACCGTGTGTACGGGGCATTAGACCGTTTTTTTTTTTTGGGGCATTATTGAGTCATCTAATTTTGTATGAAGGCCCTAAAAATGTCATCCAAATCTACTATTTAAATGTACCCTTAAATGTAATAAACAGGTTTCCTTACATGACTGTTGTATAACAGATGTGTTTAACTCCCCCATAAACTATAACACCCCACTTATAACCTTATTCATTAACCGAGACCACACCGTGCTCTTGGGGTAACAAAGGCCGTAGCAGCCTACTTTATTTAACAAATATAATGACTCAAGTCTCAAAACATATAAAACGTATAAGTAGAAAAAAACATATCTGTTATAAAACCTATGAAATCTAACGTTGGTCTGAGCAGGAAATTAGTAAACCTCTGTGTTAATAAACCTTCTTGCACTGCAGCCCCTCTCCAATGTATTATACCTGCCTCAAGCCGACAAGCTGGCTCAAAGACTACCCCTGACCGCAGTGCCCCATTATCACTTCCCGGCTAACCTCCATTAACCGGGAACCACCATCAGGACCCCTCCAACGATAGTCCCGATCTCATCCTTCTGATATCTTCTTTCCCTGCACAGACCAACATCCGCCACAGCAAACAAGGGTAATTCCCTTACCCTTGGATGCCCCTCCGCACCCGAAGTGCTCGCTGTATACCATCCTGAAGGCCCAAAGCCCACATGTCTATGCCTACCTCGTTTAAATGTACCCCATCTTTTTTCAAATACCTCCAGGTCTCAAACTCCAACTCTAGATGACGTATTGCCAACCCTCCCTTCTGTACCATGAATTTGCTCACCTCCCTATTAATCTTCCTCCTGGCTCTATTAATACCTTCCACTGATCTGGCCATTCTCCATGTCATACGCGCCATTATATCTGACCATACAACGACCATATCAGGAAATTGCTCCATCAAACGGTCAATATCTGATTTGATGTCTCGTGTAATGTCTAACATGGACCTAATCCCCAAATCATTGCCGCCCACATGTAATACTAACACATCAGGCGGTCTGTCCCTAGCTGCATAACGCTGCACCTCAGGAACCAACCGGCCCCATAACATTCCCGGGACTCCAAACCATTTTATGTAGGCTTCCTTTCTGTCAAAACCCAACTGCCTACCATCGTACCTCACGTCCCCTCTCCGTGCCCCCCAGCAGACATAGGAATGGCCCATGATCCAGACCATCCCGGTCGCCGCACCTGAAATTAAAAGGGCAAAAAACAACATACACTATAACATGACCATCATTTTCAAAAAAACACCATACCCGGGCAGACTGAAGAGTCCTGCCCACCTGATTGCCTCACAAACCTACCACTAGGTGGGGCCTAACGTAAGACCTGAACCTGTTCGACTCCCACCGCCCAATCCGCTTTACTGCCGCCATATCCATCCCTTGCCTCGCTGCCTCTGTTGCTGCTCCTATCCTGACTGAGTGGGATGAAAATGCTTTGCTATCCAAACCCAACTTCTCCAAGCATTTTCTAAATATAGCCCCAAACTGAAAAACGTGACAACGGCGTTCCATCCTCATGTACCAAAAACGCACCCAGCCCCGCCGGGCGAACCCTCATGAAAACCCTTACCGCCTCTATCGGGCATAAAGGCGAACCTGGAATTGGAAACACCTGTACTAACTTTCCCCTGCCCGCCTGATCTGTTTTTGATTTTCTCAACCACAAGGACAGCTTTCCTTTACAGCACTCCACCTCCTGGCTTCCAATTCCCCCTTGTACTTTCTTTGAAGGGCTGACCAGTTCCCCAATTCTAAATGCCCCAAAAAACGCCAACAAAAACGCGACTGTAAACAATTTTATCTCAAATTCCGATGAACACACCTCCCTCAACTTGGCTACTATACCCTTGAAAATCTCAAATTGTCCCCATGGAAACGCACCTTCAGATCCCTGAATAATGCTCCCCACAACTCCACTGCAAGCACTACTGGAAATAATTCCAACAGCACCAAATTCTTCGTGAAACCCACCGCTATCCAGGACTGTGGCCAGGGGCCTGCACTCCATTGCCCCTGGAAGAAAGCTCCAAAACCTGAAGACCCCGCTGCGTCCGTAAAGAGCTCCAGGTCGAAATTACTGACCGGTCCTGCCATCCATAATGCTCGCCCATTGAATGACTCCAGAAAGGTATGCCATACCCTCAGGTCATCCCTATGTGTCTTGACCAAGCGTACAAAATGTCTCGGGGACTTAATGCTACTCGTACTTGCTGCCAGCCGGCGACTGAACACCCTCCCCATAGGCAAAATGCGACAAGCAAAATTAAGCTTGCCTAAAACCGATTGCAATAAGCGCAATTGCACTTTTCGCAATCCAATCAGCCTCGCAATTTCTGTTTTTAGGTCTGCCAACTTTGCCTCCAGTAACCTGCATGCCATGGCCTCTGAATCCAGTACAATGCCTAGAAACGTGATGACCGTACAAGGTCCCTCAGTTTTTTCAGGCGCCAATGGAATGCCAAACCTGTCTGCTATGTGTTCCAGCGTTGCCAAGAGCACCGCGCAGATCCTGGACTCTGCTGGTCCTATGCATAGAAAGTCATCCAGGTAATGAATTATAGAATTCACACCCGAAACATCCCTTACCACCCACTCTACAAAAGAGCTGAATTGCTCAAATATCGCACATGATATAGAGCAACCCATCGGTAGGCATTGGTCGACGTAGAACTCATCGTCCCAATGACATCCCAGCAACCTAAAACTTTCAGGGTGCACTGGTAACAGCCTAAAAGCCGATTCTATATCAACCTTAGCCAACAGTGCCCCTTTTCCGTACCGGCGCACCCACCCTACGGCTGCATCAAATGACGTATATGTCACTGAGCATGCCCCCTGATCTATGGCGTCATTCACCGACCCCCCTTTTGGAAAGGACAGGTGATGGATGAGCCTGAATTTATTGGGTTCCTTCTTCGGCACTACCCCCAGTGGTGACACCACCAGATCAGCCAAAGGTGCCGACGAGAATGGCCCCGCCATCCTTCCCATTGCAACCTCCTTACGTAGTTTTTCACCAACCACATCTGGGTGTTGCAAAGCGGACCGGAGGTTGGGTGAAACGGGAGGAACTACCGCCAGTGAACAGGGTATTCGGAAGCCCACAGAGAAACCTTCTTCCAATAATTGCGCCGCTTTCCTATCCGGATACCTACCTAGAAACGGCCGCATCCTTCCCACTCTCACCGGAGTCCTCCCTCTTGTGTCCAGCTTCCCCTGCGCGACCCTTGCCTTGTTTGAAGCATCTGGATGCTGAATGGGCTCCAATGCACCCTGAACACTCATGCCTGAACCTACATGAATTTCCGAACTTGCATGTCCCTGTGTTATATTGCCAGCACACCCCTTTTTTGTTTCTGGCCGACTGTCCCTGTGCTGAAGGTCCACAGGCCCCCCCCCTGAAAAAACTGGTTCGGTGCCCGCGCAGTCGTCATTAAACGCATCCATAGGCTGATATCTTTGTGGTCCCATCGCAGCTCTTTTCGCACTGCCCTCCGTTGCCGAAACTGCTCATCATACCTCAGCCACGCAGTCCCGCCATAAACTCTATACGCTTCCCCAATAGAATCCTGATAGCAAAACAGCGCCGAACAATGTTCGGGCTGTTTTTCCCCAATAACACTTGCCATTATGGCGAACGCCTGCAGCCAATTGGTAAATGTACGTGGGATTAACCGATATCTCCTTTTTTCTTCGTCCTCTTTTTTGGAATCGTCAGGTTTTACTCTATCTACTCTAAATTGAATTTTTCCAAAGGGAGTAGAGAAAAAATCTCCACATACTCACCTTTCCACAGCTTCTCCCTGACCTCCTGCTTCAGATGCGCTCCTAACGGCCCTTCATAACACACATACACTTCACATTTTGCTGCATCCGCAATTCTAATTATATCCTGCCTCGCCACCGTCTCACTGGCCACAGCCGTCTTGTCTGTCCCCTGCGCAACGACCGTACTCACCCCTTCCTTGGCCGGCACCGTGCTGGCCCCTGTGACTGCTGTCATCTCTGTACTCACCCCTGACCCTGCGTTTTCCCCCGATCCTGCTAAAGGTGGGACCCAAGCTGCCGCTGGCCCCACTGCTGTGTTGCCGGCCTGCTCAAACTTCTGTACTAGCTCTTTGATTCCTTCCAAGAAACCCAATAAGCCCACAGCACCTACGGAGGTCTCCCCCGTCCCCCCCCTTGCTGTCCCAGACCCTGACCCACTGCTAGGCCCACTGCTCACTTGCAAACATGTCTCAGGTACAATAGCTGCTGACTTACCGGGCTGCATAGGTGTCGCCCCATCAGCCGACCGTCTGCCGTCCACTTCTGCTGTGCTCCCCGAACGGGGGGCCGCCTCTTCTTTGGACTCCGATCGATCGTCCGCAAGGTTCAGCACCATATCTTCCTCCTCTTCTGATGAGAGCCTACCAGGCCCGCTAGCTGTTGCTGTCGCAGACATCCTCTCCCTCCTCTGAGCAGCGCGTCCGTGTGGCGACTTTTGGACAGCCTTACCAGGACCGGTGTGCGGTACCACAGTCCTGGCGGCCTCCGATCTCCCCTTCCTCTGCTCCCTCTGTCCACGATCGGGCCGCTGGGGATCTCCTGCCGCTGTAGGCCCGGAGCTCCCATCTGCATCCCTCCTCTGCATCTGTCCCTGTTCCATCTCTGGTAGCCTGGGGGCGGGGCCGGCGCGCTCGCACTCACCGCCTCTGCTAGGCCTCAATGCGGCCCTGTCCTTCCCCTGCCTTGTGCCGCATGATCTGGTTTCCCGATCGGTTGTTCTCCCTGGGCTGCCGCTGTTCGTCCGTGCCGACCGTTTTGGAGGTGGGCCCGCCGCAGATCCCCCCCGGCTCCCCCCCCGACTGCCGCTGCGCCTCCGATCGTTGCTCCGGCGAATACCGCTCCGGTGGTCTGGCCCTGCGGGCTCTGGTAACACTCCTGTCCGCCTGCCCGGACGCCGCATCTGTCCTCATAAGTGCCGTACCTAAAGTCTCCTGAAGCCACTCGGGACCCCGCACTGCTGCCTCCTCTCTGAGCTGGGCCAAAATTCTCTCCACCTCTGCCATGCTGCTTCTCTCTGAACTTTCCCCCACGCTTTGGTGACTTATCCCAGGCGGGGCCCCCTTTTCAGTATTCACCCAGCCCCTCCCCCTCAGCTCTATACTCACCACCCTTTTAGTCTAGTTAATTCCCTGTTAACCCCGTCATGCCCGCCCTGCGCTTATTCACTTCATTGCTATTGCTCCGGGCTTTCTATATGCATGATTTTTTTGCATGATTTTTCTGAAACGAAAAACTACATTCACAGAATTCTCCTTCTAATTTTTTCTTTACTATAGTCAAAAATGAACGAGGATTTGACCTCACTAGCTATTAGAAGCCTAAGTGAACGTTCCGAAAATTAAATTTTTCACACAAAATCCTTCTACTCCAGGCTTGTAGGGGCTCAAGGTTTTTTTACCTTCATGAATTCTATGCATGAAGGTAAAAAACCTTCTGTGTGCAGCAGCCCCCCTTATACTTACCTGAGCCCCATCTCAATCCAGCGATGTGCACAAGAGCAACGTCTCTCCCAGATCTCTCCCTCCTCATTGGCTGAGACAGCAGGCTTCACTACAGTCAATCACAGCCAGTGAGCCAATGACGAGAGAGTGGGGGCAGGGCTGAGCCACGCTCTGTCTGTAAATAGAGTGCTTTTAATATCGCTTTAAGTCAACAGGTTTTGGGGGAATTCTCCCCATTTAATTGGTCCTGTTGACCATTGTCTCTTTAGCTTTCTGATTTAAATAACCTAACAGTAATGCCCCGTACACACGGTCGGACTTTGTTCGGATATTCCAACAACAAAATCCTAGGATTTTTTCCGACGGATGTTGGCTCAAACTTGTCTTGCATACACACGGTCACACAAAGTTGTCGGAAAATCCGATCATTCTAAACGCGGTAACGTAAAACACGTACGTCGGGACTATAAACGGGGCAATGGCCAATAGCTTTCATCTCTTTATTTATTCTGAGCATGCGTGGCACTTTGTCCGTCAGATTTGTGTACACACGATCGGAATTTCCGACAACGGATTTTGTTGTCAGAAAATTTTATATCCTGCTCTCAAACTTTGTGTGTCGGAAAATCCGATGGAAAATGTCCGATGGAGCCCACACACGGTCGGAATTTCCGACAACACGCTCCGATCGGACATTTTCCATCGGAAAATCCGACCGTGTGTACGGGGCATTAGTCTGACAAGCGCTCTAAAGCGGATGGAAGAGTAATTTAACAAGGTTTGGTTCTACTGGCTAGAGTACTTCTGAATTTGACCACAAATTGGTGGGCCATTCGCCTCCTCTATCCATGTATTACCCTGGTGGGAATGAGTAAGTAAGGTTGCCCGCGGGCCCGACCTGGTTGCCTGAGGAGTTGCCCCCCTGATATGACTGGGGCTTCAGGGCTATTTCTGCCACGATAATGCTGGCTTGGAGGGGGGGGCGGGTCTAGTTGCGACCCTACCTATCCTTTCTATACTTACTTCCTACCTTCCTCCTTCCCTGGGGATCCACTACAATGCCATGGTACATCCCAGCAAAGACAGGGGACGCGTCCTTTGCCTGCACCGCATGGTGCCGCTGCAGGTACCCATTTTGTTGTTCATATGTTTATCCAACGGTATGCCTAGTGATCTTGTCTTTTAACTCCAATTCTATGCTGTAAGGGTCCCGGGGCCCAATTCCGGTTGTTGCTACATCCTGGTTCCTTTTTTCAGCCAACATAGGGTGTTTTATTACTGTGCTTTTTTTGTTATATTGGTTTTTTCTCTCCTGTGTACATTTTTTTTTAACTGACTGCTAAAAAATATTAAATGAAGAATGCAAAAGAAATTGTTTTATTTATTTTCTAAGTTCCTTGGAGGACTTTCTCTTTCATTTCTCCTCCCTGAGATACTCAGGAAACAAAGGAAAAACTCCAAATGAGAAGTCAGAGTAGTAGGTGTCTCCATTGAAAGATTTTCCCTTACTACCTGTTCCAATAACAACTGTAAAATTTTCAATTTTCCATCTCCTTTTGTCCTGGTGACCACTGATACAGTAGTGAAGATCAGCGATTCACCACTGCAACTGGTCTTTTTGGTTCTACATGATCCTGACCCTGGGATGATTCCCCTTATGGATTAGGAAGTGACACCCTCACCCGAAGAAGGACCCACCCACTCTTCAGTGAGGAAGCAAGACTTGGGAGTCAGCATGTCATGTGACCAGAAATCTAGGTAAAAATTTGGTAAACTGAGTATATATTTTTAAAATTAATATTAATAATGGAGTGATTAGCCAGTTTTACCATGGCTATGTTACGTTTTTTTGTTTTTTTTCGAGATGTGCAAAAGGAGATCACACAAAAAAATGTAGGTAAAATCGAACTATTTATAACTGGGTTTCTCAACCAGGGTTCCATAGAACCCTAATGCCCCGTACACACGGTCGGACATTGATCGGACATTCCGACAACAAAAGGATTACCTCGGATTTTTCCGACGGATGTTAGCTCAAACTTGTCTTGCATACACACGGTCACACAAAGTTGTCGGAAAATCCGATCGTTCTGAACGCGGTGACATAAAACACGTACGTCGGGACTATAAACGGGGCAGTAGCCAATAGCTTTCATCTCTTTATTTATTCTGAGCATGCGTGGCACTTTGTGTGTCGGATTTGTGTACACACGATCGGAAATTCCGACAACGGATTTTGTTGTCGGAAAATTTTATAGCCTGCTCTCAAACTTTGTGTGTCGGAAAATCCGATGGAAAATGTGTGATGGAGCCCTACACACGGTCGGAATTTCCGACAACAAGGTCCTATCACACATTTTCCGTCGGAAAATCCGACCCTGTGTACGGGGCATAAGGTTCCTTCAGATGTTGCTAGGGGTTCCTTGAGCAATTTCTGCCTCTCGGATAAGTTCCCACTGACAAGAAAGTTCCTTTTAGCTATCTGTAGGGAAGTTATTCTTCACAATGACCACAAGTGTAAGGAGCATTCTTCCCGTTGACCATCACACTAATGTATCATGAGTTGTAGATATAATAATTTTTAGCAGAGGTTCCCCGAGACCATAAAGTTATTTAAAGGGTTACTTTGTGCTGAAAAGGTTGAGAAAGGCTGATATATAACATTTAATTAAGAAATTACAGATAAAGAATAAAGATAACAAATGTAATAATATTGGAAAATTTAACAGGAATACTAAGCTATAGATGCCTTTAGGAGTCCCCCTTATGGCTTAGCATGATGATCAAACCAGACTCATGCATAATGCAGCTCTGAGACAGGACCACCTTATTCCAACTTTGGCTGTAGTATATACAGGACTAGTGGGTAAGTAACAACCAATTATGACCCAGCAAAAATAGTATTAGCTTTTAAGGAAGAGAGCACATTCCTGAAGGGGCTTAGTAATGACATGCCTATAGCAGTGTTTCTCAACTCCAGTCCTCAAGGCACCCCAACAGGTCATCTTTTTAGGCTTTACATTATTTTGCACAGGTGATTCGATCAGTTTCACTGCCTTAGTAACTACCACAGCTGTTTCATCTGAGGGAAATCCTAAAAACATGACCTGTTGGGGTGCCTTGAGGACTGGAGTTGAGAAACACTGCCCTATAGTATGAAACCAGCTAAGGTGACCATCCTTTGGATTCATCCTTAGATATTGGTGAGCCAATAATGATAAGGAAATATGAAATTTCCCCATCATAGCTAGAGGGGGAAAATTGTTTGAATGAAAAGGAGGGGGGAAAGGGGTTGGGTGGTCTTCCCTGGCCATACTTAGATGTAAAGAGACAACGAGAACATACCGCTACCAATATAAACGACTCTGCAGTCACTATGCACAGCAAGCTCACTTTGCTCCAGTTTTATTTGTTTTAGTTTTCATGAGTCTCTGTTGCTCTCAATGCCTGAATGCTTAATTTGTCGCTTTGTTATGTTCAAAAATATTTCAGCTGCCGAAGTAACAAAATCACCATAATGGTATAAATAATAGAAAAAAAGAATGCCGACCACAGGCCTCCGTCATAGAAAAAGTCCCAGTCAATCGATTCCTCTCTTCCACCAGCAGATCGCCCCTTCCAATTACCAGCCCCCACAGTCGTCTCGTGAAGCCGCTTATCCAATTTCTCCAAAAGTATTCTGAAATCATTTTTTCTGCCGGCTGGAAAATGCAGTTGGCAGAAAAGAGGCTTTTTCTTCCTCTCCGCATACGTTATATCAATCATACAATCTTATTTTAAAAATATTTGTGAAATGCTTGTGAATTACTTATGCCTATGCATATTATGAGGGCCATCTTCAATGCTTATTTAGCATAAAAGTAATATCAGAACAAACTCAATATATGATTCTGCAAAGAAGTGTAGAATAACTTCTACTCTAAGAATTTCCACTTGACATTCTATTTTCTTCTGTACTTGGCTATTTTTCTGTAAATATATTCCGGTAATGTAGGGACAGTGGTCTGGTAAAGGCCATCTACCTTTCAGTAAAAAGTCAACACATCTGCTGCATTGGAATATTGTATAATGGCCAATTCAAGGAAACATTGAATTTACTACGATGAGATTTCCTAGAATGTATTATACAATTCTTGATTTCTATGATGCAGCTTCCTTTAAAATCTTTAAACAATGAAATAAAATAAAATAATAGCACTGGACTTGGCTATCTTTGGCTATCTTCAGATTGGTGGTTGTTCTCAAATTAATCTTGGCGACTCAGAGAACACAAAGGTTGAGGGATTGGTCCCACGGGAGTGGCAAACACCCAACCTGAGAGGTTTATTTTATTTTTTTATTATTATTTATTTAAGTATGCGATAGGACATAACAGTATGACATAAGAATTCACGGCCGATGAAATCCAAATATAAAAAGTAATACAACTACAACAGGTATCAATGGATTTCAATGAGATAACAGACAAGTTTCCACCACTACAATATAAAGTATCCGTAAATTGCAGGCCATAGCCTCTACAACAAATATATCCTGTATCTGGTCTTGTAGTGTGACGGAAAAAAAATATAGAAACTTAATAGGCATGAACATACCAGGAAAGATAAAGAAAAACACTAGCTAGCAGATACCGGACCACCTAAAGGTAAGGAACAAAACGTGGACCTTACATGATATGGGTCTTTCTGTCCCATCCTCGCAGTAGCTGCATCCAGTGATTAATGCATACCGAGTGATTTTTTTCTGAATATTGGAGGAAAAAGACGACACCCAAGGTGTCGAGGGAGGAAATAGGAAGAAAAGATAAAAGAGGAGAAGTAAGGGAACAGGGAGGGAAGGGTGCTTCAGCGGAGTTGGTGGCGCGAGGCGTTAAAATCCCATGGTGGGATCAGTTTAAGAATAGGTCAAATACTCACCTGAGAACTGGAACATGTCCCAGCATAGCCAGTGTGTGTTATGTTCATCCGTTCTATCCCTGAGGGCAGTTATCAGGGCTTCCATCTGCTGAATGTCGTTCACCCTGGCTGAGAGGTTTTGAGTGAACAGAAGGGATCAAGTACCAAATGATCAATTGAAGGTAGACTACCTTCAGATTCAGATTGGCGATTGTTCTTTTCAAATGAATCTTGGCTACTCAGAGAACACAAAGTAGAGGGAAGGGTCCCACAGGAGTGGCAAACACCCAACCTAAGAGGTTTTGAGTGAACAGAAGGGACCAAGCGCCAAATGATCAATTCAGAATCTGAAGCAATCCTGCTAAAATAATTTCCAGATCAAAAATTCCTGAGAAAAGAAGTATTATACTTGCCTCTCCAGAGGCCTCTGTCCCCTACCTTCCCTCCTTTCCAGTCTTTCAGCCTCCTTTATTGTCTTCGACATTTGAGACTTCCAGGACTTGTCAGAAGCCCCTGTCTCCGGCCATGTGCCATGGTTACTTCCTCTGACCCCTATGTTCCTACAGGACACTGCAGTGACCGTGGGCTTGGATGAAGGACCCACAGACAACAGGCGCAGTACAGCATCCAACAGTCCTGGAAGTGGTGAATGCCGAAGATGTTAACAGATTCTACAGAATGGAGGAAAGGCAGGAGACAAGACCACCAGGTGACTTTCATATTCATTTTTTTTGGAAATTGTCTGAAGCTGCCCATAGATGTTCCCATTTTTTTCATACAACCAGCAGGTTGAATGAAAAAAACTGACCCAGTTTCCCCATCTACACATTTTGGGAGAATAGGGAAATCCTTCTCATTGTGTCTATAGCCTATGGTGCTGATCGAACAGAGAAAATCTGACGGGACAGTTGTACAGAAGTCAATCGGTAGATCGACTTCTGTACAACCAGAGAGCCCTTACATGCATCAAGATTTGGCCTATTCAGCAGGAAATTTTGATGCTTGTATGGCTGGCTTTAGTCACTTTAAAGTATATATAAAGCCAACATTTTTTTAATTTATTTTTTAACGATTTTACTTTTGTCATGGTTCCTACCATGGCATGCAAACAGCCAGGCATGGTCACCCCCCAGGTGGCTCAGGGAGGTATTGAACCCATGACCTTCTGTGTACAGCTCCTGCTGTATTGCCTCTGAGCCACACCTCAGCTCATTATTCAGCCTGGTTTCCAGCTATGCCTTGTCCTGCATGCAGCACTGAGGGCTATATTCTGGATCTTGCTTTGCAATTAGCACTTGTCACTCGTGGTTCAGCTGAGGCAGTTTATTAAATCAGCTGGGTATAAAACACTGCCATACCCTGAGGGCTGGTCAGTTCATTGTCTCTGGTATTGCCAAAGGTTCCTGTTTTTCCTGTGTTCTTATTTTCAAGTTTCAATGTTCCAAGACTGACCCCGGCTTCTGACCCTGGCTCTGTTGCTCGTTAACTCTGACTTCTGGAATCCCTGACTACGTGGCTTCACCTCAACAATCCTTTGGTAAATTCCCTGTCAAGCCCCCATGCTCAGATTCACAGCCCAGGTAGCCTTTTACCTAGTTACCGTGGGCTGTGTGTATTTGCAAGGGTGAGCATACATCTCTGCACTATGGACTCCAACCAAGGTATGCCGTTACAACTTTTTGGTGAATTAGGGAAGGATTATCAGGTTTTTATTGATGTCTGTGTCTCTGCTGGGAGGATTTACCTCCAATTAAAAGTAGAATTCCTGACCAACACTAACTAGCTTTCCCCCTCTTGCTACCTATGCTGACCAACCGGTGTGAAAAAAAAAATGTGTATACTTACCTATTTTCTGCCTGCTCCGATCCGGCCATGTGATCCGGCTCCCCTGTGTCAGTCAGCGGTGGCTGCAGGGGAGATGAGGGAGCTCCAACACCGGCTTGGACATCACTATGGGTGACATCACTGCTCCTGGAATTCCCAGCTGTTGTCAAGTGCACTCTCCCTTGCAGCCACCGCTTGCTGACACAGAGGATCATGTGACCGGACCGGAGTGGGCTAAAATGAGGTAAGAATACACATTTTTATTACACAGGTTAGTCTGCATATGTAGCAGGAGGCGAGAGAGGACATTTTTTATGGCTAGTTAGTATTAGGTAGGTGTTGGCTTGTGTAGCAGAGGGCAGGACAGAAGAGGGCTTGAGGGTCTTTTTGGATATAGGGAATATCCAACTTAAAGTGGTATTAAAGGTTCGGCTTAAAAAACAAAAAAAAAAAAACAAACATGTTATACTTACCCGCTCTGTGCACAGAGCAGCCCCGATCCTCTTCTTCTCGGGTCCTCCGCCGCCATTCCTGGCTCCTCCCCCCCATGCCGCTTGCTTTTGAGCCATGCACATGGAGCTGCGGCTTGGTCCCCACCCCCTGCTCTCTTCCCATTGGCTCACTGGCTGTTATTGACAGAAGTGGGAGCCAATGGCTCCCGCTGTCTCAGCTATTGAGAAGAGGGAATCCCACTTTAAACTCTTACTTGAACTTTTTTAACTTCCTAGTGAAATAAGTTTTCAGTCTTCCAGCCAGACTCATGAGGTAAGCAACTTCCATCCAAAAATAATGACCTTTTGCACCAAGGCAATTCAAGCTTTAACTCTGGGTCTGTGTTTCCTAAATGAAATCTTACTAATTGGATTCATTATTGGCATTAAAATGCAAGACATGCACCATTAGATGTTTAATAGGTTATAGTGGGCCGGCAACCAATACATATATTAGGAACTATTACCATCTCACACTTTAATTTGTGTAGCATGATCTGTCGGAGGAGAGAGATAATCTTGCTGGAGACAGGAAAACAGAAATAATTAGCTGTCGGCTAAATGAGTTCTTGCAATGAGATTAGTTATTGCATTATAAAGATGTTCCTTGTCGTGCAAGCGGTACACAGCTTTCTACGTATCATCTGATTAGCGGACGTTTAGGTCAGGGGTTGGCATTTTCAGGTCCAGCAGTCGACAGGCAGACTTGCTTTCCTGGATAATCCTTCCAAATGTCCGTATATTAAAGACTTTAAAACAACGGTTTAGAAATTAGTTTCTCAAGCCTTAATATAAAGCCAATATGGTTTTGATATGTGTAAGTTAAAGTGGATGTAAACCAGAATTTTTTTTTTTTTTTATTAAGGCTTGCACCTTGTACAGTATAGGATTTCATGTCATCTGTGCCAGGTCTTGCCACGAAGAGTTAATCCAGCTCTGAGCAATCCTCTTATCTTTTTTCAGTAAGATAAAAACTGACAGTGTCAGGGCTGGGCTCAGCCCTTCCTTCTCAGAGCTTGCCGCTCAGCTGTCGGATAATTGCTAGCTTCTATCTCTCCACAGTTACTCAGCTGTTGATATCCTGCTTCTCAGTCCTGCCTACTTAAGTCGTCCAGTCCAGAGGATCTCTGCCTTTGCCTTGGTCAACATCACAGAAACTATCTCCTGCAATCCTGTTCAAGACTTGCTTTGCTGACATCCCTTCTGGCTCCAGATCCTGCTTGCTGTCCCACTACATTGATCCCTGACTTCTGGCTTGGCTGACTATCCGTTCCGGTTACTGAACTTTGGCTATGTTTTGACTACGTTTGTTCTTTTTACTTTTATTATTAAACAAGTGTGATTTAACTGTACTTCTGTCTTGGCCTGATTTCATGATTTCTGACAGACAGACAGAGAAATAGGAGTCAGTTCTTCCCCCTTGCTGTGAGTGACAGGTGATTTACATATCTCATGCACGAGTGTGAGAGAGGCATTCTGTATACTTCAGATCCCCCCCCCCTCCTTTCTTCTCCAGCTCTCCCAGGATTGGCTGCTCTATACCTCAGCATGATTGGGCATGTTGAAGTCATGTGGTGACTGCATGTTAGTGATCATAGCAGAAGTTCAGTGTAAGAAATACACAGGAGAAAATGCATTATGACAAGGAGAGTAGAGGTGGGCGGGGAGTCTACTGACATCACGACTCCACCCACCGAGCTCCGGGCAACAGACCCGCCCACAGAATCTGCAGTTTTCTGGGTCTCATAACAGACGGAGGGGAGACATTTGACAGGTGGCATGTATATCCTTATAGATAACCACTATGGCAGTAGTTTAGAAAGGTTGAGAATGGGTTTACATCCACTTTAAAAGTCAATAGCACAGCAGACCAATGACTTAAATTAATAAAAAAAAAAAAAGACTACCATATGCTCACCCTTGCTTTTTTACTCCATTTAAGATGCACTATATTGTCAAAAGTATTGAGACACCTGCCTTTATATGCACATGAACTTTAATGGCATCCCAGCAGTGGTGGCCTGTCTATTAGAGGCGCACGGGTGCCACCCCCCCATCCATTCGGCCCCCTGACCTACATACAAGGCACTGGACAATGGATTCCAATGGGGGGGTTTGAAGCACATGATTAGAGCCAGAGGCTCTAATAGGCTTCGGAAAAGGGTGGGCTCGGGGCACAGGGCACTGCGCCCACCCAGTTGTGTGACAATAGCAAATGAATATTTGCTATTTTCACACTAAATCTCCTCCCCACCAATCAGGAAGCGGGTCGTGAGACCCATTTCCCGATTGGCCAAAACATCAGGTGATTCTATTTGACTCCTAGCGCCTAGGAGGAGGAGAGAGGAAATCGCCATGCTGGAGGAGAGGTCATCGGAGCCCCATCATCATGGGGAAAATGGGGTATGGTATTGTTCAGGAGGTCTTCCCCCCCTTCCTGGCCTGCTGGGTTACATGCTCAGATAAGGGTCTGGCATGGATTTTGGGGGGGCCCCACGCTGTTTTTGTTTAATTGTTGATGTGGGGTTCCCCTTAAAGCCTTCCTGCTGATTGGAAAGCTCAACCTCTGAATCAGCAGGGTGCATGTTGGATCTCTGCAGAGAGAGACCACTGCTTCCACACTAGACATGTGCAATTGGTTTTGTTTCAAATTAGTTTTTTAACAAATTTCAACAAATTTCTTAATTTGGAAACATCTCAAGTAACTAAAACCCATTTAACAAATGTTTCCGTATATTTGTAAATTCGAATATTTAAGAATTTGTAAATTCGTAAATTCAGAAATTCGAAAATTCGTAAATTCAAAATGTGAAAATTCGAAAAAATCTGAAATAATAACTAACTATTAAATTATAGGTGTTGGAATTTCCTTTCAAATTAGTGAATGTAACGAATTCGAATTTATCCGAAGTTACGAATTATCCGAAATAATAATAATAATAATCATAAAAAAACCCTTTTTATTCAATATTATTTATTATTAATTAGTTCCGTTCCATTTGTTTAGATGCGGCATTTGTTATTTTGGATAATTTGTAACTTCGGATAAATTCGTATTCGTTGCGTTCACTAACAGCCAAATTTGAAAGGAAATTCCAATACCTATAATTTAATAATTAGTTATTATTAGTTAGTAAGTTATTATTTAGAGTTTTCGGATTTACGAAATTACGAATTTATGAATTTATGAATTGTCGAATTTACGAATTTTCAAATATCCTAATTTCCGAATTTATGAATTTACTAATTTACGAATTTTCGAATTTTCGAATTTACAAATTTTTTGAATTTACGAATTTTTGAATTTGCGAATTTTACGAATTTTCAAATTTACAAATTTACGAATTGCGATCATAACGAATGACCCAAAGAACAAAAAAAAAACGAATGAAACAAAAACAAACTAATTTTTCGGCAGTGCACATGTCTATTCCACACAGAGAGCAAGAGTTTCTTCTCTACAGCATGCTCTGGCATGGGACAGGCTTTTCTACTCTCCTACTGGTGCGACTGAACTGTAAGAATTGGTTGTGAAGCAACTAGAATGTTTTGAGTTGATTTAAACTGAACGGTCAATTGGGTTTTAATTTTCATATGCTTGCACTGGCAAACATAAAGGCTGCATTCACACCTGAGCATAGCGTCTTTCAGCGCTTTTCCGGCGTTTTTTCGCTTTTTTTTTTTTCCGTTTTTGCGCGTTTGTATGCAGCGTTTTTGGGCTTTGCCGTTTTTTTATTAGCCAATAGAGAAAACTATTCTCTGTTGCATCATTTGTTGCTAGGTATTTCAGCTTGTTTAGCTTTTCCATTTGCTTTTATTTCTTCTTTTATTATTATTCATTTATTATAAAGTTTTTTCCTTAGGGTAAGGGGTTCAGGTTATTTATTATTATTATTTTTTTTTATTAGTATTATACAAATAAATACATGTAAAATAAATACACAAATAAATAAAAATCATAAATAAAAAATAAATAAATTCAAAAAATTAATACTAAGTAACAATAAATAATTAACCCTTAGAAAATAAAATAATAATAAATAACTAAACACCCTAACCCTAACACAAACATAAAAATAATAATAATAATTATTATTATAAATGTATTTTTTGTTTAAGTTTGGGTGTTGTTATATTATTATTATTTTTTATTAATAATAATGTAATGTAATATTTTTAAGGTTCGAGGTTAATTATTATTTATTATTACATATTATTAATTTATTTTACTTATTTATGATGATTTTTAGTTATTTGTGTATTTATTTTACATATATTTATTCATATATTATTACTATTTTATTCTTTCCATTTTTCATTTGAGCAGAAAATCGCAAAAACGTGCGACAAAATGCATGAATACGCACAAAAACTCTGAGGTGTGAATGGGGCCTTAAGCCGCATACACACGACCGGACTTTCCGACGGGAAATGTTCGATGACAGGCTGTTGGAGGAAAATCCGACCGCGTGTACACTCCATCGGACAATTGTTGTCGGACTTTCCGCCAACAAATGTTGGCTAGCAGGTTTTCACATTTTCCGCGGACAAATGTCTGTTGTCGGATTTTCCGAGCGTGTGTACACAAGTCCGTCGGACAAAAGACCAAAGTACAAACACGCATGCTCGGAAGCAAGGATGAGCCAGAAGCAGTCGCTCTTGTAAACTAACGTTCGTAATGGAGAATTAACATTCGTGACGCGCCAGATTATGAAATCTCGAAATGCAGCGCACAATTCTCTTCTTCTTTAATGGGATAATAATGAAGCTGCTTTGCTGGTGATACTGATGGAGTTATTGCAAACAAATTTTCAAAGGCTTTTTTTTTCTAGTGATATCAAGAATAATATTATTATGCTTTTTTTTTTTTTTTTGGTCAAGGTACCACAACACCATTATCCTGTAGTTATTAAGACCAAACATACCAAGATGATGATGATGAACTATGTTGGTGTCCCTTGTTAATTTTGCATTGTATTTTTTTAAATGTAACTGCCTACTCCCAAACTGTCATTTGTAGTAAAGCACATAGCCAAGTATTATTCTCCACAATTTTTTTTTATTGTGCATTAAAAAAAGAAAACAAATAAAATTAGACATGCTATCTGCCAAAAGAACTTAACCAAAAAGTGCATTCTATGCATCCAAAAATATAGAAAATCTACCAAATTAAATCATTATTATTCAACCAAAAAAGTAAAATAAAAGCCTCATGCATGTGTCCTGCTTCTTAATATAGGGGGTCAACAATGCCAAGAGTTGGTGAAAGCAGGGGTCCGTCATCCGAAGATAATTCCGAAAATCATCCAGATTATTCTCCTGGAGCTCCCGCAGCAAAGGCATATAACATAATTGGTCACGATTAATAAAGCAACCAATTTTTAGTCCAAGAAATCCTCCTCCTCCTGTTCCTGGACTGGACTTGGGTCAAAGCAATAACTCCAAGGCCAATAATAAATAACACGTTATCTCCTCTGATTCCGCAACATGGCTGGTTGACGAACGGCCGTTCAGAAACGAACTGAAAAGTGCAAAATGAAAAGCTCGAACCAACGCTCACCAAACTTCCACTAACATGAAATTAGCAGAAGGAACCCAAAGGGTGGCGCTAAAGCGCTGAAAAACAACGTAGTACGTCAGTACGTTCGTGTTTGTTGGCCGACAATTCCTTGCCGTTTGTATGCAAGACAAGTTTGGGCCAACGCCCTTCGGACAAAAGTCCACGGTTTTGTCGGCCAACAATCCGATCGTGTGTACGAGGCTTTAGAGTTTGGAATCGGATTTATTTGTTGTATGTATTTGTTTATTTACCTATAGATTTCTAATAATTACTCGCCCAAGAAAGATGAATGAATTGGCCACCTCAAACGGCTTTGATGAACTACAACGCTGTATCGGAGGCGATTTTTTTCCGTTTAGAACTTCAGCAGTCCATCATCTTCAGGAAACGAAGATGAATGCTCCGTTCCGATTGCTTTTTTTGCTCTGAAGATTGATCTACAGAGGCAGAAATGTGTAACTGTTACCATCAGTAAGCAATTACAAAGCAATTATGTGCTAAGGATTACAATATCCGCACACTTCATACTGTACTTGCAGGCTAAATGAAAGGCTTAGCAGTTATCAAATGTGCCAAAAGCAGATAATTTAGTCATCCCGGGCTGCATTATTTATCATAAATCGCTCATACATCACAAATTATTCCAAACACCCTTTCACATTGGGAATTCTATTTGAATATGTCTCTAGTCATTTATCATAAGAGGCAGCGGCAAAGCTTTGAGATTGGGAAGTAAAAATTAACTGCCTCTCATTTTCCGCTTCCATCTACGAAAAGGCAGTTTTTAATTCCAAGCCCTAAAAGTAAAGTATGTTGGTAACTTTGAAATGAATTGCGTTACATTTAAATGAACGCCACTTGACAATGTTCAATATTACATTTGTAATTGTTTTTTTTTAATACTAAATGTTTCAACAGCAGTCATCTGAATCTCTCCAGGAAAAGAACATTCAAAGGGAGAGGTTTACTAAAAAGTACTCAGCTTGTTCAGCCTAGGTTCACACTAGGAACCGCATGTGAATCGCATTGCATTCCTGTGCAATTTACATGTGATCCTGTGCAGTGTGATTTGAGCCCATTCACATCGAATGGCTTAAATCGCACCGCATCGGCACAAAAATGTGGCGGCGGCATTTTTGGTAATGCATTATACCGGATCAGGGGCGGATCCAGAGTCTAGTCTCGGGAGGGGCACTGCCAGAAAATATGTTTTTTTTTGCAGACAATTTGTCCGGGCAATGGCTGGTGTTAGCGCTTCAATCATCACAGCACCATGGTTGATATGGTGTCAGGATGATTGAGGCGCATTTCTATTACTACATTGTAATATAAAATGAAATAGTTCAACTCACCAGATGCAGCTTGTCTCTTGTCACCGCCGCCTGCCACCAGATGCAGCTTGTCACCGCCGCCTGCCACCAGATGCAGCTTGTCACCGCCACCTGCCACCAGATGCAGCTTGTCACCATCACCTGCCACCAGATGCAGCTTGTCACCGTCACCTGCCACCAGATGCAGCTTGTCTATTGTCACCGCCACCTGCCACCAGATGCAGCTTTTCACCACCACCTGCCACCAGATGCAGCTTTTCACCGCCACCTGCCACCAGATGCAGCTTGTCATCGTCACCTGCCACCAGATGCAGCTTGTCACCATTACCTGCCACCAGATGCAGCTTGTCTCTTGTCACCTCCACCTGCCACCAGATGCAGCTTGTCACCGTCACCTGCCAACAGATGCAGCTTGTCTCTTGTCACCGTCACCTGCTTTCAGATGCAGCTTGTCACGGTCACCTGCTACCAGATGCAGCTTGTCACCACCATCTGCCACCAGATGCAGCTTGTCACCGTCACCTGCTACCAGATGCAGCTTGTCACGGTCACCTGCTACCAGATGCAGCTTGTCACCGTTACATGCCACCAGATGCAGCTTGTCTCTTGTCACCATCACCTGCCACCTGATGCAGCTTGTCACCGTCACCTGCTACCAGATGCAGCTTGTCACCGTTACCTGCCACCAGATGCAGCTTGTCTCTTGTCATCGCCACCTGCCAGCAGATGCAGCTTGTCACCGTCACCTGCCAACAGATGCAGCTTGTCTCTTGTCACCGTCACCTGCTTTCAGATGCAGCTTGTCACGGTCACCTGCTACCAGATGCAGCTTGTCACCACCACCTGCCACCAGATGCAGCTTGTCACCGTCACCTGCCACCAGATGCAGCTTGTCACCATCACCTGCCACCAGATGCAGCTTGTCACTTGCCATGTCACCTGCCACCAGATGCAGCATGTTACTTGCCACCGTCACCTGCCACCAGATGCAGCTTGTCACTTGCCACATTACTTGCCACCAGATGCAGATTGTCACGTCACCTGCCACAAGATGCAGATTGTCACTTGCCAGTGACCCAGAGTGAGGGCGGACAATGAGAGATGATGTAATCTCTCTGCTGCCCGCAGCTGCACAGTGAGGGCAGACCTGTGGTGATGCAGGGCAGGCGGTGAGAGATGATGTCATCTCTCTGCTTGCTCACCTGCATGCTCACTGTCTTGCCTTCCCACTCACCCACCGGCCCACTCAGCCACTACTGAACTAAGACTGCTGCACTTTATAAGGTTCTGAATAGAGATGGGTCAAACATCCCCCATTCGGTTCGCACCAGAACTCCTGAACAGGGGAAAAGTTCTGCCCCGAACAGTAAACTCTATTGAAGTCTATGGGAGCTGAACATGAAAAATCAAAATCCCCATTTTGAAGGCTTATATGCAAGTAATTGGCCATAAAAGGGGTATGGGGGTCTGGGTATTGACCTGGGGGACATGTATCAATGCAATTTTTCTTTTTAAAACAATAATTTTGTTCAGGAGCAGTTATTTTAATGATGCTTAAAGTGCAACCAAAAAATTAAAAACCCCTTTAAATTTAGTGCCTGGGGGGTCCCCTTAGTCTGCCCGCAAAGTAGTGCATCTGTAGCATGCATGGAACAGGCTACAGAAAAAATGAATTTTTTAAAGAAAAAAAACAAGTCAAATCACATTTAAATTGACCCGTGGTTGCAATTGGTGGCACTGACTATTTTAAAAAAGAAAGAAAGAAAAAAAAACGGCGTGGGGTCCCCCAGTCCATACCAAACCCTTGACATATACAAGTCAAAAATATTGCCCCCCCCCCCCTGCATTTTTATCACATAATGCACCACTTTGCCCAGAAAATGGTTGCAATTGCAAATGTTTAGGCATTCTCATGTTTTTTTTTCTTTTGTTTGTATTGGTATGACACAAAAAAGTGGAGAAACAAAAAGCCAAATCTGACATATTCCACTCAAAACTCCAAAAATGGACTGGACAAAAACTTTGGCACCCTCAATTTAATCTTTGATAGCACACCCCTTGGAAAAAATAACTGAAATCAATGGCTTCCTGTAACCATCAATGAGTTTCGTACACCTCTCTACTGGAGTTTTCGCCAATTGCACCAGGTCTCTCAGATTGGAAGGGTTCCTTTTCCCAACTGCTGTTTTGAGAGATAGATAAATAGATAGATGTTCGGACCGATGCTGCATCCACCTAGGTAAGTATGGTTATGGAAAAAACAAAACAAAACATACATTTCTTTTAATACTTCCTGAAGAAGCCAATGTGGTGAAACATGTAGAAGACAAAGGTGCCCTTGGAACTATGAGTATAATGTAAAAACGTATTGTCCAGTTGTAGATACGTTTATCAGTTATTGTTTACTGTTTTAACCAGATTCTGACCACCCTACGTACATTTACGGTGGCAGGGCGGCCTCTCTGGGTAGAATCACATACCTGTACATGATTCTGCACTTCCGGGTCTGGGGCGTGCAACCCACTCCCGCTGTGATTGGACAAAGTGGGAGGCCAATCAGCGGGTCCGGCACACACGATGGTCCGCTGGAACCCACTGATCGTTAAACAAGGCAGATCGCTGTTCTGTGACAAGGGAAGACAGAGATCCTGTGTTTCTGCTAAGCAGGAACACGGATCTCTGTCTTGTCACTGTACAAGCACCCCCCACACAATTAGAAAGCACTCCCTAGGGACACATTTAACCCTTTGATGGCCCCTGATGTTAACTCCTTCTTTGCCAGTGTCATTAGTACAGTGACAGTGCATATATGTTAGCACTGATCACTGTATTAGTGTCACTGGTCCCCAAAAAGGTGTCAAAAGTGTCAGTTAGGTGTCCAACTTGTCTGCTGCAATATCGAAGTCCTGCTATTAAAAAAAAATTAAAAATTCTAAAACTATAGCCTATAGTTTGTAGACGCGATAACTTTTGCCCAAACCAATCAATATACGCTTATTTGGATATTTTTTACCAAAAACATGTAGCAGAATACATATTGGCCTAAATTGATGAAGAAATCCGATTTTTTACATTTTTCTTTTGGATGTTTTATAGCAGGAAGTAAAAATTATTTATTTATTTTTTTAAACTTGTCAGTCTTTTTTTCTTATAGCGCAAAAAATAAAAGACGCAGAGATCAAATACTACCAAAACAAAGCTCTATTTGTGGGGAAAAAAGGACATTCATTTTATTTGGGTACAGCGCCGCACGTCCACGCAATTGTCAGCTAAAGTAACGCAGTGCTGTATCGCAAAAAATGACCTGGTCATGAAGGGGGGCAAACCTTCCGGAGCTGAAACGGTTAAATATCTCTCACATCAGAAAGTGAACAATACATATACAATCATGGTCAAAATGCAGAAAAATAGCACCCCTGCATTTCTGTCAGATAATGCAACACTTCACCCAGAAAATTGTTGCAATTACAGATGTTTAGGCATGCTCATGTTTATTTCTGTTTGTATTGGTATGACGCGAAAAAGTGGAGAAACAAAAAGACAAATCAGACACATTTCACACAAAACTCAAAAAATGGACTAAACAAAATTATTGGCACCCTTAATATAATATTTGGTAGCACGCCTCTTGGAAAAAATAACTCAAATCAATCGCTTCCTATAAGCATTAATGAGTTTCTTACACCTCCCTACTGGATTTTTCTTTCACTCTTCCTTTGCCAACTGCTCCAGGTCTCTCAGATTGGAAGGGTTCATTTTCCCAACGGCTGTTTTGAGAGATAGATGGATGTTCGGACCGATGCCGCATCCACCTAGGTGTTGGAAGAGCAACTGCATGTAATGTAAAGTTGTGTGAACTATGTATACTTTATGCATTATACCTATCCTTACCAGTAGGTGGCACTGCAGTGTTATAATGTATATTCTATGGTAATGTATTTAGAGGAAGTACCTTTGTTTCTAAGTGTGTGTAGTTGTATCCTCCTGTTTCCTGTTCCATGATAAAGACATGCTTTGATATCCTCCATGAATGTAAAGGTATACTCTGCATACAGCAAGCTTCCAGTGCATGATTCAATAACCTGCTAATGCTAGGTAGGTATGATTCTGGAAAAAAACAAAAAAAAAAAAAAAAAACATTTGTACATCTCTTTTAATACTTTCTGAAGAAGCCAATGTGACGAAATGTGTAGAAGACAAAAGTGTGTTTGTAAAAACGTATTGTCCAGGTGTAAACATGGTTATCAGTTATTGTTTAATGTTTTTAATCTTTGTATAAATAAAATATATAGAGTATGCTTTTATACTTTACCTTTTTGGTGGACCTAAATGGCACCCGCAAAATCCCATCTTATCTCTGTTAAAACTATAGGGCAGAATACAATTTGGCCTAAATTTATACTAAACCCAGGAGCCTGCATTTACTATATCTGGGCTCCCACAGTACACAGAACATGGAAATGCAATAGTTTTAGTAAATATAAACTGCTAAATACCTTTTCTCATCAGCACAGTATATAGCAGTTTTGTGACTTCTATCAGTGTCTGGTCAAAGCTTGTAGGAAGAGTTTTCATTCTCCTCTGACTGCCCTATAAGGCTGGAGGGCCCCTGACCCTCTGTCTGGACAGTGCTGATTGGCCCTGTGCTGATCACATGCAGCCTCCCAATAAAAAAAAAAAATCCCTCTAGTAATACACACCAAACTGAGCATGTGCAGCTTGCCCCCCAATGATCTGTTCTATCAGGAGATGGATTGGGTACAGTGGAAAAAGGGGGGGATCAGAGAAGACAGGATTACACAGCCTTCATACACAATTACGCAGAGGAATAATATGCAGAGGATTAACTCCTTAGGTTCCACAATGAGTATAACAAGCCTACTTTACTGCATACACAGACTGATTTTACTATTGTGGATTTAATAACACTTTAAAGCGGAGTTCCACCCAAAAATGGAACTTCCGCTTTAAGGGAAGGTGACCCCCTGACATGCCACATTTGGCATGTCATTTTTTGGGGGGGAACAGAAACCCTCTTCTTAGAGGGTTCCAGCTCCCACTTCCTTGCGGGGCACCGCGGCGCCGGAAGGACGATCACCTCTCCCCCCTCCCTCTCAAAATCATCTGGGACACGTCACAGGTCCCAGATGATTGCCGGCCAGTCACATCGCACAGCGCGGCTCGCCAGGCACCCACAGTGATAATGCCGGCGCCGCAGAGAGACTAGCAGGGCTTTGTTCCCCTACATCACTGGGCTCCCTGAACAGGTAAGTGTTCGACTATTAAAAGTCAGCAGCTACAGTATTTGTAGCTGCTGACTTTTATTTTATTTTTTTTTAATTGGAACTCCGCTTTAAAATATTTTTTTCCTTTTTTTTAAGCATATGTTTTATAGCAGAAAGTAAAAAAAATTTTTTTTTTTTTTTTTTACATTTTCTGGATTTTTACTTTATATGCCAAAAAATAAAACACCTAGTGGTGATCAAATACTACCAAAAGAAAGTTCCATTTGTGTGGGAAAAAAGTGTTGCATGACTGCGCAATTGCCAGTTAACCTCCCTGGCGGTATGATTATTTCGGATTTTAGGTGCTGAAAGCGGTACCATTATTTTGCATGGAAATTTGGCGTTTTATATTGTAGGTCTGCAATTCTTAACAATAACACACTTAAATCTGTCCAAACAAGAGTCTAGTAGATATCCCGGGTATGATAAAGTTTGAAACACAAAAACATAAATTATAATATAATAAATAAAAATAAATAATTAAAAAAAATAAAAATAAATAGTAATAAAATAAATTTCCCCACGATTCACTATCGCTCAATTCTGCAAGTGTTCTAATTTACTATCGCTGTTTTCTAGCTGGTCTAAAGCCATTTTTGACGTAAAGGGACACTTTTTGGTTGCTATGGACAATCTCCAGTTTCCAGGCAGAAAGAACAGTATATATCACATAAAACTGCATGCAGGGCATTGGCCAGAGCACTGGGGACAAAAGGGATGTGAAATTATTTCATACAGTACTGTAATCTGTAAGATTACAGTACTGTATGTGTTATGATTTTCACATTTTTTTGAATTTGCCGCCAGGCTCCACCCCCGTGCGTCGCGGCGCTCGCAGGGAACGGAGCCTGGCACAGAGAGGCTTCGGGCAGAGGACGGAGCCCACGGACACTGCGGGGGACATCGCAGGATCCCGGGGACAAGGTAAGTAAGGAGGCACCAGGATCCTGCGATGTAATTCCGAGTGTGGCTCGGGGTTACCGCTAATGGTCCTGATTTTTAACCCCGAGCCACACTCGGGAAAACCGCCAGGGAGGCTACAGTAGTGCATTGCCGAATAGCAAAATATGGCCTGGCCATGAAGGGGGGTAGAACCTTCCGGGGCTGAAGTGGTTGAAGAAAAAAAAAAAAAAACATTATGTTTAGAATTGCTTTAAGCATAGCTCCCAACTGTCCCTGATTTCGAGGGACTCTACCTGATTTGGAGCAATGTCCCTCTGTCCCTCATTCCCCCTCATTTGTCTCTCATTTTGGTCTGATCCATATAGTTGTACATAAAATGCACTTTTTATCTTTCAAAAAGTGTTTCCCAGTGCTAAACCTTTCCTCCAATTTCTAAATTGCTGCATTTGTAAATTTTAAAAGCCAATATAATAATATAGGCCGACCCGAATATAAGCAGAGGCACCTAATTTTACCACAAAAAAACTGTTAAAATGTATTGACTCGAGTATAAGCCTAGGGTGGGAAAATGCAGCAGCTACTGGGTAAACAATGCCCATCTGCAGCCTTACTGTGCCCATCTGCAGCCTCACTGTGCCCATTTGCAGCCTCACTGTGCCCATCTGCAGCCTCACTGTGCCCATTTGCAGCCTCACTGTGCCCATCTGCAGCCTCACTGTGCCCATTTGCAGCCTCATTGTGGCCATCTGCAGCCGTACCTTTGATTATTAAAACAGTGGGTGTCTCCCGCTGTGGTATGCGGTCTGTTCGGCCATCCATTGTAACAAAGCCCTGCCTCCTCCTCGTTTGTGATAGACGGAATACTGATACAGTTTCCCAGTATTGTATCAGGGTTCCTCTATCACGGACGAGGAGGAGGCGGGGCTTTGTTACAATGGACGGCCAAACAGACTGCATAACACAGCGGGAGACACCCTCTGTTTTAGTAATCAAAGGTACGGCTGCTGTACGGCTCACTCGAGTATAAGCCGAGTGGGGGGTATTTCAGCCCAAAAATGGGCTGAAAAACTCGGCTTATACTCGAGTATATCTGCTTGCCAACCAGCCGCCGCAGTTGTACTGCGAAAACATGGCTCAGCTGCGCGAATCGCCGTTATGTTACGTCGGTAACATAAACGCCCACTAGGGCGCACTTGCCCAGCGACCTGTTTGTTTCCCTGCACAGTCCCCTCCCCCTTCAGTTAGAACACATACTAGGACACACATTTACCCTTTCACTGCCCCTAGTTTTAACCCCTTCACTGCCAGTGACATTTTTACAGTAATCAATGCAATTTTAATCGCACTGATCGCTGCATTAATGCCAGTGGTCCCAAAAATGTATCAAAAGTGTCCGATGTGTCCACCATAATGTCGCAGTCACGATAATAATCGCTGATCGCCACCATTACTAGTAAAAAAAAATCATTAATAAAAATGCCATAAAACTATCCCATATTTTGTAAACGCTATAATCTTTGCACAAACCAATCAATATACGCTTATTGCAGGGGTTTTTTTTACCAAAAATATGTAGAAGAATATATATCGGCCTCAACTGAGGAAAAAAAATGTTTTTTTTTATATATTCTTTGGTGATATTTATTATGGCAAAAAGTAAAAAACAATGCATTTTTTTCAAAACTGTTGCTCTTTTTTTGTTTATAGCACAAAAAAATAAAAACCGCAGAGGTGATCAAATACCACCAAAAGAAAGCTCTATTTGTGGGAAACAAAGGACATAAATATTGTTTGGGAGCCACGTCGCACGACCGCGCAATTGTCAGTTAAAGCGACGCAGTGCCAAATCGCAAAAAGTGGTCTGGTCTTTGGCTAGCCAAATGGTCCGGGGCTTAAGCGGTTAAACAGTAATAGTAGTGGTAAAAGAAAAAAAGCTCTTGTGGATTTGATTAACCTTTTGTTTTGGTTAATTCTCCTTTAAGAGGGTGTGGTAGGGGGCATGTCCTCTGCCTACATACGTTTGCTAGTAGGTGTCCCTCATTCCCTTCTCAAAATGTTGGGAGGTATGCTTTAAGCTCAGGTTTTTTTTTTAGTTGCTATATGACCTTATAAAACATTTCTATAATTTGATATCCCTGAAAGTTAGACTATAGAAGACTTCCTTATACAGTGGGGATGGAAAGTATTCAGACCCCCTTACATTTTTCACTCTTTGTTATATTGAATCCATTTTCTAAAATCATTTAAGTTCATTTTTTTCCTCATTAATGTACACACAGCACCCCATATTGACAGAAAAACACAGAATTGTTGATATTTTTGCAGATTTATTAAAAAAGAAAAACTGAAATATCACATGGTCCTAAGTATTCAGACCCTTTGCTCAGTATTTAGTAGAAGCACCCTTTTGATCTAATACAGCCATGAGTCTTTTTGGGAAAGATGCAACAAGTTTTTCACACTTGGATTTGGGGATCCTCTGCCATTCCTCCTTGCAGATCCTCTCCAGTTCTGTCAGGTTGGATGGTAAACGTTGGTGGACAGACATTTTTTGGTCTCTCCAGAGATGCTCAATTGGGTTTAAGTCAGGGCTCTGGCTGGGCCATTCAAGAACAGTCACGGAGTTGTTGTGAAGCCACTCCGACATTATTTTAGCTGTGTGCTTAGGGTCATTGTCTTGTGGGAAGGTAAACCTTCGGCCCAGTCTGAGGACCTGAGCACTCTGGAGAAGGTTTTCGTCCAAGATATCCCTGTACTTGGCCGCATTCATCTTTCCCTCGATTGCAACCAGTCGTCCCGTCTATGCAGCTGAAAAACACCCCCACAGCATGATGCTGCCACCACCATGCTTCACTGTTGGGACTGTATTGGACAGGTGATGAGCAGTGCCTGGTTTTCTCCACACATACTGCTTAGAATTAAGGCCAAAAAGTTCTATCTTGGTCTCATCAGACCAGAGAATCTTATTTTTCACCATCTTGGAGTCCTTCAGGTGTTTTTTAGCAAACTCCATGCGGGCTTTCATGTGTCTTGTACTGAGGAGAGGCTTCCGTCGGGCCACTCTGCCATGAGGCCCCGACTGGTGGAGGGCTGCAGTGATGGTTGACTTTCTACAACTTTCTCCCATCTCCCGACTGCATCTCTGGAGCTCAGCCACAGTGATCTTTGGGTTCTTCTTTACCTCTCTCACCAAGGCTCTTCTCCCCCGATAGCTAAGTTTGGCCGGACGGCCAGCTCTAGGAAGGGTTCTGGTCGTCCCAAACATCTCCCATTTAAGGATTATGGAGGCCACTGTGCTCTTAGGAACCTTAAGTGCAGCAGAAATGTTTTTGTAACCTTGGCCAGATCTGTGCCTTGCCACAATTCTGTCTGTGAGCTCTTCAGACAGTTCCTTTGACCTCATGATTCTCCTTTGCTCTGACATGCACTGTGAGCTGTAAGGTCTTATATAGACAGGTGTGTGGCTTTCCTAATCAAGTCCAATCAGTATAATAAAACACAGCTGGACTCAAATGAAGGTGTAGAACCATCTCAAGGATGATCAGAAGAAATGGACAGCACCTGAGTTAAATATATGAGTGTCCCAGCAAAGGGTCTAAATACTTAAGGCCATGTGATATTTCAGTTTTTCTTTTTTAATAAATCTGCAAAAATGTCAACAATTCTGTGTTTTTCTGTCAATATGGGGTGCTGTTTGTACATTAATGAGGAAAAAAATGAACTTAAATGATTGTAGCAAATGGCTGCAATATAACAAAGAGTGAAACATTTAAGGGGGTCTGAATACTTTCCGTCCCCACTGTATATATTTTTTTTTATGAAGACTCTTTAACTCCTTTAGCGTTGGAGCTGGCGTGTCCTCTTCCTTCTATGCCATGCTTTGTTATACACGCACATGGAGCAGAAAAGGGTCGGAAATATTCCAGACATGGAGATTTATCTAAAGCTCTGCTTTTTTACAAGAGTGGTTTTTGTCTCTTCTCCAGCAAGCAGCGGGGGAGCCTCCTTTACTCCAGACCCTCAAAGCAGAAGTGAGTCTTTGAAAGGCTCGAGGCAAGGTCTCAGACCAGACTCTGCGCCACTCCGACTCTTCTCCCCCCGCCGCACTGCACACAGATGAGAAAGGAAGATGACAAGGAGCTTCTAAACAAACTTTTAGCTGCTGTGTCCTGTCACTGACTGGCAGCACACAGGGACAGAACCTTCCAGAATTTTCAAGATGACTTTAGTGTATATTTTTTTCAAAGCTTGCCGAGTTCTGCCTCTACTTGCCCGAGGCGGTGAGCACCTACGGCATTAACCCACTTTTTTTTTTTGTACTCAGGAAAAGTTCTCTGCATAGGAGAGAAGACTACAAGATACTGATTGTTCATGGAGAAGATTTCCCGGCCTATTGCCATATCCAAAGAGAATGAGAACATTTCCTATAAGCTTTAAGTATTAAACCCAAAAGCAAACATTTATTATAGAGCAGCTTACCAATTCTTAAATGTGATGGCTGCATTCGTTTTCTTTTTTAGGCTTTCTTTCTTTTATTTTTTTATCTATTTTCAGTTTAATATTTTCTCAGAGGTATATATATATATTTATAAGTTCCGTTTCACATATCTGTGCTATCTCTTTTCTTTAACCACTTCCCGCCCGGCCTATAGCAGATTGACGGCCGGTGAGTTGTTCTGTTATCCTGACTGGGCGTCATATGACGTCCAGCAGGATAACAAGCCGGCGCGCGGCGATCGTGAGTGTGGCGTGTCAGGCTGACACGCCACATCTCCGATCGTGGTAAGGAGCCTGTGATGGAGGCTTCTTACCACGTGATCAGCTGTGACCAATCACAGCTGATCATCAGCATTCCTTGGTTCGCGCTGACATGGAGAGTGGATCGGCGGCTCTCCCTGTCAGAGGGGGAGGTCTCTGCTGATAATCAGCACATTGATTATCAGCACAGCCCCCATCAGATGTGCCCATGAGCTGCCAATCAGTGCCCAACAGCTGCCAGTCAGTGCTCCCTCAATAAAGACTCTCAGTGCCCACCACAGTGCCAATCAGAGCCCACCACAGCACCAATCAGAGCTCACCACAGTGCCAATCAGAGCCCACCACAGCACCAATCAGAGCTCACCACAGTGCCAATCAGTGCCCACCACAGTGCCAATCAGAGCCCACCACAGTGCCAATCAGTGCCCATCACAGTGCCAATCAGAGCCCATCACAGTGCCAATCAGTGCCCAGAAGTAACACCTGTCAGTACCCATACCTCCCAACCTTTTGAATGAGGGACACCTACTAAAATATGTATGTAGGCATAGGACACGCCCCCTGCCACACCCCCATAAAGGAGAATTAACCAAAAAAAGGTTAATTAAATCCACAAGGACTTTTTTTTTACCACTACTATTCCTTTATATTGGCTTTTAAAATGTACAAATGCAGCAATTTAGAAATCAGATGAAAGGTTTAGCACTGGAAAACACTATTTGAAAGATAAAAAGTGCATTTTATATACAACTATATAGATCAGATCAAAATGAGGGATAAATGAGGAGGAATTAGGGACAGAGGGACATTGCTCCAAATCAGGGACAGTCCCTCGAAATCAGGGACGGTTGGGAGCTATGAGTACCTCATCATCAGTGCTGCCCATCATTGCCATCTATTAGTGTCCATCAGTGCCACCAATCAGTGCCCATTAGTGCCACCGATCAGTGCCGCCTGTCAGTGCCCATCAATGCAGCCTTCAGTGCCTATCTGTGCTGCCTATCATTGCTGCCTGTTAGTGCCCATCAATTCTACAAATGAGTGCTTCCTCATCAGTGCCCATCAGTGCCACCTTATCAGTGCCAACTCAGTGCCAACTCAGTGCCAACTCAGTGCCGCCTCATCAGTGCCCATCAGTGCCACCTTATCAGTGCCAACTCAGTGCCCATCAGTGCCACCTTATCAGTGCCAACTCATCAGTGCCCATCATTGCCACCTTATCAGTGCCCATCAGTGCCACCTTATCAGTGCCAACTCAGTGCTTATCAGTGCCACCTTATCAGTGCCAAATCATCAGTGCCGCCTCATCAGTGCCCATCAGTGAAGTAGATAACAAAATTTTATGACAGAAACTAGAAAAAACTTTTCTTCCCCAAAAATGTCAGTCTTTTTTAGTTTGTTTTGCAAAAAATAAAAACCTCAGTGATCATCAACTACCACCAAAAGAAAAGCTCTATTTGTGGGAAGAAAATGATAAAAACGTAATTTGGGTACAGTGTTGCATGACCACGCAATTGTCATTCAAAGTGCGACAGCGCTGATAGCTGAAAATTGTCCAGGGCAGGAAGGGGCGAAAGTGCCCGGTATTGAAGTGGTTAAACTCTGGGATGATGCCGATGAGAACATCATTTGTTACGATGGTTTCATTCTAAGCCCACACCTCCCACTTACCTGGATTGTTAAGATCATATCTGTCTGATTCTTTATTTATTTTTGCAGCTTTAACTGGACTTTATTAGTCAGTATATGAAAAAAAAATGTAACAAGGTGAATATGGTGTATAAGGAGGACATATGAAGTGTTGGCACCTGTCTATGCTGATTAAAAAAGATGTATAAAATAATGTGTACCTGGCAGGAATTGGCAGAGCTCTGTAAAGTGTACCGTAATCTCACCTACTTTAAATGAATAAAAATACGGAAATAAATCCCTGTTGGTCCTATCGGACCCGGTACATATTTATTCCTTATTATTAGTACTTAGAACTGAGCTAGCATCTGGAATTTAGCAGACTCGGTTTGATTTGATTAAAGCAACCCTTTACTTTGCCAATGTTTACAGAACCGGCTGCCAAATATGAAATATTCAGTCGATATACAACTCATCGGTGCATAATCAGTGAACAGAACCTCTGCCGCAGTCCGTCCTCCGAGACCCCCGTTATTCCTCTATTGGGGTCACCAATTTTGCCTCTCGCACAACCGATAAAAGGGGGAAGCCAGGCTGTCAATCACACCCCACACATAAGAGGTGTCAGTGCTCTCTGTATATGTCAGATCCCAGGGGGAGGGGTAAAGAGATGGAGACAGGTAGACATGTGCACTGCCAAAAGATTTCTTGGTTTTCGTTTCATTCGTTTTTTGTTTTGTTTTTTTTGTTTTTCGGGTCATTCATTATGATCGAAATTCGTTATTTCGAATAAATTTGTAACTTTGCAAAAATTGTAATTCATTATGTTCTATTCGTTTAGATGCTGTATTCGTAAATTCAAAAATTTGGAAATTCGGAAATGTAAAAATCCGAAAATTCGAAAATCCAAAATAATAACTAACTAATAATAAAAAAACTATTAAATTATAGATGTTGGAATTTCCTTTCGATTTTGCTGTTTATTAACGTAAAAAATACGAATTTATCCGAAGTTACGAATGATCCGAAATAATGAATGCCGCATCTAAATGGAATGGAATGTAACAAGACTAATAATAATAAATATATTATTATTATTATTATTATTAATAATAATAATAATAATAATAATAATAATAATAATAATAATAATAATATTTAATATTATTAATTTGTTACATTCATTTAGATGCGGCATTCGTTATTTCAGATAATTCATAACCAGATAAATTCATATATATACATTAACTAACAGTCAAGTTTAAGGAAATTACAATACCTATAATTTAATAGTTAATAATAGTTATTGTTATTAGTTATTATTTTGAATCTTCGAATTTTCTGGTTTTTAAATTTTTGTTATTTTTAGATTTTCATTCTTATTTTCCTATTTCCTTTCAAATTTGGTTGTTTATTAGCGTAAAAAATACAAATTTAACCGAAGTTACGAATTATCTGAAATAATGAATGCCGCATCTAAATGAATAGAATGTAACAAGACTAATAATAATAAATATATTATTATTTATTAATATTAATTCATTACGTTCCATTTGTTTAGATGCGGCATTCGTTATTTCGGATAATTCGCAACCGAATAAATATTTGTTACGTTCACTAACAGCCTAATTTAAAAGGAAATTCCAATACCTATAATTTAACATTTAATAATAGTTATTGTTATTAGTTAGTTATTCTTTTGAATTTTCGGATTTTCATTCTTATTTTCGGATTTTCGAATTTACAAATTTTCAAATTTACGAGTTACTGAATTTATGAATTTTCGGAAAAATTTGTTAAACGGGTTTTGGTTAATTCGAATATTTCTGAATGAATGAATTTGACGAGTTTTGTGGAAAAAGGAATTTGGAACGAAACGAATTGCAAATGTCTAGAGACAAGCTACAAAAAAAAAGCTAAGGCCCTGACTTTGCCGAAAAGTCAGCATTTTCATACCAGTAACCACGCTGGTGAGTCCGTGGTGGTGTCGTGACTGCGACATTATGGCGGACACATCGAACACTTTTACATCGGACACTTTTGACACTATTTTGGGACCGTTGTCATTTATACAGTGATCAGTGCTATAAAAATGCATTGATTACTGTGTAAATGACACTGGCAGTGAAGGGGTTAACAACTAGGGGGTGATCTAGGGGTTAAGTGTGTCCTACCACTGACATGACAGCAATCACTGCTCTCAATCACTGGGAGCAGTAGATCCCTGTCATGTTGTTAGGCAGAACAGGGAAATGCCTTGTTTACATAGGCATCTCCCTGTTCTGCGGCTCCGTGACACAATCGATCACACTGTACGCTAGCCCCGCCAATTAAAGGGGACGTACAGGTACGCCCATTTGCCCACCTCTGCCATTGTGCCGATGTATATTGGCGTGCAGCGGTCTGCAAGTGGTTAAATGAGCCTTTCTGAGCTAATCAGGTCTTTATTTTTATTTTTTTTACAGAGCTGTCAGTCTAGCACAGTGAACACTCTTACAGGAGCAGAGAGTATAGGGATTAACACATTGGCATGGGCAGCCGATTGCAATAGGGTGTGCACCCCAGAGCACAAACACGCGTGTGTATATCAGCAGAGCAGTGGGCGGTGTCAGTAGAGAAGTGGGCGGTGTCAGTAGTGAAGTGGGCAGTGTCAGTAGAGAAGTGGGTGGTGTCAGTAGTGAAGTGGGCGGTGTCAGTAGAGAAGTGGGTGGTGTCAGTAGTGAAGTGGGCGGTGTCAGTAGAGAAGTGGGTGGTGTCAGTAGTGAAGTGGGCGGTGTCAGTAGAGAAGTGGGCAATGTCAGTAGATTTTTATTTTTAATATTTTTTACATTTTTTTTTTCTTTTTTTACATTCATTCAGAAAAGGAAGGGGTCGGTACATTACATATTTACTGGCCCTTTCACTTGCTCTACATCTTGAAACATCTCCTGCAGCAACCAGTGGGAGAGGGGAGAAGAGAAAGGAAGCTGGAAGCACTGCAAGGGAGAGACAGTGGGCCCCAGAAAGCAGGGGGAATCAGCACTGCATGGGATGTTTAGGGTGTGCCCAGGCACATCCGACACACCCTGTGCGCACGCCTATAGATTAACTACTTAAGGCCTATTTTTCAAACTTGTTGTTTACAAGTTAAAATCATTTTTTTTTGCTAGAAAATTACTTAAAACCCCCAAATATTAAAAAAAAAAAATTTCCAGACACCCTAGAGAATAAAATGGTGGTCATTACAATACTTTCTGTCACACCGTATTTGCGCAGCGGTCTTACAAGCGTAATTTAAAAAAAAATACACTTTTTTTTATTAAAAAATAAGACAACAGTAAAGTTAACCCAATCGTTTTCTATATTGTCGAAAGATAATGTTATGCCAAGTAAATAGACACCCAACATGTCACACAGTTGACAGTTGACAGTTACAGTTGACAGTTACAAGCATGACTCCCACAGGCAGAGGCATGATGGGACTTGTAGTTTCACAACACCAGGAGGGCTGCCAGTTTGAGACCCCTGCTTTAGGGTGTTAGAAAAAAAAATGTCTAATGTTTGGGGGTTCTAAGTAATTTTCGAGCAGTTTTTAACTTGTAAACAGCAAATCTCAGAAAGAGGCTTTGTCCTTAAGTAGTTAAAGTAACGGCAAAAATTGGCCTTGTCATGAAGGGGGGGGGGGGGGTACATCTTCCGGAGCTGAAGTGGTTAAGATACATTTTAGGGGCATCTCAGGGAACGCTTCGTGAACAAAACTTTAGTCCTTTAACTGACCTTTCTGTAATGATATTATTTTCAGTAGCGGATTATTCCCCCTTCTGCCCTTTAATACAGAGAACAGTCAGTGGGTGATTTTCCCGGGCTAGGAAAGTCTACAAACCAGGGACAATGCTGAAAGCAATTTAAGTTTTTTTTTATTTTTTTTTTTTTTTTTTTTTATTCTTTTTAAGGAAACTAAGCACTTACTTTCAAAGAACAATCTGCAAAGATGGAAGAGGAATGCATTCATCCTGTTGTGCGATGGAAAGCACATTACGTATCTCATACCCAGAAGGCTGAATTAATCATTTAGGAGCAAAAATATATGCTCATTTTACTTACAAATTTTGACCAGAATACGGTTTATTAAACTCAAGAGAAATACTTAAATACCTCCAAGCTTTTCTTTTTTTTTTTTTTTCTTTTTTTTTTATGGGGAATAAAGCTCTGGAGTAATTAAATTAGAACACACTTTGCAATCTACTGTTACTCCCATAATCATCCGCAGCAATTCTAATTGATAAATCAACCTGTAATTGACTGGAGATAATGAAGATGCTGTTGGGTCAGAGTGAGACTCCTAATTATGAACTTTTTAACACATGAAAGAAATGTGTTTTTTTTTTTTTTTCCGTGCAGGATGAGCAGAGTGTGTGCGTAGGGGGGGAGTGTGGGTGGTGACTGATGGGAACTGCGCAATTAATATGCATGCTACTAATGTACTAAATTCTAGGCTCTTAACAAAGCATGCAAACATGTTTTTTGTTTTTTTTTTTACTTTTTTTTTTTTTATTTGTGTGATCCATCAGTTTCAGAAAATCATAAAGGAATTGAATATATTAGAAGAAGTTATGTCGCATTTGAAAAAAAAAAGAACAAAGCGCTAAAGATAAAAAAAGATGCCATGTATCTGTGTTTTTTTTTTTTTTTTTTTAATTTAACCCTTTCATGCCTAAGCCTATTTCTGACATAAGTTAACCACTTCAGGACCGGACCATTTGGCTGCCCAAAGACCGGAGCGTTTTTTTGCGATTCGGCACTGCGTCGCTTTAACTGACAATTGCGCAGTCGTGCGACGCGGCTCAAAACACAAAATTAACGTCCTTTTTTCCCCACCAATAGAGCTTTCTTTTGGTGGTATTTGATCACCTCTGCGTTTTTTTTTTTTTGCGCTATAAACAAAAGAAGAGCGTCAATTTTGAAAAAAACACAATATTTTATACTTTTTGCTATAATAAATATCCCAATTTTTAAAAAAAAAATAAAATTTTTTCCTCAGTTTAGGCCGATACGTATTCTTCTATATATGTTTGGTAAAAAAAATCGCAATAAGCGTATATTGATTGGTTTGATTAAAAGTTTTTTCCGCTATAAACAACAAAAGAGCGACAATTTTGAAAAAAACGCTATATTTTTTACTTTTTGCTATAATAAATATCCCCATAAAATATATAAAAAAACATTTTTTTTCCTCAGTTTAGGCCGATGTGTATTTTTTACTTTTTGCTATAATAAATATCCCCCAAAAATATATAAAAAAAATTTTCTTTCCTCAGTTTAGGCCGATACGTATTCTTCTACATATTATTCTACATACAAATCGCAATAAGCATTTATTGGTTGGTTTGCGCAAAAGTTACAGCGTCTACAAAATAGGGGATAGTTTCATGGCATTTTTATTAATAACTTTTTTTTACTAGTAATGGCGGCGATCTGCGGTTTGCATCATGACTGCGACATTATGGCGGACACGTCGGACAATTTTGGCGCTATTTTGGGACCATTCACATTTATACAGCGATCAGTGCTAATAAAAATGCATTGATTACTGTGTAAATGTGACTGGCAGTGAAGGGGTTAACCAGGAGGGGGCGCTGAAGGGGTTAAGTGTGTCCTAGGGAGTGATTCTAACTGTGGAGGGAGGGGCTACGTGTGTCACGACACTGATCACCGCTCCCAATCACAGGAAGCTGTGATCAGTGTCCTGTCACTAGGAAGAATGGGGAAATGCTTGTTTACATCAGCATTTCCCCATTCTTCCTCTCCTTGAGACGATCGCGGGTATCCCCCCTCACGGAGCTTGTGGCATGCACCCACAATGCCGCGTCTTAAAGGGCAACGTACAGGTACGTTAATGTGCCTGCACGTGCCCTCCTGCCGACGTATATCGGCATGAGCCGGTTGGCAAGGGGTTAAAGTATATATATATATATTTTTAGCAGAGACCCTAGAGAATAAAATGGCGATCGTTGCAATATTTTATATCATATGGTATTTGCGCAGCAGTCTTTCAAACGCAATTTTTTTGGTAAAAAAAAAACATTTTTATGAATTAAAAAAAAAACGAAATAGTATAGTTTGCCCAATTTTTTTGTATAATGTGAAAGATGATGCTACGCCGAGTAAATAAATACCTAAATAATAAATACCTAACATGTCATGCTTTGAAATTGTACATATGTACTTGTGGAATGGTGACAAACTACGGTACCTAAAAATCTCCAAAGGTAACAGTTACCAGGTTAGAGTTACAGAGGAGGTCTTTTGCTATAATTATTCGGCGAACACTTGAATTTGCGGGGACCTTCCCAGGATGTTTGCCCGCCGAGCATCCCACAATGCACTGCGAGCTGCATAGTGCATTGCTGGTTGTTAAGGAGTGGGCCAGGAAGCTGTCAACGGGCTTCCCCGGCAATAAAAAAAAGTGAAAAAAAAAATTGGCGTGTGGGTTCCTCTCCCCCCAAGTCCATACCAGGTCCTTCTGGTTTGCTATGGATTTTAAGGGAAACTCCACGCCAAAATTAAAAAGAAATAAATGGCGTGGGGTCCCCCTCAAAATCCATACCACACCCTTATCTAAGCATGCAGCCTGGCAGGTCAGGAAAGGGGGGGCAAGCAAGTGGCCCCTCCTCCTGCACCATACCAGGCCACATGCCCTCAATATGGGGGGGATACTTTGGGGCAGGAGGGCCGGGATCACATTGGTGGGGTGGGATCTGGTGGCCCCCTTGTTAAAGGGGGCTTCCAGATTCTGATAAGCCCCCCACCCGCAGACCCCCACAACCACCGCCCAGGGTTATTGGGGAGAGGTCGCTGTCCCCATCAACATGGGGACAATGTGCTTTTAGGTGGGGGGGGGCAGAGCCCCCACCTGCCCCAAAGTACCCCCCTATGCTGAGGACACGTGGTCTAGTATGGTTCATATGGTTCAGGAGGAGGGGTGCACTGGCTTGCCCCCCCATTCCTGACCTGCCAGACTGCATGCCCTGATAAGGGTCTGGTATGGATTTTTTCTTTCATTTTGGCATTGGGTTCCTCTTAAAATCAATACCAAACCCAAAGGGTCTGGTATAGATTGAGGGGGACCCCCACGCCATTTTTTTAAAACTTTTTGTATTGCCGGCAATTTAAATGTCTTTTTTTCTTTATAAATGTCAGTTTTGCTGCAGCAGGTTCTATACATGGTACAGATGCACCACATTACGGGCAGACTAAGGGGACCCCCCAGGCACTAAAATTAAAGGAATATTTCATTTTTATTGTTTCACTTTAAGCATCATTAAAATCACTGCTCCTGTAAAAACAATCTTTTTTGAAAAAAAAAATTGCATTGATACAAGTCCCCCAGGACGGTACCCGGACCCCCATACCCTTTTTATAGCCAATAACTTGAATATACGGCTTCAAACTGGGCACTTTTGATTTTTCAAATTTGGGTCCTATAAACTTTAATACGGTTCACGGTTTGTGTCCAAACTCTTTCGATGTTCGAGAGTTCTGGCGCAAACCGAACCGGGGGGGGGGGGGGGGTTCGGCCCAACTCTACTTCCAATCATGTGCAGGCAAAAATGCTGTTCCACATGATTGGGTATTTTTTGCAAAGTGAAACTTTACCTAATTTACTAAGCTCTAGAGCAGGGGTCTCCAAACTGTGGCCCTTTGCTAGCCTTTATCCGGCCCTTAGGGCACTATTCCTCCCACTGACACCAACAATGGGGCACTATTTCTGCCACCGATACCAATGGGGGGAAACTATTCCTCCTACTAATAGGGACAGTCCTCCTACTCCTATTGACCACCAGCCCTAAGGCCATATTTATTCTCACTCATGCCGAGCCCGTGACATTTTCTGCCCCTGCTGGCCACAATCCGGCCCTCCTCAAGTCTGAAGGACAATAAACTGGCCCTTTGAAAAGTTTGGAGACTCCTGCTCTAGAGCAACTGCACTTTGCAAAGTGCACAATCTATTGTCTAAAGACTAAAGTCCCTTTAATAAATCAACCCTATTGCATACTGGACTGCATTGTGGAAAGAGAAACTGTCCCCTTGAAAACAACCAGTATACAAATGTATTAATGAAACTGACTACATTTTATACTTATGTTTGATGTTATTCATGTATTTTAATGATTTTGTAAAAAATAAAATTATTTTATTATTTAATTATTGTTCCAAGTTTTGCCTCAAAAATCCCACCAAGAAGTTGTTTTTGTCTAGAGTTCTCATGATTGGGATGTGGCACTTTTTTGGGCAGTTTTCATAGTTTTATAAAACTTAGATCACATCCAACCACTTGAATTTTTTGGCTTGACACAGTCCTATTTCTTTTCCCACCATAAGCACTCTCAGAATTTGATCCTCTCACAGTGATGGGACAGACGAGAACATTCATACATCATAATGTACAGAATCTACAGCTCCAGCCTAAAAAAGCCTATGCTCTCTTGGACTTTATATAGTTGTATAAAGTGGTACTTAGTCCGGCACTTATTTCGAGTGGCCAAGTGGCAAAGATACTTAAAACACCATTAATCTAATGTCTTAGTCACAGGCAGAAGCAGGCTTTCGTTTAGCTTCCAGAGAAGTTATAGCTTTCAAGACGTCTCTCATAATTTAGACACATATCAGAGGAGGAGGGGGGGAAACCTTTTATCCTCACGATACAGTAAATTTGGCGCAGTTGAGCAGATTTCCTCCAATAGCAAACCACTCACTGTGTGCAAACACATCTAATCTGTACAAGGTTTCTGTTAATAAATAGATGCTTTATGATACATTGTCGCTTCTTGGCAAGAAGTTCTCTTGTTTTACTTCTAGACATCAATCAAAGACGAGGAACTCAGAAGACAAGGCTGCCGCAAGAAAAAATGTTTCTGTTTTTCTTTTGCATATTAAAGAGAATTCAGTTTGGAATAAAATCACCAGCAAGCTTAAAACCCAACTCAGCCGGCTGACTTCAGTGCCATCAGGAGACATTTGTCTTCTTCGAGTCCTAACACAGGTCCCCTAGTGCATGCTGTGATTTTATTAACATCGACTGCTCAAGCCCTGAAGAAGGGGGAGGCTTGTTTCCCACGAAATGCGTTGACTGTATCTGATGCTCTTAACCATTAAAAGTTCCTAAAGGTCCTTTAAGTGAGATGAACTTTTTGCACCAAACGCTCCTCCATACACATCCAAGACTTTATTGTCTGGAGAGAGCTCCCTTTGTTTCTATCAGAGAGGGAGCAACCAAGGACCAGAACAGGGTCCACCCATATTATATTTCGATCCCGGATCTGCTTCTTTGAAGGAAAGAGCACTTTATGGTATATCCATCAGAACCAATTTTTACATCAATTGGTCCAGTGCTATCATACACACATCAAGCAACTTCAGGCTTGGGATTCCCCTTCCACACACATCTTTGCCCCCTTCCCATTTGAGAATTCCACTTCAAACCTTTACAGTGGAACTTACCCATAACAACTTGATAAAAAATAATGTTCTTTAGCAAGGAACATACATTCCACATTAATAATTATGCTACTAAAATGAGTGTGTGCTCTAAATTGCCTCCAGAATTGTTCCTGTTTCTTCTTGCCAAAGGCTGCCATTTTGTTGAAGCCCAGAGCCCATGAACAGCAGTAAACCTTTGAGCTGTCAGCAGATCTGCCTCTAGATTTTCAGCAGTGCCAAAAAATATATAGAGCAACTAAGAATGTGCAGAGTAAGGTGAGACAATGTATTACTGGATTTTACAAGATAAAACATTTTAACACCTCCTGAGCATGAGTGTGGTAGACTGTGGATAATTTTACAGATACGCTCCTTCTGCGGCGCTACCAGGCAGGGCCGCTGATAGAGGGGGACCACCGGTCCTCTTGTAGGGGGCCCGAGCACACAGGGGGGCCCACACAGGGAGGGGGATTAGTGATGGACAACAATTGCAGAACTTTTCATCCAGCAGCTGAAAGCTGGTCTCTCCCCCTTTCCCTGTGCAGCCCCCACTCCCAGCGCTGGCTCAAATGCTAGCTCTGCTCCTGAGTTTGTTATCTCTGCAACTTTGTTTCTCTCCCTCTGTTACTCTGATCTGAACTGAACTGATCTGATCTGAACAGCCTGTATATTTTTTTCATCTCATCTTCATTTTTATTTATTAACTCAGTTTTATCTTTTAGATTTAGCAGTAATTCTGTGAGTTATGAGTTTTGCAATTGTTGTCCATCACTATTCCCCCTCCCTGTGTGGGCCCCCCTGTGTGCTCGGGCCCCCTACAAGAGGACCGGCGGTCCCCCTCTATCAGCGGGCTGGCCTGATAGTGCCGCAGAAGGAGTGTATCTGTGAGTTATGTTGTATTTGTGTCTGCTAATATTGATTTTTTTTTGTATCTTTAGCAAAATATAGCTTCAATATTTTCTTGGGGGAGGGCAGGTGGCCTGTCAGGTAGTCTGTACGGGGCCCCGCAATTTCTATCAGCAACCCTGCTACCAGTGGAAAACCCAGGCCTTGAGGACCTCTAACGACTGGGATAGTCAAAAAAGCAACTGCAAGAGAAACAAACACCAGAGGGCGCACCAGCCTAGTGCTTTTTCCCACGGATACTTTATTATAAATTGATATAAACGATACTCACAAAGAATGTAAGTTCACAGCACATCCCGTCACTAGCTGGTGGCACAGTGGTAGGATTCCTCCAGAGCGTTCCAACCCCAAAAGGATGCATCCAGGATCAAAAATGGCTTACGTGTTTCGGGGTTAAACCCCCTTCTTTTTTGATCCTGGATGGCATCCCTTTGACGTTGGAAAGCTCTGTGCGAAAACTACCACTGTGCCTCCAGGTAGTGGCTTGATGTGCTGTTAAATTACATTGTTTGTGAGTATAGTTTATATCAATTTATAATAAAGTATGCGTGGGATAAAGCACTGGGCTAGTGCGCACTCTGTTGTTTGTTTCTCTTGCAGTTGCTCTCTGGACTACCCCAGTCGTTAGAGGGCAGCAAGGCCCGTGTTACCCACTGGTAGTGCCGCAGAAGGAGTGCATCTGTAAAGTTGTCCCTAGTCCACCACACTCATGCTCAGGAGGTGGTAAAATGTTTTATCTTGTAAAATTCAGTAATACATTGTCTCACCTTACTCTGCACATTCTCAGTTGCTGTATATTTTTTTGGCACTGCTGAAAGGCAGATCTGCTGACAGCTCAAAAGATTTACTGCTGCTCAGGGGCTCTGGACTTTGGCAAAATGGCAGCCTCCGGCAAGAAGACACTGGAGCAATGTTTGTTTCTCTTGCAATTACTGGATTTTAAACAGTATAGGCAGTTTTTTTTCTAAAGTGGTTCTAAGGGCTGAAGGTTTTCTACCTTCAATCATCCTATGTATGAAGGTAAAAAAAAACACACCAGAACCCCCTACTTACCTGAGCCCCATCTTGATCCAGCGATGTGCACGAGAGCAGCGGCTCTCTCAGCTCTCTTCATCCTCTTTGGCTCAGACACAGCAGCAGGAGCCATTGGCCAATCGTTGGCAAATCACAGCCAGTGAGAAGGCAGTGGGAGGAGTCTTATGGACACACAAAGCCAACTCAGAAGCGAGCACGCCCTCAGTGCAAGCCCCTAATGTGTGATAGGGTGAGGGGAGGGGGTTAGAAGTAAAATGACGGAAGGTGGGCATGTTATTTATTATAGGTGGACCCTTTTTTTTTTTTTTAAATGATAACACTGTAAATTGGAACATGTGAGGAGTTTATTCATGCAGACTTGCACAGTTACTGGGGAAAAGATCCCAACAAAGTACGGGGGAGTTTAGCAATTCATAAAACATAAGATCATCACCAGCTACTGTCATCTAATGTCTATGGGCACCCTAAGGCAGCAAAACTTCCAGCATAATGTGGAGCTAACTGAGCTGATCATCAATCTCTACGCATGATCGTTAATCAAATTTACTGATATAAACATAGTCACTAGAAGATGGATCCTCAAACCTCTGTACAGCAATCCAAATAGATAACGGGAAGGCAGGAAAATGTGAATGTCACATAAAAAATGAAAACGTTGCAATAATGAGTTAAAGCAAAACTGAACTTTGAGTTTAACCACTTCAAGACCGCCCACCGCATAAATACTGCAGCAGGATGGCTCTATTGCGCGAAACAACATACCCATACGTTGTTTAGTGCACTAGATACTGTGGGCGTGCGCGCCCGCTGCACTGCACTGCACGGGAGCCAATCCGTGGGTCCGCCGGCCACCCACGATCGCTCAACAGAGAGGCAGAACGGGGGATCTGTCAATGTAAACAAGGCAGATCCCCGTTCTGACAGGGAAGTACACCGAGATCTTCTGTTCCTAGTAATCACGAACAGCGATCTCTGTGTTCTTCCTTTCAGTCCATCCCCCACACAGTTAGAAAACACTCCCAGGGAACACAGTTAACCCTTTGATCGACCCTAGTGTTAACCCCTTCCCTGCCAGTGTCATTTATGCAGCGATCAGTGAATTTTTTTTAGCACTGATCACTTTATTGGTGTCACCAAAAAGTGTCACTTAGGGTCAGATTTGTCCCCCGCAATCCCGCAGTCCTGCTAAAAATCGCTGATCCTCATCATTACTAGTAAAAACAATTTTTTAAAAATCCCTAAATCTATTCCATAGTTTGTAGGTGCCATAACTTTTGCGCAAACAAATCAATATACGCTTATTGGAATTTTTTTTGCCAAAAATTTGTAGCAGAATATATATTGGCCTAAACTGATGAAGAAATTTGTTTTTTTTAATTTTTTTTTTTTGGATATGTTTTATAGCAGAAAAATATTGTTTTTTTTTTCAAAATTGTCGGCCTTTTTTTGTTTAGAGTGCAATAAATAAAAAAAATAAAAAGAGAAAAACTGCTGCGCCAACTCAATGTGTATCAAGCTGCCAACACTACCAATTAGACTAATTGTATATGCAGATAAAGGAAAGAAAAGTGTAGCGCTATAATATAATTGTAAACATCAGTGTAAACATTAGTGCCAACCACCCGTATTTACACCTATAATCGGTGCTGCCGATCAAGCAGAAAAAGACACAAAAGTCTTATGATAACACCATATATACAAAATCTGATGGTAATCAAATAAAAAATTTCCTTGTCAAAAGAAGTTTATTGAGTATACAATATTATAAAGATACATAAAGTAATGGGGCGTACACACGGTCGGACTTTTCAGCTACAAAAGTCCGACAGCCTGTCCGACAGACTTTCGACGGACTTTTGGCGGACTTTCGACGGACTTGCGGCGGACTTTCTAACGAACAGACTTGCCTACACACGATCACACAAAAGTCCGTCGAATTCGTACGTGATGACGTACACCGGACTAAAATAAGGAAGTTCATAGCCAGTAGCCAATAGCTGCCCTAGTGTGGGTTTTTGTCCGTCGGACTAGCATACAGACGAGCGGATTTTTCGACCGGACTCAAGTTTGACGGAAAGATTTGAAGCATGTTTCAAATCTAAAGTCCGTCGGATTTGAGGCTGAAAAAGTCAGTTGAAAGTCCGGAGAAGCCCACACACGATCGGATTTCCAGCCAGCTTTAGTCCGTCAGCGTCCGTTGGACTTTTGTAGACGAAAAGTCCGACCGTGTGTACGCGGCATAAGTTTACAAGGATCTATAAAGTAAGCTCATTGTTTTACAGTAGGGTTTATATAGGTAAATATCATGAAATTTCAAATATTAAACCTTGGGTTCACGTAAACCTAAATTAAACATATATATCATTTCCTTAGTTACTTTTGTAGGTATTTAAATGATTTATACCTACTATACATATTGTTTACAGGTAGAGTGTATATAGGTCAAATAAATTCTGATAATGAGCTTTAATCGTAAGGTGGAGAAAAGGAAAGAGAAAGAAGAAAAAGGGTAGAAAGGCAGAGGTATGGTCCACAAGGTTGTCCCGCTCGTCAGTTTATTATTCTTTTTAGTTCTCTTTGAAGCCTTATGCCGCGTACACACGGTCGGACTTTTCGTCTACAAAAGTCCAACGGACGCTGACGGACTAAAGCTGGCTGGAAATCCGATCGTGTGTGGGCTTCTCCGGACTTTCAACTGACTTTTTCAGCCTCAAATCCGACGGACTTTAGATTTGAAACATGCTTCAAATCTTTCCGTCAAACTCGAGTCCGGTCGAAAAATCCGCTCGTCTGTATGCTAGTCCGACGGACAAAAACCCACGCTAGGGCAGCTATTGGCTACTGGCTATGAACGTCCTTATTTTAGTCCGGTGTACGTCATCACGTACGAATTCGACGGACTTTTGTGTGATCGTGTGTAGGCAAGTCTGTTCGTTAGAAAGTCCGCCGCAAGTCCGTCGAAAGTCCGCCAAAAGTCCGTCGAAAGTCTGTCGGACAGGCTGTCGGACTTTTGTAGCTGAAAAGTCCGACCGTGTGTACGCCCCATTAGAATGGCAAATAAAAAATTTAAACCACCACACTAAATAATAGTCCTTGATGTGGACTGTGTGATTACACCAAAAAGAATCCCATAAACCTCAAAAAAACAAACGTATACAATAAAACTTTAGGTGAGATAGAAAGCAAGTCTCTGGGATATTGAACAGTTCATCCAATCAGACAGATGATTCTTAGGGAATGGATATGGATCTCGCACTGGTATCTATTCACATCCAAAGTGATCTTTCATATGTTCATCAAGGTAGGAAGTAAAGTGAAATGCCCTTACCAGAAATGGTGGACTCACAGGCCGTTGGCGCTGAGTCGTATAGGCTTTCACCGTTTATACGGTAAGGTTACAGCTGTCCTCGATCCATAGTGGAAGGTTCTGAATGACTCCACGACCTGCGATCTTTATCGATGGAATCGGGTTCACCCGAAAGAAGGGGCCAAAGATCTTGAGCAGTACCATAGGGTCCTCTTCCAGTGATCACTTGATCTTACTCGTATGTAATCGAAAAAAGGGAAAAAAGGCTCCACATAGCATAAAATCCAGGTAACCAGGGAATTTTATTGTAATGGTTAAAAAATTCCATTAAAAATCAGGTTAAAATCAAAGTTCATATGAACAAAAAAGCAATTATAGCGCAGTAATATCAGATGGCTGTGGTAGCGTCACACACCCGACGTGTTTCGTCTACCAAGACTTCAACTGGGGTAAAGCTAACCTGTCATCTACTGCGCTATTTATCTAATACTGCTAGAAATTACATTGGGGACACCTGTGCGGCGTGACTTCCGGGTTTTCCGTGTCATGTGATGACTTCCCCTGTCAGCTGACCAACATTGAGCCTATCATAGGAGGAAAGGTCACCAAAAAACCAAGCCTCATTCTGGTGATCCCATCCCGCCAATGGTAACCGGGTATTGTGATCTCGTGGTTAGCGCGTCATCACGTCCAAGCGCGATGATGCGATCTCATAACCACACCTTCTCAACAGTAGCTGGGTATCTCCTGGTTAGCGCGTCATCACGTCCAAGCGCGATGACGTGATCTCATAACCGCACCTTCTCATTAGTAGCTGGGTATGGCTGACTTGTGGATCGCGCGCCATTCCGCAAAAGCGTGATGACGCGATTTACCACATGTCGGCGTTCAGCACGTCTAGGCGTGATGACGCAGTATGCCTTCTCCCAGAGTCCAAACTCCCTCCTGTCCTCCGCTCATATCGCTCTCTGTACGTGAAGAAGGTCACATGATCACGCCCTCTTCAGATGTCATAACAGCGCTGTACGCACTGGCAGAGAGAAAGCAAAGATAGGTTTATACCACACTGGAGAGGCGAATCGAATGTGAGGGGGGTATCCAGACTTGAAACGTGGTGGATACACCAAATAAAATGTTATATGCCCCACAGTTTAAACATCGAGTGGGACATCAATGCGTTCATAAACCAATCATAGAAGTTCATTCTGAGTCCTTCCACTTTAGGTCCTAATTTATACAAGTAGACATTTGTCTATGTAGTGTGCTGATCTTATCAATGATTGCTACCCTTTACCATATATATTTTTACAAAGATCCCTACTGTATCATTTTTATATCACTTTTTTATATCTTTTCTTTTTTTTTTTTTTTTTTTTATTATATCATCTTGTATACCATTCGTTCCCATTCTTTATACTAAGATTTAAAAAAAAAAAATTTTTATAGATGTACTTTTTTATTTTTGATATTTTTTAATACACATCTCTTGAAGTTCTTGACAAATGAGATCATGTATGATATGCTTTCTGATATAGGGGTCATGGTCATATATGATCCCTCATTAAATGTATCGAATTTTCAAATATGTTTTTTGGGTTTTAGATGTCATAACTATACAAGCTCCCCACACATCAGGGCAGATTAGAGGTATTTGGAATGCTATAGATGCCTGTAAATATGTAAACATAGGGGAACATGTGTGACATGATGACTATATATTTAATTCTATTTGGGGTTAGATGAAACACCTTCGGTGATATAACAGGCCATACATCCTTTTTATCCTGTACAGCGCTGTTATGACAACTGAAGAGGGCGTGATCATGTGACCTTCTTCACGTACAGAGAGCGATATGAGCGGAGGACAGGAGGGAGTTTGGACTCTGGGAGAAGGCATACTGCGTCATCACACCTAGACGTGTTGAACGCCGACATGTGGTAAATCGCGTCATCACGCTTTTGCGGAATGGCGCGCGATCCACAAGTCAGCCATACCCAGCTACTAATGAGGAGGTGTGGTTATGAGATCGTGTCATCGCGCTTGGACGTGATGACACGCTAACCAGGAGATACCCAGCTACTATTGAGAAGGTGTGGTTATGAGATCGCGTCATCGGGCTTGGACGTGATGACGCGTTAACCACGAGATCACAATACCCGGTTACCATTGGCGGGATGGGATCACCAGAATGAGGCTTGCTTTTTTGGTGACCTTTCCTCCTATGATAGGCTCAATGTTGGTCAGCTGACAGGGGAAGTCATCACATGACACGGAAAACCCGGAAGTCACGCCGCACAGGTGTCCCCAATGTAATTTCTAGCAGTATTCGATAAATAGCGCAGTAGATGACAGGTTAGCTTTACCCCAGTTGAAGTCTTGGTAGACGAAACGCGTTGGGTGTGTGACGCTACCACAGCCACCTGATATTACTGCGCTATAATTGCTTTTTTGTTCATATGGACTTTGATTTTAACCTGATTTTTATTGGAATTTTTTAACCATTACAATAAAATTCCCTGGTTACCTGGATTTTATGCTATGTGGAGCCTTTTTTCCCTTTTTTCGATTACATATGAGTAAGATCAAGTGATCACTGGAAGAGGACCCTATGGTACTGCTCAAGATCTTTGCCCCTTCTTTCGGGTGAACCCGATTCCATCGATAAAGATTGCAGGTCGTGGAGTCATTCAGAACCTTCCACTATGGATCGAGGACAGCTGTAACCTTACCGTATAAACGGTGAAAGCCTATACGACTCAGCGCCAACGGCCTGTGAGTCCACCATTTCTGGTAAGGGCATTTCACTTTACTTCCTACCTTGATGAACATATGAAAGATCACTTTGGATGTGAATAGATACCAGTGCGAGATCCATATCCATTCCCTAAGAATCATCTGTCTGATTGGATGAACTGTTCAATATCCCAGAGACTTGCTTTCTATCTAACCTAAAGTTTTATTGTATATGTTTGTTTTTTTGAGGTTTATGGGATTCTTTTTGGTGTAATCACACAGTCCACATCAAGGACTATTATTTAGTGTGGTGGTTTAAATTTTTTATTTGATTACCATCAGATTTTGTATATATGGTGATATCATAAGACTTTTGTGTCTTTTTCTGCTTGATCGGCAGCACCGATTATAGGTGTACATACGGGTGGTTTGCACTAATGTTTGCAATAAATAAAAACCACAGAGGTGATCAAATACCACCAAAAGAAAGCTCTATTTGTGGGGAAAAAAGGACATCAATTTTATTTGGGTACAATGTCACACGAGCAATTGTCAGTTAAAATAACGCAGTGCCGTTAAAATGGCCTGGTCATGAAGGGGGTAAACCTTCTGTGGCTGATGTGGTTAAAGTAATTGAAAAGTCAATTTTTTTTTTCAAATACCAAACATGATATACTTACCTGCTCTGTGCAATGGAATTGCACAGAGTGGCCCTGAACCTCCTATTGTCGAGTGCCCCACCAAAGCTCCTGGGTCCTTCTCTTCAGAGAGCAAGCTGCTTGCTATGGGGGCTCAATCGATAGATACAGACATCACAACTCGGCCCCGCCCCCGCTCCCCCATCACAGGATGTGACTGACAGCAGTGAAAGCCAATGGCTCCCACTGCTTCAGCAAAGCCTGAGAACCTGGAAGTGAGAGCTGCTACAGATCGGCACATTGTTGGATGAAGAGATGGCTCAGGTAAGTATGGGGGGGGATATTGCCTAAACATTTTTAACCTTAACCCCTTGTCGCCGGCTGCCTCCAGCCCTTTCAGGGTTTTGCTATGCCGGGAGGTGGAGTGCAGTTAATGGCCACGTGATCGCCGTGATTGGCTGTCACGGTGGTCACATGATCGGAACAGTCCCGATCGCAAATAGAGAACAGGAACTTTCCACGAGCCGCCCGAAACACTCAAGACATGTGCCCTCTGCACAGCACTGTTGTTGCTATTGCACGCAAATATTTAGCCGCTCTGCGCCAAGTGGTTAATGCAGGGAATGCACCATTAAAATGTAATTGAACCCACATCATAAAAAACTATCTATAAATGGTGTATTACATGCTGTTCACAGGGCCGTCTTTAAGGCAGGGCAAAAGGAGCAGCTGCCCTCATTGTTGTGGGGCCCAAAGCAGCTGCCTCATACTTGCCAACTATCCCAGTTTAAATTCCCTTGTCCCTTGAAGTTTTAGTCCTGTGCTGTGTCCCAATATCTCAATGTGAAGTGCTGCTACTAATGCTGCCCATCTCTGCCCTATTGTTGTGTACAGATGACTCACCTGCAGACTCTGTGTTTACATGTAAATAACCAGCATTCATATGTAAATAGGGGCGGCATTCCTAAGTAAATAACTGCGGCCGGCGGCATTATGTAAATAAAGGTGGCATTCATACACTACCGTTCAAAAGTTTGGGGTCACATTGAAATGTCCTTATTTTTGAAGGAAAAGCACTGTACTTTTAAATGAAGCTAACTTTAAACTAGTCCTAACTTTAAACAAATATACTCTATACATTGCTAATGTGGTAAATGACTATTCTAACTGCAAATGTCTAGTTTTTGGTGCAATATCTACATAGGTGTATAGAGGCCCATTTCCAGCAACTATCACTCCAGTGTTCTAATGGTACAATGTGTTTGCTCATTGGCTCAGAAGGCTAATTGATGATTAGCAAACCCTTGTGCAATCATGTTCACACATCTAAAAACAGTCTAGCTCCTTCCAGAAGCTACAAAACTGACCTTCCTGTGAGCAGATTGAGTTTCTGGAGCATCACATTTGTGGGGTCAATTAAACGCTCAAAATGGCCAGAAAAAGAGAACTTTCATCTGAAACTCGACAGTCTATTGTTGTTCTTAGAAATGAAGGCTATTCCATGCGAGAAATTGCAAAGAAATTGAAGATTTCCTACAACGGTGTGTACTACTCCCTTCAGAGGACAGCACAAACAGGCTCTAACCAGAGTAGAAAAAGAAGTGGGAGGCCGCGTTGCACAACTAAGCAAGAAGATAAGCACATTAGAGTCTCTAGTTTGAGAAACAGACGCCTCACAGGTCCCCAACTGGCATCTTCATTAAATAGTACCCGCAAAACACCAGTGTCAACATCTACAGTGAAGAGGCGGCTGCGGGATTTTGGGCTTCAGGGCAGAGTGGCAAAGAAAAAGCCATATCTGAGACTGGCCAATAAAAGAAAAAGATTAAGATGGGCAAAAGAACACAGACATTGGACAGAGGAAGACTGGAAAAAAGTGTTGTGGACAGATGAATCCAAGTTTGAGGTGTTTGGATCACAAAGAAGAACGTTTGTGAGACGCAGAACAAATGAAAAGATGCTGGAAGAATGCCTGACGCCATCTGTTAAGCATGGTGGAGGTAATGTGATGGTCTGGGGTTGCTTTGGTGCTGGTAAGGTGGGAGCTTTGTACAGGGTAAAAGCTAAGGAAGGCTATCACTCCATTTTGCAACGCCATGCCATACCCAGTGGACAGCGCTTGATTGGAGCCAATTTCATCCTACAACCGGACAATGACCCTAAACACACCTCCAAATTGTGCAAGAACTATTTACAGCAGAAGCAGGCAGCTGGTATTCTATCGGTAATGGAGTGGCCAGCACAGTCACCAGATCTGAACCCCATTGAGCTGTTGTGGGAGCAGCTTGACCGTATGGTACGCCAGAAGTGCCCATCCAACCATTCCAACTTGTGGGAGCTGCTTCTAGAAGCGTGGGGTGCAATTTCTCCAGCTTACCTCAATAAATTAACAGCTAGAATGCCAAAGGTGTGCAATGCTGTAATTGCTGCAAAAGGAGGATTCTTTGATGAAAGCAAAGTTTGATGTAAAAACAATGTTATTTCAAATACAAATCATTATTTCTAACCTTGTCAATGTCTTGACTCTATTTTCTATTCATTTCACAACGTATGGTGGTGAATAAGTGTGACTTTTCATGGAAAACACAAAATTGTTTGGGTGACCCCAAACTTTTGAACGGTAGTGTATGTATATCATGCCCCCCTGCAGTGAGGAGATGATGTGCTGTAACCTCTAGCAACCAATCAGTGAGCAGTATTACTGTACAGTAATCACTAGCAACCAATTAACAAGCAGAAATAATTTGCTGTAACCTCTAGCAACTAATCAGTGAGCCGTAATGTGTGCTGTAACCTCTAGCAACCAGTCATTAAGCAGTAATGATATGCTGTAACCACTGGCAACCAATCGCAATTGCTGCCTGATCTGATACAGTAAACTGATTTTAAGTCTAGCTGCTATTTATTGTATGTCTCAGAGCAGGTGGAGAGTGAAATTGCATAGGGGGGGCCAAGAAAATTTTTGCCCAGGGTCCAATCATGGCTGTTTATACTCACTATAGGATTTGTTTTCTGTATTCTGCAAAAAAACCTGGTTGATCCTGCTGTTCTCTATCTCCCCCTACTGTCCATGCCCCTCACTGCATTTGGAGATTTTGCAGAGCAGTGTTGGCAGCTCTGCACATGCTCAGTGAGTTTCTATGCTGAGCATTTCCTCCTAATCACATCTGAACAGCCCATGTGACTATAGAGTCACACATGTAGGCGTATACACAGTGGTCAATGACAGCCCACTCCCATTCCTTCCAACTTTTTTGAGATGGTAATGAGGGACAACTATTAGCAAAAGTATGTAGGCATAGGACACACCCCCTGCCACACCCCCTTAAAGGCAAATTACACACAAAAAGATTAGTTTAACTCGCAATTGCTTTTTTTTTTACCACTATTATTCCTTTATATTGGCTTTTGAAATCTACACATGCAGCAATTTAGAAATGGGAGGAAAGGTTTAGCACTGGGAAACATTTTTTGAAAGATAAAAAAGTGCATTTTATATACAACTATATAGATCAGACCAAAATGAGGGACAGATGAGGGGGGAAGAGGGACAGAGGGACATTGCTCCAAATCAGGGACAGTCCCTCAAAATCAGGAACAGTTGGGAGCTATGCACACCCTCCCTCCTCCGTGCCCCTTAACCAGCTAAACACAATGGAAGTGGGATATTACATCTTGATTAACGGAGGCTTCGTCTCCCTGTTATTCTAAGATACAGGCTGGAGGGGGGTGACACAGAAATCCTCCCACATCATGTTATTGTCCAAAAAAATAATAAAGATTTGATTTCAAATATATATATTTGTAAGACAATCAAAACAGTTTATTGATATTAAGTATTTCATTTTATTCTCTATCCCAAAGACTGTTTTTTTTTTTTGAACCTGTGATAATTAGCAGAGGACTAGAAGTTCCTCCTGATTATGTTTCCCTGCAGACAGGCCGGGAAAGCGCTGAGTGGTGTGACAGCTTTATATCGGTTAGGAAAAAAGGTGCTTCGATTTTTTAAAATGTTTCGATTTTAGAACCTCTTTATGTCAGTTAAATACATTCCAGAAAAGTCATTGCAGTTGGTTTTCCTTATAAAACATCCACAGCTTGAGTAGAAAAGCCTAACCCTCACCAGCATGCTGTAAGGAAGGACTTAAGCATTGTGTGGAAGCAGTGGCCTCTCTGTAGAGGTCCCTCAAACTTCCTCAGCAGTCAACAGTGCCAGGAAAAGGTCCTCTAGAGCCCGGGGCGAACATGCCAAACTGCAGCCCCCCCTCAAGATGTATGAACATTATGGGGTTCATTTACGAAAGGCAAATAGACTGTGCACTTTGCAAAGTGCAGTTGCTCCAGAGCTTAGTAAATGAGGTAAAGCTTCACTTTGCAAAGAATACCCAATTAAGGAAAAAAAAAAAAACAACGCATTTTTGCTTGCACGTGATTGCATGATGGAAGCTCATTTACTAAGCTCTGGAACAACTGCAATTTGCAAAGTGCACAGTCTATCTCCCTTTAATAAACCCACACGTATGTGTCAGCAAAAATCCCTCTCCAAAAAATTGAGCACTAATCTGCATGCTTACCCCCTAAGCATAAATTCCCCCAGTACAAATCTGACCCCCTGCTGAAATCCCCCCTCCCAGCACAAATCTTTGCCCCCCCCCCCCCCATTCCTCCAAATCTCCCCAACACAAATGCCCCTTCCCAAAAAAAGTCACCCCTCCAAGCAAAAATCCTCTATCCCTCCCCCCTACTCCAAATCCCCCCTCCCAGCACAAATCTTTGCCCCCCATCCTCCAAATCTCCCCAACACAAATGCCCCTTCCCCAAAAAAAGTCACCCCTTCAAGCAAAAATCCTCTACCCCTCCCCCCTACTCCAAATCCCCCCTCCCAGCACAAATCTTTGCCCCCCCATCCTCCAAATCTCCCCAACACAAATGCCCCTTCCCCAAAAAAAAGTCACCCCTCCAAGCAAAAATCCTCTACCCCTCCCCCCTACTCCAAATCCCCCCTCCCAGCACAAATCTTGCCCCCCCTCCTCCAAATCTCCCCAACACAAATGCCCCTTCCCAAAAAAGTCACCCCTCCAATCAAAGATCCTCTACCCCTCCCCCCTACTCCAAATCCCCAATCCTAGCACAAATTCACCCCCTAAATTTAGCCTCCCAGCACAAATCCCCCCCCAAACAAAAATGTCCCCTCCTAGCACAATTCTCCTCCCCCCTTCACCATATCACCTCCTCTAGCACACAACTCCCCCAAATCCCCTCTCCTAGCACAAATCCTCTTCCCCCATCCCTCCTCCCAACACAGATACCCCTAAATCACCACTCCTAGCAATTCTTACCCCCTGCTGCCCCCCAAATCGCTTCTCCCAATCAAGTCCCCTTCCCCTCAATCTCCTTGCAGCGCCCCCCCCTGTTAAAGTAACGCAGTGCCGTATTGCAAAAAAATGGCCTGGTCATGAAGGGGGGGGGGGGGTAAATCTTCCAGCACTGAAAAGGTTAAACGGTGCAATTGGGTTATAAAATTTATGTTCATAGAAAACACAATAACTCCCTTTAAAAATGTTTTTTATTTATTCGATGGCGACATTGCTCCCAAAGCAAAACAAAGTCGCTTCGCTTGCTCTGGAACAGTATAATGATGTCATAAAAAAACGAAGTCAAGTGGATTGTACAAATTGTGCCGAAACCCTGCTGGGCCCGGTGCAAAAATGTCATCTTCCAGGCTCGCCTGCATCGCCTTTTTTTTTTTTTTCCTTTGCCTGATTGTGCTTTTTTTTCCCTCTCTGTAGATATAAAAAAAAAAATATATCAGACATTCAAAAAAAAAAAAAAAATGATTGTTGCTTCTCTGCAAATTTGATATCTGTCACTTTTAGTGGGATTTTCTTCCAGCATTTGGTGTCATTGGTATTTCAAGCAGAAGTTTCTTCTCTGGGTGAGATGTCAATAGGTTTATGGAGTGATAGTTGGATGTGCATGCATAGTGCAATAAGTATGGAATTATTAATACAAGCAGACTGTACATTCAATGCGTGGCACTGTGAGATGGAGGGATGCAAGAATTGAGGTCATGTACTGAATAATAAACACATTTTATGTATGACAAAAGTAAGCCCAGTCTGTAAGTGATATTTTTTTTTTTTACATTTAATGGGCACTGCCACAAAATATTGACCTAAAAAAAAAATTGTGAATAGATTTAAAGCCCAGCTCCAGTTTAAAGGCTAAAGCCTCGTACACACGATCGGATTTTCCGCAGACAAAACCTCGGACTTTTGTCCGAAGGACGTGTGCCTGGATTTTGTCTTGCATACAAACGGCAAGGAATTGTTAGCCAACAAACACGAACGTAGTGACGTACTACGTGGTTTTCGAGCTCTTTAGCACCACCCTTTGGGCTCCCTCTGCTAATTCCGTGTTAGTAGAAGTTTGGTGAGTGTTGATTCGCGCTTTTCATTTCGTGCTTTTCATTCTGTGCTTTTCATTTAGCGCTTTTCATTTCGTGCTTTTCAGTTTGTTTCTGAGCGGCCGTTCATCAACCAGACATGTTGCGGAATCGGAAGAGATAACGTGTTATTTATTATTGGCTTTGGAGTTATTGCTTTGACCCAAGTCCAGTCCAGGAACAGGAGGAGGAGGAGTTCTTGGACCGAAAATTGGTTGCTTTATTAATCGTGACCAATTATGTCGTACGCCTTTGCTGCGGGAGCTCCAGGAGAATAATCCGGATGATTTTTAGAGCTAGAAAAGCTACAATTTCTGGGGAAATTGTGTGAAGTGTTCTTGCCTCCACCTACAGTAGTCTGCAACAGGAGTGGGCGGAGTAACTGGATGGAGTGGCTTGAGTAACTGTTGTGTGGTTGGAGTGGCTGGAGTCAGTGGCGGAATTACCAGGGTCGCAACAGTCGCAGTTGCGACTGGGCCCGGCATTCCGCCACTGTGGGGGGCCCAGCGGGGTTGATCTTCCCACACGACTCTGAGCGGAGATCGTGTGTCATAGATTAATAGCACAGAGAGACTCCGGCGGCATTAACGTTCTATTTGTCGGTCCTCTCTGGCACAGATGAGAGAGGACACACAGCTGATCTCACTGCTCCCCATTCTCCCCCCTCCCCTCTCCTCTGTGCTCCGCGGGCAGTCAAATGTGAAGCTAAGGAGCTCACATTTCCCGCGGAGCACAGAGGAGAGTGGAGGGGGGAGAAGGGGGAGCCGTGAGATCAGCTGTGTGTCCTCTCTCATCCATGCCAGAGAGGACCGACAAATAGAACATTAATGCCGCCGGAGTCTCTGTGCTATTAATCTATGGCACACGATCTCCGCTCAGAGCCGTGCTGTCCTGAGAAGGCAGACAGCACTGATAGAAATTAATAGCATTAATAGCAGGGACTGATGAGCACTAATAGAAGGCACTGATGAGCACTGATAGAAGGCACTGATGGGCACTGATGAGCACTGATAGAAGGCACTGATGGGCACTGATGAGCACTGATAGAAGGCACTAATGTGCACTGATGGGCACTGATGAGCACTGATAGAAGGCACTGATGAGCACTGATGGGCACTGATGAGCACTGTTATAAGGCACTGATGAGCACTGATAGAAGGCACTGATGAGCACTGATGGGCACTGATGAGCACTAATAGAAGGCACTGATGAGCACTGATAGAAGGCACTGATGGGCACTGATGAGCACTGATAGAAGGCACTGGTGGGCACTGATGAGCACTGATAGAAGGCACTGATGAGCACTGATGGGCACTGATGAGCACTGATAGAAGGCACTGATGAGCACTGATGAGCACTGATATAAGGCACTGATGAGCACTGATGGGCACTGATGAGCACTGATAGAAGGCACTGATGAGCACTGATGGGCACTGATGAGCACTAATAGAAGGCACTGATGAGCACTGATAGAAGGCACTGATGGGCACTGGTGAGCACTGATAGAAGGCACTGATGAGCACTGATGGGTATTGATGAGCACTGATAGAAGGCACTGATGAGCACTGATCGAAGGCACTGATGAGCACTAATAGAAGGCACTGATGGGCACTGATGAGCACTAATAGAAGGCACTGATGAGCACTGATAGAAGGCACTGATGAGCACTGATAGACGGCACTGACGAGCACTGATAGAAGGCATTGATGAGCACTGATAGAAGGCACTGGTGGGCACTGATGAGCACTGATAGAAGGCACTGATGAGCACTGATAGACGGCACTGATGGGCACTGATAGAAGGCACTGATGGACACTGATAAAAGGCACTGATGGGCACTGATAGTAGGCATTTATGGGCACTGATAGGAGGCACTGATGAGCACTTATAGGAGGCACTGATGAGCACTGATAGGCCACATTGATGAGCACTGATAGGCAGCACTAATAGGAGGCACTAATGTGCACTGATAGGCTGCACTGATAGGTGGCATTGATGTGCACTGATAGGTGGTACTGATGGGCACTGAGGAACACTGATAGGCAGAACTCAGGCAGTATTGATGGGCTTTGATGGACAGAATTGAAGAGTACTGATAGGTGGTGCTGATAGGCAGAATTGATGGGCACTAATAGGCAGCATTAATGAGCACTGATAGGTAACACTTTTAGGTGGAAGTGATGGGCACTGATAGGCGGCACTGATGGGCACTGATGATTGGGGCACTGATTATCAGTGTAAACAATTTACTGACATTCTTGACAGTTAATGGCAGTCCTTTCCTAAGGAAAGGGCTGTGGATAACGAGTCTGTTTACATGTGAACAGCTGATCACATGGTAAAGGGCCGATGTGATTGCGCTGGATGCATGTCCCAGGGGTCATGTGGGAAGCGAGGTTTTGGGAGGATGTCCTCGGACGCCCTCCCAAAATGGGAAGCCGGGGCTCGGATGGAAGGGGGCCCATCATGGTTTCTTGCACCGGGGCCCTGAAGGTTCTAGTTATGCCTCTGGCTGGAGTAACTGTGAAAAGTGTTAAAAAGCTTAATATTTTAAAAAGTATAAATAGTAGTAAAAAAAGTTGAAGAAGTCCCATCATTAGCTGAAAGAGCTGAACATATTTTTCAAAAATTATTTATTTTTTATTTTTTTTCAAAAATGATTTTTTTTTTTCAAAAATGATTTTTTTTTTTCAAAAGATTTTTTTTTCAAAAATTATTTATTTTTTTCAAAAATTATTTATTTTTTTCAAAAATTATTTATTTTTTTCAAAAATTATTTTTTTTTTTAAAAATGATTTTGATTTTCAAAAAATTATTTTTTTTTTCAAAATTATTTTTTTTTCAAAAATTATTATTTTTTAATTATTTTAATTTTTTTTTTTTTTTTCATGGGGTGGTCATAATGTTTTGGCTGATTATGTTGTGGTCATAATGTTTTGACTGGTCATAATGTTTTGGCTGATCATGGGGATGGTCATAATCTTTTGGCTGATCATGGGGGGGGGTCATAATGTTTTGGCTGATCATGGGGGGGGGGGTCATAATGTTTTGGCTGATCATGGGGTTGTCAGCTTTTGTCACCTCCCACTCTGGTTTTGAACATTTCGCCATTCATTCCTATGGGACCAATTTTGCGGCAAAAACGACATTTCGTGAACCATTCGGCAAAACGTTCCACAAAGTAATAGCACACCAATCAGGAACAATCCGCACGTTTCGGTATATTACTGTCTATGTAGTGTAAAAGCTGTGAGAGGAGTCAGGGTGGTAAATTTGGCTATAATAAGAATAATATATATGTGAGATAACAGTAAGTGGTCTTGCTATGCAAGAACACCTAATTATCTCCGGATGACGGACCCCTGCTTTCACCAACTCTTGGAATTCTTGTCCTCCTATATTAAGAAGCAGGACACATGCATGAGGCTTTTATTTTATTTTTTGGTTGAATAATAATGATTTGATTTGTTATATTTTCTATATTTTTGGATGCATAGAATGCATTTTTTGGTTAAGTTCTATTGGCAGATAGCATGTCTAATTGTATTTGTTTTCTTTTTTTTAATGCACAATAAACAAAATGTGGAGAATAATACTTGGCTATGTGCTTTACTTCAAATGACAGTTTGGGAGTCGGCAGTTACATTTAAAAAAATACAATGTAAAATTGACAAGGGACACAAACATAGTTGTATCTTTGTTCTTAAAAACTACGGGATAATGGTGTTGTGTTAACTTGTCCAAATAAAAAAAAACAAAAAACATAATAATATTATTCTTGATATCACTAGAAAAAAAAGCCTTTGAAAATTTGTTTGCAATAACTCCATCAGTATCACCAGCAAAGCAGCTTCATTATTATCCCATTAAAGAAGAAGAGAATTGTGCGCTGCATTTGGAGATTTCATAATCTGTCACGTCACGAATGCTAATCCTCCATTACGAACGCTAGTTTACAAGTACGACCACTTCCAGCTCGTCCTTGCTTCCGAGCATGCGTGTTTGTACTTTGGACTTTTGTCCGATGGACTTGTGTACACACGATCGGAAAATCCGACAACAGACATTGGTCCGCGGAAAATTTTAAAGCCTGCCATCCAACAATTGTCCGATTTTCCGCCAACAGCCTGTCATCAGACATTTCCCGTTGGAAAATCCAATCGTGTGTACGCGGCTTTATTCCAGTTTTGTGTAAAAAAAAATATATATATATATATATATATAGGAAAATATAAAAAAAATCACACACAGCTGCTGGAATCATCAGTTTAATCTGAGGACTTTCCCAGCATGCAAACTCCAAACGCTATTAGCTGGACCTCCAAGTGACTCAGGTCACGCTGCCACCAATGATGCATCTCTGGGATGCACCATGGCTACACAAGTCATGTTGTAATTTAAAGGGATTGTAAAGGTTCACCTTTAACCACTTGACCTCCGGAAGATTTACCCCCCCTCCATGACTCGGACATTTTTTTTTGCGGTACAGCACTGCGTTACTTTAACTAACAATTGTGCGGTTGTGCGACACTGTATCCAAATAAAATTTATGTCCCTCTTCAAAGTACCGACGTATAACGACGGTGGGCGGTCCGGAAGTGCTTAACTGACAATTGCAACGTTGTACCCAAATAAAATTGACTTCCTTTTTTCCCCACAAATATAGCTTTTTTTTTTTTTTTTGTGGTATTTGATCACCTCTGCGGTTTTTATTTTTTGCGCTATAAACAAAAAAAATAACCCGGAAATTTTGAAAATAAAAACAATATTTTTTACTTTCTGCTTTAGAACATACCCTAGAAAAAAATGTAAAAAAATCTAATTTCTTCATCAATTTAGGCCAATATGTATTCTGCTACATATTTTTGGGAAAAAAAATCCCAATAAGCGTATATTGATTGGTTTGCGCAAAAGTTATCACATCTGCAAACTATGGGATATATTTATGGCATTTTTATCCCATAAAAACCCAACAATTTTGAAAAAAAAAGCAATATTTTTTACTTTCTGCTATAAAACTTTCTCAATAAAATTTTTTTTTCAAACATCTAATTTCTAGTATACATTGATTGGTTTGCGCAAAAGTTATCGCATCTACAAACTATGGGATATATTTATGACATTTTTATCCCATAAAAACCCGACACTTTTTAAAAAAAAAAACAATATTTTTTATTTTCTGCTATAAAACCTTCTCAATAAAAAAATGTAAAAAAATCTAATTTCTTCACCAATTTAGGCCAATATATATTCTGCTACATATTTTTGGTAAAAAAAAATCCCAATATATATATTGATTGGTCTGCGCAAAAGTTATCGCGTCTACAAAACTATGGGGCATTTTTATTATTATTTTTTTATACTAGTAATGGCAGCGATTTATAGCGGGACTGCGACATTGCGGCGGACAAATCGGACACCTAACTGACACTTTTGACACTTTTTTGGGAACCAGTGACATTATTACAGTGATCGGTGCTAAACATATGCACTGTTACTGTACTAATGACACTGGTAAGGAAGGGGTTCACACCAGGGGCAATCAAAGGGTTAAAGAGGCTGTAAACCTCAGAAAACAAAAAAAAAAAAACCTTGCAAGACAAAGGCATAATGAGCTAGTGCGCATTGCGTACTAGCTCATATTGAAATGCTTACCTTAGAACTAAGCTGTTGCAGCGTTCCCCGCACACCGCTGACACGGCCGACATCTTCCCCGGAGTTTCTTCCAGGTTCCCGGGCTCCGGCGCTGTGATTGGTCGGAGCCGTGATAATGTCACTCCCGTGCGTGCGCGGGAGCCGCTGTTGACGGCACAAGGCTCGTTAGGAACGGCACCCATGGGCCATTTCTTCAGAGCGCATGCGCCAGTGATGTCACTGGCTTTATGCACTGTAAATATCTCCTAATCTGTACAGGTTTAGGAGATATTTTCACTACCTATAGGCAAGCCTTATTATAGGCTTACCTATAGGTACATGTCAGCAGAGGAAGTTTACTTCCTCTTTAAGTGTGTCCCTAGGAGGTGCTTGCTAACTGTGTGGGTGATGGATTCACTGGATGAACAGAGAGATCCATGTTCCTGCTTCATCCCTGTCAGAACGGCAATCTGCCTTGTTTACATCGGCACATCCCGTCCACCGGACCCGCTGATTGGCTCCTCCTCTGGCTATTGCACGGAATGACGTACAGGTACATCGTTTCCTGCAATAGAGATGACCTGCCGCAGTATATGTACTGCGGCCAGGCGGGCAAGTGGTTAAAGTGATTGTAAAGGTTCACCTTTAAAGCATGTTATGCCTACCTGCTCTGTGCAATGGTTTTGTATGGAGTAGCCCTGATCCTCTTCTTCTCGGGTCCCCCGAAAGCAGCAAAATGTTAGTATTTTACTAACAACAGAGGGGGATGGGGGGGGGTGTGAGACAGACAGAGACAGAGTCACAGACTCCCGAGCTGACAGGCAGGGAGGGGAGGGAGGAGAGCTGTGGATAATGGAGGCACGTAAACTGACCACGGTGTCAGGACTCAGCAGCCATTATTACCGTAGTCAGTTTACAGAGGGGAGGGCAGAAACTGGCAGGATCAGCCAGTTTTTTTTACAGCTTCTAGAGCCACAGGTTAGACAGCACAAGCATAGCTGCCAACTCTCCCTGATTTCGAGGGACTGTCCCTCTGTTCCTCTCTCCCTCATCCCCCCTCATTTGTCCCTCATTTTGGTCTGATCTATATAGTTGTATATAAAGTGCACTTTTTATCTATCAAAAAGGGCTTCCCAGTGCTAAACCTTTCATCCAAATTCTAAATTGCTGCATAAAAAAGCCAATATGAAGGAATAGTAGTGGTTAAAAAAACCCCTTGTGGATTTATTTAAACTTTTTTATCTTGGTTAATTCTCCTTTAAGGGGGTGTGGCAGGGGGGCGTGTCCTATGCCTACATACATTTGCCGGTAGGTGTCCCTCATTCCCATCTCAAAATGTTGGGAGGTATGCACAAGCCCTGTACTGTTTAACCTGCTATAAGGAAACAGGATCCCAATTTTTTTTTTACTCTAATCAGCCTTATTATCTCCTTATTCTCCTTCTCCATCTAATTATTATTCTCCTGCTGATTTTTTTTTCACTTCTATTTTATAAACTAATAATAATGAAAAGTTTTTTTGCTTTGCTTTGTTTGTTAATATTCTTACGCCTTTAACACATATTTACACATTTTACATTAAAAAAAAGCACAACATTTAAAAAACAAAATGTATTTCATTTGTAAAATAACTTTGTATCATTGCTGACAACTGAAGTGTAAACAAAAAAGTTGCGGTAGGTTTGGGTAATTGATATCAGTGAGTACTAAAAAAAAAGTATTTGGTACTTGTAAAAAAAATGGTATCCGTGCATCCCTAATAAATTCATAGTTTAAGACTCTTGCAGAACCCTTTCATCAGGCATATGATAGCAAGGGGGTCCTGCTCGACCCTGAACTGTTGCACTTGTACCTCCTGTGATGTGATCGCTGGAATGAAATTCTGGACTTTTAAATGGATCCACAGTTTGCTGGCAACATGCTTTCTTATACATTGATTGCCGGTTTACCAACTGATTGTTGGTGCAGCACTCCTATATTCTATGCTTTACCCATGAGGGAATGTAATGGGTATATATTCATGATCTGTCATAGATGGAGACACATTGGATTTCATTTACTTAAACCAAATAGGCTGTTCACTTTGCATGTGTAGTTGCACTTTGCATGGGACATATCCCCAGAGCTTTCCGAATGTGGTACAAATTCACTTTGTAATGAACACCCAATCATGCGCAAGGAAAATGACTGGGTGATAGAAGTCACCAGAGCTTTACCCCATTCACTAAATTGTGGGGGAAATTCCCTTGCAACGTGCAACTTTCCTTGAGAGGTGAACAGGCTGTTTGCCATTAAAGTGATACTAAAGGATCGTTTTTTATTTTTTTAAAACACGACCATATCATACTTACCTCCACTGTGCAGCTCGTTTTGCACAGAGTGGAGGTAAGTATGGTAACATCCATTTCAAGGCGGCTCCTGCGGCTCCTCCCCACATTAGATAATCCCCTAGGAGAAGCGCTCTCCTGGGGGGGGGGGGTTACCTTGCGGGCGCGCTCCCGAGTCCAGCATTCGGCGTCCATAGAGGCCATATGCAGGACCCGGCCCCGCCCCCCCCCCCCCGCGCCCGCGTCATTGGATTTGATTGGCAGCAGCGGGAGCCAATGGCTGCGTTACTATCAATCTATCCAATCAAGAGCCGGGAAGAGAGGGACGGCGGGGACGCGCCAATGGAAATTCGGGGCTCAGGTAAGTAAAACGAGAGGGCTAGGGGGCTAGTGACTGCAAGGTGTTTTTTCACCTTAATGCATAGGATGCATTCAGGGGCGAAAAACACGAGGGTTTACAACCCCTTTAAAGAGGAACTGCAGTCTTCTCACATAATTTGTAATAAAAATATCTTTGAAGCTTCCCTCCAACCACTTTGCATATTATTTTATATATACTGTGATTCTGTACTTGCCAAATATGCTGCAGAAATCTCCCTCCACTGAGTCTGGCTGCAACCATTTTAACTGTGGGCAGCTGAAGCTGCTGCCCTGTTCACTTCCTGGATTTACACAGACACACAGAGGCACACCTCCAGCTCTGCAGCTCTCATTGGCCCTCTTATGACTCATCCCCCCTCCCTTCCTGGCCAACTCTCACAAGAGTGAGAGAGAGAGAGAGAGAGAGAGAGAGAGAGAGAGAGAGAGAGCTGTGCATGATGTCATAAGCCTAGGCTAATGACCAGACAAGAAACATGAAGTGGGCTGTATAAGGTATTTACTGGCAGAAAAAAAAAATGTTTTACTATCGAAAGTTAAAACAACAACAAGGGCAGAAGATTTAATAGATGGAAAGTTGAAAAAAATGACTGAAGTTTCACTTTAATAAATCAAGACATCTGAGGATCACAGCTATTACAGATCCTTTACAAATCAATGCTTCTACATTTGTGATTCCTACAACCTTCTTAAAAAATTACTTGTGACACATTTGATATTTCTCTCAGCAAGATCCATTATAAAAGATCAGAGAGAAAAAAAAAACATAAAACGTGAAAAGGGCAGGGCATCGCAGAAAAAAAGTAAGATAGTGGGAAAGAAATAAATGAAGCTCGTTACCTAATAAAACCCAGTCAAAAGAATATTTTTCCTTCACTGGTCTGAGCAATCACCCATCTGGACAAGGTAAAGCAGACTGCTATCTTCAGGGGCCCCTACATGCAGCCTTATGGCACCAACCAACGGTCTTTAACCACTTGCCTAATGCCTATACTGGGCACTTTTGCCCCCTTCCTGCCCAGGCCAATTTTCATCTATCAGCAACTGTCACACTTTGAATGACAATTGGGCGGTCTTACAACACTGTACCCAGCTAAAATTTTTATCATTTTTTTTTTTTAACACAAAGTGAGCTTTCTTTTGGTGGTATTTAACCACTTCAGCCCCGGACCATTTGGCTGGCAAAAGACGAGAGCACTTTTTGCGATTCGGCACTGCGTCGCTTTAACTGACAATTGCGCGGTCGTGCGGCATGGCTCCCAAACAAAATTGACGTCCTTTTTTCCCCACAGCTTTCTTTTGGTGGTATTTTATCACTGCAGTTTTTATTTTTTGCGCTATAAACAAAAAAAGAGCGACAATTTTGAAAAAAACGCATTATTTTTTACTTTTTGCTATAATAAATATCCCCAAAAAATATATACATTTTTTTTCCCTCAGTTTAGGTCGATATGTATGCTTCTACATATTTTTGGTAAAAAAAATTGCAATAAGCAATTATTGATTGCTTTGTGCAAAAGTTATAGCGTCTACAAAATAGGGGATAGTTTTATGGCATTCTTATTAATAATTTTTTTTTTACTAGTAATGGCGGCAATCAGCGATTTTTATCATGACTGCGACATTATGGCGGACACATCGGACACTTTTGGCACTATTTTGGGACCATTCACATTTATAAAGAGATCAGCGTTTAAAAATGCACTGATTACTGTGTAAATGTGACTGGCAGTGAAGGGGTTAACCTTTAGGGGGCGCTGCAGGCGTTAAGTGTGTCCTAGGGAGTGATTCTAACTGTGGGGGGGGGGGGGAGGCACATTACAGGCCAGTTACAGGGAGCTGTGATCAGTGTCCTGTCACTAGGCAGAACGGGGAAATGCTTGTTTACATCAGCATTTCCCCGTTCTTCCTCTCCGTGAGACGATCGCGGGTATCACCGCGGACATCGAGTCCACGGGACCTGCGATCACACTCACAGAGCTTGCGGCGGGCGGGCGTGCGTGCGCCCACAAGCCACGTCTTTAAGCACAACATACAGGTACGTTAATATGCCTGTACGTGCCCTTCTGCCGACGTATATCAGCGTGAGCCGGTCGGCAAGCGGTTAATCTCCACTGGGTTTTTTATTTTTTGCTAAATAAAGAACTAAACACCGAAAATTTAAAAAAAACAACTTTTTTATAGTTTGTTATAAAATTTAGCAAACAGGTAATTTTTCTCCTTCACTGATGGGCACTGATGAGGAGGCACTAGTGGGCACTGATGAGGCTACACTGATAGGCGGCACTGATAGGCACTGATAGGTGATAGGTGACACTGATGAGGAGGCATTGATTGGCAGCACTAGTGGGCACTTATTGACAGCACCGGTGGGCACAGATTGGCAGCACTGGTGGGCACTGTTGGGACTGCACTGATAATAAGGACACTGACAATCATTGCCCTGATTATCAGTGTACATGTACGTTTTAGAGAAGCCGGTTATCGGCTCTCTTCTCCTTTTCCTCATGAGGAAAGGAGTGGCGATATCCGGCTTCTGTTTACATCGTGATCAGCTGTGATTGGACACAGAGGATCAAGTGGCAAAGAGCCGCTGATTGGCTCTTTACCTCAATCTGTTATCAGCAGTGTCCTCTGGACACTGTGATCACAGAGTGCACCAACCACGCCCCACAATGGGCGGGCAGCGGGTGTGATCACAGGAGGGCTTCATATGACTAGCCAGCCGCGCTGTAGCCGTCATTCAGCTATAGCCTGGTCAGCAAGTTGTTAAGCAAGGTAAAACAGACTACTATGTGCAGGGACCAGTGGGTCACCCACTAAGTGCTAAAGAGCTGCATGTGGCCCTTGGGGCCCCTGCAAACAGTAGTCTGTTTTGGCTTGTCTAAGGACAATAGGTTGGGCACCATTATCCACCTAATAAGTGCCAAAGGGCTGCATGTAGCCAACCCCCCCCCCCCCCCCCCGAAGAGAGAAATCTCAGCCACCACACATCATGCAAGTTCAGCGTGTAATAAATGATAGCAGCCTCAGCCTGATTCCATCCATTTCACTCCCCCTGACATGTTTCGCCCCACTCATGGGGCTTAGTCATGGAGGGGGGCATGGACTGGATGGAGTTAGGCTGAGGCTGTTATCTCCTATTACACGATGGGGTTGCATGGTGTGTGGTGGCTAAGATTTCTCTCCTTGTATTATATGTAGTCAGGGTGGACTCCTATCCTGACCTGCACCCTCAGTGAAATGTACGGAATGGGGGACATAGATGCCAGAGCGGAGACCCTGAAGTTGGTTTAGGTTTCCCCAAAGATAGTAGTCTGTTTTACCTTTGGGCACTAGTGCTCACCCTACTGGCACTCTGAGTTCATTGTGGGCTCATATCACCGCTACATAATGCTAAGCTGTTGAAGAGTTTTCAGAGTGATGGCTTCTGAGAAAATGGGTTCCACCATTATAAAGATGTGCTAATTTTACGATCTTCACAAACCACCACTAAAAAGATCTGCTAGCAGTGTTCATTTCATTGATGAAAATAAAAACTAAAAGAATTCAGTTGACTAAAATATGACTAGAACGAAAATGGCATTTTAATCAAAAGACTTATGCCGCGTACACACGGTCGGAATTTCCGATGGGAAATGTTGGATGTGAGCTTGTTGGCTGAAAGTCCGACCAATGTATGTTCCATCCAACATTTGTTGTCAAAGTTTCCGCCAATAAATGTTGGCTAGCAGGTTCTCAAATTTTCCGCCAACAAAACTTTGTTGTCGGAATTTCCGATCGTGTGTACACAAGTCCGTCGCACAAAAGTTCATGCATGCTCGGAATCAAGCAGAAGGAGCTGCACTGGCTCGTCATACGTCTTGTACGTCACCGCGTTCCCACGTTCGTAATTGTTGGCTAACATTTGTGTGACCGTGTGTATGCAAGACAAGTTGAAGCCAACAACCTTCGAAACAAAAATCCACGGTTTTGTTTGTCGGAAAGTCCGATCGTATGTACGCGGCATAAGACTAAAACAAATCAAAATTTTACGTCAAAATGAACACCGTCTGCTAGAACATTTATCTATGCCAAAGTCTCTCATAAACTGGAAAAAGGTTTTAGGAGGTTCAAAATTCTGGGGTTTTCAAAGCTTAGTGGCCCATAGAAAAAATACTGGTGTTATGGCAACAGCTAGCTAGGTATTTTTTTTCTACTATGGCCGATTCTCTGTAAGATATGTATGGTTCTGTAGGCGAATTTTGCCGCGGGGCCACCTTTAGAAGAGGTGGGAGGGGTTCACCCCCCTCCAGCTGCCTCCCAGTTGTTCCCGGGCTTACCTGACCCATCGGTGAAGCCCGGGAACAATCCAATGCAATCAGTATCTGGGTATGGAGACGAGTGAGGCCAAGATTTCCGCCACTCGTCTATGTCCTTGAAGGACGGGAGCGACGTCTGATGTCACTTCAGGTTCCTGGGCCATAATTTTTTTTTTCTCTTAAGGGTAAATGAGAGATTTGGGTCTCTTTGACCCCATATCTCTCAATAAAGAGGACCTGTCACCCTTTTTTCGAATACAATGGATGTTTACATTCCTTGTAATAGGAATAAAAGTAATAAAAAATAAATAAACAAAGGGATAAAAAATAAAATTAATAAAGCGCCCCATACCTCAGTGCCCGTGCGCAGAAACAAACACATAGGTAAGTCATGCAAGCATATGTAAACAGAGTTCAAACCACACATGTGAGGTATCGCCGCGAACGTTAGAGCAAGGACAAAAGTTCTAGTGCAAGACCCTCTCTGTAACTCTAAACAGGTAACCTGTAAAAATGTTTAACGCGTCGCCTATGGGGATCTTTAAGCATCATAGTTTGTTGCCATTCCATGAGCGTGCGCAGATTTTAAAGCATGACATGTTGAGTATCTATTTACTCGGTGTAACATGATCTGTCACATTATACAAAAAAAATGGGCTAACATTACTGGGTTTTTTTTCATTAAAGTGTATTTTTTCCCCCAAAAAAATTGCATTTGAAAGACGGCTGTGCAAATATAGCGTGACATAAAACATTGCAACGACCGCCATTTTATTCTCTAGGGTCTCTGCTAAAATATATATATATATATATATATATATATATATATATATATATATATATATATATATATATATAAAATGTTTGGAGGTTCTAAGTAATTTTCTTGCAAAAAACAAAAGAAAGTGATTTAAACATTTAAACAAAAAGTTCCAGAAAAGTCCTGGTCTTCAAGTGGTTAAAATGTATCTTTAGCAAATTTTTTTTACATTTTGGATTGAATGGTGAAGGGTTGGAAACTCCGGCTTTTTTATGACTGCACATTTTTTCCTTACTTCTTGGCTGTTTGGCAACGTTGTCACCAGGGCAGATGGTGAGGTTAAATCTCGCTAACAGGTCTCTCATTTAATTTGTCTTCAGCAATTTGATAACTTTCCAATTGTCTATGTAAAGCATCGCTCTCTGAACACTGTATTGCAGAGACCTTGTCTAATCTATTCCTTTGACTGAATAATATACAACACACAATAGGTGCAGGTCTTTGTCAGCATTGATGTTGATTGTTACTTTATGCCCATTTTAATACTAATAAAAAATCTTATGGATTAAAAAAGAAAAAAGGAAATGTAAACCCCAGTGGTGGGTTGTGCATTTTACTGCTAGGCCTTCAGTGGTGTCCTACCTGAATTAATCCAGCAATTTGTGGCAGCAACCTTAAAATTTCAGCTTTGTGCGCCTGCTACTGTAGATGGTAGACATGTAGAACTGACAAAAAATTTGTTCGTTTTCGTTTCATTTGGTTTTTTTTGCTTTTTTTTTCGGAAATACGGAAATTCGAAAAGTCGGAAATTCAAAAATTCGGAATTCGGAAATTCGAAAATACGTTAATTTGGAAATTCTGAATTCGTAAATCTGAAAATGCAAAAATCCAAAAATGTGAAGATCTGAAAAAAAGAAAGAAAATCAGTAAAATTTGAAATAATAACTAACTAATAATAACTAACTATTAAATTATAGGTATTGGAATTTCCTTTCAAATTTGGCTGTTTGTGAACGTAACGAATACAAATTTATCTGAAGTTACGAATTATCCGAAATAACGAATGCAGCATCTAAACAAATGGGATGGAACAAATTTATAATAAATAATAATAATAAAAAGGTTTTGTTATTATTATTATTTATTATTATTAGCGTTCCATTCATTTAAATATGGCATTTGTTATTTCAGATAATTTGTAACTTCGGATAAATTCGTACTCATTACGTTCACTAACAGCCAAATATGAAAGGAAATTCCAATACCTATAATTTAATAGTTATTATTAGTTATTATTTCAGATTTTCGGGTTTTTGAATTTTCGGATTTTCATTCTTTTGAATTTTCAGATTTTCATTCTTATTTTCAGATTTTAGAATTTTCGAATTTCCAAATTCCCGAATTTCCGAATTTCGAATTTCCGAATTTCCGAGATTCGGAAATTCTGAAATTCCGAACTTCCGAAATTTCAAATTTCCGAATTCAAATTTTCCAATTTTCCAATTTCCGAAATTTTCCAAATTCCGAATTTCCAAATTCCGAATTTCCAAATTCCGAATTTCCAAATTCCGAATTTCTAAAATTCCGAATTTCTGAAAATTTGAATTACCTAAATTTCGAATCTCCGAAAATATTGGAATTTCCGAAATCCCAAATTTCCACAATTCCAAATTTCCGAAATTTCCAATTTTCGGAAATTCTGAAATTTAAAAATTCAGAAATTAGAAATTCGGAAATTCAGAAATTCGGAAATTCGAAATTCCGAAATTCCAAATTTAAAAATTTGTTAAGAAAACGAATTCAGAACAAAATTAATTGCACACTAGATGGCCCAGTTGTCGCAAATTCAAAATCTGATTGGTTAAAGCTACAGTTTCATTGGCATTTACTGTAAGCTACAGGCGCCTGTGCTGTTGATTCTAAAGGCCTCAAGGCAGATTTCTTTGACCCTGGCAACACATGATGGCTATCATGGCTGAAATATGATTGGCTAAACACTGTACCATAAACTTGCACTACTGGATGTAGCAAAACCAATAGAAAAGCTATAAATTGAAAAGATAGAATAAATAGACTATTGGGAATAATTTAATACACATTCATGAAAAAAAATAATCAAAATGTAAGTCAGAGATTTAGATAGTATAGGCCAGAAGAGACAGCCTTGCTGGCCCTGACGACCCACAACTGGTAAACCCTAATAATGAGCTTTCTTTATTTGCTATGCTTTGGCCTTTTAACCTTTATAACCATTTTAACGCTTAAGGACTTCCCCGCGTATATATATATATATATATATATATATATATATATATATATATATATATATATATATATATATATATATATATATATACACAGGGGAGCCCTTAATCGCAAAATCATGTACCTGTACGTGATTCCTCTCTGTGTCCCTTTGCCAGCACGTGTGCGCCGCCGGAACCCAGCTCGTTGTTTCTACTTAGTAGGAACACACGATCTGTCTCTACTCCCTTGACAGAACCAGGATTTGTGTGTTTACACACACAGATCCCGGTTCTCGCTCGGTCACGAGCGATCGCAGGTGCCCGACGGTCATCGCACCAGGCGGGACACGCTGCCGGCACACGCGTTTGCTACAGCCAGTGTCGATCCTGATCCTGTACAACGTACAGCCAGTGTCGATCCTGACCTCCCTGGGGCCCTAAGCAAAATTATGCTAAGGGGTCCTTTACCTGACCCGTGATGCCGTGAGCTATGTAAACCATTTGCCATTGCCACACAGTCACACCTGACACTTCAGTGCTCCTAATACAATCCTCCCTCCTTTAAGCAAAACAGTCAAAGAATAAGTACAACAATATAGAACAGACATGTATATAATATACGTGTGTGTATAAACATATATATATATATATTGTTACATATCTGAGTGCGGATCCCCCACTTACATCAGGGTCCCCAGAGATCCCCCACTTACATCAGGGTCCCCAGAGAGCCCCTACTTACATCAGGGTCCCCAGAGAGCCTCCCCTTAAGTCAGTGTCCTCAGAAAGCCCCTCCTTACATCAGGGTCCCCAGAGAGCCCCCCTTACATCAGTGTCCTCAGAGAGCCCCTCCTTACATCAGTGTCCCCAGAGAGTCCCCCTTACATCAGGGTGCCCAGAGAGCCTTCCTACTTACATCAGGGTCCCCAGAGAGTCTCCCCCTACATCAGGGTGCCCAGAAAGCCCCCCTTAAATCATGTAGTCTCACTGTGCCCATCATTGCCGCCTCACCATGCCAATCATTGCCGCCTCACCGTGCCAATCAATGTAGCCTCACCCTGCCCATCATTGCAGCCTTACTTTGCCAATCATTGCCGCCTCACTGTGTCAATCAATGTAGCATCAACGTGCCCATCATTGCCGCATCACCGTGCCCATCTTTGCAGCCTTATTGTGCCCATCATTGTCGCCTCACTGTGCCAATCAATGTAGCCTCACTGTGCCCATCATTGCAGCCTTACTTTGCCAATCAATGTAGCCTTACTGTGCCCATCATTGCCGCCTTACTGTGCCAATCATTTCCGCCTCACTGTGCCAATCAATGTAGTCTTACTGTGCCCATCATTTCTGTCTTACCATGCCAATCATTGCCACCTTACACTGCCAATCATTGCTGCCTCACTGTGTCAATCAATGTAGCATCAATGTGCCCATCATTGCCGCATCAACGTGCCCATCATTGCAGCCTTACTGTGCCCATCATTGCCGCCTCACCGTGCCAATCAATGTAGCCTCACCGTGCCCATCATTGCAGCCTTATTTTGCCAATCAATGTTGCCTTACTGTGCCGATCATTGCTGCCTTACCGTGCCAATCATTTCCGCCTCACTGTGCCAATCAATGTAGCCTTACTGTGCCCATCATTGCTGTCTTACCGTGCCAATCATTGCCGCCTCACCAGTTAGTGCCAGTGGATTACGTATAGGCACAGCGCGCATCTCATGCTGTGTCATGGGGCTCAGTCTGAATGGCTCAGTGGCGCTGTGACAAAAGTCCCGCCCTCTTCCTAGACCAGCTAGTGTGATAGACAGAACACTACATATATCACACGAGCTGGTCTAGGAGGAGGGCGGGACCTTTGTCACAGCTCAACTTCACACTGAGCTCCGTGACACAGCAGGACTCTGCTTTGAGCGACGCTGCAGGCACAGCATAGCTCAAAGCGGCCCCAGCGCAGGCAGCCTACTGGGAAATGTCCCGGTATCCCGGTAGGCCAGTCCGGCCCTGAGCAGAGCCGATCCGCCCTTGGGGCCCCCCCCACAGCAGCGGGGCCCTACGCAGCTTGCGTAGTGAGCGTATAGGGCGGATCGGCTCTGCGTACAGCTACGACGGCTCGCGCAGCTGTGCCAACCTGCCGCAGTATAACCGCGGTGGCTGGTCGGGAAGAGGTTAAGGCCATTGTCCCTTGTTTTATAAAATATAGAAATAGGCTGGATTACAATACATTCAGGTTTTGGTTACAGAGAAAGAGGTGGGCGATTTCAGGAAAAGGAGTTTATCTCCACATAATATGCAGTTTCGTCATACTTTAAATGAGACAGTCATATAGTAAAATGTCATGTCAGAGTGTTCTTAAATGGTCTTAAACAATAAACATTTTCAGCCCTTCTAATCTATCAGTCTAAACATTTCTTAGTCAGTAAACACATTTTCAGTCAATCTTAGATAATAGAAATATAAGGGATACATTTACAGAGCTAAGCCAGCAGAAACATCGTTAACCCTTTACTGGGTTTTTTATTTTTTGCGAAATAAATGAAAAAAAATATATATATATATTTTTTTTTTAAATGATATTTTTTACATTCTCCTATAAAACATAAAACATACATTTTGGGCAAAATGTATTCTTCTACGTGATTTTGATAAGAGAAATCCCAATGAGTGTATATTGATTGGTTTGAGTGAAAGTTATAGCGTCTACAAACTATAGGCTATAAACTGTAATTTTTTTTATACTTCTAATGGCAGAAATTAATGATTTATAATGGGACTGTGATAGTGCAGCGAGCAATCTGACACTAACTGACACTGGGGGGGAACTGACTAACTGCCACTGACATCACCAGTGGCATGAAAATACTACTATACACTGTCACTCTACTAATGATACTGGCTGGGAAGGGGTTAACATCTAGGGAGATCACAGGAGTTGAATACGAGCCTAGCTGTGTGTAATATGTGCTGCTTTTACTAATCGATCTCTAACACAGAGATCATTCCCTGTGTACAGAGCTCTGTGTTGAATGTCAACACAGAGCTCTGGGCTGTAATTAACAGGTTACATAGTTACATAGTAGGTGAGGTTGAAAAAAGACACAAGTCCATCCGTCCTTTTGCATTCTAGATTCCCCCCAGTGTATAGATTGCATTCATATTTGTGCCATCCAAATGCATTATTTAAAATTTTTCTACATTAAACCTCATTTGCCATGTACTTGCCCACCCCATTAATTTGTTCAGATCTACTGAAGAAGTTATTGCCCTGCTTAACTTAGTATTGTCCGCAAATACAGAGATAGAACTGTTTATCCCATCCTCCAGGTCATTTATGAACAAATTAAATAGGATTGATCCCAGCACAGAACCCTGGGGAACCCCACTACCCACCCCTGACCATTCCGAGTACTCCCCATTTATCACCACCCTCTGAACTCGCCCTTGTAGCCAGTTTTCAATACATGTACTCACCCTATGGTCCATGATAACGGACCTTATTTTGTACAGTAAACGTTTATGGGGAACTGTGTCAAAGGCTTTTGAAAAATCCAGATACACCACGTCTACGGGCCTTCCTTTATCTAGATGGCAGCTCACCTCCTCATAGAAGGTCAAGAGATTGGTTTGGCAAGAACGATTCTTCATGAATTCATGCTGATTACTGCTAATTAAACCGTTCTCATTACTAAAATCTTGTATATAGTCCCTCATCATCCCCTCTAAGATTTTACATACTATTGATGTTAGGCTAACTGGTCTGTAATTCCCAGGGATGTATTTTAGCCCTTTTTTAAATATTGGTGCTACATTGGCTTTTCTCCAATCAGCTGGTACCATTCCATTCAGTAGACTGTCAGTAAAAAATAGGAACAATGGTCTGTCAATTACTTGACTGAGTTCCCTAAGTACCCTCGGGTGCAAGCTATCTGGTCCCAGTGATTTATTAATGTTAAGTTTTCCAAGTCTAATTTTAATTCTGTCCTCTGTTAGCCGTGGAGGTTCTTCCTGTGATGTGTCATGAGGATAAACACTGCAGTTTTGGTTACTGAAGCCCCCTGATTCCCTCGCGAAGACTGAGGAGAAGAATAAATTCAATACCATTGCCATCTCCCCATCCTTTGTAACCAGATTCCCTTCCTCATTCTTTATGGGGCCAATATGGTCTGTCCTCCCTTTTTTACTGTTTATATACTTAAATAATTTCTTGGGATTTTTTTTGCTCTCCTCCGCTATGTGTCTTTCATGTTCTAGCTTAGCCACCCTAGTTGCACCCATGAATCATTGGCCGGGACTTGCTGACAGACTCCTGCTGTGTACAACCACAGTGGGTGCTGGGCGGGGGCGCCCATGCATGTGCACTAAACCCGGAAGTAGGCAGCTATGCACGGGTAGGCTGCTTTGCCTACAGCGGCTGCTCAGCCGCAGTACATTGCGGGTGGGCAGTTGCTAAGTGATTAACGAAAATGCTGTGTGTTGTCAGCACACAACAGATTTTAAGTGCTGAATGAATTACTGGCAGATTAACCGCTTAGTGGGCGCCCCACATTTACTGCGTCAGAGCGGCCCCTCTATGCCAGTTTATGTACCTAGTACGTGATCTGACACTTCTGGGTCTGGGGCGCGTACGTGCGCCGCCGGCGACCCACTCCTGCTGTGATTGGACACAGCAGGAGCCAATCAGCGGGTCCGGCGGATGCAATGTCTGCCGGCACCCGCCGATGGTTCAGGAGAAAGGCAGAACGGCGGTCTGCCTATGTAAACAAGGCAGATCGCCATTCTGTGAGAGGGGGATGTGCTGATCCTGTGTTCCTTCTTAGCATGGACATGGATCTTTACATCCCCCCACAGTTAGTAAGCACACCCAGGGAACATATTTAACCCTTTGATCGCCCCTGATGTTAACCCATTTCCCAGCCAGTGTCATTAGTAGTACAGTGACAGTGCATATCTTTAGCACTGATCACTGTATTAATGTCACTGGTCCCAAAAAGTGTCAAAATGTCAAAAGTGTCTGATTTCTCCGCTGCAATATTGCAGTCCAGCTATAAGTCGCTGATCACCGCCATTACTAGTAAAAAAAAAAAAATATCACATAGTTTGTAAACGCTATATATTTTGCCCAAACCAATTAATATACACGTATTGGGATTTTTTTTTTTTTTTACCAAATATATGTAGCAGAATACATATTGGTCTAAATTGTTGAAGACATTTGATGTTTTACATTTTTTTATTGGGAATGTGTTATAGCAGAAAGTAAGAAATATTGTTTTTTTTTCCCCAAAATTGTCGGCCTTTTTGTGTATATAGCGCGGTGATCAAATACCACCAAAAGAAAGCTCTATTTGTGCGGGAAAAAAAGGGACATAAATGTTATTTAGGTACAGCATCGCATGACCACGCAAATGTCAGCTGACCGCTTGCCGACCGCCTCACGCCGATATACGTCGGCAGAATGATGTACCTGTATGTTGCCCTTTAAGAAGCGGTTTGCAGGCTCCTGCGCGCAGCCGGCGGCGTGCACGCGCCGCGACCTCTGTGAGTGTGATTGCAGGTCCCACAGACTCAATGTCCACGGGATACCCGCAATCGTCTCACGGAGAGGAAGAACGCGGAAATGTTTGTTTACATCAGCATTTCCCCATTCTTCCTCTCGATGAGACGATCGCCTAGGGACACTGACATTGATCACCGCTCCCTGTAATCGGGAGCGGTGATCAGTGTCGTGTCACATGTAGGCCCTCCACCCCACAGTTAGAATCACTCCCTAGGACACACTTAACCCCTACAGTGCCACCCAGTGGTTAACCCCTTCACTGCCAGTCACATTTACACAGTAATCAATGCATTTTTAATCGCACTGATCGCTGTATAAATGTGAATGGTCCCAAAATCAAGCCAAAAGTGTCCGAACTGTCTGCCATAATGTCACGATAAAAATCGTTGATTTTTACTAGTAAAAAAAAATGAATAATACAAATGCCATAAAACTATCCCCTATTTTGTAGATGCTATAACTTTTGCGCAAACCAATCAATAAACGCTTATTGCAATTTTTTTTTAGTAAAAATATGTAGAAGAAAACGTATAGGCCTAAACTGGGGAAAAAAAAAGTTTTTTTATATATTTTTTGTGGATATTTATTATCGCAAAAAGTAAAAAATAATGTGTTTTTTTCATAATTGTCGCTATTTTTTTGTTTATAGCGCAAAAAATAAAAACCGCAGAGGTGATCAAATACCCCCAAAAGAAAGCTCTATTTGTGGGGAAAAAAAGGACGTCAATTCTGTTTGGGAGCCACGTCGCACGACCGCGCACTTCTCAGTTAAAGCGACGCAGTGCTGAATCGCAAAAAGTGCTCTGGTGTTTGGGCAGCCAAATGGTCCGGGGCTGAAGTGGTTAAAGTAACGCAGTGCCGTATTGCAAAAAATGGCCTGGTCAGGAGGGGGGGAGGGGGTAAACTTTCTTGAGCTGAAGTGGTTAATGTGTATTTGTCTGTACTTGCATGGTCTGTAAAGGGATAAAACACGGGGAAAGCACATGCTTTGGGGAGATGTGGCGACGTACACTTTTTTTGTGCGGAAGGATACCTTATTGGTGATCCTTGACATTGAAACTTACATTATACTCCACAATCCTGGATCAAGTAGCAGCAAGAAAATTCTTGGATGAAGAACAAATTGGTAGAAGTTTAACATAACAAACTTGCAATACATTTATTTGAACTCCCAACGCCTTATACACAAGCATCTTGCATTAATGAGGCATAACAGCAGCAAGAAAATGCTAGGATGAAAATCAAATTAGGAAAAGCAACCATAAATAATTTGTTATAGCTTTATTCGTCTTGTTAACTCCTAAAAAAAAGTTATTTTTGATCACACCCACTGCTTCCAGGTACAGGAATTAGCTATCAGTGTGACACACACTTTATTATGCTGTGTTGGCCTTTTCAGCACCATGGACAGGGCACCATGAAATTACAGTGCATTATATTCCTTCTGCCTTTGTTCAGTAATTAGCACTAGAAGATCAGTGATCTCTAGGATCCTGGGTTCTAAGAGGAACTCAAATTTTAAATGAAAGTGCCTTCGTTATGACACCAAAGTGGAACTTTACCCATAACAACTTCATAAAAATAATAATTTAAGTTGTTGGTCCGGTTCATACTCTATTCAATACTTTGTATATATAATTTTCCTGTATATTTTGTATATCTTGTGAACTGTCGTTATAATTCTGCTTTCTCATCTATTTAGGAGCTTCATAAAAATAATGTTCTTTAGCAAGGAACATACATTCCACATTAACCTCTTCAGCCCTGGAAGGCTTACCCCCCTTCATGACCAGGCCATTTTTCTGCGTTACTTTAACTGACAATTGCGCAGTCGTGCGACGCTGTACCCCAAAAAAAATTGACGTCCTTTTTTTCCCACAAATAGTACTTTCTTTTGAGGAACAGAGAGCCCCTCACTACTAATACTCACGACCCCCTGCCAGTTAGGATCATACGGGGCCTACATTCTCTACCCTAGCTGCCTTCCTCTCCCAGCGGACAACCTGAGAACCCGAACGGTAGTCACGTACCATATGAATCCTAGCCTTGGACAAAGCATAACAAAGCAACACGGGCGACACCAAAGGGACTAAGAGACCTAGAGACACTATGTAGAGGTCGAAGTGACAGAATTTGCTCTTGTACTACAATTTTGTTGTTCCAACACTCGTTTATGCACACAAGTTATTTGAGATTTCTGTACATGTTTTCTTTTTCTAAACTAAAAATTTCTTGGAAAAAAAAAAAAAAAAAGAACTTTCTTTTGGTGGTATTGGATCACCTTGGCATTTTTTATTTCTTGCGCTATAAACAAAACAAGACTGACAATTTTGAAAAAAACAAAACAAAAAAAAAAAAAAACAACATTTTTTTACTTTCTAATATAAAACATATCCAATTTAAAAAAATTGCGAGCCAGGCCTTCTCGTCCAACATCAGTGCCTGACCTCACAAATGCGCTTCAGCAAGAATGGTAAAACATTCCCATAGACACACTCCTAAACCTTGTGGAGAGCCTTCCCAGTAGATTTGAAGCTGTTATAGCTGCAAAGGGTGGGCCAACTCAATATTGAACCCTACGGACTAAGACTGGGATGCCATTAAAGTTCATGTGTTTGTAAAGGGAGGTGTCCCAATACTTTTTTTTTTTTAAATATTTTTTTTTTTTTTAGCATTGAACAAGGATCAAATCAAGGGTAAAAAACAGAAAAAAAGGTAAATGAGACAGGATAAAATAAAAAGGGGGGGCAGTAACAATTTAGGTATACAGAAAATAACAATTCCAGGAGTCGTCACTTGCACAATAGGTAACGCTATTAAACCCAGGGGGACTCTCCTACGTCCTGGACGTTCAGTCCTAGTGGAGTTGTCCCTTCTCTCTACAGACAGAAGGGCGAAGAGACCCCCTGTCTGGGAAGTACACTAAAATGTGCATAAAGCTCATAGAAAATTCATCTCTATTGGCATGAGTTACTCTGTTACAAGGTTCCCATTCACACTCCAAGAATGTAGTCGCAGTGTCCACACCTGGTCACAGCTACTTAAATGTGGTACCCATTTAGACGACATTAGACAGGTTACAGTCCGCCAAGGCTAGTTGTTTAAATGTGGGGTCTGCCAGTGCTAGCAAAGCTGTGTCTAGGCTGGAAGAAGTTGAGGTTGATCCAGATATATGCTCCCTCCAACCCACCCATATGGAATCAAACCTCTCTCGCTTGTCTTTACAGGGGGCAAGCCATTCCTCCACTTTCATGGTCTCCCTCACCTTCCCCATCAACTCCATTTCGCTTGAGACCCGTGAGCTATTCCAATGGTATGAGGTGCTTAGTGGCACTGAGAAAGTGAGGGAGAGCACTGCGTTTATAGTGAGAAAGAGGTATATGGGGAACTGGGAGGAAAAGGCATTTTGGGGAGTTGGGAAGGTCTATCCCAAGGCCCTCCAATACATGCTTGCACACCATAACCCAAAAAGGCTGAGTTAGGGGGCATTCCCACCATATGTGAAGCAAAGTGCCTCTCTGACCACAGTCTCTCCAGCATACATCACGATGTGTTGGGTATATTTTTGCTAAATTCATGGGGACACAATACCACCTGGTCAACAGCTTGTAGTTATTCTCTTGAGCCTTGAACTCTACTGAAATAGTATGGGTCAGGTAGTACAGCTGTTTTAATTGTTCTTTAGAAAACTCACATTGAAGATCACACTCCCATTCTCTAATGAAATACGGTTTAGGTATTGATTTAGCAGCATCTAGCAGGTTATACAGAACAGAGATCGCATGAGGCAGAGGGTTCTGAGCAGCCCATAATTGTTCAAACTCCATAAGAGTGGATCTAATCTGCATCGTACGATGTGTTGAGGAAACAAAATCTATCAACTGGCAGTACCTCCAAAAGTCGAAGGGGAAGCTCCCGTATCGTTCCCGGAGGGTGCCAAGTGGGATCAGAGTGTGGCCTTCTATTAAACGTGTCAGACTTACTATTCCGTCTCTCGCCCAGGATCCGAGGGAGGACAGCCGCTCCCCAGGGGTGAACCCTCCCCACTGGAACCAAAGGAGATGTTGGAAGAGCCAGATCCAAGGATCTGTTCAGCGTATCCCAGACTTTCAAAGAATGGGTGGTCAACGGTGACACCCAGTCAGAGAGGCGTCTGTCCCCCGTCGGAACCCATGGAGCATACGAAAGGTTGCGTCCAGCGATAGTCTTTTCCAGTGAGACCCATAATTTAGAGGAACCATGACATTTGCAGTCAAGTAAGTGCTGCAGAGCTATCGTTTGATAGTATTGGCGAACATCAGGCAGACCTCCATTTAGCTTGGACCGCTGTAGCAAAGCCATGGCTACTCGTGACTTCTTATTTCTCCACACAAACCGTTACAATACTTTTGACAATATAGTGTATGCACTGTGGCTGGTCAGCAAGTGGTTGGGATACTGACAGACATGACAGAAACAATCCTGTATTTTCTGTCTTTATCTAATTGCTATTGGATGCGTGCATGTCCATTTTCTTTTTACATAAAGGAAGATTCCAATGGGCAAGCTCTACTGAGGAAGGCCTGTGATTGGCCGATACGCGTCTAGAAGGGAGGTGCTGATAGTGACGTTCAGCCAGGCACTGTGTATGTGGACACGGCGGTGCTACTCTTGAGGTTTATATGTGATTATAAAAGTTTTTATCTTGTAAGTGCTACTTGTCTGTTTGGGGGCTTTGAATAAATTTGTATATGGAGAACACTATGGTCTCTATACTTATTATTTACATGTCCTGAACTCATGGAATCTTGAGCCAAGCTGGGAGGTGATTCGTTTCTTTGGATGTTAATGAGCTGAGTTACCATTAAGAAAAGAGCTATCTGGATTACCCACCATTGATCGGGAAGAGGAAGTGAGAGCAAAGAGCTCGTGGGGAGATCCGCTTATGAGTTTTGACTAATCAGGGAGGTGAGCGCGCATTTTTACTGGTGGTGGTGTGCACTCCTTTTGAGGACGAACAATCACTGTGGTGGAATTGTGTGGATACACTGATCACAAGAAGAGTTTTTCATGTTTCATTTCTTAAGTTTTTCATTTTATGGACTAATCATTTATATGTAGGATTTATTTATTTTAGAGATTTGCACTTTATATTTTTATATATATTTTACAAATAGTGCTACATTTATTTATTTACAAGCCCTTAGACCCCACTAGCAGTCTGGTAAGGTTTCCAAAGGACCCCTTTGCTAGTTCACAAGTCATTGAACGGTGAATTACTGACCATGCCGAAAGGATTGCAGAGCTGGATTCAGCAGATGTCCGGAGGAGGACATTGAAGTTAGACTCGCTCATCTCCCTTTGTTGTAATAACATCTCTTGCCTCCTTTGGGCTTCTTCACACGCATCTGCATCTTAAATAAAGTGGTACTTTAAAAACATCATTCACTTATAAAGGAATTAGTCTTTCGTCAAATCAGAATGGAGCCTTCACTCCTTGAAAATGGATCTTCTAATTGCAGTTTTGCAAAGCGAAGACAACACTCTTAAACAGGAAATGTCATTAGTACCTTTAATGAACAGAGCATTTAAAGAGAGGCCGTTAGAAGGGCCTCGAAGAGTTTTACGAGAGACGTAGTTGGTGGTGAGGAGACTTGCGGAGTGTTCGGGGGAATATACAGCGAGGAATTATCCCTCCCCGACTCAGTCTCTGCAGTTCATTTATAAAACATTTATACTAAGCCTTCAAATCATTTGCAACAATTTGCATAGTAATCAAACCACAAGCAAAATACTTCTTATGGAAAACTCTTTAAATTTCAATTTGTCCACAAAGCAGGAAACTGAGACTGACTGCGTGTTTACCGCAAGAATCGAGACAGATGATAGGCTGTCCTAGAGCACAAAACAGATATAATTACCAAGATTTTCCAGAATCCATCAATAGGCTGGAGGCAGATTAATGTGGGGTTAGTATATCCCTCCATGTTGTGTGTGTATATATATATATATATATATACCGGTGTGTATATATATATATATATATATATATATATATATATATATATATATATATATATATATATATATATATATATATATATATATATATATATATATATATACTGTGTACCATATATGTAAATGAACAATTATTTATGTTCCCTTAAAGTGGCCCTGCAGTCCAATGTTGACATACAGTATAAGAGCCTTTTCAAACTGCCAAGGCCGTTTTTAGCGACACTTTACTGTCGTTTCAGCTGCGCTTTTCGTCTGCTAGCAGGGCGCTTTTAACCCCAGCTAGCGGCTGAAGAAAGGGTTAAATGTGCCCGAAAAGTGCCGCTTCGGGGCTTGCCCAGGCGCTTCGGTGGGCAGGCGCTTCGGCAGCGGTTCCCTTTCATTTCAATGGGCAGGGGCGGTGGAGGAGCGCTGTATACAACAATCCTAAACTGCTCCAAAGATGCTGCTTGCAGGACTTTTCCTAATGTCCTGCAAATGCACCGCTCCAGTCTGAAAGCACTCGGGATCTCACACTGGGGCTGCAGGGGAGGCATTTTTTAGGAGCTTTACAGGCGCTATTTTTAACCCTTTAGCGCCTGAAAAACACCTTCAGTGTAAAAGGGGTCTAACTGTGTAGATCGGATTCAGAGTATACTAAGTTTTAGCACATGTCTTTAACCATTTAACCCCCCAGAAGGTTTTACCCCCTTCGTGACCAGGCCATTTCTTGTGATACGGCACTGCGTTACTTTAACTGACAATTACGGGGTTGTGCGACGCTGTACCCAAATAAAATTGATGTCCTTTTTTTTCCCACAAATTGAGCGGTTTTTATTTTTTGCACTACAAACAAAAAAGAGCGACAGTTTTGAAAAAAAAAAAAAAATTTTATTTTCTGCTATAATACATATCCAATAAAAACATTTTAAAAAATCGAATTTCTTCATGAATTTGGGCCAATATGTATTCTGCTACAAATTTTTGGTAAAAAAAATTCCAATATGTGTATTAGGGATGAGCCGAACACCCCCCGGTTCGGTTCGCACCAGAACCCGCGAACGGACCGCAAGTTCGCACGAACGTTAGAACCCCATTGACGTCTATGGGACTCGAACGTTCGAAATCAAAAGTGCTCATTTTAAAGGCTAATTTGCATGGTATTGTCCTAAAAAGGGTGTGGGGACCCGGGTCCTACCCCAGGGGACATGTATCAATGCAAAAAAAACTTTTAAAAACGGCCGTTTTTTCGGGAGCAGTGATTTTAATGATGCTTAAAGTAAAAAAAAAAAAGTGAAATATTCCTTTAAATATCGTACCTGGGGGGTGTCTATAGTATGCCTGTAAAGTGACGCGTGTTTCCCATGTTTAGAACAGTCCCTGCACCAAATGTCATTTTTAAAGGAAAAAATCTCATTTAAAACTGCTTGCGGGTTTAATGTCATGTCGGGTCCTGGCAATATGGATGAAAATCAGTGAGACAAACGGCATGGGTACCCCCCAGTCCATTACCAGGCCCTTTGGGTCTTGTATGGATATTAAGGGGAACCCCGCACCCAAATTAAAATAAGGAAAGGTCCCTATATACTCTGAACAGCAGTATACAGGCGGTGCAAACAAGACAGGGACTGTAGGTTTGTTGTTAAGTAGAATCTGTTTGTAATTTTGAACATTTTTAACGTGTTTAGCTCCAGCCAAAAAATCTTTTCTAAGCTTTTTGGAAAACATAGGGAAGGGTTATCACCCCTGTGACATTTGTTTTGCGTCTTTCCTCCTCTTCAGAAGATTTCACCTCACTTTTTTGTCCCAATGAAAAATGTTTTTTGAAAATTTGGGTTTTTTTGTGGAACAAGGATTGGAAAGCATCAGTGGAAAGGAGAAATTGTTTTCCCATATTAACTCTTACATGAGAGAATTTCCCTTCCTAGGGGTAGATTTCATCTCACTTCCTGTTGTCTCCTTCCGTTTGCAAGTAGGAGTCGTTTGTAAGTTAGATGTTTGAAAGTAGGGTCCTGCCCTATATACTCAGCAGAAATTAGGGCCTTAGGTGTTGCTGTGGCCAAAACACTGTAAGCCCTCACAGGGCCCTGCTGTGAAATATTAGATCAAGAATTGTAATTACATGCCCCTGTTGAACAGGAGCTGAAAAATTAGGCCTTAGGCACTGGTGCTGGTGCCACAACACTGCAACCCCTCACAGACACTCTAGTTGGAACGCAGGAACGAGCCCTGCTGCAAAGTATTGCATCAAAAATTGTAATTACACGCCCCTGTTAGACAGGGGCAGAAAAATTGGGCCTTAGGCACTGGTGCTGGTGCCACAACACTGCAACCCCTCACAGACACTCTAGTTGGAACGCAGGAACGAGCCCTGCTGCAAAGTATTGCATCAAAAATTGTAATTACACGCCCCTGTTAGACAGGGGCAGAAAAATTGGGCCTTAGGCACTGGTGCTGGTGCCACAACACTGCAACCCCTCACAGACACTCTAGTTGGAACGCAGGAACGAACCCTGCTGCAAAGTATTGCATCAAAAATTGTAATTACACGCCCCTGTTAGACAGGGGCAGAAAAATTGGGCCTTAGGCACTGGTGCTGGTGCCACAACACTGCAACCCCTCACAGACACTCTAGTTGGAACGCAGGAACGAGCCCTGCTGCAAAGTATTGCATCAAAAATTGTAATTACACGCCCCTGTTAGACAGGGGCAGAAAAATTGGGCCTTAGGCACTGGTGCTGGTGCCACAACACTGCAACCCCTCACAGACACTCTAGTTGGAATGCAGGAACGAGCCCTGCTGCAAAGTATTACATCAAACATTGTAATTACACGCCCCTGTTATACAGGGGCTGAAAAATTGTGCCTTAGGCACTGGTGGTGGCGCCCAGAACCAAAAATGTTCTTACAAGCTATCAGCGTGATGATTGAGGAGGAAGAGGATAATTACTCAGGGATAGTCACTCAGCATCAGCATAGGCAGTCTTTGAAGGGATCTGAAAAAAATTATTCAGTTACATCAGCATCAGGTGCTTGGTAGCTGGTGGTGATCCAAGACTGATTCATTTTTATGAAGGTCAGCCGATCGACCGAGTCAGTGGACAGACGCACCCTGTGATCGGTTACCACGCCTCCAGCAGCACTGAATGTGCGTTCCGAAAGAACGCTGGATGCAGGACAGGCCAGTAGCTCAATTGCATACTGTGCAAGCTCTGGCCAGTGATCCATCCTCAAGACCCAGTAACCCAGAGGATTTTCGGTGGGAAAGGTGTCCAAGTCTGATCTTGCCCCTAGGTATTCCTGCACCATGTAAAACAGACGCTGGCGATGGTTGCTGGAACCGATCATACCTTGGGGCTGCGGACCAAAAAATTGTCTGAACGCATCGGTCAGACGGCCACCTTCTCCACCGCTCCTTCTTTGACTGACCGAAGCCTCAGCAACACGTTGTCCAGAAACAGGAGTTTGTAACCTCCCAGTCTCTGGGAACGCGTTGCACAGACCTTTCTGCAAGGCCTCCCGAAGATGTTTCATCCTCTGCTCCCTCTGCGATGGCAAGATAAGGTCCGCAACCTTACCCTTGTAACGTGGATCAAGGAGGGTTGCCAGCCAGTATTGGTCCTTCTCCTTGATACCACGAATACGAGGATCCTTACGCAGGCTTTGCAGGATCAGGGAGGCCATGCAGCGTAGGTTTGCTGAGGCATTCGGTCCGGAGTCCTCTGGGTCACTAAGGACAACAACGTCCGCAGCCACCTCCTCCCAGCCACGTACAAGTCCATGTGTTCCTTGGGACTGATCCCTTAAAGACTGCTGATGCTGAGTGCCAGGCTCCACCTCCATACTGACACAATCTTCCTCCTCCTCCTCCTCCTCCTCCTCGTCCTCTTCCTGTGTGATCGGCGGGCACGCAGGAACACTGTCTGGATAAAGGGGGCCTTGAGAGCTAAGGAAGTCCTCCTCTTCCTGCCTCTGTTCTGCCTCAAGTGCCCTGTCCATTATTCCACGCAGCGTGTGCTCCAACAGGTGGACAAGGGGGACAGTGTCACTGATGCATGCACTGTCAGTGCTCACCATCCTCGTGGCCTCCTCGAATGGTGACAGGACAGTGCATGCATCCCTGATCATGGCCCACTGGCGTGGGGAAAAAAAACCAAGGTCCCCTGACCCTGTCCTGGTGCCATAGTCGCACAGGTACTCATTTATGGCCCTCTGCTGCGTGTGCAGCCGCTGCAGCATGGCCAATGTCGAGTTCCACCTGGTGGGCATGTCACAGATTAGGCGGTTCTTGGGCAGGTTAAACTCCTTTTGGAGGTCCGTCAGCCGAGCACTGGCATTATATGACCGGCGGAAATGCACACAGACTTTCCTGGCCTGCCTCAGGACATCCTGTAAGCCCGGGTACCTGCCCAAGAACCGCTGCACCACCAAGTTAAGGACGTGAGCCAAACAGGGCACATGGGTCAGTTGTCCCTGTCGGAGGGCAGAGAGGAGGTTGGTGCCATTGTCGCAAACCACCATTCCTGCCTTAAGTTGGCGTGGCGTCAACCACCTCTGAACCTGCCCCTGCAGAGCTGACAGAACCTCTGCCCCAGTGTGGCTCCTGTCCCCCAAGCACACCAGCTCAAGCACCGCATGGCATCTTTTGGCCTGCGTACTTGCGTAGCCCCTTGAACGCCTACGGAGCACCGCTGGTTCCGAGGAAGAGGCCATGGAGGAAGAAGAAGAGGAGGGGGTGGAGGAGAGAGGTGTGTCACAATCAGCATTTTGGAGGCGTGGTGGCGGAACAACCTCCAACACTACTGCACCTTGTCCTGCATCCTTCCCAGCTGCCAGCAGAGTCACCCAATGCGCCGTGAAACTTAAGTAACGTCCCTGTCCATGCCTGCTGGACCATGAGTCAGCGGTAATATGCACCTTACCGCTGACCGCCCTGTCCAGCGAGGCATGGACATTGCCTTCCACATGCCGGTAGAGAGCTGGAATCGCCTTCCGTGAGAAAAAGTGGCGTTTGGGTACCTGCCACTGAGGAACCGCACATTCCACAAACTCACGGAAGGGGGCAGAGTCTACCAACTGAAAAGGCAGCAGTTGAAGTGCTAGCAATTTTGCCAAGCTAGCATTCAACCGCTGGGCATGTGGATGGCTGGGAGCAAACTTCTTTCGGCGGTGCAGCAGCTGGGGCAGGGAAATTTGCCTGGTACAATCTGGCGTCGGTGTACCAAAAGCAGATTGCCCACAAGTACTTGGCTGTGACACACCTAATTCTACACCTTCATTCCTCTCACTGCAGGTCTCAGAGAGGACTGAAGGTCTAGTGGGGTTGGAAATCTCAGCTGATGAGGAGCAAGGAGAGATCCTCTTTGTTCTTTGGTGTGGGTCTTTTAGATATGCTTGCCAACGAACTGCATGGCAGGTCAACATATGTCTGGTCAAGCATGTGGTACCCAAGCGGGAGATGTTTTGGCCACGCGAGATACGCTTGAGACATATGTTGCAAATAGCAGCGGTGCGATCTGATGCACTCGTCTCAAAAAAGGCCCACACCAAAGAACTTTTTGAATAACGCGCAGAGACTGCAGCGCCCTGCACATGTGGAGCTTTGGGGTGTGATGTAGTCAATGTGCTGCCCTTAGGCTGGCCCCTGGAGGGCATCCTGCCTCGTTGGTGATGTGCCGCCTCCTCCTCCTCCTCCTCCTCCTCTCTCCTATCAGGCACCCACGTTGAGTCAGTGACCTCATCATCCCCTCCCTCCTCATCACTGGAGCAAACCTGGCAGTATGCTGCAGCAGGGGGAGCATGACTGCCAGATTGCTGTCCTTCTTGGGCACCCCCTCTGTCCGTGCTCATGTTACTGCCTTCATCGAGCTCAGTATCATCATCAGAGCCTTCCAAACGCTGGGCATCCTCCTGGAGCATGTACCCAACACTGTGGTCAAACAGTTCGAGGGAATCCTCATGAGGACATGGTGGAGCTAGGGAAGGAGTCACTGATGACATTGAGCTGAGGGAAGAGGCCGCTGCTTTGCCAGACAAAGCACCCTGGGCATGGGTGAGAGAGGATGAGGAGGATGAGGACGGCTTGGTCATCCACTCGACCAAGTTTTCTGCATGTTGCGGCTCAACACGGCCAGCTGCCGAAAAAAAGGCCAAGCGTGTCCCATGGCCACGTGCTGATGAGGATGCACCGTCTCCACGACCAGCACTAGACACAGAGCCTGCTTGCCCTCTCTTATTGGCTTGTGACTGTCTGCCTCTCCTTCTTGGCCTTCCAGACATACTAATGGCCTGTAGCTGCACTAAGCTGGGATAGAACACCTGTAATTTTCTTCAGGTAGCTTTATATACTGTAACCAGACAAGCCTGCCTGTCAGTAGGAAGATAACAGGAACGGATCTAGCTGAACACTGTGAGCAGGACGCACTGCACTAAATGTAAATAGCAGGAACGGATCTAGCTGAACACTGTGAGCAGGACGCACTGCACTAAATGTAAATAGCAGGAACGGATCTAGCTGAACACTGTGAGCAGGACGCACTGCACTAAATGTAAATAGCAGGAACGGATCTAGCTGAACACTGTGAGCAGGACGCACTGACTGCACTAAATGTAAATAGCAGGAACGGATCTAGCTGAACACTGTGAGCAGGACGCACTGCACTAAATGTAAATAGCAGGAACGGATCTAGCTGAACACTGTGAGCAGGACGCACTGCACTAAATGTAAATAGCAGGAACGGATCTAGCTGAACACTGTGAGCAGGACGCACTGCACTAAATGTAAATAGCAGGAACGGATCTAGCTGAACACTGTGAGCAGGACGCACTGCACTAAATGTAAATAGCAGGAACGGATCTAGCTGAACACTGTGAGCAGGACGCACTGCACTAAATGTAAATAGCAGGAACGGATCTAGCTGAACACTGTGAGCAGGACGCACTGCACTAAATGTAAATAGCAGGAACGGATCTAGCTGAACACTGTGAGCAGGACGCACTGACTGCACTAAATGTAAATAGCAGGAACGGATCTAGCTGAACACTGTGAGCAGGACGCACTGCACTAAATGTAAATAGCAGGAACGGATCTAGCTGAACACTGTGAGCAGGACGCACTGCACTAAATGTAAATAGCAGGAACGGATCTAGCTGAACACTGTGAGCAGGACGCACTGCACTAAATGTAAATAGCAGGAACGGATCTAGCTGAACACTGTGAGCAGGACGCACTGCACTAAATGTAAATAGCAGGAACGGATCTAGCTGAACACTGTGAGCAGGACGCACTGCACTAAATGTAAATAGCAGGAACGGATCTAGCTGAACACTGTGAGCAGGACGCACTGACTGCACTAAATGTAAATAGCAGGAACGGATCTAGCTGAACACTGTGAGCAGGACGCACTGACTGCACTAAATGTAAATAGCAGGAACGGATCTAGCTGAACACTGTGAGCAGGACGCACTGCACTAAATGTAAATAGCAGGAACGGATCTAGCTGAACACTGTGAGCAGGACGCACTGCACTAAATGTAAATAGCAGGAACGGATCTAGCTGAACACTGTGAGCAGGACGCACTGCACTAAATGTAAATAGCAGGAACGGATCTAGCTGAACACTGTGAGCAGGACGCACTGACTGCACTAAATGTAAATAGCAGGAACGGATCTAGCTGAACACTGTGAGCAGGACGCACTGACTGCACTAAATGTAAATAGCAGGAACGGATCTAGCTGAACACTGTGAGCAGGACGCACTGCACTAAATGTAAATAGCAGGAACAGATCTAGCTGAACACTGTGAGCAGGACGCACTGACTGCACTAAATGTAAATAGCAGGAACAGATCTAGCTGAACACTGTGAGCAGGACGCACTGCACTAAATGTAAATAGCAGGAACGGATCTAGCTGAACACTGTGAGCAGGACGCACTGCACTAAATGTAAAGAGCAGGAACAGATCTAGCTGAACACTGTGAGCAGGACGCACTGCACTAAATGTAAAGAGCAGGAACAGATCTAGCCTAATCTAGCTCTCAAATCAAATGACACTGTCTGTCTCTCTCTCTATCAGCACACCGGAACACACTACACAGGGCCGCCGTGCAGGCGGCCTTATATAGTGTGGGGCGTGTACTAAATCCCCTGAGCCATAATTGGCCAAAGCCACCCTGGCTTTGGCCAATTACAGCTCTCTCTACTGACGGCGCTGTGATTGGCCAAGCATGCGGGTCATAGTGCATGCTTGGCCAATCATCAGCCAGCAATGCACTGCGATGCCGCAGTGAATTATGGGCCGTGACGCGCCACACGAATTTGGCGCGAACGGCCCATAACGTTCGCAATTCGACGGACGGTCGAACAGCCGATGTTCGAGTCGAACATGGGTTCGACTCGAACACGAAGCTCATCCCTAATGTGTATATTGATTGGGTTGTACAAAAGTTATTGCGTCTACAAACCATGGGCTATATTTATGGACTTTTTATTTATTTATTAAATTTGCTAGTAATGGCGTCGATCAGCGATTTTTAGCGGGAAAATAGACTGTGCACTTTGTAAAGTGCAATTGCTCCAGAGCTTAGTAAATGAGCAGAAGCTCTACTGACTTCCATCACCCAATCATGTGCAAGCAAAAATGCATTTCTTTTAAATTTTCCTTGCACGTGATTAGGTATTCTTTGCAAAGTGAAGCTTTACTTCACTTACTAAGCTCTGGAGCAACTGAGTGCACAGTCTAGTTGCCTTTAATAAATCAACACCTGACTATGCAATTTGCAAGTGTAGTTGCTCCAGAGCTTAGTAAATGAGGCAAAGCTTTACTTTGCAAAGAACAGGGCCGGTCCCAGGCGGGTGCACGGGGTGCAGTGCACCCGGGCGCCAGAGAGGTGGGGGACGCTGAAGCGCCAGAGTGCTCCCTTCCCTCCTCCTCCTCCTCTCCGTGTCCAGAGCAGGCTCCCTCCGCAGGTCACGGCCGCGGAGCGGCCGCTATGTTTTTTTCGCTGCTGCTAGAGCCCATCCCCCCTCCCTCCTTCTCCTGTCAGAGAAGGAGTGCAGCCGCCGGAGATCGGAGCGGCTGGTCTCTGTGTGGAGAGAGACCAGCCGCTCAGTGACTTCGCTGAGGGGGAAAGCGGTCCGTGCCTGCAGCCTGATAGGCTGACACATACAGGTTCTCCTCGTCTGTCTCTCACTCCCGCGGCCCGCCCAAGCCTGTCTAGACAACTGCTCTTCACCCGGGCGGCGCGGCTGCACACTGTCCTCTCTAGCTGCCGCCCGGGTTTTATTGGGTCTCTAGCTAGAGTACTAATAGAGGGAGGTTTGTCTCTGGGGCGGTCGGTCTGTACTAATCGAGGGGGATTTGTCCTGGGGGTCTGCACTAATGGGGGGGTTGTCCTGGTGGGGGGTCTGTACCAATAGAGGGGGGGGGGAATTGTCCGGGGGGGGTCTGTACTAAAGGAGGGGGCTTTGTCCTGGTGGGGGGTCTGTACCAATAGAGGGGGGGGGGCATTGTCCCGGGGGGGTCTGTACTAAAGGAGGGGGCTTTGTCCTGGTGGGGGGTCTGTACTAATGGAGGGGGGTTGTCCTGGGGGGGGTCTGTACTAATGAAGGGGGATTTGTCCTGGGGGTGGCTGTACTAATGGAGGGATCTTGCCCTGGGGGGGTCTGCACTAATGGGGGGGTTGTCCTGGGGGGTCTGTACTAATGGAGGGGGGTTTTGTCCTGGTGGGGGGTCTGTACTAATGGAGGGGGGGTTCTCCTGGGGGGTCTGTACTAATGGAGGGGGCTTTGTCCTGGTGGTGGTCTGTACTAATGGAGGGGGGGTTGTCCTGGGGGGGTCTGTACTAATGAAGGGGGGATTTGTCCTAGCGGGTCTATACTAATGGCGCGGATTTGTCCTAGGGGGATCTGTACTAATGGAGGGGGGGTTTGTCCTGGGGGGTCTGTACTAATGGAGGGGGGGTTTGTCCTGTTGGGGTCCGTACTAATAGAGGGGGGTTGTCCTGGGGGGTCTGTACTAATGAATGGGGGATTTGTCCTGGGGGCGTCTGTACTAATGCAGGGGGGTTTCTCCTGGGTGGTGGTCTGTACTAATGGAGGGGGGATTTGTCCTGGGGGGGTCTGTACTAAAGGAGGGGGTTTATCCTGGGGGGTCTGTACCAATGGAGGGGGGGTGTTTGTCCGGGGGAGTCTGTACTAATGGAGGGGGGTTTGTCCTGGGGGTCTGTACTAATGGAGGGGGGTTTGTCCTGGTGGGGGGGTCTGTACTAATGGAGGGGGGTTTGTCCTGTGGGGGTCTGTACTAGTGGAGGGGGGTTCTCCTGGGGGGGGTCTACACTGCAGCTGCGGGCTCTTCTTTTGCCCCTTTCCCTCCCTCTCCTCCGCACGTGCACTGCTATACTAGTGAGCGGTGCTGGCCGACACAGCCTCCCACTATGTTTCTTCCCCTGCCTTCATATCAGCCAGGGAAAAAATAGAATAGAAAAAGAAGCATAGAAGAGGATTGTGGGACATGTAGTCCCGAGGACTGACAGCCCCACTGTAACACGGAAACTGCAGCCCACACAGCATGCTCAGCTGAATGGGAGAGAGAGAGAGAGACAGGAGCCTGGGAAAGCTTTCAGGGAAGTACACCCTGGACTCCAGAGGGAGAGGGGAGTGCTGAGGGAACACCATCAGAGAGGGAACCCCGCTGCCCTGCGCCACCAGAGGGAAAGCCACACAGCCTAGCGCCATCCCTGGTGGAGAAAGGAATAAAGTCATTGCCGGAATACAGATCTGGGTGCTACCCAGTGGAGTCACCACGGGCAATTCAGAGTGAGCTGACTCCTGATCAGAGGAACCGTTGCTGTATCGCTGGGTCAGGTGAGAGGGCCGATCGGCCATTATCTACTAACGTCCATAGGAACTGCAGTCTCTGACCATCTTCTTGTTCTGACCATCTCTTGTATAATGTCTGCAGTCTTTGACCATCTCCTGTATTATGTCCGCAGTCTCTGACCATCTCCTGTATTATATCTGCAGTCTCTGACCATCTTTTGTATAATGTCTGCAGTCTCTGACCATCTCTTGTATCATGTCTGCAGTCTCTGACCATCTCTTGTATCATGTCTGCAGTCTCTAACCATCTCTTGTATAATGTCTGCAGTCTCTGACCATCTCTTGTATCATGTCTGCAGTCTCTGACCATCTCTTGTATCATGTCTGCAGTCTCTGACCATCTCTTGTATCATGTCTGCAGTCTCTGACCATCTCTTGTATCATGTCTGCAGTCTCTGACCATCTCTTGTAGCATATCTGCAGTCTCTGACCATCTCTTGTATCATGTCTGCAGTCTCTGACCATCTCTTGTATCATGTCTGCAATCTCTAACCAGCTTCTGTACCATGTCTGCAGTGTCTGACTGTCTCTTGTATCATGTCTACAGTCTCTGACCATCTATTCTATCTTGTCTGCAGTCTCTGACCATCTCCTGTATTATGTCTGCAGTCTCTGACCATCTCCTGTATTTTGTCTGCAGTCTCTGACCATCTCCTGTACTATGTCTGCAGTCTCTGACCATCTCCTGTATCATGTGTGCAGTCTCTGACCATCTCCTGTACTATGTCTGCAGTCTCTGACCATCTCCTGTATCATGTCTGCAGTCTCTGACCATCTCCTGTATCATGTCTGCAGTCTCTGACCATCTCCTGTACTATGTCTGCAGTCTCTGACCATCTCCTGTATCATGTGTGCAGTCTCTGACCATCTCCTGTACTATGTCTGCAGTCTCTGACCATCTCCTGTATCATGTCTGCAGTCTCTGATCATCTCCTGTATCATGTCTGCAGTCTCTGACCATCTCCTGTATCATGTCTGCAGTCTCTGACCATCTCCTGTATCATGTCTGCAGTCTCTGACCATCTCCTGTATCATGTCTGCAGTCTCTGACCATCTCCTGTATCATGTCTGCAGTCTCTGACCATTTCCTGTATCATGTCTTCAGTCTCTGACCATCTCCTGTACTATGTCTTCAGTCTCTGATCATCTCCTGTATCATGTCTGCAGTCTCTGACCATCTCCTGTATCATGTCTGCAGTCTCTGACCATCTCCTGTATCATGTCTGCAGTCTCTGACCATCTCCTATATCATGTCTGCAGTCTCTGACCATCTCCTGCACTATGTCTGCAGTCTCTGACCATTTCCTGTATCATGTCTTCAGTCTCTGACCATCTTCTGTACTATGTCTGCAGTCTCTGACCATCTCTTGTAGCATATCTGCAGTCTCTGACCATCTCCTGCACTATGTCTGCAGTCTCTGATCATCTCCTGTATCATGTCTGCAGTCTCTGACCATCTCCTGTATCATGTCTGCAGTCTCTGACCATCTCCTGTATTATGTCTGCAGTCTCTGACCATCTCCTGTATCATGTCTGCAGTCTCTGACCATCTCCTGCACTGTGTTTGCAGTCTCTGACCATTTCCTGTATCATGTCTTCAGTCTCTGACCATCTCCTGTGCTATGTCTGCAGTCTCTGACCATCTCCTGTATCATGTCTGCAGTCTCTGACCATCTCTTGTATCATGTCTGCAGTCTCTGACCATCTCCTGTATCATGTCTGCAGTCTCTGACCATCTCCTGTACTATGTCTACAGACTCTGACCATCTCCTGTATCATGTCTGCAGTCTCTGACCATCTCCTGCACTGTGTTTGCAGTCTCTGACCATTTCCTGTATCATGTCTTCAGTCTCTGACCATCTCCTGTGCTATGTCTGCAGTCTCTGACTATCTCTTGTATCATGTCTGCAGTCTCTGACCATCTCCTGTACTATGTCTGCAGTCTCTGACCATCTCCTTTACCATGTCTGAAGTCTCTGATCACCTCTTGTACCATGTCTGCAGTCTCTGATCATCTCCTGTACCATGTCTGGAGTCTCTGACCATCTCTTGTATCATGTCTGCAGTCTCTGACCATCTCCTGTACTATGTCTGCAGTCTCTGACCATCTCCTGTACTATGTCTACAGACTCTGACCATCTCCTTTACCATGTCTGGAGTCTCTGATCATCTCCTGTACCATGTCTGGAGTCTCTGACCATCTCCTGTACCATATCTGGAGTCTCTGACCATCTCCTGTACCATGTCTGGAGTCTTTGACCATCTCCTGTACCATGTCTGCAGTCTCTGACCATCTCCTGTACTATGTCTGCAGTCTCTGACCATCTCCTGTACTATGTCTGCAGTCTCTGACCATCTCCTGTACTATGTCTACAGACTCTGACCATCTCCTGTAACATGTTTGCAGTCTCTGACCATCTCCTTTACCATGTCTGAAGTCTCTGATCACCTCTTGTACCATGTCTGCAGTCTCTGATTATCTCCTATACCATGTCTGGAGTCTCTCACCATCTCTTGTATCATGTCTGCAGTCTCTGACCATCTCCTGTATTATATCTGCAGTCTCTGACCATCTCCTGTATTATGTCTGCAGTCTCTGACCATCTCCTGCACTATGTCTGCAGTCTCTGACCATCTCCTGTACTATGATTGCAGTCTCTGATCATCTCCTGTACTATGATTGCAGTCTCTGACTGTCTCTTGTATCATGTCTGCAGTCTTTGACCGCATCCTGTATTATGTCTGGGGACTCTTTCTAACAGACAGCCCTCTCTGTGTGCATCAGAGAGACTCCCTTCCAGGTCTCATTAGTGTACTCTCTTCCTGTATTTTCTTTATTGTTAAGAGATCGTGGGAAGATCCTAGGGTAACAAAGACTTCTTAGGGGAGCAGCTCTGTGTTTGAGTCGTTGCCATAGAATCATTTGTAAAGGGGAGGAGTTGGTAAGATGACCACGCCCATGTGGGGGCGCCAGAAATATTTCTGCACCCAGGCGTCTGTGACCCTAGGATCGGCCCTGGCAAAGAATACCCAATCACATGCCAGGAAAATGATTAAAACCCTTTTGTTGCCAGGTGGGTACATCATACGGACAGTGGCAGCCCGTGCATTGCGGGCGCACAGGTGCCGCCCCCCCTAACACCTCTGCCGCCCTCCCTATTCCTGTGCCTGGCCCCTTTCAGGACACCGGATACATGAATTACTATGGCAGGGATAGGCGGGGGGGTGTGTATTTTGAAGCACGTGATTAGAGCTGGAGGGCCTAAAAGGCTTCAAAATATTACAGGCTCAGGGCGCAGAGCACTGCGCCCTGATCCCACCCTGTTGTGTGGCATAGCAAATTAATTTTCTCACTAACGTTCCTCCCTGCTAATCAGCAGGCAGGTCAGTGAGACCTGTCTCCCGGTTGGCCAAAGCATTAGGCGATCCTATTGGATGCCTAACGTTTTGGCGGAAGAGGACACACGGCGGAGGAAGCCTGAAGACGAGCCAAGTGGACACAGGAGCCGCAGCTGCCGAGGAAGAGAGCTGCCGAGCCGCCGAGGAAGAAAGCCACTGAGGAGGAGAGCCCCGTCACTCCAGGAGAGGAGCGGTAAGTGCTGCCTTACCGGCCGTGGGGGGGGGGGGGTAGTAAATGATGGCTGCATATACTGGGCAAAAGTGGCTACATATGATGGTACACAAGTGGCTCCATATGATGGGCACAAGTGGCTCCATATGATGGGCACAAGTGGCTGCATTTAATTGGCACAAGTGGCTGCATTTGATTGGCACAAGTGGCTGCATTTGATTGGCACTAGTGGCTGCATTTGATTGGCACTAGTGGCTGCATTTGACGGGCACAAGTGGCTGCATTTGATTGGCACAGGTGGCTGCATTTGACGGGCACAAGTGGTTGCATTTGACGGGCACAAGTGGCTGCATATGATGGGAACAAGTGGCTGCATATGATGGGCACAGTGGCCGTGTATGATGGGCACAGTGGCTGCGTTTGATGGGTACAGTGGCTGCATTTGATTGGCACAAGTGGCTGCATTTGATTGGCACTAGTGGCTGCATTTGATTGGCACAAGTGGCTGCATTTGATTGGCACTAGTGGCTGCATTTGATTGGCACTAGTGGCTGCATTTGACGGGCACAAGTGGCTGCATTTGATTGGCACAGGTGGCTGCATTTGACGGGCACAAGTGGTTGCATTTGACGGGCACAAGTGGCTGCATATGATGGGAACAAGTGGCTGCATATGATGGGCACAGTGGCCGTGTATGATGGGCACAGTGGCTGCGTTTGATGGGTACAGTGGCTGCATTTCATGGGCACAGTGAGGCTGCAATTGATGGGGGGTTCAGAATTTTTCTGTTTGTTTGCGCCCCCCAAAAAAATTTTGAGCACCAGCCGCCACTGCATACGGACCTGACAGCGGGGAGTGGGGGGGTATACACACACAATTCAGTGCCTGCAGTCACCGGGATTGTGAGTAAATCTGACAGGAAGACTCCTGCCTGTTAGGTGGAAGAATTTGGCTGGCTGTGCTGCAGCCACCTCTACCCGCACATATACTCACGTACAAACTTAAACGCACACGTCGGGGCCTTTTGAAGCGTGGCCTATAGAAAATATAGGGTACTGATGTTTGTCATTTCACTAGTGCACACAAATTTAAGGTTGGGCATGTTGGGTATCTATATACTCGGTGCAACCTTGTCTTTTATATTTTACAAAAAAATTGAGTAGTTTATTTTGCGTTTGTTTGGCCTAAAATTCACTTTAGTGTGTTTCTTACTGAAATATTGTGTTTCCTAGACCTTTGCAGTAATATCGTGTGGCATAAAAAATTGGAACTACCACTATTTTATTCTTACATAGTTACATACTAGGTGAGGTTGAAAAAAGACACAAGTCCATCAAATCATTCTCTAGGGTGTCTGCTTTCAGAAAATATATAATGTTTGGGGTTTTTATGTAATCTTCAGGCCTAAAATTATTTTTTTTAAACATGTGTGTGTAGCTGTACCCCCCATAGGGGCTGCTGGTGATTGTGGTCTGTCTCTCATCCTGCACAACCAGGCACAAGAATTTCCAGACATACAGCAGTCAAGAAATAGTCCTTGTACTTTTTTTTTGTTGTTTTTTTGAGGGGATTTAACTTTTATGGTGATAGAGGAGAGAGCAAGGAGAGTGGGACTTTTATCGAAGCACCGGGTAGCAAAGGATAATTAGGTTGAACAAGAGGAGTTTTATTGATGTGGTAATGTAAACATACATAAATAGTTAATATCAGGTACATAGTTACACAGTAATAACAATAGCCATAATGATAACAAAAAATGTAACCGCTAGAATAGGAGATCAAAGGATGGACATGATTAAAAAGCAGTAAACAATTTCAATGGCAATGATGTCTCAATGGAGACCATAACAAAATTCCGTGGTTCAACCCAAGCCAGATTAGATGAGACACGGCATTAAAAAGCTCTACGCGTTTCGTGGCTGATACGCCACTCATCAGGAGCATGCACGTGGTGATCTAAAATAAAAAAAAATATATATATATATATATGAGATAATAAATGATAATTGTAGACCTAAGCAGGGGTTAGGTGACAACCCCAATAGCGACAAGGTGCATATTTACTAACTGAAGTTCAATGGCTGGTGATGCGGCGGTGAGGTGCCAAAAGTATCCGGAGTTATGGTGATAGGGTACATATGGGATGCCCATGTAATCAATAGGAATTCTTCAGGGACATAACTATATACATCCGGTATATACACATTTCTCCTCTTCTACCTCCAGCACAGACTTGCTTGTAGAACTACAGCTCCCAGGACCAGCTAGCACTGAATTGCAGGCCTGACATTGGCTCAGCCAGACCCAAAGCAAATGCCCTTTGCAGGCAGAGTAGCGGACGCCTATGGTGTAGCAAAAATGGTAGTCCTAGTGCTAGCTGTCCCACCTGGGCTCTAATCCCAGTACCACCTCTTCAGGCGACTGCCAGCCCCCCTGGCTGCAGTTGCCACTTTCCAATGCCCATGCCACCACAGTCCTCCTGACTGGCCCCATCCCAAACTGCTTCCACACAGTCCTCTCAGGCGTGCCTCCCAGTCCTCCTGACTGTATGTCACTCACCAGCCCTCCTGGCTGTTCCTGTTGTTCCTCCTGGAGACTTGCCTGACAGTGCTCTCCCGCTGTCCTCTTTGCTCCCGTTCCACCTGTCCAGGACACCTCCGTGTGTCTCAAGAAGGTCCTGTCCACACCCATGCCCAAGGTCACTCCCCCAGACCAGGGAGCTCCCCCAAAGGCCACGACAGGCCTAACACTCCATCTCCAGCTTCCACCCGAACAACTCCCCCCCGCCGGGCTGACCCTTAGCATTCAAGGAGGCCTGCTCCCTGCCAATCCAAGTTGGGGATTGGTCAGGGCCCTCAGAATACTCCAGGCAGCTCCATCCCACCTCCCCTCCTACTTTCCAGAAGGTTCTAGTGCATTCTAGAAATAGAGGGGAGGTCTCAGTGACGTGTGCTAAAAGAAAAAACAAAAAAACATTTCTACTTCTAGCACTAGAGGGTGCTACATGTGCAAAAAATGCAATAATGGCTCTGGCAGCAAAAGGCATTTTTGTTGGCACATGATTGGCTGATTAAAGTCAGCAGAGCTTTCCCTCATTTACTAATCTCTGGAGCAACTGCACTTGCAAGCTGCACAGTCTATTTGCCTTTAGTAAATCAACCCAACTGTCAGCTATCTATTCAGGGCAAAGTGACCATACCTCCTGATCAGGGATGAGCCGAACACCCCCCTGTTCGGTTCGCACCAGAACATGCGAACAGGAAAAAAGTTCGTTCGAACACGCGAACACCGTTAAAGTCTATGGGACACGAACATGAATAATCAAAAGTGCTAATTTTAAAGGCTTATATGCAAGTTATTGTCATTAAAAGTGTTTGGGGACCTGGGTCCTGCCCCAGGGGACATGAATCAATGCAAAAAAAAGTTTTAAAAACGGCCGTTTTTTCAGGAGCAGTGATTTTAATAATGCTTAAAGTCAAACAATAAAAGTGTAATATCCCTTTAAATTTCGTACCTGGGGGGTGTCTATAGTATGCCTGTAAAGGGGCGCATGTTTCCCGTGTTTAGAACAGTCTGACAGCAAAATGACATTTTGAAGGAAAAAACACATTTAAAACTACCCGCGGCTATTGCATTGCCGACAATACACATAGAAGTTCATTGATAAAAACGGCATGGGAATTCCCCACAGGGAAACCCCGAACCAAAATTAAAAAAAAAAAATTATGTGGGAGTCCCCCTAAATTCCATACAAGGCCCTTCAGGTCTGGTATGGATATTAAGGGGAACCCCAGCCAAAATTAAAAAAAAAAAAAGACGTGGGGTTCCCCCTAAATTCCATACCAGACCCTTCAGGTCTGGTATGGATTTTAAGGGGAACCCCGCGCCAAAAAAAAAATAAAAACGGCGTGGGGTCCCCCCAAAAATCCATACCAGACCCTTATCCGAGCACGCAACCTGGCAGGCCGCAGGAAAAGAGGGGGGGACGAGAGTGCGGCCCCCCCCTCCTGAACCATACCAGGCCACATGCCCTCAACATTGGGAGGGTGCTTTGGGGTAGCCCCCAAAACACCTTGTCCCCATGTTGATGAAGACAAGGGCCTCATCCCCACAACCCTGGCCGGTGGTTGTGGGGGTCTGCGGGCGGGGGGCTTATCGGAATCTGGAAGCCCCCTTTAACAAGGGGACCCCCAGATCCCGGCCCCCCCCCTGTGTGAAATGGTAAGGGGGTACTTACCCCTACCATTTCACTAAAAAACTGTCAAAAATGTTAAAAATGACAAGAGACAGTTTTTGACAATTCCTTTATTTAAATGCTTCTTCTTTCTTCCTTCATCTTCTTCTGGTTCTTCTGGCTCTTTTGGTTCTTCCTCCGGCGTTCTCGTCCAGCATCTCCTCTGCGGCGTCTTCCTGACGCACGGGACATGACGGGACTTCCCTGTGGCATTCCCCGTGACGTCACAGGGAAGTCCCGTCAAGTCACCGTGCGTCAGAGGGGGGCGGGGTCACCGGGTGGCCCCGCCCCCCGTTATTTAAGAACCATCAGACGAAGAGACGCCGTCACACAGCGGGAGCCTCCCTCCATGCCAGCATGGCTGCGGAGCGGCCCGGAGAAGAAATGAAGAAGGAAGAAGAAGAAGAAGAAGATGAAGAAGATGAAGAGAAGAGCGGGAGCCTCCCCCCCAATGCCATGGGTGCGGAGCGGCCCGAGGAGAAGAAGATAGAAGACGCCGCGGAGGAGATGCTGGACGAGAACGCCGGAGGAAGAACCAGAAGAGCCAGAAGAACCAGAAGAAGATGAAGGAAGAAAGAAGAAGCATTTAAATAAAGGAATTGTCAAAAACTGTCTCTTGTCATTTTTAACATTTTTGACAGTTTTTTAGTGAAATGGTAGGGGTAAGTACCCCCTTACCATTTCACACAGGGGGGGGGGCGGGATCTGGGGGTCCCCTTGTTAAAGGGGGCTTCCAGATTCCGATAAGCCCCCCGCCCACAGACCCCCACAACCACCGGCCAGGGTTGTGGGGATGAGGCCCTTGTCTTCATCAACATGGGGACAAGGTGTTTTGGGGGGCTACCCCAAAGCACCCTCCCAATGTTGAGGGCATGTGGCCTGGTACGGTTCAGGAGGGGGGGGGCGCACTCTCGTCCCCCCCTCTTTTCCTGCGGCCTGCCAGGTTGCATGCTCGGATAAGGGTCTGGTATGGATTTTTGGGGGGACCCCACGCCGTTTTTTGTTTTTTTTTTTGGCGCGGGGTTCCCCTTAAAATCCATACCAGACCTGAAGGGTCTGGTATGGAATTTAGGGGAAACCCCACGTCATTTTTTTTTAAATTTTGGCTGGGGTTCCCCTTAATATCCATACCAGACCTGAAGGGCCTTGTATGGAATTTAGGGGGACTCCCACATAATTTTTTTTTTGGTTCGGGGTTGCCCTGTGGGGAATTCCCATGCCGTTTTTATCAATGAACTTCTATGTGTATTGTCGGCAATGCAATAGCCGCGGGTAGTTTTAAATGTGTTTTTTTCTTCAAAATGTCATTTTGCTGTCAGACTGTTCTAAACACAGGAAACATGCGCCCCTTTACAGGCATACTATAGACACCCCCCAGGTACGAAATTTAAAGGGATATTACACTTTTATTGTTTGACTTTAAGCATTATTAAAATCACTGCTCCTGAAAAAACGTCCGTTTTTAAAACTTTTTTTTGCATTGATCCATGTCCCCTGGGGCAGGACCCAGGTCCCCAAACACTTTTTATGACAATAACTTGCATATAAGCCTTTAAAATTTGCACTTTTGATTTCTCCCATAGACTTTTAAAGGGTGTTCCGCGGCATTCGAATTTGCCGCGAACACCCCAAATTGTTCGCTGTTCGGTGAACTTGCGAACAGCCAATGTTCGAGTAGAACATGAGTTCGACTCGAACTCGAAGCTCATCCCTACTCCTGATAGTTCACCACCTCAGCAAGGCAAACAAACCCATCCAAACTCCCTTGTTTCCTTGAGTTAACTTTGGGGTTCAATGGTGTTAGAGCCAATCCGGGTGAATGACATCACTCCCCCTTCATGTGTTCAATGTTCAGACCTGGTGATTGGCAGCTAAGGCCCAAACCAGCTCCCCTATACCTAGGAGGTGACAAAGAGTTGTCAGTGGATGAGTATACCTTGCTGGGGGGAGGGGGAAGGTACTGGGCTATCAGGGGATGCTATCTCCTTAAGAGATAAGTAACAAGTTACACCTGTATTTAGGGTATAACACGTAACATGTCACTATAAAGCACCCCTCTTATCTCCTTCACCCCCTTGTGACGTTATCGGCCAGTGCAGGCTGGGTCGGTGACATCACAAGGGGGCGGTGCCATCAGGTGACGTCGCCGGGTGGACTCACCCCTTAGCTAATTAAGAAATGTCAGATGGAGGAGCAGGCAGATGGTGGGAGCCTTCTGCACAAACTGAGCTTTTTTTTTCCTTTTTTCAGGTCAGTGGTGGCAGCAGGCATCGTGATTGACAATGGGTCTACACAGTGGGACATTGTTTTTGTTTTTTTTTCATAAATGGATTGTCAAAAATTGTCCCTGTGTTCTATTTCTTTTTGACACTTTTTGGTGAATGAGTAGGGGTACAACATATGCCATACTCATTCACATGGGAGAGGGGGGCAGGATCTGGGGGACCCCTTATTAAAGAGGGCTCCCAGATTCCTATAAGCCTCCTGCCTGCAGACCCCCACAACCAACAGCCAGAGTTGTGGGGAAGAGGCCCTTGTCCCCATCAACATGGGGATAAGGTGGTTTGGGGTGGGTGGAGGGCAGAGCCCCCCTATCCTAAAGCACCCCCCCCATGTTGAGGGCATATGGCCTGGTATGGTTCAGGAAGGGGGCATTCGCTCATCCCCCCTTTCCTGGCCTGTCAGGCCATTTGCTCAGATAAGGGTCTGCAATGGATTTGTGGGGTGGGGGGGGGCATTCATTTTTTATTTTTTTAGTTTTGGCATGGGGTTATCCTTAAAATCCGTACCAGACCCGGAAAGGCTTGGTAAGGATTGGGGGAAAGCTCCACGCCATTTCTTTCACAATTTTTTATTGCCGGCAATGTTTATTTTTACATTCAGCTGGCAGCAGGGAACCGTTGACAGCTGATGAGTCATCCATTGTTAAGGACGTGACAGCCGGCTTTCCGGCCGGATCCTTAACAACCAGCTAGTAATAAAGATGCTGGTGGCCTCTGGGTTTCAAAAATTTGCATCTTAACTGCATCTAAATCACAGCTGAACTACTGAACGGCTGCTTTGGAGATTTGCAGTGAAAACAATTGACGAAGACTATGACAAAAATCAATTCCAGTTTTAATTTAGTTGACTAAAATCTCCAGTACATTTTAGTCGACTGAAATCTAATGAGTTTAGTTAAATTGTAATGCACTATTTAAGCATTTCTCTAGAATTTCCAAACTCATTATTTACTCCTGGAATAAAAATCGAATAACATGTTATTATTTATGCTATGAAGGTTTGAACATGCACTGCAGACACAGATTTAGTCGTTGTGATATATAACGTCTTTATAAATAAAACCGAGTTTCATAAACAAACAAAAGTATTGCTTTTTGACAAACAGAAGTGCAATTTTAAAATATACAAAAAAAACCCTGTAAACTCTATTGGCTGTAAGTGGGGATGGGGAAGTCAATGGGAGTGAGGGAGTGCACAGAGCATGGTACATTATACTTTGGGGTTGGGGAGGTGACCTGCAAGTGGAGATGGGGAAGTCAATGGAAATGAGGGAGTGCACAGGGAAGGCTGCATTAAAATTTGGGGATGGGGAGGTGACCTGCAAGAGGGGATGGGGAAGTCAATGGGAATGAGGGAGTGCACAGGGCAGGGTGCCTTATACTTTGGGAATGGGGAGGTGACCTGCAAGTGGAGATGGGGAAGTCAATGGGAATGAGGGAGTGCACAGGGCAGGGTGCATTATACTTTGGGAATGGGGAGGTGACCTGCAAGTGGAGATGAGGAAGTCAATGGGAATGAGGGAGTGCACAGAGCATGTTACATTATACTTTGGGGTTGGGGAGGTGACCTGCAATTGGGGATGTAGATGTAAATGGGAATGAGAGAATGCACAGGGAAGGCTACATTATACTTTGGGAATGGGGAGGTGACCTGCAAGAGGGGATGGGGAAGTCAATGGGAATGAGGGAATGCACAGGGCAGGGTGCATTATACTTTGGGAATGGGGAGGTGACCTGCAGGTGGAGATGGGGGAAGTCAATGGGAATGAGGGAGTGCACAGAGCATGGTACATTATACTTTTGGGTTGGGGAGGTGACCTGCAAGTGGAGATGGGGAAGTCAATGGGAATGAGGGAGTGCACAGGGAAGGGTGCATTATAATTTGGGGATGGGGAGGTGACCTGCAAGAGGGGATGGGGAAGTCAATGGGAATGAGGGAGTGCACAGGGCAGGGTGCATTATACTTTGGGAATGGGGAGGTGACCTGCAAGTGGAAATGGGGAAGTCAATGGGAATGAGGGAGTGCACAGAGCATGGTACATTATACTTTGGGGTTGGGGAGGTGACCTGCAAGTGGAGATGGGGGAAGTCAATGGGAATGAGGGAGTGCACAGGGAAGGGTGCATTATAATTTGGGGATGGGGAGGTGACCTGCAAGAGGGGATGGGGAAGTCAATGGGAATGAGGGAGTGCACAGAGCATGGTACATTATACTTTGGGGTTGGGGAGGTGACATGCAAGTGGAGATGGGGGAAGTCAATGGGAATGAGGGAGTGCACAGGGAAGGGTGCATTATAATTTGGGGATGGGGAGGTGACCTGCAAGTAGGGATTGGGAAGAAGTAAATGGGAATGAGGGAGTGCACAGGACAGAGAACTGGTCTGGGGAGGCTGTTATTTTACACAGTGCTAGCACTGCTACCTTGCTCTTCTGTGGTTTGTAGGGCTTTGTTCCAAAACTCCCAGGTAGCAGGCAGACAAAGGAAGCCTGCGTTGCTTAGCCAATACAGCTTACTGATAGAGTCAGGGGGCTGGGGCTTTAACAGACAGACGGAGCTTCGAGGAAAATGGAAGTTTAGATGGGTACTGGAAATTATAGTCGAATAAAATACGACTAAAACAATTCAGATGACCAAAACACAACTTAAACTAAAAATGCCATTTTAGTCAAAATGACTAAAACTAAATCGGAATTTGCCATAAAAAAATTAACAGTGTAACAGAAGGTCTCTACGCAAGTACAGGCACAAAGCTGGGGGAAGACTGTGCAGGTGCCTGACATTGCACCCACCTTGGGTACAATGCTCTGCAGGCTCCTGTAAAAAAAAATAATGCAAATTTTTTTACTTGCAAAATCATGTGCATTTATTAATTTACTTATTTTAAAGGTGAGACTTTAAATCAGAACTTTAGGTCAATAGGGCAACGGCAAGGGTCTGCAGAGAGACTACTGCTTCTAAAGAGAGAAAAATAGCCCTGCCCTGCAGAATGCTGGCGGTGGCAGGGGACAGTCTTTTCTATTTAGTCTGTGGCTGCCATCTAAATGAAACAAACTGTTAAGCCTCGTACACACAATAGGATTGTTGGCCAACAAAACCGTGGGATTTTGTCCAAAGAGCATTGGCCCAAACTTGTCTTGCATACACACGGCCACACAATTGTTGGCCAACAATTACGAACGTAGTGACGTACTAGACGTACTACGTGTTTTTTCAGCTCTTTAGCGCCACCCTTTGGGCTCCTTCTGCTAATTTCGTGTTAGTAAAAGTTTGGTGAGTGTTGATTCGCGCTTTTCTTTTCATGCTTTTCATTTCGTGCTTTTCCTTTCCGGCTTTTTAGTTCACGCTTTACATTTTGTGCCTTTCAGTTCGTTTCTGAACGGCCGTTCGTCAACCAGACATGTTGCGGAATCGGAGGAGATAACGTGTTATTTATTATTGGCCTTGGAGTTATTGCTTTGACATTATTTTTTTGGTTGAATAATGATTTGATTTGGTATATTTTCTATATTTTTGGATGCATAGAATGCACTTTTTGGTTAAGTTCTATTGGCAGATAGCATGTCTAATTTTATTTGTTTTCTTTTTTTAATGCACAATAAAAAAATTGTGGAGAATAATACTTGGCTATGTGTTTTACTTCAAATAACAGTTTGGGAGTAGGCAGTTACATTTTAAAAAATACAATGTAAAATTAACAAGGTACAGTAAAATTAACAAATGTTTTGCCGTCAACGGCAAAACATTCTCACTTTCACATATAAGTACTCCATATGCACTAAGATACAGGAGACAAATTTTAAAATTGTCACCAGATGGTACAACACGCCCGCAAAATTGCAAAAGATCTATCCCACCTCCTCAGACCGTTGCTGGAGATGCCAAGAAGACAAGGGAACAATCCTTCACATCTTCTGGTCCTGTCCAAAATTAGAACAGTTCTAGAAGACGATCCAACAAGTGGCACAAAACTTTACAGAAGTTCCAATCCCGAACAACCCGGCCTTCCTCTTGCTCCATGCATTTAACATTCCAAGCAAAACCTATAAAAAAAATCAATCCTCCGCCATCTTTACGATGCAGCCAATGTGTGCGTTCCCTTATGCTGGAAATCCACACAAACTCCATCCATAGGCCTGTGGCTCAAAAAAGTAGAGGAAATCAAGAAAATGGAGGATCTCATCCTCACAGAACGCCACCAAAATGAACGATACACCAAGACATGGACACTTTGGAATATGTTCCTCTTTTCTGACGAGGGACGGAACCTGTTTGAAAGCGACACAGCAGACTAATCTAACTCCATAGGGTCACACAGCGGATTGCTGTGGAGCTCTACAGACTCCTCCTGACTGTATAGAAACTTGAGAAATGCGTATTCGCCACCTCCATCCCCCCCTAGGTCTTCTCGCCCCCCCCCCCCGTCCCGGCCCCCCCTCCCCATTCCCCAACCCATCCTACCATCACCCCCCCACCCCCACTCCTCCCCCATAATGCTCTGGTACCCCCCAACCCTCTTTACTACCCTCCTCTTCACCTGTTTTCTTCCTTTCCCCTCTCTACTCTTCTGTCATTTTTCTATAGAGATACGCTATATCTCTGGTTTATTACGTTTGGGAAAACCTGAGGCGGGAAGCACGGGGACACCCATGGCAACAGGCTATAATGTGATGGAATAGACACTTAGACCCCTTTCACACTGCCAGCGTTTTTCAGGTGCTACAGCGCTAAAAATAGCGCCTGAAAAAAGCGGCTCCATTCACTCCAGTGTGATTCGCTCCTCCACCGCTGCTCCCCATTGAAATCAATGGGGCAGCGCTGCGATGCCGCCGGCAAAACGCCGCACCGGCGGCGTTTTGCAGGCAGATTTAACCCCTTTTCCCCACTGGCAGGGGGTTAAAACCGCCCCGCTAGCGGCCGAATAGCGCCGCTAAAACGACGGTAAAGCGGCGCTAAAAATAGCCCCCCGCGGCTCGGTGTGAAAGTGTAAGCACATAGAAACAGTGGCTCACGCTCTGTCCCTGTAACAGGCTTAATGTATCTTTTAAGAATGGTTGATATGTCCGTCACGTCAAATATACCTGTACCTTGAAATGCTATTTTTGACGGGCAATGTTAGCTTGACATACTTGAATTGTTGTCATTTCTCATCTTTCATATACTTGATGATGTTGTGTTTCGTGTTTTCGTGTCTCTTGAAATAAAGATTTGAAAAAAAAAAATTAACAAGGGACACCAACATAGTTGTATCTTTGATCTTAAAAACTATGGGATAATGGTGTTGTGGTAACTTGCCCAAATTAAAAAAAAAAAAAAAAGCATAATAAAATTATTCTTGATATCACTAGAAAAAAAAAGCCTTTGAAAATTTGTTTGCAATAACTCCATCAGTATCACCAGCAAAGCAGCTTCATTATTATCCCATTAAAGAAGAAGAGAATTGTGCGCTGCATTTCGAGATTTCATAATTTACCGCGTCATGAATGTTAATTCTCTATTACGAACGCTAGTTTACAAGGCCGACCGCTTCCGGCTCGTCCTTGCTTCCGAGCATGTGTGTTTGTACTTTGGACTTTTGTCTGACGGACTTGTGAAAATCCGACAACACACATTTGTTGGCGGAAAACTTTAAAACCTGCCATCCAACATTTGTTCACGAAAAATCTGACAACAATTGTCCGATGGAGCGTACAAACGGTCGGATTTACCCCCAACAGCCTGTCATCACACATTTCCCGTCGGAAAGTCCGATCGTGTGTACGAGGCTTAACACTTTGCACACCTTTTGATTTGATGCATCTAAAATGGAAATTTCAGTTGGAGTTTAAGGACTAATGCAATTGGCTGATTTGACTATATTAGTGCAGCTTGTGCATTATAATTCTGTACATCCATTTAATGGTATGCCTTTTCATTTAAAATAAAGTATATAACACGTAATGTTTCAATATAAACATTCAACAACAATCCGCCCTCACCCTCGGAACAAATTCTATTCTGAGAATCCGTCTCTTCCTGTATATAAAACCATATGCACTTAATGAAATTAGTTCCCTTTATTCTAAATTGCTTATTTGATTTAATACATTATTTCTTAATCTGTTTTCATAATTAGCCTCCCCCACTGTCTCCTGTTCTTTTGAGCAGGCCTCGCTAGGCTGCGCCGCCGAAAAAAGATTGAAGGCTGTAATTTTATACCAGTGGAATAATACTAAATTGCTACTTTCTCATGTCATTGTTGCCGATGACGGAACGTCTTTCATATGAAAAATAATGCAATATTTGTTGGAGTTCTGTTTACTAAACTTCATTAGTTATTCATTATGTCCTTTCCACAGACACTTTCTTTTAAACGAGTGATACAATGCTTCCACTTCCAGGGCCTAACCTTGCTTTAACAATAAGGAATTTACTGTGATTTCGGGGGGAGCCAAAGAATGAATGACTTTAATTTTGCAGCATTAAAAGGGCAAAACCAGCAGGGTCACGTTTGTTCTAATTACTAAACTTTTCCTCTGTGAAGTTCTCAATGTGTGTCTGTGTGTGTTCCCCGTGTGGCTCTGTTCCATGGCTTTATCTATAGCCGCTATTCTGCACGAGGGTTCTAGAGTTCTTCCAGAGGTTGCTAGCAGTCCCTTAAGCTGTGGCTGATTGACCTTCCATATTCCCGTTTATTTTGTCAAGAGTTTTTTTTATCGCCGTGACACTAATAATGGAATTTTAATATGTATTACAGTTTTTCTCCATTGTTTTGGCTCATTTCTTGAAACAGAAATGACATTCTCAAAACAACATGGACAAATCTCCAAACCACTTGGCAATTGTTCACAACTGAATTGAATTTCTCACTCATTTCATCAAAATTGCAAATGTCTCAGTACATGTCTCAATGTCTCAGTACATCTTTCAAATGATTAAGTACAAGTAGCCTACATTTAGCACAATTTCCAAGTGAATAGATCTTGTTGATCTAAACTGATTGTCAATTCTCAGTCTAATGGTTGTTCTTTCCAAAACGTATCAGCATCATTTCATTGTTTAAGTCATCACATGCACAATAGTCTGTTCAAATGTCAAAATTATTCAGGAACATAATACCATGAATACCATATATGAATCTCTTGGAACATGTGATAAAATGATTACAGCAATTGACAGTCAGGTGCAACTAGAACTTGACTAAGGGTCCTTTCACACTGGGGCGGTTTGCAGGCGCTATTGCGCTAATAATAGCGCCTGCAAACCGACCCGAAAGTGCCGCTGCTTTGATTCCAGTGTGAAAGCCCCGAGGGCTTTCACACTGGAGCGATGCGCTGGCAGGACGGTAAAAAAAGTCCTGCCAGCAGCATCTTCGGAGCGGTGAAGGAGCGGTGTGTATACCGCTCCTGCCCATTGAAATCAATGGGACGACGCGGCTATACCGCCGGCAAAGCGCCTCTGCAGAGGCGCTTTGCGGTGGTTTTAACCCTTTCTCGGCCGCTAGCAGGGGGGTAAAACCGCCCCGCTAGTGGCCGCATACCGACGGTAAATCGCCGCTTACAATAGCGGCGCTTTACCACCGACAACGCCCCTGCCCCAGTGTGAAAGGAGCCTAACAAAGGAGGAGTCGGAGTTGGTCTCAGATGACCAATCAAACAGTATGTTTAGTTACCTGACAGGTGCTGTCCATGATTGCAATGCTGCCAAACATGTATATATAGAGCTTGGCCATGCAGGACGAGTACAATTTCTGAACATGGAGGCACCTGGCCAAGTAAATGAACAAGGGAAACTGTCTGCTCGAGGAAGAGGAAGAAGAAGAGGAAGAGGAATAAGGGTGAGTGGCGGTGGAATAGGGGGAAGAGGCAGAGGAGCACGAAGACGCCATGCTGTCCCTGATGAAATTCGGGCCACAATTATAGATCATGTCATCAACCGTGGCCTCACAATGGCGGAGGAAGGTCGCCGAGTGCAACCTAATGTGCCTCGCTCTACAGTCTTCTCTATCATCCAAACCTTTCGCAGGGAAAACAGGTATGTAGTCAGTCAATGATGGAATTATATAATGTATAGGACAGGACACTGTGCATAGAGCAACAAATATGTTTATTTACTCATTTACGTATTCATTTAGTGTGTGTGTGTGTGTGTGTGTGATAGGCCTACAGTATTACAGTATCTTACCTCAGTGGGATGTTACGTATGATACAAACAATAACAAGAAAAATATTGTAGAAAATAAACTATGGAATAGTATGGACTAGTTTATTTTCTACAATATTGATGATACAATTTACAGTAGTATTCCAGTCACTGTGCAGTGATGCATTGGAATTGTGGTAAAGTTACTGTAAGTAAAACAACAATACGATTACATTGGTAACTCATTCTGTACGGAATACATAAGGTATAAATTACGAATGGAGAGTTGTCCTTTGAATTCTATGTCTAGGATTGGACGACAACCTGGCACAGGTGGCCAAGGAAAACTTCTCAATGAACAACAAGAACAAGAGATCTGTAACATGGTGTTGGCAAATAATGCCATCACATTGAGACAGATCTGCACTGCAATCCTACAAGACAAAGCCATATTCCAAAATGTCACTCTATAAGCATCTCCACAATAGCCCGCATATTGAAGAAGCATCAGATGACAATGAAGCAAATTTACAGGGTACCATTTGAGAGAAAGTCTGGCAGAGTGAAAGAGCTGCGGTACCAGTATGTACATGTAAGTCAGTCACTGGTTGTCCATCAAGATAACCTTTTTACAATTACCGTAAGCAGTGGTTCCCGAAATGTATTGGTTTCAGTACCCACTTTACCAGATCTCTGAATCTAGGTAATCCAGGTATGAAAGTATTTGATTTACGTATCTGATTTATAAACATTTTGTCTAAAAACTGCAGTTTACTGTATGATGCAATTATCATTATAATCCTTATTTTGAAGAATATAACATACAATACAGTAAGAAAAAGGGTCAAAGAGCTGCAATTACAGTAGTGCCTCCCATGTAAATCTATCTAATACTGTGGGTTTTACTGTAACATTTCAGTAAGTCTACTCATTGATAATTTTTCCCCTCCCCTTTCTGTCAAATACCCCCTGTAGTACCTCTGCATAGGGTACATGTACCCCAGGTTTGGAACCACTGGAATACTGGCCAGTAATATATTGAACTTGTTTAGAACATTCCTATGTAACTGTCTTTAACTGTAGTGTATGACTCTTCTGTATGACTGATTTGATGTTTTCTTTTTTTACTCTATTGTAGAGAATAATGGCATTGGAAGGAAACGAGACTTCTCACATACTCGTGTATGTGGATGAGGCTGGCTTCAACCTGGCCAAGGGCCGAAGACGTGGCCGAAATTTTATTGGCCACCAGGCCACGGTGGATGTCCCAGGCCAGCGAGGGGGTAATATAACTATGTGTGCTGCCATTTCTGAGAATGGTGTGGCCACTCACATCCCCAGTCTTGGCCCATAGAATACACAGAAGCTCCTTATCTTCTTGGACCGCCTTCATTTGGATTTTATCCCTGAAAATAAGAGAGGTCTCATAGGGCCTCACCTACCACAATATATAATTGTATGGGACTATGTGAATTTCCACCGTGGCCTGCTTATGAGGGCCTGGTTCACTGCTCATCCAAGGATGGATATGGTGTTCCTACCACCTTACTCTCCTTTCCTCCACCCTATTGAGGAGTTTTTCTCCGCTTGGAGGTGGAGAGTGTATGAGCATCGAGCTCAAGATCAGAGGTCCCTGCTCCATGCAATGGATGCTGCCTTGAGGATATTACAGGAGATCAGTGTAGGGGATGCTCTGATGAAATCCGATTGGCGGATGAACTGCATCAGCATGATGCCATCACGCTACCCATAGCGTTCCCACAGACCTCCAGATCCACCCACCAGCCCAGGCATCACTGGCCTGTAATTACAGTAACATGGCCGCTTGAAACTTCCCAGGAAACAGAACGAGCGGAGGACTGAACGCTTTAGAAAACCCTGCTTTATTCACCGCATCTCCCTGGGCGTACACCTTCTACTTACCCTCAGTACACCATCAAAGGATATGTACAGCTGAGGACCCGGCGGAGGACGGGAGACAACTCAACTAGCCAGCTGGAGACGGCATGAGCCTGAACTCGGTCTGGTGATGTGTCCTGATGCACCACAGAATCAACACTGGGTGAGATCTAATCTGTTTGTGTCCTGGACAGGGGACAGTTGTCTCAATCAGTGCATCCACCCAGTATGTATGATTCACTAAATGAGTTACACTGCTCAGCCTGATTCAATCCGCTACGGCACACCATATCCTGCAAACAGGAACTCCCATTCCCTGTCATCAGCGCTGCGAAATATTGATGGCCCAGGGTGATCTTACAGTAACTGACCAGGACTGCAGTATCCAGTGACCACGCTACTGTTGAGTCAGTACAGGGTCTTTCCATTTCCGTTCCCCCCATCTTCCCCTCCTATCCCCCCGGTTCTTCTTGTTCCTACATCTATGAGGACCTGATATCTAGGGCTACTGCATTACCATCCACAACCCCACATATCTCTCCTTTCACTTACCATCTGCTGTTATCATTTGATTTACCAGGACTTTCAGTTATCCAGCAGATGAAAATTTAGTATCTAATCTGAATTAATTCTTGTATATCTATCTTGAATGAATTCACATGAGGTGTGTGTGGTATATGTGAGTGGTGGCCATCTGTGTCTGTCAATGACAACGTTGTCATTTTTATATTGGTGATGGTACCTGTTTTTACAATATATTATTGGATTGGTGTTTATAGTGTACTTTCAATAAAAAGCATTTCATATACGTTTTGACCATTGCATGTTCCTCCTTGATGAATTACCTTTCCCTTTGTTTTTTGTAGGGGATGATTGCGACATGCACGCAGCTTCTTCCCTCGTTGCATCGCAAGGGAGGATATACGCTGCAATGTTGATGAGAATCTGTGGCCTTACAGACAGCAGCGTGTGGATGGGCAGGAGGGTGAGGACGGTGGCCAGTGAAGAGATGTTACAGTAGTTGTGAAACTCTAGCTTTATTTACAGCATTGTAGGCTAAATGTAATTTTCCTTGTTTTTTGTTTGTGTGTTTATATTTCCGTATATTATGCTGTATACATTTTCTTTTTACTCTGATGTATGGAAGTTACTTTGTGTGTGAATGATAATGGTTACAATACTGTAAAGTAATTTTTCCTTGGCAGTATGAGTGCAATGTGTGATGTAAAACCTTGGAGGCTACTCTTACCCTAAAATCTTTTCTTTTTTTTCAGTTTTATACACAATTGTTTTCAGTTAGCTAGACAAAAAATGTACAGTAACCATTGTCAATGAAGGACTGGGCTAAGACTGAAAGGTGGACATGAGGGATATTTCAATGGTCCTCTGCCTTAGAGACAAAACATCTAAACATTTTGACTTGCAGTGCTTACACAATGCCAAAGGGATGAAGCATTTTGGGGGCACTGACTATTTGAGTGAGAAAGAAATTTATTTTTGACACATGAGTGAACTGTTTTGGGAAAGATATGAGCTTTTGAAGGTGAACCATGGTGTTGTGCTGAACCATCCAGGTTATTTTGGCAAAAGCACCAAGAGAGTTGAGAACGTCTGGTCTGTTTCAAGAAATGAGCCAAAGCAATTGAGAAGAATCTTTGCCATTTTGGTAGCACTGACTCTTTATATGGGAAAGGAATATGGTTTTGAAGCATGAGTGAACAGTTTTGGGAGAGATATGAGCTTTTGCACGTGAGTTATAGAGTTGTGCTGAACTGTAAGACTGTTTTGCCAAATGAACTTAGAGTTTTGAGAATGTCATTTCTGTTTCAAGAAATGAGCCAAAACAATGGAGAAAAACTGTAATAAATATAAATTATTTTTTTTAAATTCTTTATTCGTTTTTTTTCCTTAATACAAAAAAATCATAAAATAGGGCAGGTATTATATTTCCAAGACAAAGTGTATCTAATATATTCTCCTCTTCACAACACTGTAATACATATTATCAAGGTTTACCCCAACCCTCCTCAAACCCTTCCATCCCCCTCCCTAGTTAGAAACTGCTCTCTGTATATACATTTCTATTATCTGGCTATTTCATTCTATTGCCGCGTACACACGAGCGGACTTTACGGCAGACTTTGCCCGGCGGACTTTTCGACGGACTTTATGACGGACTTTCCGAATGAACGGACTTGCCTACACACAATCCACCAAAGTCCGTCGAATTCGTACGTGATGACGTACGACCGGACTATAACAAAGAAGTTCATAGCCGGTAGCCAATAGCTGCACTAGCGTGGCTTTTTGTCCGTCGAACTAGCATACAGACGAGCGGACTTTTCGACCGGACTCAAGTTCGACGTGTAGATTTAAAACATGTTTCAAATCTAAGTCCGTCCAACTTTTGAGAAAACAAAGTCCGCTGGAGCCCACACACGATCGAATTGTCCGACCAAATCCCGTCCGCCGGGCAAAGTCTGCCATAAAGTCCGACCGTGTGTATGCGGCATTAGATTTACTTCAATTATTGCACCAACTCTTATATTTACCTTTAAGTTAGGATAGGTTTATGTTCAAACACATCTATACCAAATTTGTCTGAAATATAAATCCTATATCTATCTCTCTCCTTTAAATGATTCACATGGCTTACTCTATCATCTTCCCTCTATAGGAAAGGGCCCCATTCTAATCAACCAAGGTCTCCACATCCTTTCGAATTCCCTGAGGTTTCCTCCTTTTATATAGACTATGTTTCTTTCCATATAGTCTCATTTATGGTATTAATCCATTCCTTCGGTACCAAGGTTGTCCTTGACTGCCACCTCAACACGATCATTTTTCTAGCCTGGAATAAGCATCTTAATATTGCTACCAGGGCCGTCTTTAAGGCAGGGCAAAAGGGGCAGCTGCCCTGGGCCCTGTCATTGTTGTGGGGCCCAAAGCAGCTGCCCCATACTTGCCAACTATCACAGTTTAAATTCCCTTGTCCTTTGAAGTTTAAGTCCTGTGCTGTGTCCCAATATCTCAGTGTGAAGTGCTGGTACTAATGCTGCCCAGCTCTGCCTTATTGTTGTGTACAGATGACTCAACTGCAGACCCTGTGTTTATATGTAAATAACGGGCAGTGATATGTAAATAGCGGCGGCATTCATAAGTAAATAGCTGCAGACGGCAGCATTGATCTGTAAATAAAGGTGGCATTCATATGTATATCATGCCCAGCTCGCCTTATTGTTGTGTACAGATGACTCACCTGCAGACCCTGTATTTACATTTAAATAACCGGCATTCATATGTAAATAGTGGCGGCATTCATAAGTAAATAGCTGCGGCCGGCGGCATTGATACATAATAAAGGCGGCATTCATATGTATATGATGCCCCCCTGCAGTGAAGAGATGATGTGCTGTAACCTCTAGCAACCAATCAGTGAGCAGTATTACTGTACACTAATCTCTAGCAACCAATTAACAAGCAGAAATCATTTGCTATAACCTCTAGCAACTAATCAGTGAGCCGCAATGTGTGCTGTAACCTCTAGCAACCAGTCAGTAAGCGGTAATGATATGCTGTAACTGCTGGCAACCAATCGCAATTGCTGCCTGATCTGATACAGTAAACTGATTTTAAGTCTATCTGATATTTATGTCTCAGAGCAGGTGGAGAGTGAAATTGCATGGGGGGCCCAAGAAAATTTTTGCCCAGGGTCCAATCAATATTAAAGATGGCTATGATTGCTACTGTGGTACTCCGCCCCCTCCCCACCTTCTCCTTACATCCCAATACACAGAGCCTAGCCTCCAACTCCAAAGTTGTCCCGTATATCTCATTTATGGTGTCAAGGACCCCCTCCAAGTACCAAAATAACTTTGGGTACCTCCAAACCATATGTATAAGGTCTCCCGTCTCCTGGCATCTGGGGCACTTCTCGCCTGGTCTCCTACCATACTTAAACAATCTTTTAGGGATGTCATATGCTCTGTATAACATCATCAGGTGAGATACTTTCTGTGAGGGAGCTACTGATACCATTAGTTCCACCTCCAGTATCCCTCTGCACTGTTCTTGTGATATTTACCCTATATCTTCTTCCCATCCCTCCCTGCCATTTCAGGAATTCAAACCAGCAGTAGCACTTTTACATAGCTGCCCATATAGCCTCGCTGTGAGCCCCCTAGTTGTATCTGCCTTAAATATCTTTTGCAGAAAATGAGATTCCATTCTAATACTTTCATCCTAAATTGGACTTCTAAGGCATGTCTAATCAGTAGATATCTATAGAATGAATAATATGGTATATTATATCCACTTCTCAATTCCAGAAATGTTTTTAGGATTTTATACAACTTGATTGGACATGGTAGTTGCCTCTATAATCCCACTCACATAGGGGGTTTGTTTTTTGTTTCATTATTTCAATCGGGATGTTGGCAACACATGTTGGTTTTCTATGATGGACCCTCTGACCTTCCATTTGGTGGTGCCTGCATAGTTCCAAGGTCCGTGCCACTTGGTAGAGCCAGTTGCATGAAACCAATGATCTTTATAAAAAAAATCCAAAATAATACTTGTGAATTTTTTTTTTAAATAAACAAAGTGTAAAAAAAGCAGCACCACTAATGTGAGATATTTTCTCAGTAAATGAGAAATAACAATATATGTTTTGCGCTAATAACATGTGAAAAAATGAAAGAAAAAGAAAATTCCAAAATTTTCAGTCTCTCAGATGGACCATAATAACCATATATATCTGAATCTCTGATATTACTGTAGATAAAACAAGTCCAAATCCCTCCACCAGGTGAGTATACCGCCACCACATTTAAAAATGGACTCTCACCAAAGAGCCTGGACCCTTTATTACAAAGGGTCCAACAGGCTTGATGTTATATTCCCCAGCACTGGGGTAGAAGAGGGAACCACATCAGGATCGACCCCAGAATATCTGAAAAGTCCTCTCTCAACTTTTCAGTAAGTCAACATTTTTGTATTAAAAATCCTTTTTTTTTTTATTGGTCTTATGTAATATTCTAGTTTTCTCAGATACAGAATTTTGGGCGTTTGCTAGTCCAGGTTTTCCAGAAATTCTGCAAGTTGGTTGTGTCCAGGTGCACACATTCGTTATAAGGCATATCTGAGCATAGCCCAGAAGGGTGGGGGAGTTGATGTTGAAGCAGTTGCTGCAGCCAGAGGGAGGTGTGCTCCTGTTTAGGAACCCAGGCAATATCCTTGAGATGGCACTCCATGTGGGAGAGGTTCCAGGTCAGTGAACTGAGAGAGTTAGGCCAGCTGAGAGAGTCTGGGGGACCATAGCTGAGACAACTGGGAGAGAAAGTCCTGGGGACCAGAGGGGACCCTGAGTCTCGGAGGAGTAGGGATGGGCCGAACACCTCCCCCCTGATTTGGTTCGCACCAGAACATCTCGAACAGGCAAAAAGTTCTAGCGAACATGCGAACCCTATTAAGGTCTATGGGACACGAACATGAAAAGTCCTCATTTAAAAGGCTTATATGCAAGTTTTGACAAAAAAGTGTATGGGGACCCGGGTACTGCCCCAGGGGACATGTATCAATGCAAAAAAAGGTTTTAAAGCAATTGTTTTTACAGGAGCAGTGATTTTAATAATGCTTAAATTGAAACAATAACAATTAAATATTCCTTTAAATATCGTGCCTGGGGGTTCCCTTAGTGTGCATCTAAAGTGACGCATCTGTGCGATGTGTACATGCCACAGCAATAATGACATTTCCAAAGGGAATAATTAAATTGAAACTTGCTTGCGGCTGTAATATATTGCCAGCTCCCAGCAATACAGATTAAAATAAAAAAATAAAAAAAAAGGGGCATCGAGTCGCCCCCCCCCCCAGTCCATACCAGGCCCTTCGCGTCTGGTACGGATTTTAATTTTTAAAAAAACAGCATGGGGTCCCCCTTAAAATCCATACCAGACCCTTAGCCGAGCATGCAGCCTGGCAGGTCAGGAATGGGGGGGGGGGCGAATGAGCAACCCCCCTCCTGAACCATACCAGGCCAAATGCCCTCAACATGGGGGGGGGTGGGTGCCTTAGGGCAGTGGGTGCTCTGTGTCCCCCACCCCAAAGCACCTTGTCCCCATGTTGATGGGGACAAGGGCCTCTTCCCAACAACCCTGGGCTGTGGTTGTCAGGGTCTGCGGGCAGGGGGGCTTATTGGAACCTGGAAGATCCCGATCCCACCCCCCCATGTGAATGGGCATTGGGTACATCGTACCCCTTCCTATATCACCTAAAAAGTGTAAAAAAGTAAAAATCACAAGAGACAATTTTTAACAAATGCTTTATTAACCACTTAAGGACTGGAAAATTTCCCCCCTTAATGACCAGGCCATTTTTTGCGATACGGCACTGCGTCACTTTAACTGACAATTGCGTAGTCGTGCGACGTTGTACCCAAACAAAATTTCCCACAAATAGAGATTTCTTTTGGTGGTATTTGATCCCCTCTGCGGTTTTTATTTTTTGCACTATAAACAACAAAAAAAACGACAATTTTGAAAAAAAAAACAATATTTTTTACTATCCAAAAAAAACAAAACAAAATAAAAATGTAAAAAATTTCTTCATCAGTTTAGGCCAATATGTATTCGTCTACAAATTTTTGGTAAAAAAAAACGCAATAAGCATATATTACCGGTAATTGGTTAGGGATAGGGGATAGATTTATGGCATTTTTAATATTATTATTTTTTACTAGTAATGGCAGTGATCAGTGATTTTTAGCAGGACTGCAACATTGCAGCGGACAGATCAGACACTTGACACTTTTTTGGGACCAGTGGTATTTATACAGCGATTGGTGCTATAAAAATTTACTGATTACTGTATAAATGACACTGGCAGGGAAGGGGTTAACACTAGTGGTGCTCAAGGGGTTATATGTGTTCCCTGGGTGTGTTTCTAACTGTAGGGGGAGGGGACTGACTGGGAGTAGAGAGAGATCGCTGTTTCTAATCACTAGGAACAGACAATTTCTCTCTACTCTCCTGTCAGAACGGGTATCTGTTTGTTTACATTGACAGATCCCCATTCTGGCTCTCTGTGGAGCGATCGTGGATGGACGGCGGACATTGTGGCCGCCGGCCACGTGCATCAGCTTCCCCACCGTGCAGCGGGCACGCGTGCCAGACTGCTATAGCTGTAAATTGGATTGATGTACAGCTATGGCGATTCGCGGGAACGAGCCGACCTGCCGCAGTATAATGACACTGCACTATATACTTTGCACTGCGTTATATACACTACACTGACTGCACTATGTACTCTGCACTGTGTTATATATATACTAAACTGACTGCACTATATAGTGTACTCTGCACTGCATTATATACTCTGCACTGCACTATATACTCTGCACTGCATTATATACACTACACTGACTGCACTATATAGTGTACTCTGCACTGCATTATATACTCTGCACTGCACTATATACTCTGCACTGCATTATATACACTACACTGACTGCACTATATACTCTACACAGCGTTATATATACTCTGCACTGCATTATATGCACTACACTGACTGCACTTTATACTCTGCACTGCGTTATATACACTATACTGACTGCACTATATACTTTGAACTCATAGGTGTGCGCAGGCTATTGCATTAGGGTGTGCACCACAAAGCTTCAACACATATGCATTTGACATATTTACCGCCCTCTTCCCCGGTCTCCATCCTGAAACAATGGGAGGAAGGGGGAGCAAGGGAGCACATGGGGGAACAGAAGGAAGAGGAACAGGGAAATGAGAAGTGGCGGGGGTGGCATATATTAGTACCATTAGTACCAATCCCCTATATTTTCCTCCTGTGGCAGCTGAATGTTGACAAAAGGGAGAGGAGGAGAAGCCTACTTTCAAGTGCAGCAGGAGGAAAATACAAATTGATTCCACTAAATTCCAACTCTCCTATCCAGGTTCTGAGGGTCGGCAAGGAAGGATTGTGGTTTACCTGTTACCTGCCCACCATTGACAGGTTGCCAACCCCAGGATTAGGGTGTGCCCAGGCACACCTGGCACACCTCTTGCGCACGCCTATGTTTGAACTGCATTATATACACTTCCCTGACTTCACTATATACTCTGCACTGCTTTATATACACTACACTGACTGCACTATATACTCTGCACTCCGTTATAAACACTACACTGACTGGACGCACAATACACTCTACCTGCCTAATCTCCATTAATGTACACTATACACGGCTGCCATGTAAGCAGCCTTATATAGTGTGGGGCGTGGACTTAGCCCCTGAGCCATGATTGCTAATGATGGCTCTCACTTTTCATCCTGCTGTGATTGGCCAAAGCATACAGGTCAGGTGCATGCTTTGGCCAATCAGCAGCCTTCAATGCAGTGCCCCATGTGTTCGTTTGTTCTACTTACTCTACTTACTTGTTACTTGTTCTACTTACGTTCGACTCGAACATCGGGCCCATCCCTACGGAGTGTGAAAGCCTGGAGTGTCAGGAGAGCCCCATCCTAGAGGCCAGCGGTGGGCCTGCACAGCATGGTACTGCGACCAAGGCTGAGTGAGCCTTGAGAGCCAGGTGGCTTGGTATTTTCATTTTGTATTTTTTTTTCTGGAGAAGAACCCCAGTGTGGGCAACCCATGCATGTATGAACTTTCATTTGTGTTTCTTTTAATAAAAGTGGGCTACCACGCCCTAAAACCTGAAGTTCCTGTTTGCTGTAAACTCACAGAAAAATGCATCCACCACTGAGCTAGACATCCCCCATATCACATTACTTATCTGAGAAGCATGCATTGATTATTGCTTAAGGAACCCCCAGCAAACTCTGGAGGATCCCTATGTTTTCATGGAACTGTGGTTCAGAAAGACTGCTCTGGGGTGAAAAGGTTGGGAAAGGCTGATCTATAGGATGGCCTTGCTGAGCTACTGTGCGAGAAAAGTAATTACAGAATAGATTTCTTAATGAGTCTTGATTCAAACAGAATATAATCTGAGCTGGGGAAAACATGGCCACCCTTACTTTTAATTCACTTTCAATCCACCATTTAAATTCAATTGGCTTTTTGACAAGGGATGTTGTACTAATATTGTGGTATTGAGCACAAATATATTTAACGTCATGCAGAAAGGCATGTTCCGTGCATGTTCCCACATCACACCAAAATGCACTGCCCTTTGCAATCTGCCGCTAGTGCCAATATATTGTTAATTGCACCCCAAATGCAGATCACAAACGCAGTGCATTAGCGGGCACCAGATCGCATGGTACTGCAGTATGGACCTTGCACTGGTCCAAATCATTTGGTGGAGGGGAAGATTATTGTGTGGGGTTGTTTTTCAGGGGTTGAGCTTGGCACCTTAGTTCCAGTGAAAGGAACTCTTAGGCCCCTTTCAAACTGGGGTGGTGGGTCTGTCGGTGGTAAAGCGCCGCTATTTTTAGCGGCGCTTTACCATCAATTTTGCGGCGCTATTCGGTCGCTAGCGGGGCAATTTATCCCCCGCTAGCACCTGAGAAAGGGTTAAAACCACCCACAAAGGGCTGCTGCAGCAGCGCTTTGCCGGCGGTATAGCCGCGCTGCCCCATTGATTTCAATGGGCAGAAGCGGTTGAGGAGCGGTATACACACCGCTCCTTCACCGCTCCAAAGATGCTGCAAGCTGGACTTTTTTTAGCATCCTGCCAACCCACCGCTCCAGTGTGAAAGCCCTCGGAGATGGCTCTTACAGGGCGCTTTGCAGGCGCTATTTTTAGCGCTGTAGCACCTGCAAAGCGCCCCAGTGTGAAAGGGGTCTTAAGGGGTCAGCATACCAAGACAATTTGGACAATTTCATGTGCAGGTCAGTCAAGTTCCTTCACCCCAAACTCGCTCATTCATGTCTTTATGGACCTTGCTTTGTGCATTGGTGCGCAGTCATGTTGGAACAGGAAGGGGCCGTCCCCAAACTGTTCCCACAAAGTTCGGAGCATGAAATGGTCCAAAATGTCTTGGTATTCTGACGCCTTACTGCCCTGTACACACGATCGGACATTGATCGGACAGTCCGACAACAAAATCCATGGATTTTTTTCAACGGATGTTGGCTCAAACTTGTCTTGCATACACACGGTCGCACAAAGTTGTCGGAAAATCCAATCGTTCTGAACGCGGTGACGTAAAACACAAACGTCTGGACTATAAACGGGGCAGTAGCCAATGGCTTTCATCTCTTTATTTATTCCAAGCATGCGTGGCACTTTGTGCATCGGAATTGTCCACACACGGCCAGAATTTACAGGAACGGATTTTGTTGTCGGAAAATTTCATAGCCTGCTCTCAAACTTTGTGTGTCGGAAATTCCGATGGAAAAAGTCTGATGGAGCCCACACACGGTCGGAATTTCTGGCAACAAGCTCTATTCGCACTTTTTCCGTCAGAAAGTCTGACCGTGTGTACAGGGCATTAGAGTTCCCTTTACTGGAACTAAGGAGCCAAGCCCAACTCCTGAAAAACAACCCCACACCATAATCCCCCCTCCACCAAATAATTTGGACCAGTGCACAAAGCAAGGTCCATAAAGACATAGATGAGCGAGTTTGGAGTGGAGCAACTTGACTGGCCTGCACAGATTTATCTTTCAAAAAGTGTTTCCCAGTGCTAAACCTTTCATCCATATTCTAAATTACTGCATTTGTACATTTCAAAAGTCAATAAAAAGGAATAGTAGTGCTAAAAAAAATATATACTTGTGGGTTTAACCAATCATTTTTTTATTTTTTTTTGCATAATTCTCCTTTAAGGGGGTGTTGCAATGGGTGTGTCCTATGCCTACATACCCTGTTTCCCCGAAAATAAGACCTAGCGTGATTGTCGGTGATGGCTGCAATATAAGCCCTACCCCCCAAATAAGCCCTAGTTAAAGTCCTTGTAGGTCTTATTTTCAGGGTAGGGCTTATTTTCGGGTAAACAGGGTAGGGCTTATTTGAGGGGTAGAGCTTATATTGCAGCCATCACCAACAATCACGCTAGGTCTTATTTTCGGGGAAACAGGGTACATTGGCTAATAGGTGTCCCTCATTCCCATCTCAAAAAGTTGGGAGGTATGGTAAAGGCAGACATTCCGATACTTTTGGTAATATAGTATATCTGAGGATCTCAGAACCCCAGCTTGTGATGCAGAGAGGAAGAATTCCCAAACACACCCACTGCAGTCTCATCGCTCTCTATAATTAAAGGACCTGAAAGAAATAGACAGAAAATATTCATTGCAGTAGATGCACACGGAGAGCTACACCGGCTAATTGAAAGAATTACAGCCGCAGCACAGGATGATATATTAATATCAGATCTGAGTGCATGGCTAAATGGTAACCAGGGATTTTTTATTTTATTTTTTTTTTTCTCGTAAACAGAGCAGCAATGGCTTCTTTGCTATTCTTATTAGGCATCCAATTAGATCGGAGAAGCATAATGTCCTCTAGTACTTAGTATATATTTTTTTGCTCAAACTGAGGACATCAGGCATACTCCGATATCTTGGAAAACAAGCTTTTTTTTTGTTGTTGTTTTAAATTTTTGGCATCCATGACTGCTTTATTAGCTGCTTTTTTTTTAAGTTTTTTTTTTTTTGTTTGTTTTTTTTATGACAGAAACAGTTTGAACCTCTTTAAATATAACCGGAGCGGAGGACAACTACAAAGCAAACACATCTATTTACCTTTCTAAGATTACGGTGCCAATATCTTTAAATATATGCTAACATCTCGCTCCACTCTTCCCCCTAGCCTCACACTTCAATGTGTGCAATTCCTCACGAGCCGGGGGATTAATATACAATCTTGCAGCACAACGTCTGCTCGGTAAGTTATTTGTGTAATTTAAGGACTCACTAATGAGATATATTTTCATTTGTTGTGCAGCGTGCATTAATGATCCTTAAAAATCAAAACCGCATCTTTAAATTGCTTTTAAATTGCACTGGTAAAACCCGAGGCTATAAATTAAGCCCGTAGTTTATCTCCTTTTTTTTTATTATTATTTATTTATTTTTATTTTTTTTCAAGTTGAAAAAGAAATTTATGTAAAATGAAAAGTCATTTGATTTAAGTGGAGTGGGCGATGTTACTCTGGTGCGTTCAAATGAAAAAAAAAAAGGACAGTTTAGCAAACACTTTATTATTTTGTTCCTTATAGGAGAGAGCTGACCAGCAGCTGGAGAGATTAAAGTGTTACTAAACCCACAACAGTAAAATCAGTCTGTATATGCAGTAAAGCATGCTTGTTATACTCACTGCAGAAAATCAGGGGTTAATCCTCTTCATTATGTAAAAAGGCTGTTGGATCCTGTCTTTTCTGATCCTCCCCTTCTTCCACTGTCCCCAATGCATCTCCTGATAGAACATAGCCTTGCTGCCCATGCTCAGTGTAGTGTGCACTGCTTTTTTTTTTTTTTTTTATCGTGGGAGGGTGCCATCAGCACAGGGCCAATCAGCACTGTTCAGATAGAAGGTCAGATGTCCCGCAGCCTTATAGGACAGTCAGAGCAGAATGAAAACTCCTCCTACAAGCTTTAACCAGACACTGATAGAAGTCACAAGACTGCTATATACTACTGATGAGAAAAGGCATTTAGCAGTTTATAGTTACTAAAATAATTGCATTATCATGATCTGTGTACTGTGGGAGACCAGATATAGTGAATGCAGGTTCCTGGGTTTAGTAACACTTTAACACCTTCCCTTCTGCGCTATAGCCAAAAGACGGCTACAGCGTGTGCTTACTTTGCCAGAAGGGTGTACACAGACATCCCAACCTGCAAAAACTAATTTCAGGGAGGTTTTGCGCCGCCGCTGAAACCCCCACCCCCCCCCCCCCAATTAAATGCAGCCGCACCGTGCCCATCATTGCAGCCTTACCATGCCCATAATCGCAGCCTCACCGTGCCAATAATCACAGCCTTACAGTGCCCATAATTGCAACCTCACCATGCCAAAAATTGCAGCATTACCGAGCCCATAATTGCAGCCTTACAGTGCCCATAATCGCAGCCTCACCATGCCCATAATCGCAGCATCACCGTGCCCATAATTGCAGCCTTACAGTGCCCATAATCGCAGCCTCACTGTGCCCATAATTGCAGCCTTACAGTGCCCATAATCGCAGCCTCACCATGCCCATAATCGCAGCCTCACCGTGCCCATAACCGCAGCCTCACCGTGCCCATAATTGCAGCCTTACAGTGCCCATAACCGCAGCCTCACCATGCCCATAACCGCAGCCTCACCATGCCCAAAACCGCAGCCTTACCGTGCCCTTAATTGCAGCCTTACAGTGCCCATACTCACAGCCTTACAGTGCCCATACTCGCAGCCTTACAGTGCCCATAATCGCAGCCTCACCATGCCCATAACCGCAGCCTCACCGTGCCCATAATTGCAGCCTTACAGTGCCCATAACCGCAGCCTCACCGTGCCCATAATTGCAGCCTTACAGTGCCCATAATCGCAGCCTCACCATGCCCATAATTGCAGCCTTACCGTGCCCATAACTGCAGCCTCACCGTGCCCATAATGGCAGCCTCTTCATGACTATAATCGCAGCCTTACCATGCCCATAAACGCAATCTCACTACGGTCAGTGCCTGGATTACACACAGCAGATATCCCCCGCTGTGTATCGGAATTCAGTGTGAAAACTTTGCCAGCGCTGTGACAAAAGTCCCGCCCTCCTCCTAGACCAGCTCGTGATAGACGCAGTCTTCTGTCTATCACACGGGCTGGTCTAGGAGGAGGGCGGGACTTTTGTCACAGTGCGGCCAACATTTTCTACACTCAGCTCCGACCGCTATGTGTGAGGAGGGGGAGGAGGGGGGAGGAGGGGGGAGGAGGAGGGAGGAGGAGGGAGGGGAGTGCTACAGGCAGCCACAGCTTAGCCCAAAGCGTCCCCAGGGTAGGCAGCCTACCGGGAAATGTCCCGGTAGGCCAGTCCAGCCCTGCCTCCTGTCACTCAGCCACAGACAGAGCCTCTGTCTGTGGCTGAGTGACAGGCTCACCCGGGAGAGCGACTCGCGGGAGAGTTGAGATGTCTGGTGTACATGGACGTCCTCCCGTGATCGTGCTGCCCGTGCACCATCTGCGGTGCGCGGCGGCGTGTTCTGTCATCGCTGAGTCCTTTGGACTCAGCTGATCACAGATCGGGGTAAAGGGTCAATCACAGCGGCCCTTTACCCTGTGATCAGCTGTGTCCAATGCCAGCTGATCATGGAAGTAAACACAAGATGGCTATCAGCTTTTGAAGAGCGCCGATAACTGGCTTGTGTTAAAGGGACATTGGCACTGATTATCAGTGTCCTGATTATCAGTGCAGTCCCAACAGTGCCCACCAGTGCTGCCAATCAGTGCCCATTAGTTCCTCCTCATCAGTGTCACCTATCAGTGCTCATCAGTGTCTCCTATCAGTGCTCATCAGTGTCTCCTATCAGTGCTCATCAGTGCCACCTATCAGTGCAGCCTCATCAGCGCGCATCAGTGAAGGAGAAAAATTACCTGTTTGAAAAACCTATAAAAAATGTTTGTTTTTTTTTCAAAATTTTTGGTCTTTTTTACATTGGTTTAACAAAAAGACAAAACAAAAAAAACACCCAGTGGTACTTAAATACCACCAAAAGAAAGTTCTATCTGTGTGAAAAAAATAATAAAACATATCATATGGGTGCAGTGTTGCATGGCCGCGCAATTGTCATTCAAAGTGTGACAGCGCTGAAAGCTTAAAACTGGCCTGGGCAGGAAGGGGATGACAGTGCCCGGTAGGCAAGTGGTTAATATGAGTGATGCCTTTGAGGGCTGGCAAGAGAAGCCAATGCCTTTAGTAGAAAGATACTTAATGGTGCAGAGATGAGGCTTAGTATATTGGGTAAACCTCATGTTAGAGGTTTACAAATGATTGTAAACCTCTAACATGAAACGAACAAAGCATATCCCTCTATAGTGTGTATTTGCCCTAATTAGGAGCACTAAGTGTGATTAATGTCTGCTGCCCCGTTCCTCTGCTATCAGCATGAATCACTTCTCACAAGGTTTCCTGACATCAAGATAAAAAAAGTGACAGGGGAGGGAGCTCCAGCACACAGCCTGTGATTGACAGTCTCAGCTCTGTTCCTGTGTGCTGTGTGAAAGGGGGGGGGGGGGTGTCCACTGCCTCCAATCAGCTCTTAGAGCTCTCCCCACTGAGCTCTGCAGAGTGTGACTTCAGCTCTCCTTTTTCCTGATAGCTCAGATAAGCTTTATAAATTCTGTGCTTTGAATCGATGTAGAGAAGAGGTGATAAACAGGTACAACTTATGTAGGAGTATTAGTTTCAGGTTTGTATATCACTTGAGGCAAGACATGTGCGAATAGTTTCCTACGAATCGAAAATTCATGCGAATTTCCGGAAATTCGTACATTCGTACAAATCAGAAATGCGAATGTGTGTGCATACGAATTCTGTACGAAATACGAAATTTCGTTTATGAATTTCGGATCCAAATTCATAACCAACATTCGTAATTGTTACGAACAGTTAACGAACCTAAAAGTTAAAAACCCAGGAAGTCAGCACAGCACAGGGATAGTGGGAACCCCTCATAATGGGCACAGCGGGTGGACAGACCCAGGAACTCAGCACAGGGATGGTGGGAACCCTATGGGAATTTCTATGCTTACGAATTTTATACGAAATACGAAATTTCGTTAACGAATTTCGGAATTTCGGATCCAAATTCCGTTACAACAGAAACGTGACTGGTGTTTTGTTCACCAATCAGAGGAAGTCAGCACAGCACAGGATTGGTGGGAACCCCTCATAATGATAAATTCATCATAACGAACATTCGTCATTTTTACGAAAAGTTAACGAACCTAAAGGTTAAAAACCCAGGAAGTCAGCACAGGGATGGTGGGAGCCCCTCATAATGATAAATTCATCATAACAAACTTTCGTTATTTTACGAAAAGTTTACAAATCTAACGAAAATTCGTATTTCGTACAAATCAGAATTGAATTTCGGACACAAATTACGAAATACGAATTAATTTTTGTACGAAACGAAACAGAACGAAACTAAACAAATTTATTGACGGCGCACATGTCTACTTGAGGCCAGTCACGTCACTTAGTAAAGGTGTAGAACCACTTTAACATTCTCTAGTTGGCACCCTTAAATGGCAACACCCATTTCCAATGTCCAGGAAGTACTTTACTTCTATATTCAGCCATTGAGATCACATGGGGTGGGCAATCTCCCCCATAACCTTCTGTAATGTTAAAATTAGAGACAATGCACTTCAAGTGTTGCTTCCTCCATGAAGGGTTCCTGGTGACTATCATTAAAACTTAATGTACACTACATTGCCAAAAGTATTGGGACACCTGCCTTTACACGCACATGAACTTTGATGGCATCCCAGTCTTGGTCCTTATGGGGCGTACACACGGTCGGACTTTTCAGCTACAAAAGTCCGACAGCCTGTCCGACAGACTTCCGGCGGACTTTCGGCGGACTTGCGGCAGACTTTCTAACGAACGGACTTGCCTACCCACGACCACACAAAAGTCCGATGGATTCGTACGTGATGACGTACACCGGACTAAAATAAGGAAGTTCATAGCCAGTAGCCAATAGCTGCCCTAGTGTGGGTTTTTGTCCGTCGGACTAGCACACAGACGAGCGGATTTCGGGGTCCGTCGTAGTTACGACGTAAAGATTTGAAGCATGTTTCAAATCTAAAGTCCGTCGGATTTGAGGCTGAAAAAGTCAGTTGAAAGTCCGGAGAAGCCCACACACGATCGGATTACCAGCCAGCTTTAGTCCGTCGGCGTCCGTTGGACTTTTGTAGACGAAAAGTACGACCGTGTGTACGCGGCATTAAGGCGTCAGCATACCAAGATATTTTGGGCAATTTCATGCTCCCAACTTTGTGGGAACAGTTTGGAGATGGCCCCTTCCTGTTCCAACATGACTGCGCACCTTCTGTAAATTTTTTTCTAAACTACATACATTGTGAAATATTTTCGATGAGTTATGCCGCGTGCACACGATCGGAAATTCGGCCAGCAAAAGACCAATGAGAGCTTTTGGTCGGAAAATGCGACCGTGTGTATGCTCCATCGGACTTTTGCTGGCTGAATTCCAGCCAGCAAAAATTTTTCGGTCGGAAAAAGTTCCCATCAGAAAATGCGATCGTCTGTAGCAATTCCGACACGCAAAATTCCTAAGCATGCTCGGAAACAATTCGACGCATGCTCGGAAGCATTGATCTTCATTTTCGCGGCTCGTCGTAGTGTTGTACGTCACCGCGTTCTTGACGGTCGAAAGTCCAGGGAACATTTGTGTGACCGTGTGTATGCAAGCCAAGCTTGAGCGGAATTCCGTCGGAAAAACCATCCAAGATTTTTCTGACGGAAAATCCACTCGTGTGTACGCGGCATAAGAGGTGATTCTTGTTTTGTCAACAAAATAAGTATTTCTCTTTAAGATGAGGAATATGTCAGAAGACTGCTCCTTTAAATTTCTCAGAAAAACATGTTGACTCTGTCTGAGTTCTTTTGATTGACAGACATTATACTGTCTGTGGGTGTGAGCACATGTTGTGGCATACTATAGCTTCATGCCTTTCTCTCCCTGTCATCTGATCTGTGAATTATTGCAATGCAGATATTGCAGAGGGGCTACCTTATGAATATACATGACTCCTTGAAGAAGAACTCCCAGCAAGCACAGCATTTAAGTCCTGAACATGCAACATGTCACATTATTTTTGTATCCTTGAGATCTGGGCAAATACAAGTGCATCAAAAATGCAATAATAAAACATTATTGCACACTGCCATAGCTCCCAACTGTCCCTGATTTGGAGGGACTGTCCCTGATTTGGAGCAATGTCCCTCTGTCCCTCATTCCTCCTCATTTGTCCCTCATTTTGGTCTGATCCATATAGTTGTATATAAAATTCACTTTTTATCTATCAAAAAGTGTTTTCCACTTGAGGAACTGAAATGGAAAAATTAACTGCTAGTCTACGGGATAGGTCACAATTTGTGTAACTATGGTTCACTTGGATTGACTTCTCTAGATCTTCCAAACTTCAGCCATTCCTAGAACAACACACTTCTATTTGGGGCGGCTGTGGTGGGTGCCTGGTGGGCCCTAGGATGTGAGCCCCCACCCCCCCCCCCCCCCCGATTTTTTTTTTCTCTCTTACTCTTTCTCCCCCACTTTTTTTTCTCTTACCCATCCATTTGCTTTTCTCTTTGTTCCATCCTGTCTCTGTTTCTCTCTCAGATCTGTGATGTCCTTGGATGGTCCCACAGGCAGTAGGACACCCTCTCTTTATAGTTCCTTAAAGTATAACTAAAGGAAAAACTTTTTGTTTATGTTTTGGATAGACTGGACAAGGATTAGAACCCCTGTCAGGTTTTGTTGCTGTTTGTGTCCCCATTAAGGTGCGTCATCCTCACTATTTGTCCTGTTTAACATTATCATTGAAAGTAAAGAAAAGCCCAAATTTTGAGTTGTCCCCAGAAAAGTAATAAAGGGGAAAATCTTCCAATGGAGACACTAGTTCTGGTGCCCTGGGGGTCCCCAAAGAAATTCCCTTAATTTGGAGGGATTTCCTCTCACTTCCTGTTTGGCCATGGGACAGGAAGTGAAGAGAAATGTCCGCAATGGGACACAGATGGCGAAAAAATGATGACAGAGGTTATAACCCTTCCTTTGCTCTACCCAAAATGGTTCTACTTTTAATTTGTCTAGTTCCCGTCTTTCACCACAACAGGCATGGTTTGACCTTCCTTATTGAAGTGCCTGCATAGAAACGAATCAGCTTCCAGGTTTTATTGTCAAAGCTTAATTGAACAAACTGAAGATAGAAGCTGATTGGCTACCATATATATATATATATATATATATATATATATATATATATATATATATATATATATATATATATATATATATATATACGGTATATATATATATATATATATATATATATATATGTATATAATTTTTTTTCAGTTGCTTACTGGTCTTCATTGGTATTTTTTTATTATTTTTTATTTTATCTGAAGAAGAGGAAGAGGGGCTTTCTCAGCTAAACGCACCCTCCTGCCTGCATGCCTGAGCTAAGAGCAGATGGATTCCATAAAGTACAGTAAATTAAACAAAATGGGGGGAACTCTGCGGGCGGGGGGAATCAGGAGCGCCAACAGGGGACCCAAGAAGAGGAGGAGCGGGGCTGCTATGAGCAAAACCACTGCCCAGAGCAGGTAAGTATGACATGTTTGTTATTTTGAAAAAATAAAATGTAAACCTTTACAATCACTTTAACTATCAGTAATGATGACAAAGCACCGATCACAGGATCGCTATAGATCCTGACCCGGGCCGTGACGTGTTAGGGGCATGTGGCCTGATATGGTTCAGGAGGGGTGGGGGGGGGGGGGCACTCCCTCGCCCCCCCCCCTTTCCTGACCTGCATGTTTGGATAAGGGTCTGGTATGGATTTTGGGGGGAGCCTTGGTGAGAGAGGTAAAGAAGAACCCAAAGATCACTGTGGCTGAGATCCAGAGATGCAGTCGGGAGATGGGAGAAAGTTGTAGAAAGTCAACCATCACTGCAGCCCTCCACCAGTTGGGGCTTTATGGCAGAGTGGCCCGACGGAAGCCTCTCCTCAGTGCAAGACACATGAAAGCCCTCATGGAGTTTGCTAAAAAAACACCTGAAGGACTCCAAGATGGTGAGAAATAAGATTCTCTGGTCTGATGAGACCAAGATAGAACTTTTTGGCCTTAATTCTAAGCGGTATGTGTGGAGAAAACCAGGCACTGCTTATCACCTGTCCAATACAGTCCCAACAGTGAAGCATGGTGGTGGCAGCATCATGCTGTGGGGGTGTTTTTCAGCTGCAGGGACAGGATGACTGGTTGCAATTGAGGGAAAGATGAATGCGGCCAAGTACAGGGATATCCTGGATGAAAACCTTCTCCAGAGTGCTCAGGACCTCAGACTGGGCCGAAGGTTTACCTTCCAACAAGACAATGACCCTAAGCACACAGCTAAAATAACGAAGGAGTGGCTTCACAACAACTCCGTGACTGTTCTTGAATGGCCCAGCCAGAGCCCTGACTTAAACCCAATTGAGCATCTCTGGAGAGACCTAAAAATGTCTGTCCACCAACGTTTACCATCCAACCTGACAGAACTGGAGAGGATCTGCGAGGAGGAATGGCAGAGGATCCCCAAATCCAGGTGTGAAAAACTTGTTGCATCTTTCCCAAAAAGACTCATGGATGTATTAGATCAAAAAGGGTGCTTCTACTAAATACTGAGAAAAGGGTCTGAATACTTAGGACCATGTGATATTTCAGTTTTTCTTTTTTAATAAATCGGCAAAAATGTCAACAATTCTGTTTTTCTGTCAATATGGGGTGCTGTGTGTACATTAATGAGGAAAAATAATGAACTTAAATGATTTTAGCAAATGGCTGCAATATAACAAAGAGTGAAAAATTTAAGGGGGTCTGAATACTTTCCGTCCCCACTGTATAGTGTATATATAAAATAATGCAGAATTTATAAAGCTTCTCTGGTCTTTCAGAAAAACGGGGGGGGGGGGTTTGGAGAGTTGAAATCACACACTGCAGAGCTCAGTGAGGAGATCTCTGAGGGCTAATTGCAGGAAAGGAACACCCCCACCCTGCCTTCAAACAGCACACAGGAACAGAGCTGAGGCTGTCAATCACAGGCTGTGGGCTGAAGATCCCTGTCACCATTTTGCTCTTTGTGTCAGGAAAACTTGTCAGAAGTGGCAAGAAGTACACACTATAGAACAGGGATATGCAATTAGTGGACCTCCAGCTGTTGCAAAACTACAAGTCCCATCATGCCTCTGCCTCTGGGTGTCATGCTTGTGGTTGTCAGAGTCTTGCTATGCCTCATGGGATTTGTAGTTCTGCAACAGCTGGAGGTCCGCTAATTGCATATCTCTGTTATAGAAGGATATGCTTAGTTCATACTTCATGTCTGAGGTTTACAACCCCTTTAGCTATGTACTTATTCTAAGTCAGTGATTCATACAAGCATTAAAGTCAAAAATAAGAAGATGCCAGCCAGGAGGGGCCAGCATTTTCAGAATGGCCCCGTATTTTTCTCCGGACAGGTTTCCTTTAATTCGCCAATGATCTACATGTACACAAGCACAAAGTTCTCAAAATAAAAACGTTCCCAGCAAAGCAGACTGCTGTTACTATAGAAGCGGAGACACAGATATATTCAGGCTCACTAATTAGCGCAACAATTGGTGTTCCCGAGAAGCGATGAGTCAGCGCGCTACTTTGTATAACTTTCTACACACAAACAATTATTTTTTTTTCCCCTCCTGGAAATTTTCTTTGAATAAACACGGGAACCTCCCCTTCAAGACTGTCTAACCAGCTGTCATCTGGTGTTGACTTGATTTCCCAGCCTACTCAAGTATTTTTAAGGCGGATTGTTCCCACAGTGTTCCTCAATCTATCCAAAACCAAGCTCATCATTTTTCCTCCCCCACGTGCCCCTTCCTCTGATTTTCTCTGTCAAGATCGATAGCACGACTATCAGCCCGTCCCCACATGCCAGGGTTCTAGGTGCAATCCTGGACTCTGAACTCTCCTTTTCGGCCCCGCATCCAATCACTGTCCAAAGCCTGCCACCTCAACCTCCGCAACATCTCCAAGATATGTCCCTTTCTATCCAACGACACTGCAAAGCTCCAAGTTCATTCCCTGGTCATCTCCCACCTTGAGTACTGCAGCTCCCTCCTCATTGGCTATCCCATATTTAGTCCATGATGAATGCCAGGTTCATCCACCTTACCAATGGTTCAGTGTCTGCTACTCCTCTCCGCTAATCCCCCCATTGGCTTCCACTCACCCAACAAATTCAATTTAAAATAATAACAATAACTTACAAAGCCATCCACAACTCTGCTCCGAGCTACATCACTAGCCAAGTCTCAAAATTCCAACCTACTCGTTCTCTTTGTTCCTGCAAAGGCCTCCTGCTCTCTAGTTCCCTCGTCGCCTCCTTCCATACTCGCCTCAGGACTTTTCCAGAGCCTCTCCCATCCTATGGAACTCCCTACCCCAATCTGTCTGACTATCTCCTACACTGTTTGCTTTTAGACGATCTCCGAAAGCCCTCCTCCTCAGAGAAGCCTATCCTGCCCCCACCTAACAACTGTACTTTTATTTTCTCCGTCAGCCCCCCCCCCCCCCCCCCAGTTATTACCTTTTGTATCATTTGACTCTCCCTCTTAGATTGTAAGCTCTACTGAGCAGGGCCCTCTGATTCCTCCTGTATTGAATTGTATTGTAATTGGACTGTCTGCCCTCATGTTGTAAGGTGCTGCGCAAACTGTTGGCACTATATCAATCCTGTATAATAATAATACTAATAATATTAATAATAAAAATAATAATGTTGGACAATCCAAAGGCCTCGCTTAAAATGTTCATACCAAAGTCTAAAAACACGGGTTCTGAATAATCATTACATTCTGAAATTTGAAGAAAGATAATAAAGACCTGGGCAATAAACAATTGTGCGAACTATATCAAGTGCTAATTAATGTGCTCAATATATATATAAAAAATATCACATGAACAAAAATAATTGTGCAAAAAGTCCATGATGGCATTCCTAATTAAAGTGCTCAGTGCCAAAAAATACATCCAAACTTGAAGGAATGTGCCACCCAGGAGAACAGTGCTTATCCTCTTACCAGAAGAAGATGACCTCTTTTCTCAAAGAGGATCAAATATTGCTTAAAGTGGTTGTAAACAATCACCTTGTAAAACAACACATTCAGTTTGAAATAAAAATGAAAGAAACATGAAACAAAAAACACACAATGAAGCAAAACATTTGTGTATAGATATACAAAAAAATTCTACATTTCTAAATACTTTTTCTCCTATTTGATAAGTGATCACATTCCCTCTGTTCTCAGTTGCATAAGAGCTGGGGGAGGAAAAACAGCAGTTAGTGGATCTTCCCAGTGAAAGGCTGTGCGGGGAGGGTTGGTGTGTCAGCACAAGTCTGATCATTGGAGAAGAGCAGGCTGAGTTCCCAGCACAGTTAGGGAACTGACCACGCTAACCACGCTGTGCTCTCATGCTTATCATGCTTATTCTCATCAGTTTTTATTAGGAAAGCAGAGGGACTAGAAGGAACACCAGGGATTTCATACAAAGAAAACAATACAAAGAGAACAGATGACTTTTTTCATACAAGTACATGAATAAGTATAAAGTACCCCTGATGACGTCACATATGACAAAACCAGCGTCTGGACGCTAAGCACACACGTTCTATGCATGCGCAATTTGACTTGATCTGTATGGATTTTTTACCTGTAAGGAACTACATTTTGCTCACTTGCATTGAAGAACGCTTTCCAGTGTCTTTTATGTATGCATCATTGCAGCATTTTTACCAATAAAACGCCTTAAGAGACATTCTACAGTATTTGGAGTTTTTTTTACCCTCTTTGCATATTCTCATTTCCTGCCATTGATGCTGTCTGGCTACCATCTGATGTGCACGGATTCTTCCGATTCTTCCGGTGGGGGACGCCTGAATATTTCGTCAGTGGATCCTCGATCCTACTAAGCACTGTTTGACCCCCCTGAGTAAGGGAGGTCGCAGGCTCTCTGGTAAGCCTTTTATCCTAATGAGGTGATGGGTATCATGGTGTCAAGCACTTGGTCTACGCTCCATACTGCACATGAGATCCCTTCCATTGGATTTCAGCTACACATGAACTTTTGATATCAGCTCTGTTTTTCTTGCACTTATATTGCACTTTGACACACGCCTGTGCATTGTCACATATGCATTTTGTTGTTTGTATCATTGCACATTAATTACATAGAATTGCACATTTGTATTGCTTTTTATGCATTTTTGTTGTTTGTACTATTGCACATTTATCACACTGAATTGTACATTTGCACTTTATTGACACATTATTCATACATGGGGTCATTTTTTGCATAACTTAATGCTGCACTTTATTATTTGTACATATCAGGAATATTAAACGTAGGGTAACAAACACTTTAACTACTTCCCGCCCGACTCTCGTTCTGGGTGGATGTCATATGACGGCCCTCCAGAACGACCGCTCTCATGTGCCCGTGGGGGGCGCGCATTGCAGCGATTGGTGGTGCGGTGGGTCAGTCTGACAGACCGCTACACCGATCTTGGTAAAGAGCCTCCCATGGAGGTGTCCAATCACGGCTGATCACAATGTAAACAGGAAGAGCCGTTGATCAGCATTTCCTCACTCACATCTGACAGACACGAGTAGAGGAGAGCCGATTGGCTGCTCTCCTGACAGGGGTGGTCTGTACTGTTTATCAGCTCAGCCCCCCTCGGATGCCCACCCAGCGCCATCAGAAGGCCGCTAGGGGATGCCACCACACTGGACCACTAGGTATGCCACCCTAGACCATCAGGGAGATGCCAATCAGTGCCCAGGCAGTTGCCAATCAATGCCCATCCCCAATGCCTGCCAGTGCCAGTGCCATTAGTGATGCCTAGTAATGCCATCTATCAGTTCTGCATATCAGTGCCCAGCAGTGCCACCTATCAGTGCCCAGCAGTGCCGCCTATCAGTGCCATCCATAAGTACGCATCAGTGCAGCCTTTCAGTGCCCATCAGTGCCACCTACCAATGCCCATCAGTGCCGCATATCAGTGCCACCCATCAGTGCCGCCTATCAGTGTCCATCGTCAGTGCCCATCAGTGCCCCTTTATTGGTACCACCTCATCGGTGCCCATCAGGGCTGCCTTATTAGTGCCCATCAGTGAAGGAGAAAACTTACTTATTTACAAAATTTTATAACAGAAACAATAGAAAAACGTTTTTTTCAAAATTTTAGGTCTTTTTTTTGTTTGTTTAGCAAAAAATAAAAACCGCAGAGGTGATCAAATACCACCAAAAGAAAGCTCTATTTGTGGGAACAAAATTATAAAAATTCTGTTTGGGTACAGTGTAGCATGCCCGTGCAATTATCATTTAAACAGCGACAGCACTGAAAGCTGAAAATTGTCTTGGGCAGGAAGGGGGTGTAAGTGCCCTGTATTGAAGTAGTTAAGGTATCCCATACTGGTATCTCCATCTGCATCTGTAGGATTTTCAGCCACCCAATGATGTCCTGTATATATGGACGACTCAATCCCACCAGACGTAAAGTGGTGCTCCTGCACCTTTAAGAGACTCTGTGCAAAACGCCCTTGCCAGGACAAGGTAGAGGAATCTCTCATAGTGTAGTAACATCAACTATGTGTTAAATTGTTTAAAATTGCACTTACATCAGACGTAACTATTCAGCCATATCACAGCATTTAAATGGAAACTGAAAGTGCTGATTTACCTTGTGCTCCATCTACCAGAAATGACGTGTCACGGAGGTCCTGCTCAACACGTTTCGTCAGCAATGTCTGATGTCATCAGGTTGCAGATCACAGTTCTGTGAACAACCCAGAACAACGGTTAAGGAGATATCTTCTGTATTTGCATGTGCCAACATCATCAGCACATGTGCACTGAAGCAAACTGAAGCAAGGGCACGTATGTGCCGTTACCGGCGGCTCCAATCACAGCGCCGGAGCCCGCGATACCCGGAAGTAACTCTGGGAGCAATGTCGCTGGCCGGAGTGGTAAACGAAGACTGCTGCGGGGGCTTCGATCCAAGATAAGTAATACATAACGAGCTAGTATGCTATGCATACTAGCTCATTATGCCTTTGCCTTGCGGTTTTTTTTTACAGTTTATTTTTTTGGGTTTACAACCACTTTTAAGCTTTGTACACACTACTAGCTCAGGTTGGAGCTGCTGTACTAACAATCTGATGTTAGTACATCAATATCCCCTGCTGTGCTATTGTGTTCTGAAAGGGGAATGCCCCCCCCCCAGAACACTCCAATCAGCGCTCTCAGCCATTGGCTGAGAGTGCTGAATGGGAGCCAGTCAGCAGATTTTTTTCGGTCATGACCAATGACCGGCTGCCATACACACGGGCTGAATTTCGGACAGTTTGTATTGAACCGGCTAATGTTGCCCAACATTCGGCTCGTATGTACTAGGCTTTAGTCAGTTAGTGACCCTCCCAGAGAGGTTCTGTTAGTGTCACTATCACAGTCCCACTATAAGGCTGGCCATACATGGTCCATTTCAAAAGAATGTTGTGCGTTTTGTGATTGGATGGTGCCACCATTAATTTCGAAATCCGACCAACCAAGCCTTCAATTTCACCTCCTGTTGCTACAGAAAATAATTTTAGTAGCTGGGAATCTTCTTTTCTTGCACATGCGCATTTCTTTTTCGATTACATTTCTCGCACGATTCTCCCATCATTGATTAGAAAATCGTTGGTTTTGCAAAAAATTTCCAACATGCCCGATTGCTCAAATTCGATGGCCGTATGAAAATCGGCTGTTGCTGCAGTCAACTAATGGTGCGAAATTCGAATGAAAATTCTTAGATAAGATTTTTGAAAGAAAGAAAATTCGAAAGAAAATTCTTTCAAAATTCGACCCATGTATGGCCTGCCTTAGTCGCTGATCAACGCCATTACAGTATAGTGTCTATAGCTGCTTCAATATTGAGTTGGCCCACCCTTTTGCAGCTTTAACAGCTTCAACTCTTCTGGGAAGGCTGTCCACAGGTTTAAAAGTGTGTCAATGGGAATGTTTGACCATTCTTCCAGAAGAGCATTTATGAGGTCAGACACTTATGGTGTCGAGAAGGCCTTTCTCGCAGTCTCTACTCTAATTCATCCCAAAGGTGTTTTATCAAGTTGAGGTCAGGGGGGGATTATGGTGTGAGGTTATCTTTTAGGAGTTGGGCTTGGCCCCTTAATTCCAGTGAAGGGAACTCTTAAGGTATCAGCATACCAAGACATTTTGGACAATTTCATGCTCTCAACTTTGTGGGAACATTTTGGGGATGCCCCCTTCCTGTTACAACATGACTGCGCACCAGTGCACAAAGCAAGATCCATAAAGACATGGATGAGCGAGTTTGGAGTAGAGGAACTTGAGTCCTGACTTCAACCCTTCAACTTTTGGGATGAATTAGAGCAGAGACTGTGAGCCAGGCCTTCTCATCTACATCAGTGCCTGACCTCACAAATACGCTTCTGAAAGAATGGTTAAACATTCACATAGACACACTCCTAGACCTTGTGGACGGCCTTCCCAGAAGAGTTGAAGCTGTTATAGCTGCAAAGGGCGGGCCAACTCCATATTGAACTGTACGGACTAAGACTGGGATGCCATTAAAGTTCATGTGTGTGTAAAGGCAGGCGTCACAATATTTTTGGCAATATAGTTATATTAAGAGCTACACACCTGCATACTGGGCATTTCCGACTGGGAAAGAAACCTTTCAAATGACTAAAAAAGGAAGGCCTAACTGGTGGTTCCACGACATTTGGGGCTACATAATGTCTGAGACCAGGTGCTCTTCTGAAAATAACTTTAGGATGTTCAGGGAGAGTAGCACCCAGAATTTCATCATTTTTTAACACCTTCCAATGTTTATTAAGCAATTTGTTAACAATCTGCAAAGGAAATTTGTAAGTTCTGTATATAATTGTATTCTATTTTATATGTATTGCACACTGCCCTCACTGTGTACATGGCACTAATAATGTTTTCATTACACGTTTGCATTCTTTGAGTCCTGATTAGAATAAGCCTGCCTATGTTACGCCTCTTGTTACCATACAAGTACAATTGTACTATTAATGTGATACCTACATAATCATGTGTATAAAAACCTTTAATTGCGTCATAATAAAGCAGAACAGTTATGTGGAAAGATGCGGAGTGTATCTTTTGTGTCTGTTCCCTACTGCAGTAGTTATTATTAATTTGGAACCACTAATCAATGTGAGGATAGGAGTTGCCTATCTATAAATTCCCATGTCACAATCCCATGTTGACTAGAATATGAAGTATGAAAGGACCATTCAAAATTCAATATAGTGTATGTGATGACCTAAAATGTCCCTAAATTTTCCCTTTAAATTGTGCCCAATGAAAAATACTCAAATGTTACATGGAGCCACGCAGGGATTGTAAGCACAGCTGTGTCTGCTGGGTTCCCCACTGACCCTTCCTGAACATAAACACGACATTCCGATAAACAGCCCAAAGACTCTTTCAGCCAAACAGACGCATTGGGACGTCTACAAAAAGGTGGCAGTGCGTAAGCATGGAAACAAAACCAGAATTTTCAGTGACCTCTTTCTTTGTGCTTTATAGCCGGATTGGACAAGTGTTCTTCTGTCTTGTCTCTGTACAGTTTCAGGCTCTAATTAGTTAAGAAAAAAAAAAAAAATCCGCCTTTTACAAGTAATACCCCGGAGAAACTCATCTACACCTATACAAACATATTGGTGTGTTGCTGCCAGTTTAGGTGTGTAAGCACTGATATGGTACACTAATTGATGCCCTGGAGAACAACTAAAATGATAACACTTCAGAGCTACAAAGACCAAAGGATAAATTCAGCAATAGAAGTTATAACACAGTACTCAGCACTTGCAGCAATCACAGATACTTTACTAAAGGGTCAGAGTGGACTTTTATCAGCAACATACACAAAAAGCTATACTGCTGGCAAGAAACGGTGACCATTGCCGTCTGATCTCTTTTCATTCTCATTCTCCAATTTAAGTGTAGCAAAGTCCCGTCCTCTTTAGGCCTAATGGTGACCTCCAGAGTTAGGGACAGCTGACATCCTTCTGTGTAGAGTGGGTTACAAGGCATGGTGGGTGTAATGCAAGGTGGATTGATGGGCGCCAGACACTTCTTGAATGCAAAGAGATTTATTGTCTATTAAATAGAACTGCGGGCAGGGGCGGACTGATAACTCATGGGGCCCCCCGGGCAATAGGAGATTATGGGGCCCCTAGGCAATCAGAGATTATGGGGCCACACAGTATACGATCACACACAGTATACATTCACACAGTATACACATACATGTACACACAGTATACACAGACAGATGTAAAAAGAACACAGATTTATACATATTGTCCCTGATTTTACTGAGGCTGGCAACCCTGATGGCGCCCCCTAGTGGCCCAGGGCCCTCGGGCAGTGCCCGAGTGGCTCAATGGTCAGTCCACCGGTGACTACAGGAGAGAGGGTTCGGGCCTGGACACCCTTAAGTAGATGGAACGTTAATTGGCAGACTCCGAGACCTCTATAGGCAGACAGCCATGCAGGGAATGGTATCCAGCTAGACACCACATCTGCATGAGTAGCAGGGTTGCCAACCGCCAGTAAATTTAAGGACAGTTTGTGAAAACAAGTGATTTTTTACAACTGTCTGTAAATATCAGGGGCTGATAATTTGTTGCATCGTGTTGACTTTTTTAAGTGTAAACCAGGCAAATTACATGTTATGGGTATTGTCAGTGTTTCCATATTGTGTTTATACTGTTTAACCAGTTCCCGACCAGCCGCCGCAGTTGTACTGCAGCAGAATGGCACGGACAGGCGAATCGCCGTTATCTTACGTCGTTTCTTCAAACGGCCACTAGGGGCACACGGGCGTGCTGCTCGCCCCCGGAGCCGATGCGAGTGCCCGGTGGAAGACAGTTAACCCCTTGATCGCCCCCCTAGTGTTAACCCCATTCACTGACAGTGACATTTTTACAGTAATCAATTCATTTTTATAGCACTGAACGCTGTATAAATGCCAATGGTCCCAAAAATGTGTCGAAAATTGTCCGATGTGTCCGCCGTAATGTCACAGTCATGATAAAAAAACGCAGATCGCTGCCATTACGAGTAAAAAAAAAATTAATAAAAATGCTATGAATCTATCCCCTATTTTGTAGACGCTATAACTTTTGCGCAAACCAATCAATATACGCTTTTTGCAATTTTTATTACCAAAAATATGTAGAAGAATACATATCGGCCTAAACTGGGGAAAAAATTAGCTTTTTTAATGAAAAAAAAAAATAGCAAAAAGTACAAAATATTGTGTTTTTTTTTCAAAATTGTCGCTCTTTTTTTGTTTATAGCTCAAAAAATAAAAACTGCAGAGGCGATCAAATACCACCAAAAGAAAGCTCTATTTGTGGGAAAAAAAGAACGTCAATTTTGTTTGGGTACAACGTCGCACGACCACGCAATTGTCAATTAAAGTGATGCAGTGCCAAATCGCAAAAAATGGCCTGGTCATTCAGCAGCCAAATCTTCCGGGGCTGAAGCGGTTAAATATCGGTTGTCTTCGTTTTGTAATGGGAGTTCTGCAATTTTTCAGGTAGCCAGTAAAAAAATGTGTTCCGTCAGTAAATTTCCCATATTTTGTCAGTAAAAAATGCTGCGGGAGGTTGGCAAAACTGATGAGTAGGAACGCTGTCTCCTATGGCAACAATTTTGTAACAGTTTCTAACAAAGGCTGCAATGAACTCTTTCACTTCTTCTACAATCTCCTATTGTAGAACTTCACTCAACTAAGCTCCTAGTACTTCACTAGACTTCCAGATCCACTTGCCACTGGATCTCCTGAGCTCTTCCAATCTTCTCACTCAGTATCTTCCTCAAGCGCCAACCCCGCATCCCTGCTGGGTCCCTAGCTTGGCACTCACCGATACTCCTCAAGCATCATACCACTGGCCTGCTTGGTCCCTGGCTTGGCACACAATAATGCTCTGCTACTTGCTTCAGCTACTCACAGTGGTCCCTGGTAACAAGATGGAAGGTCCCTTAGTGGCGACAGCTTCCCCCTCTACCTCCAACCGACAGGTTCTCGGGCCGGCAGAACCGTTACTTCTGGTTGGACTACAAGCCCGCAGTCCCAACCCTACACTGCTTCTTGCTTCTGGATAGGCCCTCAGACAGCCTAGCAGCCAGATACCCCCGGGATAAACCTCAGGTCTTTGGCCTAACAACCCGGGGCAATACAACACACGTCCACCCAGACAGCTGTCCAGGTGGCACAGAACCCCGATCACCTGACTCCACCCAAATAAATAGGCTCTCCCAGCAGGTCAAGGTATCCAAGAAAATCCCTGCCCATTGGCTGAGATACCCCATTCATTCCTAATCTGGCCTTGCATTGTCCTTGTCTTATCTAATGTCACCAAATACCCGGCCATCTAGCGACAGAAGAGGGAAGTGCAGCAATTCCAGAATTAGGGCAAAATCAATTGATCTCCTAACAATTGGCCAAGGCAACTATCACTTGGCAAATAGATTTAATAGCAATTGACAACTTTACCATGCAGCTATTTTTTGTTCAAGTATCATCGTATTGTGCTCCTTAAAAGCAACCACACCATCTTTTTCCAGAGCAACCTGTATTTCTCCTGAGGTTACCTGTGGGTTTTTTTTTGTATCCTGGGCAATTCTCCTGCCAGTTGTGGCTGCAATCTTTCTTGGTCTACCTGACCTTGGCTTGGTATCAAAAGAGCCCCTAATTTTCCACTTCTTAATAAGGCCCCTTTCACACTGGGGCGGGGGCGACGTCGGCGGAAAAGCGCCGCTATTGGTAGCGGCGCTTTACCGTTGGTATGCGGCTGCTAGCGGGGCGGTTTTACCCCCCACTAGCGGCCGAGAAAGGGTTAAAAACCACCGCAAATCGCCTCCGCAGAGGCGCTTTGCCGGCGGTATAGCCGCGCTGTCCCATTGATGTCAATGGGCAGGAGCGGGGAAGGAGCGGTGAATACACCGCTCCTTCCCCGCTCCAAAGATGCTGCTGGCAGGACATTTTTTCCTGTCCTGCCAGCGCACCGCTCCAGTGTGAAAGCCCTCAGGGCTTTCACACTGGATACAAAGCAGTGCCACTTTCGGGTCGGTTTGCAGGCGCTATTATTAGCGCAATAGCACCTGCAAACCGCCCCAGTGCGAAAGGGCCCTAAGTGATTAAACAGTACTAACTGGCAAATTCAAGGCTTTGGATATCTTTTTATATCCTTTTCCATCTTTGTAAAGTTTCATTACCTTGTTACGCAGGTCTTTTGACTGTTCTTTTCTAACTCCTCATGGCTCAGTGTCTAGCCTGCTTAGTGCCTCCATGTGAGAGCAAACAAACTCATTGACTATTTATACACAGACACTAATTGTGATTTAAAAAGCCACAAATGTGGGAAATTAACCCTTAATTGCCATTATAACCTGTGTGTGCCACCTTCTGTGTCTGTACTAAGGCCAAACATTCCAGGGTATGTAAACTTTTTATCAGGGCCATTTGGGTGATTTCTGTTATTATTATGATTTAAAAAGGATCCAAAAAACTATGTGATAATAAATGGCTTCATGTGATTGCTATCCTTAAATAAAAAACAGTTTTTTGGCACGATCAGTCATATTTTCAATATTAATGGCAAAATTTCACAATTTCTGCCAGGGTATGCAAACTTTTGAGCATGACTGTATGCTTATTGGGATTTTTTTTACCAAAAATATGTAGCTGAAAATATATTGGCCTAAATTGATGAAGAAATTGGATTTTTTACATTTTTTTTATTGGATATGTGTTTTAGCAGAAAGTAAAAAAATATTGTTTTTTTTTTTCAAAATTGTCGGTCTTTTTTTGTTTATAGTGCAAACTAGGGATGAGCCGAACACCCCCCTGTTCGGTTCGCACCAGAACATGCGAACAGGAAAAAAGTTTGTTCGAACACGCGAACACCGTTAAAGTCTATGGGACACGAACATGAATAATCAAAAGTGCTAATTTTAAAGGCTAATATGCAAGTTATTGTCATAAAAAGTGTTTGGGGACCTGGGTCCTGCCCCAGGGGACATGGATCAATGCAAAAAAAAGTTTTAAAAACTGACATTTTTTCAGGAGCAGTGATTTTAATAATGCTTAAAGTCAAACAATAAAAGTGTAATATCCCTTTAAATTTCGTACCTGGGGGGTGTCTATAGTATGCCTGTAAAGGGGCGCATGTTTCCTGTGTTTAGAACAGTCTGACAGCAAAATGACATTTTGAAGGAAAAAACTGATTTAAAACTACCCGCGGCTATTGCATTGCCGACAATACACATAGAAGTTCATTGATAAAACGGCATGGGAATTCCCCAAAGGGGAACCCCGAACCAAAGTTTAAAAAAAAAATGACGTGGGAGTCCCCCTAAATTCCATACCAGGCCCTTCCGGTCTGGTATGGATATTAAGGGGAACCCCGGCCAAAATTAAAAAAAAAAATTACGTGGGGTTTCCCCTAAATTCCATACCAGACCCTTCAGGTCTGGTATGGATTTTAAGGGGAACCCCGCGCCAAAAAAAAAAAAAAACAGCGTGGGGTCCCCCCAAGGATCCATACCAGACCCTTATCCAAGCACGCAACCTGGCAGGCTGCAGGAAAAGAGGGGGGGACGAGAGTGCGCCCCCCCCCTCCTGAACCATACCAGGCCACATGCCCTCAACATTGGGAGGGTGCTTTGGGGTAGCCCCCCAAAACACCTTGTCCCCATGTTGATGAGGACAAGGGCCTCATCCCCACAACCCTGGCCGGTGGTTGTGGGGGTCTGCGGGCGGGGGGCTTATCGGAATCTGGAAGCCCCCTTTAACAAGAGGACCCCCAGATCTCGCCCCCCCCCCTGTGTGAAATGGTAAGGCATGATGAAAAGGTAGCCGAGGAATATGACTCCTTGAGGTGTGACGAATAGGTAGAATGACCATTTCGATGATATCGAATGGTCAAAGGGAGGATTGTAAGGAGATTCCATATTACATTTCATTATTGATTAATTGTTCATTTCACTCTGTTTATGATATGTTCAGAGTTTTGCTTTAAATCAGATGTTGCTTGTTTAATCAGAAAGATATGAGTATATTTTTGATTAAAGTCAGGCTGTCTTGTGATGTTACTAAAATATACCAGACTGACCGTTTTTCCTCTTTTCTTGTGTTCATCAGAGGAAGCATCTGTTTGCGGTTTTGTCTCTGTACTTTTTAGGGAAGCTGCGGTTGTCCAGCAGACAAGTGACAGAGGCTAAGGAATGTTTTGACTTATTAACTTGAAAAACAAGGGTCACCAGTTTTGATATCACAAGATGTATTAATGTTTGGAAATTACCGAATATGCTAATATGTATTATCATTTTGATTGGCCCCCAAATTGTGGGCAGAGTCTTGTAAAGACAGCATAAAACAGCGAGTCCTGAAATAAAGGATTGTAATCATTTCAGCATACCTATGTGTGTATGTGTCATTGATTAACCGCCGGCGAGGACCTCCACTGAGCCATCTCCAAGAGCCTAGGCCACAGGTAGAAGACGGAGCGCCTAACAGTACTTACCCCTACCATTTCACTAAAAAACTGTCAAAAATGTTAAAAATGACAAGAGACAGTTTTTGACAATTCCTTTATTTAAATGCTTCTTCTTTCTTCTTCCTTCTTCCTTCATCTTCTGGTTCTTCTGGTTCTTCTGGTTCTTTCTCCGGCGTTCTCGTCCAGCATCTCCTCCGCGGCGTCTTCTATCTTCTTCTCCTCTGGCCGCTCCGCACCCATGGCATGGGGGGAGGCTCCCGCTCTTCTCTTCTTCTTTTCGCCCCCCCCCCCCTCTTTTCCTGCGGCCGGGGTTCCCACGTCATTTTTTTTTTAAATTTTGGTTCGGGGTTCCCCTTTGGGGAATACCCATGCCGTTTTTATCAATGAACTTCTATGTGTATTGTCGGCAATGCAATAGCCGCGGGTAGTTTTAAATTGTTTTTTTCCTTCAAAATGTCATTTTGCTGTCAGACTGTTCTAAACACAGGAAACATGCGCCCCTTTACAGGCATACTATAGACACCCCCCAGGTACGAAATTTAAAGGGATATTACACTTTTATTGTTTGACTTTAAGCATTATTAAAATCACTGCTCCTGAAAAAACGGCCGTTTTTAAAACTTTTTTTTGCATTGATCCATGTCCCCTGGGGCAGGACCCAGGTCCCCAAACACTTTTTATGACAATAACTTGCATATTAGCCTTTAAAATTAGCACTTTTGATTTCTCCAATAGACTTTTAAAGGGTGTTCCGCGGCATTCGAATTTGCCGCGAACACCCCAAATTGTTCGCTGTTCGGCGAACTTGCGAACAGCCAATGTTCGAGTCGAACATGAGTTTGACTCAAAATCGAAGCTCATCCCTAGTGCAAACAATAAAATTCGCAGAGGTGATCATATACATCTGTACCGATTGCTCCTGTGTCCATTCTTAATGGGAGCATAGTAAACTATGCTTACTATGCTTCAGTTTGTGAATAAACAGGAAGCCGCTCAGCACAGAACACTTCTCATTCGTTCACTGTCCAAAGCAGCTGAGTTTGCAGAGAAAGGGACTGTGAAAGCTCTGTCCTCAGTCCCTTTCTCTCTGTTTAGACCCTTGATATTTCACCAAAGCCCCCCAACGGCGCTCCTAAAGAAAAAATATAATAAAAAAATAATATTAAAATATAATTTAAAAAAAAAAATGTTTTACAAAAAATAATACAAATAAAAACTACTGACACCGTCCACTGCCCTACTGACATCAATCTCTGCTCTACTGACACTGTCCCCTGCTCTGCTGATATACACATGTGTGTTTGTGTTCTGGGGTGCACACCCTAATGCAATAGGCTGTGCACACCAATGCCTTGCTTCATGGCAAGGCAAGATTTATACCTCCTGTCGTGTTTTGTGGGCAGTAGCACCTGCAAAACACAACCCCTTCAGGTGAATTAGGTGGCCCTGCAACTGTCCTGCAACCACATGTGTTGTGATGGTGAGGAATGTTAGAGTTTGTCTTGTCAAATTCCCCTTGAAAAGCAATCCACAATGGATTAGTCTCCAGAGGGCAATACTAATGTAAACAAGTCAAAGATTTAAGCTACCATACAAACACTGGTGGTGGGTTCAAGGGTACACTTGGATGGCCTCTCATGGGAGATCCAAGGGGGTGAAAAATTTGAGAAAAGGCCAAACATCCATGAAGACTAATGCCGCGTACACACAAGCGGACTTTACGGCAGACTTTGCCCGGCGGACGGGATTTCGTCGGACAATTCGATCGTGTGTGGGCTCCAGCGGACTTTGTTTTCTCAAAAGTTGGACGGACTTAGATTTGAAACATGTTTCAAATCTATCCGATGGACTCTAGTCCGGTCGAAAAGTCCGCTCGTCTGTATACTAGTTCGACGGACAAAAAGCCACGCTAGGGCAGCTATTGGCTACTGGCTATGAACTTCCTTGTTTTAGTCCGGTCGTACGTCATCACGTACGAATTCGACGGACTTTGGTGGATTGTGTGTAGGCAAGTCCGTTCATTCAGAAAGTCTGTCGTAAAGTCCGTTGAAAAGTCCGCCGGGCAAAGTCTGCCGTAAAGTCAGCTCGTGTGTACGCGGCATTAGAGGTAATGAAACATTGGGTTTCATAGCAGACAATGAGAAGCCTGTTAAGAGTCCTGAGTAACTCCACTTTTCCAAGGATAAAAAACGGGAGTAAAAGACATCTAGGAAAAGGGTGGAAGAGAGAAAAGGACGAGGAAGAAAAAAAAAAGGAGATGAGGGGTGTAGGACAGAGAAAAGGCATCCGATTGAAGGGTCGAGCCCGGGAGTAATGGTTTGTGTCTAAGACCTAAAAACAGGCAGGAGTTTGGGAGCCAGAAAATTTGATCCATGAGAACCACAAGTCATGTAAGTTGGAGAAGGTTTCATTAGGAACGGCCAAGAGCTCTTCCATGCACTTGATAAAATTTACTTCAGTAGCCTACTCTAGGATAGTCGGTATCGAGGAGGGCTTCCAATGACAGGGTATCGGGGCATGACCCACCATAAACAGGAACAAACTTGTCTTGATAGTTTTAATTCAACCTGTTATAGAAAGGAATACAACCTCCAGTGTCTCCAACCATGCTCTACTCCAGAAAAGTTGGTTCAAACAAAAGATGGTCTGGCAATGTGGTCTAATTTTAAGGCAGGACCTCCATATACAGAGATGCCTACCACCTGGCTCTCCACATCTCCAGCAGTGATTGTGAATAGACAAAATGATTTCATGAAACGTAGCCAGACTGCAATACCATCTGGTTAAGATTTTGTAATTACTTTCTTGTGCCCGTGAGGCAAGCCCAGTCTTGGACATGATAAGGGAAATTTGGAAAGGTTCTCAAATGTCCCTCTGCAGTGTAGTTAGTTCCATGGTACTTTAGAAATGATGAAGCTGAAAATAGTAGAGGGTCCATGATGTGGGCAAGAGGGGGAGGCCGATTTCCAAAGGGGTTTCAGACCCGTCGAGCCCAATGTGCAGCGTTTGGGACTTAGTTGAGTCACCTGCCATTGAAGGAAATCTGTAACATTTATCCCAGGGAGAATCCCTACTTCCTCCTTGCCTACTCCTCTTACCATTGGGGCCCCCCAAGGCTCTGTCCTTGGACCTCTCCTATTCTCAATCTACACCTCCTCCCTGGGTATGCTGATGACACCCAAATCTATCTCTCTACCCCTCGGCTCACTCCATCAGTTTCCTCACTCATCACTGATTTACTAACATACTGTACATGACTAACTGGATGTCACACCGCTTCCTCAAACTCAATCTATATAAAATCAAGCTCATAATATTTCCTCCTCCGCATGCCCCTTCCCCTGACTTTTCGGTCAAGATCAATGGTACAACTATCAGTCCGTCCCCGCATGCCAGGGTGCTTGGGGTAACCCTGGACTCTGAACGGTCCTTTCAAGCACCACATCCAATTCCTGTCCAAATCATGCCGCCTCAACCTCGGCAACATCTTCAGAATATGCCCCTTTTTAACCAATGACACCACTAAGCTTCTAATTCACTCCCTGGGTATCTCTCGCCTCAACTACTGCAACTTCCTCCTCATTGGATTAACTTTACATAGGCTATCCCCCCCTTCAGTCCATCATGAATGCTGCTGCAAGAGTCATCCACCTAACCAACTGTTCCGTGTCCTCCACTCCTCTCTGCCAATCCCTCCATTGGCTTCCACTCACCCAACAAATAAAATTCAAAGTACTAACAATAACTTACAAAGCCATCCACAACTCTGCCCCCAGCTACATCACTAACCTGATCTCAATAGATCAACCAAGCTGCACTCTTGGGTCCTCCCAAGACCTTCTGCTCTCTAGCTCCCTTGTCACCACCTCCCATGCTCGGCTCCAGGACGTCTTCCATCCTTTGGAGCTCCTTACCCCAATCTATCTGACTGTCCCCTAATCTATCCATCTTTAGACGATCCCTGAAAACCCTTCTCTTTAAAGAAGCCTATCCTCCTTCCAACTAATATGTTGTTTTACTTCCTCCATCAGCTCATTCCCCACAGCTATTTTCTTTTTGTATCAATTGACCCTCCCTCCTAGATTGTAGGCTCTAATGAGCAGGGCCCTCTGATTCCTTTTGTACCAAATTGTATTGTAACTGTAATGTCTGCCTTAATTTTGTAAAACGTTACGCACACTGTTGGCGCTATATAAATCCTTTATAATAATAAAAAATAATAATAAAATCCCCAAATTCCCCACAGTTCGGGTCAGGGGTCCCGGGTGCGATATGATCCCAAGGGTTCAGATAGCCCTGTCCCAGACTGCCAGTAATGAGGAAATCAAGGGCGTCAAGGTAGACAGCAGCAGCAAGGAACAGAGCTGAGGCTGTCAATCACAGGCTGTGTGCTGGAACTCCCTCCCCTGTCACCTTTTATTCTCTTGGTGTCAGAAAAACATGTCAGAAGTCACACTGAGAGCAGAGGAATGAAGCGGCGGACAAAAATGACAATTGGTGCTCTGGATTGAGACAAGTACACACTATAGAGGGATATGCTTTGTTCATATTTCATGTCTGAAGTTTACAACCACTTTAAAAATTTTGATCAGATCAGATTCATAATAAATCAGTGAAAACAATACATTTCTTCTTCAAGGGCATGTTTTTACATTTGTTTTTGTCACCGGGACTACCGAAAGCCAGGTTCATGACACAAACCGAAATACTGAGACATTAAAAAAACCCTAATATACATTTCTAAGATTATTTTTACATTGAACCGATTCATATATATCCAAAAAAGAAACTTTGAAAAGATCTACTTTAAAGAACTTTTGTCACTAGTGGACTCCGCAGCTATGGAGTAAGTGACAAACACAATGGATGTGAAATCAAAAGAACTCTCCCGCAGCTACTTAAAACATTAACTTTTCTCTATTTTTCCTCCTCTTTCTGTCATTCCATCGAGATCTGCCTTCCAGTGCTGTGCCGCTACCTGGAATGTGAATGTGGAGACAGCAGGCCGCTTGGTGCCTATAAATGAAAGTCATCTTTCAAAGCTTCGGATAGTTTTATGCTCTGCACATAGAGACTAACAACCGACGGAAAAATCTTTTAATTAAAACAAAATATTTCATCTGAGAAAGATGGAAAAAAGCTAATGAGAATTCAAAAGCCGAAAAGATTTAAAGTAGAACTCCCGTCGAAATAACAGGAAAAAAAATGTTGATAGGCTTAACGCAGCTATTCCATGATCTATGCGTGTATAGCCTGTGTGTGTATATATACCCCTAAGTGAAAATGTCCAAATTGGGCCCAATTAGCCATTTTCCCTCCCCGGTGTCATGTGACTTGTTAGTGTTACAAGGTCTCAGGTGTGAATGGGGAGCAGGTGTGTTAAATTTGGTGTTATCGCTCTCACTCTCTTATACTGGTCACTGGAAGTTCAACATGGCACCTCATGGCAAAGAACTCTCTGAGGATCTGAAAAAAATAATGGTTGCTCTACATAAAGATGGCCTAGGCTATAAGAAGATTGCCGAGACCCTGAAACTGAGCTGCAGCACGGAGGCCAAAACCATACAGCGGTTTAACAGGACAGGTTCCACTCAGAACAGGCCTCACCATGGTCGACCAAAGAAGTTGAGTGCACGTGCTCAGCGTCATATCCAGAGGTTGTCTTTGGGAAATAGACGTATGAGTGCTGCCAGAATTGCTGCAGAGCTTGAAAGGGTGGTGGGTCAGCCTGTCAGTGCTCAGACCATACGCTGCACACTGCATCTAATTGGTCTGCATGTACTGTGACATACTTAAGCAGAGCATGATCCCCTCCCTTCGGAGACTAGGCCGCAGGGCAGTATTCCAACATGATTAGGACCCCAAGCACACCTCCAAGACGACCACTGCCTTGATAAAGAAGCTGAGGGTAAAGGTGATGGACTGGCCAAGCATGTCTCCAGACCTAAACCCTATTGAGCATCTGTGAGGCATCTTCAAACGGAAGGTGGAGGAGCGCAAGGTCTCTAACATCCACCAGCTCCGTGATGTCCTCATGGAGGAGTGGAAAAGGACTCCGGTGGCAACCTGTGAAGCTCTGGCGAACTCCATGCCCAAGAGGGTGAGGCAGTGCTGGAAAATAATGGTGGCCACACAAAATATTGACACTTTGGGTCCAATTTGGACATTTTCACTTAGGGGTGTACTCACTACTTTACATTGTAGCAAAGTGTAATTTCTTCAGTCTTGTCACATGAAACAATATAATAAAATATTTACAAAAATGTGAGGGGTGTACTCACTTTTGTAAAATACTGTATATACCGTGGGGAAAATAAATATTTTATTCTGTGCAAATTTTGTAAGTTTGCCCACTTACAAAGAAAAGAAGGGTCTAGAATTTTTATCATAGGTGTATTTTAAATGATAGAGACAGAATATCAACCAAAAATCCAGAAAAACACATGATACAAATGTTATAAATTGAGTTGCAGTTCAGTGAGTAACATAAGTATTTGATCCCCAAGCAAAACATGACTTAGTACTTGGTGGACAAACCCTTAATGGCAAGCACAGAGGTAAGACGTGTCTTGTAGTTGGTGACCAGGTTCGCACTCATCTCAGGGGAGATTTTGGTCCACTCTTCTTTACAGATCTTCTCTAAATTCTTAAAATTTGGCAACTCGAAGTTTTCAGCTCCCTCCATACATTTTCTATAGAATTAAGGTCTGGAGACTGGCCAGGCCACTCCATGACCTTAATGTGCTTCTTCTTGAGCCTCTCCTTTGTTGCCTTGGCAGAATGTTTTGGGTCATTGCCATGCTGGAAGACTCATCCATGACCCATCTTCAGTGTTCTGGCTGAGGGAAGAAGGTTCTCATCCAAGATTTTACAATACATGGCCCTGTCCTTTGGCCCTTCAATATGTTAAAGTCGGCCTGCACCTTTAGCAAAGAAACAGCCCCAAAGCATAATGTTTTCACCTCAGTGCTTGACTGTAGGGATGGTGTTCTTAGGGTCATAGTCAGCATTTTTCTTCCTCCAAACACAGCAAGTCAAGTTAATGCCAAAGAGCTCAATTTTGGTCTCATCTGACCATAGCATTTTCTCCCAATCCTTCTCTGAATCATTTAGATGTTCATTGGCGAACTTCAGATGGGTCTGTAAATGTGCCTTCCTGAGGAGGGGGACCTTGCAGGCACTGCAGGATTTCAATCCATGGCAACGTATTGTGGTACCAATGGTTTGTTTGGTGACTGTGGTCCCAACTGCCTTAAGATGATTCACAAGCTCCTCCCATGTACTTCTGGGTTGATCGCTCACTTTTCTCATGATCATCCTTACCACATGAGGCAAAATCCTGCATGGAGCTCCAGACCGAGGGCGATTGATGGTTATTTTGTATTTCTTCCATTTGAGAATAATTGCTCCAACAGTTGTCACCTTCTCACCAAGCTTCTTGCTAATGGTCTTGTAGCCCATTCCAGCCTTGTGCAGGTCTACAGTCTTGTCCCTGACATCCTTTGACAGCTCTTTGGTCTTGCCCATGATGGTAAGGATTGAATGGAAGAAAGAGATTCTGTGGACAGGTATCTTTTATACACATAACGAGTCGTCATTAGGAGCACCTTCTTCAATTGACAGGACTAATCTGTGTACCACATGAGCACCTACTGTAGCCAGGCTGTGAGGGCCAGAATTATTGTTGGTTGGTAAGGGATCAAATACTTATTTTACTCACTGAACTGCAACTCAATTTTTAACGTATTGTGTGTTTTTTTCTTTATTATTGGTTGATATTCTGTCTCTATCATTTAAAATACACCTATGATAACAATTATAGACCCTTTGTTTATTTGTAAGTGGGCAAACTTCCAAAATCTGCAGGGAATCAAATAATTATTTTTTCCACAGTATATATATATATTTATGTTATTTATGTCTAGATTTAGCTTGTTGTAAAGACATATTTAGGTAATTATTTTTTATTTATTATTACAGGCACTTATATAGCATCTACAATTTATGCAGCACTTTACATATATATTTTACATCAGTCACTTCATACACATACTAGGGCCAATTAACCTACCAGCATTTCTTTGGAGTATGAGAGGAAACTGAAGAGCCCGGACGAATCCCACGCAGGCACAAGAAGAACACATAGAATTCCGAATCTGTTGGAACATTGTATAGACAACTGTAACTATATTTTCTCCTGTGGCAAGAGGTAAAACTTGAATACTTCCCTGTGGACTACAAAAAGAGAAGAGAGGCAGGTAATTTATACTAGTTGCAGAGTTACACTTTAATCGAGTCTGCACTTTCTTCATTGGTAACATGCATTGTCTAATAGTCTAAGGCTTGGCTTACATTACTGTGGCTGTGGTTTGATCTTATTTGCAGTGCAATTATGTGCAGTAGTGCGAGTTGGTTGCATGTTAAATGGGGCCAAAATCATGCTGAAATCACACCAAAGTGGTACAGGAACCTTTTCTAAACAGCGCCATTCTGTGCTTCATTGATGTGAAGTAAATCTTAAGAAAGAAAAGAAGAGGAAAAGGGACGGAAAAGAGGGAAGACAGTAGAGGAAAGAGGAAAACACAGAAAGAAAGAAAGAAAGGAAAGAAAGGAGGAAGAAAGGGAAAAGAAAGGAGAAGAGAAAGAAAGAGGAGAGGAAAAAATAAAAGAAAGAAAGAAAAGAAGAGGAAGAAGGAAGGAAAAGAGGGAAGAAATGAGAGGAGAGAGGAAAAAAAAGAAAGAAAGGAAAGAAGACAAAGAAGGGAGGAAGGAGGAGAGGAGAAAAAGAGGAAAGATGAGAAAGAAGGGAGGAAGGAGGAGATAAGAAAAAGAGGAAAGATGAGAAAGAAGGAAGGAATAGAAGGAAAGACGGAGGAGAGAAGAAAAAAAAGAGAGAAAGGAAAGAAGCAAGGATGGAGGAGAGGAGAAAGAAAATCAAAGAAAGGAAAGAAGAGGGAGTAGAAAGGAAGAGAGGGAAGGAAGGAGGAGAGGAGAAAAAATAAGAAAGGAAATAAGAGAAAGAAAGGAGGAGAGGAGAAAAAAATATGAAGGAAAGGGAAGAAGAGGAAGAAGGGAGAAAAAGAGGGAAGAAAGGAGAGGAGAAAAGAAAGAGAGAGAAAGGAAAGAAGAGAAAGAATGAAAGAAGAGAGAGAAGCAAGGAGGAGAGGAGAGAAAAAAAAACATGGAAAGAAAAGAAGAGAAAGAAGGAAGGCATCGAGGGAAGGAAGGAAGGAGGAGAGAAGAACAAAAAAGAAAGACGGGAAAGAAGAGAAAGAAGGAAGGAAGGAGACAAGAAAAAAATAAAGGAAAAAGAGAAAGAAGGAAGGAGCAGAGGGAGGGAAGGAGGAGAGGAGAAAATAAAAAGAAAACAAGGAAAAAAGAAAAAGAAGGAAGGAAGAGAGAGAAGGGAGGAAGGAGGAGCGAAGAAAAGAAAGAAACATAGAAGGAGGAGAGGAGAAAGAAAATCAAAGAAAGGAAAGAGGACGTAGAAAGGAATAGAGGGAAGGAAGGAAGGAGGAGAGGAGAGGAGAAAAAATAGGAAAGGAAATAAGAGAAAGAAAGAAGAAAGGAGGAGAGGAGAAAAAAATGAAGGGCATTAGCCAATGTATCCCATTGGGTAATAAATTTAAAAGGGCGAACAAAAGTCCTGGATGGCTTAACTCCAATGTAAAAATGCATATAAAAGCAAAGGAGAAGGCCTTCAAATAATACAAGGTTGAGGGATCATCTTCAGCATTCACACTTTAAAAAGAATGCAACAAAAAATGTAAGGGTGCAATTAGGACGGCTAAGATAGAACATGAAAGACACATAGCGGAGGAGAGCAAAAAAAATCCCAAGAAATTCTTTAAGTATGTAAACAGTAAAAAAGGGAGGACAGACCATATTGGCCCCATAAACAATGAGGAAGGACATCTGGTTACAAAGGATGGGGAGATGGCGAAGGTATTGAATTTATTCTTCTTCTCAATCTTCACGAGTGAATCAGGGGGCTTCAGTAACCAAAATGGCAGTGTTTATCCTCATGACACAACACAGGAAGCACCTCCATGGTTAACAGAGGACAGAATTAAAATTAGACTTGAGAAACTTAACATTAATAAATCACTGGGACCAGATGGCTTGCATCCGAGGGTACTTAGGGAACTCAGTCAAGTGATTGCCAGACCGTTGTTCCTAATTTTTACAGACATTCTACTGACTGGAATGGTACCAGCTGATTGGAAAAAAGCCAATGTAGCACCAATATTTAAAAAGGGACCAAAATACATCCCTGGGAATTACAGACCAGTTAGCCTAACATCAATAGTATGTAAACTCTTGGAGAGGATGATAAGGGACTATATACAAGATTTTAGTAAGGAGAACGGTATCATTAGCAGTAATCAGCATGTATTCATGAAGAATCGGTCTTGCCAAACCAATCTACTAACCTTTTATGAGGAGGTGAATTGCCATCTAGATAAAGGAAGGCCCGTAGACGTGGTGTATCTGGATTTTGCAAAAGCATTTGACACAGTTCCCCATAAACGTTTACTGTACAAAATAAGGTCAGTTGGCATGGACCATAGGGTGAGTACATGGATTGAAAACTGGCTATAAGGGCGAGTTCAGAGGGTGGTGATAAATGGGGAGTACTCGGAATGGTCAGGGGTGGGTAGTGGGGTTCCCCAGGGTTCTGTCCTGGGACCAATCCTATTTAATTTGTTCATAAACGACCTGGAGGATGGGATAAACAGTTCAATCTCTGTATTTGCAGACGATACTAAGCTAAGTAGGGCAATAACTTCTCCGCAGGATGTGGAAACCTTGCAAAAAGATCTGAACAAATTAATGGGGTGGGCAACTACATGGCAGATGAGGTTCAATGTAGAAAAATGTAAAATAATGCATTTGGGTGGCAAAAATATGGATGCAATCTATACACTGGGGGGAGAACCTCTGGGAGAATCTAGGATGCAAAAGGACCTGGGGGTCCTTAGTAGATGATAGGCTCAGCAATGGCATGCAATGCCAAGCTGCTGCTAACAAAGCAAACAGAATATTGGCATGCATTAAAAAGGGGATCAACTCCAGAGATAAAACGATAATTCTCCCACTCTACAAGACTCTGGTCCGGCCGCACCTGGAGTATGCTGTCCAGTTCTGGGCACCAGTCCTCAGGAAGGATGTACTGGAAATGGAGCGAGTACAAAGAAGGGCAACAAAGCTAATAAAGGGTCTGGAGGATCTTAGTTATGAGGAAAGGTTGCGAGCACTGAACTTATTCTCTCTGGAGAAGAGATGCTTGAGAGGGGATATGATTTCAATATACAAATACCGTACTGGTGACCCTACAATAGAAATAAAACTTTTTCACAAAAGAGAGTTTAACAAGACTCGTGGCCACTCATTAAAATTAGAAGAAAAGAGGTTTAACCTTAAACTACGTAGAGGGTTCTTTACTGTAAGAGCGGCAAGGATGTGGAATTCCCTTCCACAGGCGGTGGTCTCAGCGGGGGGCATCGATAGTTTCAAGAAACGATTAGATAAGCACCTAAATGAACGCAACATACAGGGATATACAATGTAATACTGACACATAATCACACACATAGGTTGGACTTGATGGGCTTGTGTCTTTTTTCAACCTCGCCTACTATGTAAGCGGGAAGAACGTAGAGGGGAAAAGAAAGAGAAAGAAAGGAAAGAAGAGAAAGATTAAAAGAAGAGGAAGAAGGAAGGAAGGAAGGAAAGAAGGAGGGAAGGAAGGAAAGAAGGAGGGAAGGAAGGAAGGAAAGAAGGAAGGAAAGAAGGAGGGAAGGAAGGAAGGAAAGAAGGAGGGAAGGAAGGAAGGAAAGAAGGAGGGAAGGAAGGAAAGAAGGAAGGAAAGAAGGAAGGAAAGAAGGAAGGAAAGAAGGAGGGAAAGGAAGGAGGGAAAGGAAGGAGGGAAAGGAAGGAATAGAGGAAGGAGGGAAAGGAAGGAAGAGAGGAAGGAAGAGAGGAAGGAAGAGAGGTAGATAGAGTGATACATGATATAGGATGGATGGATAGATTGATAAATAGATTGGGAAATAGAGAGATAATCAGTAGAGAGAGAAAGGAAGAGGGATAGCAAAGAAAGAAAGACGAAAGGACGGAAGAGAGAGAAAGGAAATAAGGAAGAGAGGAAGGAAGGAAGGAAGGAAGGAAGGAAGGAAGGAAGGAAGGAAGGAAGGAAGGAAGGAAGGAAAGAAGGAAGGAAAGAAGGATGGAAGAATGAGAGGAGGGTGAGATTTGTAAAGAAGTGTAATGGCACCTTTATGGTGCTGTATGTGGAAGATGAGGTGTTAATGGAAGACAAAAGTATGTGAAGTCCATTCGGCAGGTAAAGCGGTCTTTATATATTCTGTGGCTCGGTTTGTCTGCAGTTGCCCTTTAAGCTGATCTCCCGTTCTGTCTGTATGCAGTCTTTCATGGCAAGAACTACTGCAGTAGAAGAGACTCTCCAATCTCAATTGTTCTGGGATTCTGGCAAGTCATCAGCAAGGCAACGGCACTGATTAACCTATTCATGCTTACACGGGGATATTCATAATATGCACCCCGAGGACAGGTGCTGAGAACTCTGAAATTGAGAGGTTATTTGAAACAGCTTCATTCTGCAAGCTAGCTTTATTGATGGATTCTTCTTCTCTCATTTCAGCTGATAGCAGAGAGTAGAAAAGACATGACTGTATTGACGTTCATGCTGTGTGGTCTCTCTATCACCACCAAGCACCCAGAAACATCATTAGGAGGGGAGGAAAGTCATACGGGGACCGCAGTCCTTTTAAAGGCACTTTATTTAAAGGAAATCTGTAGAGTGAGAAATATAAAGGCTGTCATTGCTGACCTCCTTCTGAGAATATAAGTGGCCCGGCTGTCTCTGAATACATTCTGAGTCATTGATCTGGAACAAGCATGCAGATTAGAAAGTCAAAGTCAAGTCAGAACATCTGATCTGCACACTTGTTCCAGGAGAGTGCCAAAGAAAGTACTGAAGTCTTATTTTCAACTTGGCAACTAGCATTTCAGATAAGCAATACCAGCCTCCATATTCTGCCAATATAGTTGTATTTAATTTTTTTTCCTAAAAAGTACCATATCTATCAGCGTATAACACGCACATTCATTTTAGGAGGGAAGTTTCAGGAAAAAAACTAAAATTTTTAATAAGGAACTTTAAAGCAAAATAAGGGTCAGTTCCCATCTGCAGCCTCATCATTGCCATCAATGCAGCCTGATCAATGCTATTCTGCAGCCTCACAAGTGCCATCAATGCAGCCTCACCATTGCCATCAATGCAGCAGCCTCACCATTGCCATCAATGCAGCAGCCTAACTATTGCCATCAATGCAGCAGCCTCACCATTTCCATACATGCAGCAGCCTCGCCATTGCCATCAATGCAGCAGCCTCGCCATTGCCATCAATGCAGCAGCCTCACCATTTCCATACATGCAGCAGCCTCGCCATTGCCATCAATGCAGCAGCCTCGCCATTGCCATCAATGCAGCAGCCTCACCATTGCCATCAATGCAGCAGCCTAACCACTGCCTTCAATGCAGCGGCCTCAACATATGCCATCAATGCAGCAGCCTCGCCATTGCCATCAATGCAGCAGCCTCGCCATTGCCATCAATGCAGCAGCCTCACCATTGCCATCAATGCAGCAGCCTCACCACTGCCTTCAATGCAGCGGCCTCAACATATGCCATCAATGCAGCAGCCTCACCGTTGCCATCAGTGCAGCAGCCTCACCATTGCCATCAGTACAGCCTGATTGATGCCCATCTGCAGCCTACAGGGGACAGGGAGTGGGGCGGGATGAGCGCCGACACATTACATACAGTGAGAATCTCCTATGATAGACAGAACAGTGGTCCAATGGTGGCCCAGGAGACGGGACTTCCTATTACAGAGGCCACCAAGTAAAAAGAAGATTCTCACTCGCCCCACCCCCCCTCCCCGCCGAGGCAGCTAAAATTGTTATTGCCGTATAACACGCACACGCTATTTGCACCCGATTTTCATGCAGAAAAAGTGAGTGTTATACGCCAATAAATACAGTAAGTTCACCATTACAGAAAAGTCTGTAAGGTGAACTAACACAGGACCCCCTCCTCACCGTTCCCTCCCCCCGCCCCCATGTCCCGCTGTCCCGCTGACCTGCAGCGCGGCGATCTCCCGTTCTGGGCCCTGCTATCCCCGCCTCAGCGGACTTAGAAATCCCCTCAACGTTTCCGGAGCATTCTAATTGGTTTGCGCTGTCACATGGGCGCCGCCGACCAATCAGATCCCGCATAGCCCGTCCTGTCAGCGGGGAAGGAGTAGAGAGAATGCTGAGGGGATTTCGAAGACCAGATCCAGTGAGGCCGCGATAGCAGGGCCCAGAACGCATTCCAGGTCAGTGGGGGGGGGGGGGCGCTTGAGGAGGGGGTCCTGTGTAAGTTCACCTTTTTCTAACATTAATAACGCTTAAAGTGGAGTCTTTTCTGCATTCCCTCTACTTGTATGCGATAATATACATTAACGCATGTATATATTTCAATCCCGTTCCCAGTACATTTTTTTAATAACTTACTTACCCTATTTTCATCTTCCTGAGCGATTCCATCTTGATTGTGGGCATATGAAGCCCACTAGAACTCTCTTTTCCGGGATAAGGTGCATGCTGGCTACCCAGCATGCCCCTCCCAATCTTGCGCAAGTTGGGCGTATCGCTGACAGTTTGTAGGTCCGCTTTTGATCGTGTCTTTCTGTTTTGAAAGAACGCAATGCTATCCTTCGGCGCTGCCCACTGACTCCTGGGAAACGATGACACACATCTCCCAGGAGCACAGGAGCCTCGGGATATGACGTAAATCGCCGTGGTCCCGGAAGTGGCAGATTAGAAAGGACCCCATGGTAACAATGCAGACAGGAAAAAAAAAAGATTTTGGCCCAAATGTTGTAGTTTATGCAGAAAGCTGCTGATTGATGTAAACATTATTTTGTGGGTAGAACTCCGCTTTAAGCTGGCTGTTGACAAATCGAAATTCAGCCAGTTCAGCAGGAACCAGCCAAATCTAATTCCATATATGGGCAGACTGATTGTACTGAAGTCAATTTATCAAAAAAGAATTGACCAGCCTTTACAGGTCTCGTTCCTCCCCCGCCCTGTGAAAGGACTGGAAAAGAAACAGACCAATAAGCTCATCTTTCTGTCAATTCCCTCCTATCAGCACGCCCCTATCATAGCAGAACAGCTCATTGGCTCCTTTCTGCTTGGGCTATTGAGCTCTGTATACAACAGCAAATAAGATAAACACAAACAGTAAATCATGTGAAAAGGAGCCTAAAGCCCCACCTGAAGGCTGTATATATAAAATACAAAATATTCCAATGCCATATTTCATTTTTACTATTTTTATTTATCATAATTACACAATAAAATATATACTGTACAAAATGACTATGCATTCCCTTAAGGCCTGGTTCACACTGGTGTGACAATCGCTCCGACTTCAAGTCACAGGACGTGTAAAAATTATTTGTTATTATTATACAGGATTTATATATTGGCGGCAGTTTACGCAGCACTTTACAACTTGAGGGCAAACAGTACAAATACAATAAACTTTAATACAGTAGGAATCAGAGGGCCCTGCTCATTAGAGCTTACAGTCTAAAAATCAATGTTTCCCTATGAGAGCTGTTTTAACTGGTCCGACTTGTGTTGGTCCAACTTTTGAAAAGGTTTCTGCACTACTTTTGGTCCAGCACTTCCCTTGCTGCAGACTGTTACTCCTATAGGCTAGCTAGCACCGCATGGGTAGGCCAGACACTGCTTCAGCCAAGCCTCAATAAACTGTCTTTTGTGGGCAGGGACCCCGGGTCCCTGTGGTGTAGGGATAGTTTAGGTCAGGGATCCTCAAACTACGGCACTCCAGCTGTTGCAGAACTACACATCCCATGAGGCATTGTAAAACTCTGACATTCACAGACATGACTAGGCATGATGGGAATTGTAGTTCTTGAACAACCGGAGGGCCGTAGTTTGAAGACCCTTGGTTTAGGTGCTAGCTATCCTCTATTCAGCTACCACTCCCAGATAGCTCTCTTTAGGTCCTGCCAGCCAGCCTGTCTGCAATGACCTCTTTCCACTGCCCTTTCCATAGTCCTCTCTTCTGGTTCTGCACCCATCTCAAACTGTAATCTCCCAGTTTTCTCAGGCGTGCCTCCCCAGTCCTTCCGACTGTGCTCACTCACCAGCCCTCCCGGCTGCGACCAGTAGTCCTCCCTGGAGACTCTTAAAAGTGTTCTCTCTGTCCTCTGCTTGCTCTCTCATGTGCCTCTGCTTCCAGGATCTCGTCATTCCTCCTGGATGCACCCGATCCCAGCCCAGTCACCCCCCCCCCCCCCAGACTGGGGAGCTCCCCGTGGGCTCCGACAGCTTCCACACTCTCTCACTATCACTACAGCCCTTCCACCCGACAACTCCTCCCCAGCTGGGTTGACCCTTGGTATTTAAGGAGGCCTGCCCCCTGCCAATCCAAGTTGGGGCTCCTTAAGATACCCCAGGCAGACCCACCTCTCTTCCCCTCCTCGCCTTCTAGCACTTTCAAGAAGGAAGAGGGAGGTGACAGTAAAGTGATGTGGCCTATGATTTACCAGTTGCTACCCTGAGCCCGGAATGAAAACAAACAGGCCTAACAACCAGCTAGGCCTGCCTGAATTTACCTACTCTGTCAACAAAAATCCTCACTCTGGCACCTACCTAACTAGAGGGTGCTACATAAGCAGTGCAAAATTTATTGAAGAGAAAAACAAAAAAAAATACGTGGGGTCCCCCCAAAATCCATGCCAGGACCGCAACTAACTTGCATTGCTCTTTCCAAACAAAAGGAAATGAGTAGGTTCAGGAGCTCAGGGGAGATGTTACAAGGAAACAACAAAACACAGTTAGAAGCGATTCCATGAAACACAGATTACAGGACCATTAAGAAGCAAGGTCCATAAAGACATGGGTGAGCGAGTTTGGGGTGGAAGAACTTGACTATCCTGCACAGAGTCCCGACTTCAACCCGATAGAACACCTTTGGAATGAATTAGAGCAGAGACTGCGAGCCAGGCCTTCTTGTCTAACATCAGTGCCTGACCTCACAAATGCACTTCTGGAAGAATGGTCAAACATTCCCATAGACACACTCCTAAACCTTGTGGACCTTCCCAGAAGAGTTGAAGCTGTTATAGCTGCAAAGGGTGGGCCAACTCAATATTGAACCCTATGGACTAGGACTGGGATGCCATTGAAATTCATGTGCGTGTAAAGGCAGGCGTCCCAACACTTTTGGTAATATAGTGTATACTGGAATTTTTTATTTTTTTATACTAGTAATGGCGGCGATCAGTGACTTATAGCGGGACTGCCATATTGCGGCGGACAATCGGACACTGACTGACATTTTTTAAAAATATACACTGTCACTGTGCTAATGACACTGGCTGGGAAAGGATTAAACATCAGGGGCAACCAAAGGGTTAACTGTGTGCCTAGCCAGTGTTTTAGTGTACTATGTGAAGTGCTTTTACTAGGGGGAGAGATGGAATTTTTTCCCTGCTTTGCAGAGACACATATTCTATTCCTTCCCTCCTGTCAGAAAGGCGATCTGCCTTGCTTACATAGGCAATAGACATGTGCAATTAGTTTCGTACGAATTGAAAATTCGTACGAATTTCCGGAAAATACAATCCGAAATACAAATTTTTGTGCATACGAATTCTGTACGAAATACGAAATTTCGTTTACGAAGTTCAGATCCAAATTCATGACGAACATTCGTAATTGTTACGAAAAGTTAACGAACCTAAAATGTTAAAAAGCCAGGAAGTCAGCACAGCACAGGGATGGTGGGAACCTTTCATAATGGGCACAGCGGGTGTACACTCAGACCTGGGAACTCAGCACAGGGATAGTGGGGACCCCTCATAATGGGCACAGCGGGTGTACAGACCTGGGAACTCAGCACAGGGATGGTGAGAACCCCTCATAATGGGCACAGCGGGTGTACACTCAGACCCGGGAACTCAGCACAGGGATGGTGAGAACCCCTCATAATGGGCACAGCGGGTGTACACTCAGACCCGGGAACTCAGCACAGGGATGGTGAGAACCCCTCATAATGGGCACAGCGGGTGTACACTCAGACCCGGGAACTCAGCACAGGGATAGTGGGGACCCCTCATAATGGGCACAGCGGGTGTACAGACCTGGGAACTCAGCACAGGGATGGTGAGAACCCCTCATAATGGGCACAGCGGGTGTACACTCAGACCCGGGAACTCAGCACAGGGATGGTGAGAACCCCTCATAATGGGCACAGCGGGTGTACACTCAGACCCGGGAACTCAGCACAGGGATGGTGAGAACCCTCATAATGGGCACAGCGGGTGTACAGACCTGGGAACTCAGCACAGGGATGGTGAGAACCCTCATAATGGGCACAGTGGGTGGACAGACCCGGGAACTCAGCACAGGGATGGTGGGAACCCTATGGGAATTTCTATGCTTACAAATTTTATACGAAATACGAAATTTCGTTAACGAATTTTGGAATTTCGGATCCAGTTTCGGATTACAACAGAAAAGTGACTGGTGTTTTGTTCACCAATCAGAGGAAGTCAGCACAGCACAGGATTGGTGGGAGCCCCTCATAATGATAAATTCATCATAACGAACAATCGTTATTTTACTAAAAGTTTACGGATCTAACGAAAATTCGTATTTCGTACAAATCCGAATTGAATTTCGGACATGACTTACAAAATACGAATTCATTTTTGAACGAAACAAATTTATTGACGGCGCACATGTCTAATAGGCAGACCGCCGTTCTGTGTCTTTCCTCATGATCGGCGGTGCTGGCGGATATCGAGTCCACAGTACCCGCAGATCAGCTGCCGCTGTGTGTAATCAATGCGCGCCCCCTACTCGGAAGTGTCGGATCACGTATATACACATGATTTGGCGCGCAGGTGCCGCCCTGTAGCAGTAAAACTGCTATAGTGTGGACCTGAACTGGTTAAAGTGGTGTTCCGGCTGAAATTATACTTTTTAAATAACAATACCCTTATAATGCACAAGCTTAATGTATTCTAGTAAAGTTAGTCTGTAAACTAAGGTCTGTTTTGTTAGTTTATAGCAGTAGTTTGTTATTTTATAAACTTACAGCAGGCTGTGGCCATCTTAAGTGTGGGCATTTGAAGCCAGACTGTATTTCTTCCTGGATCTCATCCTTGCAGATCTCACACATGCTCAGTGCAGCACAAGCAGTGTAATAGGTTTCAGGTCAGGTTTCCATAGCAATGGCAGTGTCAGAGGAAGTTTTCGCCCCTTCCCAGAAGGCATTGCAAACAGGAAATGATGCGATGGGCCACGGCCAGGGAGGAGGAAGTGAAAAATGAATACAGCAGATATACAGTAAGTGTTGAGAAAAAAAAAATATATCCAATTCGTTTACAGTGCACAGTTTAGTGAGGGATGCTGAAGAGTTGTAAAAGTGGGTGGAACTCCACTTTAAAGTAGATGTTAGCCCTCGTTTTAATCATTTTTCATCTTTTGTTGCATCTGAGTGCTGCGGATCTCTTGCCGTCTCTTTCCACCACTCTGTCTTTGTGCACGGCAGCGATGGTTACATGGCATATCTCAGATCCGCTTTTCTCATGGTGACAGCAGTGGACCTCGTCTGCCTATTGTGTGCTGAAAAACCGCCACACGTAGCTCCCCTGGAAGCCCATGTGACCAGGTGACAATACAAGAGACAGGGCATTGTCACCCTATAACAAAAAGTGCTTAACAAGGGCCTTTTAAGGTTCACCAGGTATTATTTTACTGACAGCTGCAAATTTAAAAAGTATTGTAAATGACCTTTGAATTTGCATTAACATGTTAAGTCTTTTATGATAATTTGAGATTGGCTTTACATATATTTATATAGACATACTGGATGGCGAGTCTTATTTTGTACAGCGAGATTGGCTAGCAGCAGCTGGGGCGCACAGTGGGTGAACCTTCAACACAATACATGACAACAGTTTGCAATGCATTAGCAGTCTATTAAAACGGCTTTTATACTTTGCAGCCTAATGCCCCGTACACACGATCTGATTTTCCGACAACAGATGTTGGATGTGAGCTTGTTTTCGGGAAAGTCCGACCGTGTGTATGCTCCATACAACATTTGTTGTCGGGATTTCCGCCAACAAATGTTTGAGAGCACGTTCTCAAATTTTCCGACAACAAAACTTGTTGTCGGAAATTCCAATCGTGTGTACACAAGTCCGACGCACAAAGTTCCACGCATGCTGGGAATAAAGCACAAGAGCCGCACTGGCTATTGAACATCCTTCGGAAAAAAATCCTATTGTGTGTACAGGGCATTATACTACATAGGGCTGTAGTAACCACCTAGGGGTTTATCCTTAGCATAAGCGTGCGCAGCCTATTGAATTAGGGTGTGCGCCTCAAACCAAAGCTCAAACACATGTGCGTCTGTGTGTATATGTGTATATATATATATATACACATACACATACACACACGCTTATAAATAAATGTTAACAAACATTTTAAAATGTATTAAAACATTTTTAACTAAAAAAACATTTATCAATGTAAACAAACATAATTTTTTTTAACGTATTAACGTATTAATTAAATAATCTTTTAACATAAACAAAGCTTTTAAATAAATCTCTAAATCAAATAAGCAATTTTAAAAACTGTAGGATTTTTTTTTAATAAGTGTCATGTTTTAATATCCTGAATTGTATTTACTGCTTTAAATAAATTTGTTAGATCCCCCAGCAACAATAGATCCACCAAGAACAAGACATCTCCCCAGCAACAATAGATCCCTCCCAGCAAAAATAGACACCCCCCATCAATCATTAACAATAGATCTCCCCAGCAACAATAGATCACCCCCCAGCAACAATAGATCACCCCACAAGAAAATACCCCCCCCCCAGCAACAATAGATCTCCCAGCCTGTGGGCATAGGGGAAGTGGTTAATATACACTTGACTTGGGATTTTTTTTTTTTATACCAAAGTCCTGTAGTGTATATATATATATATATATATATATATATATATATATCGTATATATATATACACACACTTTTTTGCTGACAAGCCAGGGTGCATATAGTTTTAATTGTATATGTAATATATATATATTTATTTTTACACTATATATATATATATATATATATATATATATATATATATATATATATATATATATATATATATATATACACACACATTTTGTGTAATAATAAATAAATAAATAAATAAATATATATAGAGAGAGAGAGAGAGAGAGAGAGAGAGAGGGGGGGTGACAAGCCAGGGTAAGATTCATCAATTGGTTGACTTTTTTTTTTTTTTGGTGCATCATTTGCCCGGAACTATAGAAGCTGCATCGGAAAATGCGGCTCCCGGCTGGGTTACTCCGCGGCTGTGGTCCTAGTTCCCTCCCTGCTCAATCCTCCCACTCACAGCACACAGCTGTTTTTGCTTGCCGGACCCGACCCCAGGCAGTGTTGGTGACTGAGTTACACAGGGACATGTTGCAGGCAGTCAGCACAAATCAAAAGGTGTGAAACACAGACAGAGCACAGGGATGATTAGGGTGTGACTGGGCACATCCGGCACACTCCGTGGGCATGCCTGTGATCCTTAGAATGATTCCTATAAATGTGCATTCAGAGGGGTTGATTTACTAAAGGCAAATAGTCTGTGCACTTTGCAAAGTGCAGTCGCTCCAGAGCTTAGCAAATGAGCAGAAGCTCTGCTGACTTCCATCAGCCAATCACGTGTAAGCAAAAATGTTGTTTTTTTTCCCCCTTGCACTTGATTGGATATTCTTTGCAAAGTGAAGCTTCACCTTATTTACCAAGCTCTGGAGCAACTGCTCTTGCAGAGTACACAGTCTACTTGCCTTTAATAAATCAACCTCATAGTGTTCATTATACAAAAGGTACCTTCCAGAGTCCAAACTGCTAAAAATTCAATTCACAAAGCAAACAAACCAGGATAAGAATACTAAGTGATGGTGCCGCTTCTCCTTACTATCTAATCTTAGGCTGGGTGGGTCCAGAATGACCTGGGCTCAGAGGGAGTGAAGGTAAATACTGCTGCCCAGAAAGTGCTGGATAACCATTGAGGCCCCCAGGCAATCAAAACCTTGATGCTCCCCTTGCAGGATTCTGAAGGTTTCTCGTGCACATGCTTTAGAGGGATAACATTGAACTAAGTAGTGTGCCCGTCAGCTGCTAGTTGAAGATGACTGTGATGGAATCCGGACAGCCTGACTGGGTATCTCTGCCAAGTAGCTGCTTCCCAATGCTCTGGAACACGAGATCAGTGAATCTGGCTATAGTTACCCCAAGAACTGGGCAACAGCAGTTTTGGAGTAAATCAGAATAAGAACTGTTTATTTAAACAAGAATACAGGCTTTTATACACTTGAGAAGGAGGTCACTCACCACATTAACAATGACCCACATATTTACCCAAAACATCACACAATGGTTTAGCTAACGAGGTACAGCTAACTCATAGCTATTCCCATTACAGAGGATCCTTAATTAACCACCTGGATGACTCAGATGTCTCATTTCAGGTCAGACTTGGCGGCTCCAAGCTCAGAAGGTACAATACACATTATCATAAGTATAAACACAGAACACCTTCAGACAATAGCTGAGTTTTTTAGCACAAATACCAATGGGTGAAAGACCCTTAGGAGGCACACTAGACCTACTTACAATAAACACATTATAGCAGACGGCCCCGAACAGGTGGCTTGCTGATGACATTAGCATCTGCTATGAGCCCCACAGTGTGAAGCAGTCCTTGCTGGAAATGCGGCATATAGTCCCTTAACATGGATCCCAGAGTCTGTGTGTCTTGGGGAGACATGGTCTTGAATCCAAAGTAACATTACTCCAAGGGTCCCCAGGTATACACCTCACAAAGAGTAGTGTTCCCTTAAAAGCCTGGGCCCATAGTCAAGTAGGCATGAGGCTACCATTCAGTCCCCTCCAAAAGCCTCTGCCCTGGGTGAGTCTATCACAATGATCATCACTACTGTACATTACACTGACATAGGTTACACCGAAATTTTTTTACAAACTGACAGAGATAAGCTTTTAAGAGACAAACTCTAATGTGAACCTGATGTCTATGATTTGTGTACTTTAAGTTGTTCTTGGGCACCTTACATTATCACTGTATTTTATCTATAGAGTCATTAATGCAAAGGTTTTTTTTTTTTAGTTGATTCATTTTTTTTTTCTCTTTTGAAACAGTAATTTCCTTTCAAGAGCAGGTCAATATTATTTTAAGCCGTGGTTGCAGGGTCTTTAAATGGCATGGGGCCATAAGGTGTTGATTACTCTGCCTATTCGGTAATCCGGCACTGTGCCCAGACTGGTTTTATTTTATCTTTTAACCACTTAGCGACCGCCCAATAGCAGTTTTACTGCTACATGGCGGCCGCTGTGCACAGGATCATGTATATGTCCTGCACTTCCAGGTAGCGGGTACAAATGTGCACCGCCGGCGGCTCGCTCCCACTGTGATTATTCTTTCTCTCTCTCTCTCTCCCCTCTAAACTACTATAAACGCCTGAGTGTACATGTACCCATAACATAACATTGAAGAGAGTTCAGGGGCTGCCGAAAAAAAAAACGCCCAAATGCTCCTAAACGTTAATTTACCGGCTGCAGTGTACATGAGGCCATAACCATTCGATCGCCCCTGATGGTAACCCCTTACCAGCCAGTGTCATTAGTACAGCGATGCCGCGTACACACGATCGACTCAAACTTGTCTTGCGTACACACGGTCACACAAATGTTGTCGGAAATTCCGAACGTCAAGAACGCAGTGACGTATAACACGTACGGCGAGCCGAGTTTAAATGAAGTTCAATAGCCAGTGCGGCTCTTCTGCTTGATTCCGAATTTTGTGCGTCGGAATTGTGTACACACGCTCGGAAATTTACGACAACGGATTTTGCTGTCGGAAAATTTGAGATCCAGCTCTCAAATTTTTGTTGTCGGAAATTCCGACAGAAAATGTCCGATGGAGCCTACACACGGTCGGAATTTCCGACAAGATCACATCGAACATTTGTTGTCGGAAATTCCGACCGTGTGCATGACAGTGCATATTTTTAGCACTGATCACTGTATTAGTGTCACTGGTTCCCAAAAAGTTTCAAAAGTGTCAGTTAACGTCCTATTGGCCGCCGCAATATCGCAGTCCCACTATAAGTCACTGATCGCCCCCATTACTAGTAAATAAAAAATGCAGTGGTGATCAAATACCACCAAAAGAAATCTCTATTTGTAGGAAATCGTGGGACACAATTTTTATTTGGGTACAGTGTCGCACAACCACACAATTGTGCATTAAAGTAATGCAGTGCCATATTGCAAAAGAATGGCCTGGTCAGGAAAGGGGAGTAAATCTTCCAAAGGTCAAGTGGTAATGGGATATTTAATTTTACCTTGTAATTTTTTGGCTTTATGTATGATAAATGACAGACCTAAAGCAGACCTTCAATCATTTTTTCAACTTTCCATCTATTAAATCCTCTCCCCTTGTTGTTGTTTTGGATAGTAAAACATTTTTTTTTTCTGCCAATAAATACCTTATACAGCCCACTTGTTTCTTGTCTGGTCATTAGCCTAGGCTTATGACATCATGAAAATAAAAAATCAATTATTCCGCGCTTAGGAAGAAAAAGAGGAACTGCAGCCCCCCTGACAAAGAATATCACCTTAGTGAAATTCAAGCAAACAAGATCCTATAATGGGGGAATTGGCGCTGTTCAGAATGGTGTTCAATAAATGTTAGATAATAAGTATTAAATTGATACCAATCAGTGATTTAAATAAATAAATAAAAATAAACATGAATCGATAATTAAGTACTCCAGGTAAGATTATACCAAAATAAAATATGTAAAGGGCAAAGTGCTAGAAAATATGTGATCTGAGTACATCAGTTAAATACAATTCATAAAAATAGCTGACGGTGATATTAAACACCAAGTAACATGTTGTAAAAAAGTCTTTCAATTAAATCCACATTAAACCACTGTGAAAAAATAGCAATAAAACAAAAATTGTGATATGAAAAGTACTGGGTGTAAAAAGTAATAATAAAAATTAATAATAAAAATTCTGTGTCCTGAGAAAAGGTGAATAAAGTCTGTAAAAAACTATAGTGTATCAATCCAAAAAGAAAGTTCTTGGTATAGTGGTGTAACAAGTGCTCCCCGTCTTCAACTGCAACCCCAATCGTGCCCTCACTCACCAGAGCGCCTAACCCCTGCAGGGGTAATAGGCATGTAGGATAGGATCCAGCAGTGATGTTTCTTGATGATGGATGATCCTCAGCACGGGTGCCGTTTTCTTCCCCCTTTTCCTATATACCACGGGTGTCCTCTTAATGATCCCCAATGGTAGACATCCATATAATATATATAAAAAAGGAGCCTCATGGTGTAAATCCAAAAAGCGAAATTTATTGTGAATAAAAACAATTTAAAACAGGAGCTGACAGTGCTCGTCCGGCTGGCTCAAAGCCGATACCCACAGCACCAACGTGGTAGCGGCGTGCGTTCCACAGCCTGCCTACCAGAAACCGGAAATCCAGAGGAAAAAACACACAAAAGAGACGTATGCTTACCACGTAGCCACGCCTTACGCGTTTCGTCACACGAACGTCATCTGAGGCGCCTCAGATGACCAATTCCCCCATTATAGGATCTTATGACATCATGCACAGCTCTCTCTCTCACTCTTGTGAGAGTTAGCCAGGAAGGGAGGGGGGTGAGTCATAAGAGGGCAAATGAGAGCTGCAGGGCTGCAGAGCTGGAGGTGTGCCTCTGTGTGTCTGTGTAAATCCAGGAAGTAACAAGCAGCAGCTTCGGCTGCCCACAGTTAAAATGGATGCAGCCAGACTCAGTGGAAGGAGATTTCTGCAGCATATTTGGCAAGTACAGAATCACAGTATATATAAAATAGTATGCAAAGTGGTTGGAGGGAAGCTTAAGAATGGCAAAGATATTTTTAATACAAATTATGTGAGCAGACTGCAGTTCCTGTTTAACTCCAGGCAATACACAAACCTTTATCTATCTATCTATCTATCTATCTATCTATCTATCTATCTATCTATCTATCTATCTATCTATCTATCTATCTATCTATCTATCTATCTATCTATCTATCTATCTATCTATTTATCTATCTATATCATCAGCTACCGTACTCAATTGTCCCCTTCTGGGTCTGCTGTCTGTTTTGCATTGATATGCATTGTGCTATTGCTCCTTATTTAGTATGCCAAGGCAAAGCTGACACTATGAAAAATACATCAAATAGAAACAATATGTACTGAAAACATTTCCTCTGCAGCAGATACAATCCTCCAAACGCTTTGGTGAAAGGAAGCAGATTGGACAAACAGTTGTCTTCAACTGTTATACCAGCCATTTGATTAAACCATTAACCCTTTACCTGCTCAAATTTCAGTACTATCACTGCCAGCATCTGCCTCGATTAACGTGGCAGATGCTTCCTTCCTTTCTTCTGTAGCAAGGGCCCCCGACCCCTAGAGGCCTAATGGTGACCACCAGAGTCAGAGAGAGCAGATATCCTTCTTTGTAGATTGGGTCACCAGGCATGGTGGGTGAAATGCAAGAAGAAATGATGGGCGCCAGTCACTTTTTGGATGCAAACAAGAGGTTTATTGTCTCTTAACAGAACTGTGGGAGAGAGGGTTAGGGCCAGGAGTAGATGCAATACTAATTGGCAGACTCCGAGACTTCTATAGGTAGACAGCTCTACAGTGGAAGCTCAGATTACACGCACAGGTGAATACAGTGGAAGGCCTCCAGCAGAAAAAAAAACCTTCTGTAAAGGTTGACAGAAGGGTCTTCAAACTACGGCCCTCCAGTTGTTCAAGAACTACAATTCCCATCATGCCTAGCCATGTCTGTGAATGTCAGAGTTTTACAATGCCTCATGGGATGTGTACCCTGTTTCCCCAAAAATTAGACCTAGCGTGATTGTCGGTGATGGCTGCAATATAAGCCCTACCCCCCCCCCCCCCCCCCAAATAAGCCCTAGTTAAAGTCCTTGTAGGTCTTATTTTCAGGGTAGGGCTTATTTTTGGGGAAACAGGGTAGGGCTTATTTGGGGGGTAGGGCTTATATTGCAGCCATCACTGACAATCACGCTAGGTCTTATTTTCGGGAAACAGGGTAGTTCCGCAACAGCTGGAGGGCCGTAGTTTGAGGATCACTAGCTTAGACATTTGTGGACATTGCTGGAGAGAGATGAGGCTCAGGTAAGTAATTAGGGGGTGCTGGGGTGGCTGCTACACACTTTTTTAGAATGCATTAAGATTAAAAAAAAAAAAAACCTTCTGCCTTTACAACTCCTTTCAGTCCCAGACTCTGGGCCAATAGTCCACTTTTTGCCCACCCAGTGACTGGGCGTTAACGGAGTTGCCTGCCCAAACCCCACCTCTAATTATGTGGGGACCACCCACTATTTCTTATCATAACATCCCTGAAGTTTGCACCTTTAAAGCAAAAAAGCAATAGCAGCTGCCACATTTGTGACTAGTTAGCTTTTTTAAACTTTTTTTGTTCAATTCATTACAGCCAAAAGAAAATGTGAAGCTTCACACTCCTTTTCTTTATTTACCAGTCTAATTTCAGCTGCTTACCTGGACAACAAAAAAAAGAAGTATCTGAAGCTCAGATTACACACACAGGTGAATGAGCCATAGCATTGACTCCTCCTCCCTGCTCCTCCCTCCTTGCTATTTGCAGCTCTCTATAAGTTTTCAATAAAAGAGAGAGGCAGACTGAGAAATAACCCATAATGTTTTTGGATACTATTGTCATGAGTACAACATTTTAGGTTTCCTTGTAAAATAAAGATTTTATATTAAGTGTAAAGAAAAACAAAAAACATCTATAGATTAAAAAATATGTACACTCACCGGCCATTGTTAGGTACACCTTGCTAGTACCGGGTTGGACCCCCTTTTGCCTTCAGAACTGCCTTCATTCTTCATGGCATAGATTCAACAAGGTGTTGGAAACGTTCCTCAGAGATTTTGGTCCATAGTGACATGATGGCATCACACAGTTCCTGCAGATTTATTGGCTGCACATCCATGATGCGAATTTCCCGTTACACCACATCCCAAAGGTGCTCTATTGGATGAGATCTGGATGACTGTGGAGGACATTGGAGTACAGGGACCTCATTGTCCAGTGGTGAGATGATTGGAGCTTTGTGACATGGTGCATTATCCTGCTGGAAGGAGCCATCAGAAGATGGGGACACTGTAGTCATAAAGGGGTGGACATGGTCAGCAACAATACTCAGTTAGGCTGTGACGTTTAAATAATGCTCAATTGGTACTAAAGGGCCCAAAGTGTGCCAAGAAAATATCCCCCATGCCGTTACACCACCAGCCTGAACCGGTGATACAAGGCAGGACAGATCCATGCTTTCATGTTGTTTACGTCAAATTCTGACCCCACCATCTGAATGTCGCAGCTGAAATCCAGACTCATCAGACCAGGCAACGTTTTTGCAATCTTCTATTGTCTCATTTTGGTGAGCCTGTGCGAATTGTAGCCTCAGTTTACTGTTCCTAGGTCACAGGAGTGGCACCTGGTGTGGTCTTCTGCTGCTGTAGCCCATTGACTTCAATGTTCCCTGCGCTGTGCTTGCAAACATGTTATTCTGCATACCTTGGTTGTAACAAGTTATTATTTGAGTTAATGTTGCCTTTCTATCATCTCCAACCAGTCTGCCCATTGAATTCTGACATCATCAAGACATTTTCCTCCAAACAACTGCCGCTCACTGGATATTTTCTCTTTTTTGGATCATTCTCTGTAAATCCTAGAGATGGTTGTGCGTGAAAAGCCAAGTAGATCAGCAGTTTTTTAAATACTCAGACCAGCCCGTCTGGCACTTACCACCATGCCACGTACAAAGTCACTTGAATCCCCTTTCTTCCCCATTCTGATGCTCAGTTTGAACTTCAGCAAGTCGTCTTCACCAGTGGTTCTCAACCCTGTCCCTCAAGTACCCTCAACAGGCCATGTTTTGGGCATTTCTCTTAGATAAAATAGCTGTCCAAAATACCAAGCCATTGACTGATTTAAAGCACCTGTGCAAGATAAAGGAAAACCTGCAATAATGGCCTGTTGGGGGTACTTGAAGACAGGGTTGAGAACCACTGATCTATACCACGTCTAGATGCCTAAATGCATTGAGTTGCTGCCATGTGATTGGCTGATTAGCAATTTGTGTTACCAAGCAATTGAACAGGTGAACCTAATAAAGTGGCCAGTTAGTGTATATTTAAAGTGGTGTTCCGGCCGAAATTATACTTTTTAAATAAAAATACCCCTATAATACACAAGCTTAATGTATTCTAGTAAAGTTAGTCTGTCAACTAAGGTCTGTTTTGTTAGTTAATAGCAGTAGTTTGTTATTTTATAAACTTACAGCAGGCCGTGGCCATCTTAAGTGTGGGCATCTGAAGCCAGACTGTATTTCTTCCTGCATCTCATCCTTGCAGATCTCGCACATGCTCAGTGCAGCACAAGCAGTGTAATAGGTTTCAGGTCAGGTTTCCATAGCAACGGCAGTTTCAGAGGAAGTTGCCGCCCCTTTCCCAGAAGGCATTGCAAACAGGAAATGATGCGATGGGCCGCTGCCAGGGAGGAGGAAGTGAAAAATGAATACAGAAGATATACAGTAGGTGCTGAGAAAAAAAATAAAAATATATCCAATTTGTTTACAGTGCACAGTTTAGTGAGGGATGCTGAAGAGTTGTAAAAGTGGGTGGAACTCCACTTTAAAGCGGGGTTCCACCCAAATTTTGACAACGATATCTGTATGTATTCTCTTCCTTGCCTAGATGCTGACATGCCGTTTAAAAAAATTTAAATCGCCGTAATTACCTTTTATTTTTCTATTCTTCTCTGCACTTCCTGGTTCTCCTCCCGTGGGAGTAGGCATGGTTCTAGCCTCTCCCAGACTTCTGGGAGCTAGTCTCAGGCTTCCCAGGATGCCACTGAGCATGTGCGGGAAGGAGCGGTGTATGCTGGGGGCACAGCATTCACCACATCCAGGAAATAAATGCTTGTGGGCTTCAAATGCCCACAATGAAGATGGAAACCGCCTGCAGTGAATAATATAAGTTATTCTTTCCGACGAAATCTGACACAGGCGGACATATTACACACAATATGTGAGTATGTAATGCTGAGAAGAAAAGTTTGTGAATGAACTCAAAAAAAAAAAAAAATTAAAGATAGGTGGACCCCCGCTTTAAGGATTCTTTAAAAAACAGAGTTTTTACATAAGTAGTAAAAACAAGTTGCTTAAAATGTATAGGCATAAACATTCTAAAAAATACAACTGACCCCAAACCATTCCCTGCTTACTTGAAAACTGCCATAGTAAAAAAATAAAAAAATAAAAAGTTAGTTAAAAGACAATAAAGCAGTGTCCCCAAATATAAAGGTCATTTCACCAAGGCAATTGTGGGAGATTAGCTTATTTCTAATGATCAGAAGAGACCACAAACATCTAGTTACTCCATCGCCTTCTACATAATGAGCTCCACTGACTTCTATAAAACTTTTCAAATCATTAAGGACAGTAGTTGCCATGTACACTAAATATAGAGCAATCACCACTGGAGTGAGACTATGTTTACTGCAAAAAAACATAAAATAAGGAAAAAAGAAAATTTGCCTTAAAGAAAAAATAAAACTGATTATCCTGGTATTCATACAACCCCCGAAAAACCAAGATAGCTTCGAAACGAGTTCTCAATCCGGGCGTCACAATTTTTATTTTTATTGTTTTTGCCTTTATTGTTTTTGAATGACTGATCCTTAAATCCATTAGAAGAGGGGGGAAAACTTGCTTACAACATAATCTGATCTGAACAGTACTGAACCCCGCCGAGCGCCTTGATGGAGATGACAAGCTAATGGTGTCAGCAGTGCAATGAGCCAACATGAGGCAACAGCCGATGTCACCCACCAGAGAACACAATTACTCTCCGATGACTCCTGAAGAGAGATGGAACAGATGTGACTTGTATCGTTTTTTTTTTTTTCTGTTGCATATAGAGCAATTGAGCTCACCTGGTGGCTGTGGCCTGATATTTTGGCTATTTAAAGAGCTTGTAGATAAAAAAAATATGAAACAAGTCTCAGTAGAGTGCTTAGGATTAACATTACAACCAGAGATGTGTGTTTTCTCTTGCTATTGGCTATTTTATTGGCATGTTAAGCACTCTGTGCTCCTGTCAGTCATTGGCCTACAGCATCTTATATAGGTGATCAATTCCAGGAGATCAAAGCAACTCTGAGAAAACTGAGGATCTAGTGTTGGGTGGCCTACACCAGGACAGCTAAGCAATAAACAAGCATAACCAGCGCTGTTCAGATATCCCGCATAGCCTTGGCCAAATATCAGTAGTTGTTGAATCTCTTCGTTTTCTGCTTGATGAGCTTAGCATGAATCAAGTCCCTGAAGGGACTACTGTAATGCTTTATGTACAGCTACCTAAAGAGACCTTCAACCATAACAGTAATGCCCCGTACACACGGTCGGATTTTCCGATGGAAAATGTGTGATAGGACCTTGTTGGCGGAAATTCCGACCGTGTGTGGGCTCCATCACACATTTTCCATCGGATTTTCCGACACACAAAGTTTGAGAGCTTGCTATAAAATTTTCCGACAACAAAGTCCGTTGTCGGAATTTCCGATAGTGTGTAGACAAATTCGACGCACAAAGTGCCACACATGCTCAGAATAAATAAAGAGATGAAAGCTATTGGCTACTGCCCCGTTTATAGTCCCGACGTACGTGTTTTACGTCACCGCGTTCAGAATGATCAAATTTTCCGACAACTTTGTGTGACCATGTGTATGCAAGACAAGTTTGAGCCAACATCCGTCGGAAAAAAATCCTAGGATTTTGTTGTCGGAATGTCCGAACAAAGTCCGACCGTGTGTACGCCCTATAAGTGTGGATTGTCTCACTGTGGGTCCTTAATGCAAATCTCCAGGAAAACATAAACTCCCTCCTATCCCTCTTTCTCCCCACCCTTTTTCCATACAAAAACAGTCATTTTTATTTTCCACTTTCACGTGACCCTCCACAGATATGATTTCCAAACACAAAGTAGCACTTAATTGTGAAGTGGAAGGAAAATGATAAATGGTTTTCAAATCTTTTTACAAATAAATATGTGAAAAGTGTGGGGTGCATTTGTATTCGGCCCCCTTTACTCTGATACCCCTAACTAAAATCTAGTGGAACCAATTGCCTTCAGAAGTCACCTAATTAGTAAATAGAGTCCACCTGTGTGTAATTTAATTGTAGTATAAATATAGCTGTTCTGTGAAGCCCTCACAGTTTTTTTTTAGAGAACCTTAGTGAAAAAACAGCACCATGAAGGCCAAGGAACACACCAGACAGGTCAGGGATAAAGTTGTGGAGAAGTTTAAAGCAGGGTTAGGTTATAAAACAATATCCCAAGCTTTGAACATCTCACGGAGCACATCCAGCACAAGCATTCACATATGTTGTAATATCTGAGTCTAGGTTTGGCCACCACACATAGCCTCGGGCCTTTTGTTTCATACGTGTGCCCCTGGGATGACCAGTATGTAGCAAGTCCAGAATGTGTCTCCGGAGGGTCTGTGGAATGATCACTCGGTCTCCCCATAAAACACAGTTGCCAGCCACAGTTAATTCCATACGCCTACGGAAATAAGGTTCATAATCCTATGTGACGGTTGCAGGCCAACCGGACCGTACCCAGGAGAGTATTGTTTTCAGAAAGGTATCCTTGGCTGTATGGGCTGCTATCTCCCTAGAAGACAAGAATGACAGGCTAACGATAACTCTTGACCGGTGGAGAAGAGTCCATGTCCTGTCAGTCGGGACATTGCATCCGCGTTGGCATCATGACCGCGATACTGGATTTTGTAGCTGTATGCTCCCAAAAATAGGGCATAGCGTTGGAGGCGGGCCGCAGTAGTGGAGCTGTATTTGAATTGCCCAGACCGCAGTAACAGTGTCCCGCCTCCTGTAATCACATCACGCTGATTTAATGTCCCACCACTGGATCAGTGTGTCGTCTATCACAGGAGACGGGACACTGTTACTACGGCCGGGCAATTCAGCTCCAGGACACACGGAGATCGCGACAAGGGGAGGAGGAGGGAGGAGAGGAGGAGGGAGTAGAGGACTGGGCGCGCCAGGATGATACTCCTGCAATGGACAGCACCCGGGGTGGACCACACCCCCTTTCGGTATCGGTTTGTTTTTTATATTCGGCCGAATGAAAAAACACAGTTTTTGGCCGATAATTTTCGGCAGACGAAATTTCGGTGCACCTCTACTTTTCACATATTTATTTGTAAAAAATGTTGAAAACCATTTATCATTTTCCTTCTACTTCACAATTATGTATCACTTTGTGTTGGTCTATCATATAAAATCCCAATAAAATACATTCACGTTTTTGGTTGTAACATGACAAAATGTTAAAGATCTCAAGGAGTATGAATATTTTTTCAGGGCACTGTATGCACTTACAAGACCAGGTGAATCGATCGGCACAAAACTGTGTGGAGGCAGTCTCGGGACTAGGAAACAGATATTGATTTTGCTCTGAGGAAGAGAGCATTTCTCTCTAAATGCATCACCAGTAGTTTGATACATGTGAGGACCCTGAGCGTTGCATCTTGTGGCTCACCTTTCTGTTTCCTGGGTTTTGTACTTCGCTTTATATCTTGGCTTTTGTGAGTATGTACTGATTTGTTTTTGTTCAATAAATTAGGATAGTAATGCACTAGGCCTTTTTATTTTGTTTGTCTAGGGTAACAGATCCTTTGGCTGGATCCGTTGTGAGAATACAGACACCTCCAATGCAAAGGAAACCACCCATGTGGTTTCTGGAATGAGTACCTCTCAAGTGAACATCCAGATCACTTCCTGCTTATGTCCAAATTACAAGGACAGCCAAGGGGAAGTGTCCATGTTACCCAGGCAGCAGTCTAAAGCCTTGTACACACAATGGGATTTTCCGCCAACAGCCTGTCATCACACAATCCCGTCGGAAAATCCGATTGTGTGTACAAGGCTTAAGAGATAGAAGACTCGGGACAAAGAGCATCACTTGACCATCCATGTTTTTCGAGTAAATAAGTTTTTTGTTTTATACTTAATTCAGCAAGTTGTGTAATTGGAGTGAGAGATAAAAGGGAATCAGATGCTCAAGGATGGCAATTATCTTCCTTAAGGAGTTTCCTGTGTGGTTGGTTATCTCTAAAATTGGTGGGTTTTCCACAGTTATGTTAGAGCACATCAGTGTACATGGGTGGTGCGGTGTGGCAAAGACCTAAGGAGTGAGAAGTTGTCTCTCTGACCTCTGGAATTGAAGAAGTCGCTATGTAGACAATTAGACAATATCCGGTATTCTCCATGCTGGGTAAGTATGGTACCATTGGCCATGCTCCCCCAAGGGGTATTCAAGTGTTTGTCAAAGCAAAGTGGGAAAGTTTCTGGTTCTCTATTTGAGGTGAGTCAGGTTCTTCTTGTTGCGATCGTTTATAGAGTATGACTGACACCAAAACCATGACGTTTAAAGGACCTGCTGTCTGTGCCATTAAAATGAAAAGTTCCAGTAGAGAGATTTTTCATTCTTCGATAAGGCAATTGTATGGACTTACAGTGAAGGGTATTTGGTAATGCTACAGCATAAAAGATATTTTGGGCAGTTGTGCACATCCTGGTAACAGTTTGGAGATGGCTTTTCTCTGTTCCAGAATCACTTTGCCCCAGAGCACAAACGGAGCTTCAAATAGTCATGGTTTAATGAATTTGCTGTGGAGGAACTCAAGTGGTTTGCCCATAGTCCTGACCTTATTCCAGTTGAACGTCCTTGAAATGATCGGGAACGTTCATTGCAAGCCAGGTCTTCTCATCCAACATCAGTAATTGGGCGCAAATTCCCATAGAAAAACTCCAAAATCTTGTGAAAAGCCTTCCCAGAAGAATACCAGCTGTTATAGCCACAAAAGAGAGGGAAGAGAGGCTCAGTATTAATGTCCATTGTTTTAGAATGGGATGTCCAACAAGTTCCGATAGGTGTTGTCATCAGGTGTTCAAAAATGTTTAGCCATGTAGCGTATCTGAAGAAAATACTGGCACCATATATTCCAACTTTTTAAAATTTAGGGTGATACCATCTATTGGCTTTCTTAATAGATTGTTGTGCAAACTTCTAATGTTGGCCTCTTATTTAGCTCTTTTTTTTTCTTTAAAGAAACCTGGGTGTTCCCAAACATGACCTGCAATTGTGGGATGTGCACACTGTTTTATAACAGTTTTAAATAATAAGGAACCTACTCCCCAGTTCAGTCAAAAAGGACCCACAAAAACATAGGAACTGGGGTGCAGAAACCTACCCATCATGTCATACCATCAGGGAGGTGTGCCATTTTCCACAAATTTATTCTGCAGCAGGACAATGACCCCAAACATACAGCCAATGTCATCAAGAACTATCTTCAGAGTAAAGAAGAACAAGGAGTCTTGGAAGTGATGGTTTGGCCCTCACAGATCCCTGATCTCAACATCACGGAGTCTGGCTAGGATTACATGAAGAGACAGAAGGATTTGAGAGGCAGCTTACATCCACAGAAGATGTACGGTTAGTTCTCCAAGATGTTTGGAACAACTTAAGCCGTGTACACATAATCGGATTCTCCGATGGGAATTGTGTGATGACAGGCTGTTTGTGGAAAATCCGACCATGTGTGCGCTCCATCGGACAATTGTTGTTGGATTTTCCACGTATAAATGTTGGACGGCAGGCTTATAAATGTTCCGCGGACAATTGTCTGTTTTTCGGAATTTCCGGTCGTGTGTACACAAGTCCGTCAGACAAAAGTCCAAAGTACAAACACGCATGCTCAGAAGCAAGGACAAGCTGGAAGCATTCGGTCTTCGGTCGTGACGCGGCAAATTATGAAATCTAGAAATGCAGAGCACAATTCTCTTCTTCTTTAATGGGATAATAATGAAGCTGCTTTGCTGGTGATACTGATGGAGTTATGGCAAATGTATTTTAAAAGGCTTTTTTTTTCTAGTGATATCAAGAATAATATTATCATGCTTGTTTTTTTTTGGGCAAGTTACCACAACACCATTATCCCGTAGTTTTTAAGATCAAGGATACAACTATGTTGGTGTCCCTTGTCAATTTTACATTGTATTTTTTTAAATGTAACTGTCTACTCCCAAACTGTCATTTGAAGTAAAACACATAGCCAAGTATTATTCTACACATTTTTTTTATTGTGCATTAAAAAAAGAAAACAAATAAAATTAGACATGCTATCTTCCAATAGAACTTAACCAAAAAGTGCATTCTATGCATCCAAAAATATAGAAAATACCGTATACCAAAGCAAATCATTATTATTCAACCAAAAAATAAAATAAAAGCCTCATGCCTATGTCCTGCTTCTTAATATAGGGGTCAGCAATGCCAAGAGTTGGTGAAAGCAGGGGTCCGTCATCCGGAGATAATTCCGATAATCATCCAGATTATTCTCCTGGAGCACCCGCAGCAAAGGCATATGACATAATTGGTCACGCTTAAAAAAGCAACCAATTTTATGGCCAAGAAATCCTCCTCCTCCTGTTTCTGGACTGGACTTGGGTCAAAGCAATAACTCCAAGGCTAATAATAAATTACACGTTATCTCCTCCGATTCCGCAACATGGCTGGTTGACGAACGACCGTTCAGAAACTAACTGAAAAGCGCGAAATGAAAAGCGCGAATCAACACTCACCAAACTTCTACTAACACGAAATTAGCAGAGGGAGCCCAAAGGGTGGCGCAAGACAATTGAACTTCCTCTTTATTGGCTCGTAGTACGTCACTATGTTCACGTTTGTTGGCCGACAATTGCTTGCCATTTTTATGCAAGACAAGTTTTGGGACAACGCCCTTCGGTCAAAAGACCGAGGCTTTGTCTGCGGAAAATCTGATTGTGTGTATGAAGCTTTACCTGCCCAGTTCCTTCAAAAACTGTGTGCAAGTGTAACTTGAAGAATGTATGCTGTTTTGAAGGCAAAGGGTGACTTGATTTGGATTACCTTTCTGTTCATTTACCTTCCATTTTGTTAAATGATAAAAATAAACTATTAATACTTCTATTACTGAAAGCATTCTTAATTTTCAGCTTTTTTCACACCTGCCTAAAACTTTGGCAGAGTACTGTATGTACAGTATGTGCCTTCACAAATACTTTAACAAGTCTGCACATTCTCCTCTGACCTCATTAACAAACTGTTCTCACCAAGACATCTGCCGTTCACTAGATGTTTGTTGTTTCTTACATCCTTCTCCATAAACTTGAAAGACGTGAGTGTGAAAAAATCTCATATTAGCATGTTTTGATGTGCTGGAACCGGCCACCGCGCATGCTCTATTCCATCTGTGTTTACACATCACCGCTTGTTGCTGTTTCACTGGCACTTGAGAAGTGCTAGTTATGTAAGTGTATTTTCATTACTTTTAATAAATTGTTTGGCAAACGGAGAGCACTATATGTTGTTACTCTTTTTACATACACCATTGGAACGTCCGGAATCACTCCACCCGGTATGTGACGGAGCCCTTGGTCCCCGATTCTGAACACCATCCATGTATATGACCCGTAAGGGAAGGCTTGCATGACCCTCTGTAATTAAAGGGTCCTGGTCGTCAGGTGAGAGGCTATTTCAGATACCGGTGAAGGGCACATCAGTCACCTATATCAGCATGATATCACGATCACTTGGTGGAACCTTTTAAAAGTTTTCTTGGATATTCATGGACTTTCTGGACTTTTTGATTTACTCCTAAAACGCTTCCATTTTATGTTGTATGGGGATTTTTTCCTTTAAACTGCATTTAATATCCCTTGATGTTTTAGTTTAATTTACTCAGCGCTGCACCATCTTTTACATTTATTTAGGGATTTGATTGATTGACCCTGGTGTTCAGCTGCTTATTATCATACACGCGCTGATTTACTTTCTATTCTGTGCTGGAACCATGCCTAAACTTCTTGACTGTGTCTGCATGGTTTTGTTTTTTGGTTTTTTTTTGTATTTAGGTTTGACCACATGATTCATGGTTTGAGTATTTGGGAGAAGATTCACCTAACAAGGTAGAACTTTGTTTTAAGTTGAAACTTACTTCTTGTAAGGAGAGCATCAATGAATATTTCAATACCGGAGAAGGTGGTGTGAATGAAAAAAAAAGAATTGTGAAAACAGTGGAAGGCATGGTCGTTACAAGCTTTGTATTGCAGATGTTGTTTTGCATTATACTGATTATATTCTTTTTTTCATTTTGGATCAAGTAGAGAATGTTTAAAACCCCTGTTAGTTTTTCTTGTTTTTCTCCTCTGTGTCCTAGTGAAGGGCTATTTTGGGGAAATCTCATTAAATTGATGGGAAATCCCCTTTTCTTGAAAAATATTTATTGGGTTTTATAGCATACAAAAGTATATAAACTTAGTGTATCCAGGGTTACATAGTAGTATTCGTGGCAATTTATGACATATAGTGACTTCTCATAATAATTAAAATACAGGTTTGCCATATCAGTTAGAACAAGGGAGAAGTAGCAAAAAGTATAAAAATAAAAGAAAAATTAGGGGAAAGGGAAGACGGGGGAGTTCATGTTTGCCATCTTATCAACACTATAAGGTGTAACTTTGCTTAACATATGAAATCTTAACATTTAAATACCTTCAGGAGTGGAGGCAGCGTTTGAATAAATGTGGGGGGGTGGATGCCAAGGGGCATAATGGACTTGTGGATATCCTACGGTGGGTTAAAAGTAAAGGAATCTGGGGTGGGGGGTATTTTGAGTCGGCCAAGAGAGTTGGTGAGATCTTTTGTCAAGTACCACTTCGTGTAGCGAAATGGGTTCATTATCTCGGTCAGTGCCTGCGAAGCGAATGTGGCTTCAATGTATTTCCTCCATCTGTTGAAGAAACGGGTAGTCGATCTGAGATTTAGGGTGATAGTGTCCAGTCTCTCCAGGTGAAAGAGTGATGCCAGGGCCTTTTTAAACAATGTTAGGGTAGGAGGAGTAGCTGATATCCAATGAGCCATAATAGTCCTGCGAGCCACTAGGAGACATAAGTGAGCCCAGTGTGGGATATTTTGTGGGACCGTCGTTGGCGATGAGGATGAAGGGGGTATGCTGAACAGGCACAATAGGCGGTCCTTAGTGCATTGAATTTTGTGAACCTCGTTGATGTAATTGATCACCTTAGTCCAGTAGGCATCAATCTTGTTACATTCCCAAAGCCTGTGCAGTAAGGTGGGGCGAGGTAAGTTACACCAGGAACATTTCGCTTGGGTGGGGTCCTCCTTGTTGAAGCGGAAAGGGAAATAGGCCCTGTGAATGATTTTGAATTGTGTTTCCCTCCAGGATTCAGAAGCTGTAAGGTTGCGGACTGTCTTGTACCCTTCAAGGATTTTTTCAGGCAGAGATTCGTCATCTAATAAATGTGACCATTTTTGAAAAGGTTTGAGGGCATATTTCCGTGCTTGATGTTGTATGAGGCAGGAGTATATATTGGAGATGGAGTAGCTGTTGCTTTTGATGAGAGTATCAATGCAAGATGTTTCAAGTGGGTTGGTGCTAGGTCCCGAGCATGATTTGAGATAACTGATGAGTTGGTGGTAGAAGAAGACGTGGGTTGGTGGCAGGGAGTATTCCCTCATCAGGTTTTGGTATGGTTTGAATTTCCCTGGTTTGTTGAGATAAAGAGACGAGACGTCTGTGAGGCCTTTAAGCTTCCATTGGCCAAAGGCTTTATGGGTGGTAGATGGAAGGAACATGGGGTTTCCTTGTATTTTGAGGAATTTGGAGATACTGGATGGCATTTTGAGCAATTTTCTAACTTCTCTCCATGCAATGACCGTGTCCTTAATGATTACACTTGTTTTGAGTTGGAGGGGTAATGCATTGGGATTAGAGTGAAGGATGGCCGAGAGGTCATATGGGTGCACCATAGCCTCCTCTAAGGATAGGTTGGAATATTTAGACCCACCATTGAGCCAGTCCAAGCCCTGTCTAAGTAAACATGCCAGGTTGTAGAAACGCATATTGGGGAGTCCCGCCCCGCCCTCGCCCTTCGGGAGACATAATTTCTGTAGCGCTATGCGAGGTTTCTTGCGAGACCATATAAAGGCCGTTAGGGCCTTCTGGAGTTTTTGGATGTCTGAATGCTTGATTAGAAGAGGTATGGTCTGCATTGGGTAAAGTAGGCTTGCGAATGACACCATTTTGAAAAGGTGACATCTCCCAAAGCGCGAGAGAGGTAGGGAACCCCAAGCCTCCAGCTCCTTCACAATTTTGGTTATCAATGGGAGGTAGTTTAAAAAGTACAAAGATGATGGTTCACGTCCTATCTTAATGCCCAGGTATGTAATATGTTGGTTGGCTATGGCCAGGGGGGATAAATGTTTCCATTTACTGGAGAGATGGGGGTGTAATGGCAGGATCTCGCTTTTGTCAAAATTGATTCTGAATCCCGAGCAGAGTCTGAAGTCTGAAAAAAGTTGTTTAAGTCTGTCAAAGTCAGTTATGGGGTCGGTGGAGAACAACAGTATGTCGTCTGCAAATAGCGCCGAACGGAGAGTGTGGCTCCCCAGAGTGATGCCGCTGACTCCATCAGCTGAATTTAGTATTCTGGACAGGGGTTCTATTGCTAAATTGAACAGGAGTGGAGACAGGGGGCAGCCCTGTCTCGTTCCTTTTGTTAATGGAATCGTGTCCGAAATAAAGTCAGGGGTGACCAGACGTGCAGTAGGGGATGTGTACATTTGTAAAAGGAATCTCATAATCGGACCTGAGAATCCAAATTGTGACATCACTCTGCAGAGCCAAGAGAAACTAATGTTGTCAAAGGCCTTTTCCGCGTCTAATGACATGATGGCAATGTCTTGGTTAGGGTGAGTTTTGGCGTATTCGAGAGCCATTAACACTTTGCGAATGTTTAGGGTGGCTGATCTGCCCGAAACAAAGCCAGATTGGGCTGGGTGTAATAATGATGGCAGTAGGGGAGCCAATCGTGACGCAATTATTTTGGATAGGATTTTGACATCGACATTGATTAATGATATCGGTCGGTATGAGCCCGGTAATAGGGGATCTTTCCCTTTCTTGGAGATTAGTTTTATGTGGGCCTGTGTTCCCGTGGGAAGATAGGGCCCTCCGTCCCACATAGCTGCGTAAACATGTTTTAAGGTGTCCGGGATAAATTCCCTGGTCATTTTAAAGAATTCGGCGGTGTATCCGTCGGGTCCCGGGGCTTTGGCTGAAGCCATGTCCTTGATCGTGAATCTAATGTCATCCACCGTAATGGGGGCATTAATTGTCTCTAATTGTGTGTGATGGAGTTTGGGTAAATGTATTTTGCTAAGCAGTAAGTCAGTAGTGGGTATGTCAGTTGGGTCAGCTTTGTATAAATTAGTGTAGTATTCCACAAGTAGGTTGCTAATTTCGGTTGGGGAAGTGACCAGAGAGCCTGTCTTAGCTCTAAGAGCAGAGATACGGGTAGGACGTCTGGGGCCTGAGCACATCTTGGCCAGGAGCCTACCAGCCTTGTTTCCAAATCTATGAAAATGCAACTGAGAGTATGACGTTTTGGCCGCTTCATGCTGTTCTGCCCAGAGGTCAAATGTGCTTTTGGCCTGTCTCCATTTTTGTATGTTCTCTATGGTGCGGTTTAATGTGAGCTGTTCATGTGCCAAGCGTAGGGCTTCGCTTGACTCACTATATTGTTGCTTGGCTCTTTTTTTAAACTGTGTTGTGTATGAGATTATCTTACCCCGTAAGAAGGCCTTGCCTGCTTCCCAGAATAGGTTAGGGTTTGTAATGTGAGCTCCGTTGGTGGAGATGTATTCCTCCCAGGCACAGTACAGGGTATGTTGAAAGTCCTCATTGTCAACTAGATAGGAGGGAAAGCGCCAAGTAGGGGAGGGGGGGGAGCGAGCTGTTTGAGTTAGATGAACCACGATTGGGCTGTGGTCTGAGATCACTGCGTCTTGTATGGCTGGTTCGTTGATTAGAGAGCTTAGGGCCGGGGAGGCAAAAAAATAGTCTATACGTGAGAACGTATTGTGTGGAGGCGAGAAAAATGTGTATTCCCGATCTGTTGGGTACATTAAGCGCCATACATCCACAAAGTGCATGGAGGCGATGGCTTGTGACAGTAGGGTAGATGTAGATGACGTGGGGGTACGGGTGTGTGATCTATGTGTAGGGGAACCTGTGCGATCAGCTAGGGAGGACATGACTGAATTAAAGTCCCCACCTAATAGGTGTAGCGTCTCTGGCGTGGTTAGCACCCATTTTACTAAGTCTTGAAAGAAGGAGGTGTCAGGAGAATTGGGAGCATAAATGTTGGTCAGTGCTACGGGTTTGTCATCTATAGTCAGGTGTAGAGTCAGTTTCCTTCCTTCCGAGTCAACCTTGACGTCCCTGACAGTGTGCTGTAAGTTCTTGTGCAAAAGGATTGCAACACCTGCTTTACGGCCTACTGCTGGTGAACCATACACAGAGCCCACCCACAATTTACGAAGTCGCTGTAGGTCGTCTGCGGCCAGATGTGTCTCCTGAAGCAGAGCCACATCCGCCCGGAGACGACGCAAGTGTCTGAGGATAGACATGCGTTTGTTTGGGGAGCGTAGCCCCTTAACATTCCACGAGACAAACTTTAGGTGACTCCCAATTGCAGATTGTGACATATTTGATATATTTGATAGGTAACAGCGTTTTGGTTGAGGGGTTCATACACGGACCTCTTTGTAGATGTGTTATCTACCTTTTGAGAGCCACCAAAGCGCCTCAGAGCCCCTGAAGACATATGGACTAAGCTGGCAAACATGAACATAAACATAAACTTCTCTAAGTAGCAACAAGTTATAAACATTGATAAGGCAGTATATCGTATAAGGAAATACATAACGTGGATTGTGGACTTCTCTTTTTTCCACATGAGGTCACACCTATCAAGTTAGCATAGCTCCCATTGATTGCCAGCTCCTCACTTAGGGGCCGGGTGGTGGCATCGGGGGGAGGGGGGGGGGATAGGAGTGGTAGGGGACAGGAAGGGAGGCTGGGGGGGGGGACAGGGTAGGGAAGGAGAGTAGTTTCAGGGGGGAATCCCCTGAGGGGGTAGTTTAAGCTTAAGTTATCAATGGTGAGGTATGCTAAACACAGGGGAGGGCCCCCTCTTAAAATTAAAATTAAGCAGAAACAAACCATAAAGTAGAGAATATAGGAAAATATAACATTGTAATTGTCCCTGATAAGGGAAGTTTCCCAGGTAGTGGGGGATTAACTTTGGTATTGAGTCACATGACCCTAGCAGTATATCTGCATAACTGTTAGCTGCGTAGTTGCGGCTACATGTTGGGAAGGGTGGTGCTCCACAAAGAGCATGTACGGCAGTTTATACATGTCTCGATAGCCTCATCTTGAAAAAGAAAAAGTATAAGTATAAGATGGGTTGATACTACCCGTTAGATGATGACGGTGTGGAAAAGGTGGTGATGTGGGGTCCTTGGACGATGCCATCAACGATTCCCAGAGCGGTCTTCCTGGTTGGTGGAGCGGCTGCGTTTGTATGGAGGTTTGGTCGGGGTTCGGGGGTGTTTAGGGGGTCCATATGTATGCTGCGAGGCTGACGATGGAGATCCCTCTGTCGCGGCGCTGTGTTCCATTTCGGAGCTTCTGTTGGATAGGTAATTTTCCGCCTCTTCAGGTGTATGGAAGGTGAGTTGCTCCCCTTCAGATGTTTGAACGCGGAGGACAGCCGGATAGGCTAGGGAGAATCGGGTTTGTGAGTGGTGCAGAGTGGAGCATACCGAGGAGAATGCTTTACGTTGCTTCATTACCTCAATGGAATAGTCCGCGAAAAGCAGCAGTTTCGCGCCGTCTACCACCAGTGAGCGCGTGCGACGAAATTTTTGCATTATGGCGTTCTTGTCGGCGTAGTTTAAGTATTTCACTATCACATGCCGAGGTTTAGCGCGCGTGTCAGAATATTGGCCCATGCGATGTGCTCGTTCAACAGTACATGGTATGCGGAGGCCAAGTTGCTCTGGGATGGTTTTCGCGCATATGTTTGTGAGGTGGGAAGCTGGGATCGACTCTGGTAAGCCAATGATGCGCAGATTGTTCCTTCTTGAACGATTTTCGAGATCGTCCAGCTTGTCCCAAATGTCCCTGTAAGATGCATTGATACGTGCAAGTGCTGCAGATGAGACTGTGCAGTCATCTTCAATAATAGAGATCCTTTCCTCCACCTGAGTGATACGCTGGGCCTGAGCCTGGAGCTCTATGTGAAGTTGTTCCAGCCCTCTGTGTACCGCTGCATCCACAGTGGCTGTTAGTGTTGGCCCCAGTAGTTGGACTACAGCCTGGGCAATGCTGGCAGGGGATGCGGGGTCAGTTTCTGCCATAGCAGGGGCAGGGGGAGGCTGTGGCTGCTGCTGAGGCCGCTCTGCTGTGTCCGGAGCGGCCGCCATCTTGGCTGTGTCTGCCGCTATGTCTCCCGCCGGCGGAGCTGTGGAGGGGGGCGAGGACAGCGCCCGGGCGTAGGATCGCTCCACGAAGCGATCCATGTCTGCCTGGGATGGAGCGGAGGTGGTGGGGGTTCCTCCCGGTGCTGAAGCTGGCTTAAATGCCGGTTATGTGAGGAGCTGTGCGGGAGCTGGAGCTTCTCACCTCCTCCTCATGTGGCGCCGGAACCGGAAGTCGGAAATCCCCTTTTAAACCATGTCCTCATTGGAGGACTTGCCCTGTATTCCCGATTCGGTGCAAATTCCGAATTTTGGATTTTTACATCGCTTTCAGGCCCAGGGACAATGGTCACCAGTGAATCTCCACACCTGTGACACAGGCAGCAATTAATACCCATTTATAGAGTGAAAGGATGAAAATGCCAACCTATAGGATTTCATCTAGATATTAAAGAATATGTAAACCCAACATTTCATATTCCTGGTATATGTTTGGGACTCGGCCGATCACAGTCGGGGTAAATGGCCAATCACAGCGTACCCTTTACTACATGATCAGCTGTCAGCCAATGAAGAAGAAGCCGGTTATGGGCTTTTTTTCCCTCACACTGTGAGCTTCAAGAAAAGAGTCTTTAACTGGTGCCCACCAGTGCTGCTAATCAGTGCCCTCCAGTGCTGCTAATCAGTGCCCTCCAGTGCTGCTAATCAGTGCTCTCCAGTGCTGCTAATCAGTGACCTCCCATGCCCATCAGTACTAATCAGTGCCCACCAGTGCCACCCATCAGTGCTGCCAATCAGTGCCCACCAGTGCCACCTATTATTGCCACCTATCAGTGCCCATCAGTGCTGCCAATCAGTGCCCATCAGTGCCTCCTAATCAGTGTCACTTAGTGTTTCTTATCAGTGCCACCTCCCAGTGCCCATCAGTGGCGCCTATCACAGCCCATCAGTGCCTTCTACCAGTGCTCATCAGTGCCGCCCATCAGTGCCACCTATCAGTGCCCATCAGTGCAGCCTCATCAGTGCCTCCTGATCAGTGCCTACCACTGCTGCCTCATCAGTGTCCATCAGTGCCACATATCAGTGCCGTCTCATCAGTGCCCATCAGTGCAGCATACCAATGCCCACCAGTGTAGCCTATCAGTATCCATCAGTGCCACCTCATCAGCGGCCATCAGTGAAGGAGAAAAAATACCCGTTTGCAAAATTTTAAAACAAAATATAAAAGCCGTTTTGTTTGTTTTTCAAAACTTTCGGCCTTTTTTTGGTTAGCAAAAAATAAGAAAAAAAAACAGTGGTGATTAAATACCACCAAAAGAAAGCTCTATTTGTGTGAAAAAAATGATAAAAAAGTTCATATGGGTATGACCACGCAATTGTCATTCAAAGTGTGAGAGCGCTGAAAGCTGAAAATTGGCCTGATTAGGAAAGTCCCCAGAAAGCAAGTGGTTAAATAAGTACTGAAGATGCAAAAAATAAAATAAAAATAAAAACAGCGTGAGAAAAAATAACATATCTCAAACAACTACCCTGTTTCCCCGAAAATAAGACCTAGCGTGATTGTTGGTGATGGCTGCAATATAAGCTCTACCCCTCAAATAAGCCCTACCCTGTTTACCCGAAAATAAGCCCTACCCTGAAAATAAGACCTACAAGGACTTTAACTAGGGCTTATTTGGGGGGTAGGGCTTATATTGCAGCCATCACCGACAATCACGCTAGGTCTTATTTTCAGGGAAACAGGGTATGCAGCAAAAAAAATAAATTAAAAAAAATAAGGAAATTAATAAACTCCTAGCTGTATAGGTTTAAGGGTAGATATGTGTTCCAGTCATATTTTGCTGCTGAATTAGCACAACAAATGCCAATAAGTCAACAATAATTGGCCACAAATGGAATACAGTTGTGGTCAAAATGAAACACTTGGGATAAAGAAAAATTACTGTGCACAAAATTGTCAAGAAAAACATACAGCTTAGAATATTTGCAAGGTCAAAATGGCACCTGGTTACAAAAAAATGGCTTTTCTCACTATTCTTATCAAAAGAAGATTTTAATAAGATGCTTTGCTGGCAAGAAAAGAAGGAATTTAATTAGCGTTATTTTTATGCTGAGAACTTCCAGGCAAAGAAACTTCAAGAAAAGCATCTGATAATGTTTTGAAACTAAGAGGATTTTAACATTACTTGTTCCGCCCCTTCTGAAAGTCTGCTAACTTATGCTAATAAGGGGATTTCTGCAACAAAGGACAGCCCAATGTAAAAAAATTAATAAAAAAATATTATTATTATTAATAATAATAATAATAATAATAATTAATACATTATAATAAACAATAGTAATTTGATTTCAAGGGTTACTATGAAAGTGTTCCAATCATATATAATCCATGAAATTTGTTAAAAAATAATTCACCTAATTTTTTTTTTTTTTTTTTGCTTGTTTGCATATTTTAAATTGGATTGGGGAACATTTTTGATTCTGTCAGGGTTGTCATTGACTGGTGCTTTTGGAGTGGGAATCTCTCAACTATTTAGTTCTGAGTAGCATTCATGTATGCTCACAACTCCCCTGCTATACCAGCCTGAATGCTTGGCATGCTGGGCTGGTTTGCTCAGGAAGAAGAGGCACATTTCAAGAAAAAAAACAAAAAAAAAAACAACTTATATTTATAGTAGTGCTAAATCTGTATTGAAAACACACTCCATTGACAGTATAAAAAAAAATCCACAGCTCCAAAGAAAAGAAGCACTTTTAGATACATATTCTCCACTCCAAAAGAGGAAATAGTTTAAATATGGTGCAAGCAGAAAAATGGGTAAATATTGAGTGAATTTCCAAGTAATAAATAGAATGAATTGGACATTAAAGCACTTTTTTTTGCCATCGCAGAACAGATCTTGGAGAACATAGGCGAATGTCATTGAATGCTCTTTTTACCCATTGAATATTGAGAATATCCCCGTTGAAATTTGGCAAAATCCATTGAAATAAATAGATTAAATGTTGGTTAAAAATTGGGTGAGTTGCCGAATAAATAAATGATAACTATAGCCCTTTGTTTTTGTGTTTTTTTCTTTGTGTGTGTGTATTTCATTTTTTATTTGTGCATTTTATTATTATTATTATTATTATTATTATTATTATTATTATTATTATTATTATTATTATTATCTTTTAATAATAATTATACAGAAATATAAAATATATAAAATAATAATTATATTTTAATTTTATCTTATAAATTATATTTCATCTGTGCATAGTTGTTTTTTCTTGCACTACATGCCCTATGTACTATATATTTAAAAGAACATTAAAAAAAATAGTCGGCTGCAAACCCAAGGCCAAAAAATAGGAATATGTTTAACCAAAGTTCATCTGACATTTTATTTTCCATATATTAGGTCTGCTGATATTCCTTTTCATCTTTCAGGAGGCTTTTTTTTTTTTAAGCTAGGAGAGTTTGATGAATAACTCATTCTACCTTTTTAATCTTCACACTATTCTGTAGCATAGCCCTGTAATTTCATGAGACCTCAGAACTCCAGAGATTCCGTAAAAAATGAAATAATACAGTGAACCGCTGTCCAATTAGACCCGTAGAGACACAGAAAAATAATGTACTAATTTGGAACGGGGTTTAGAAAGGACATTATGTCTGTGTCACCAAGTGTCTATTTTTTCTACTAATTACATTTTAGAATTTTATTTTGTTTTCGAAATGCAGTGAGATGAGCTAGATTCTCTGCACAACATAGCAAGGCATTTCAATTCAATCTGCAGGAATATAATATAGATATATAAATGTTATATTATTTTTTGACAAAAATGCTGGATCCAGCTGCTCTCTTTTTGAAAATTTTAGTGGATAGATTTACTTGCAGTAATTTGTTTCTGAGCTCCATCTTGCTAGGTCATAACACCTCTACTACCCAATTTTCTAATTGTACTGTTTTTGAAGTTTTATTGTTTTTTTAATGTGATACCAACATTTGACCATTTATGGGCTGTGACAGTTAGGAATTACTAGCCTGTACATTCAGATTATCCTATAGAAATACAGTAAATATCCACTTCTGACACTTCTTGTTTAAAATCAATATTGTTTGCTAAAAAATTTCAGAGAACCCACAAATATTATACTGTATATATATATATATATATATATCTATATATATATCTATATATATATATCTATATCTATATATATATAGATATATATATTAGCAAACACCCTAGAGAATAAAGTTCATACGGTATTTGCGCATCACTTTTTCAAACACAATTTTTTTGGAAAAAATTTGCTTTAATGAATTTTAATTAAAGAAACACAACACATAACCCAATTTTTTTGGTAAAATCTGAAAGATGATGTTATGCGGAGTAAATAGATGCCTAACACGTCACGCTTTAAAATTGTGCTGACAAACTACGATACTTAAAAATCTCCATAACGCTTTAAAAATTTTTACAGGTTACCAATTTAGAGTTAAGCCTCGTACACACAATCGGATTTTCCACAGACTAAAGCCCTATACACACTATCAGATTTTCTGCTGATTTTTGTCTTCAGATTTACCAAAACCATGTAGTGCAAGGGCCTGCCTGATTGCCTACAAATTGAAACTCCTAAGGTTTGACCTCACATTACAGGCATACCCCACTTTTAAGTACACAATGGAGTTTTATTTACTAAAGCTAGAAAGTGCAAAATTGGGCTCACTTCTGCATAGAAATCAATGAGCTTCTAACCCCAGCTTGTTCAATTAAGCTTTGGTAATAAAACCCGGAAGCTCATTGGTTTCTATGCAGAAGTGAGCCTGATTTTGCACTTTCCAGCTTTAGTAAATAAACCCCACTGTGTACTTAAAAGTGGGGTATGTCTGTATATGGTTTTGGTAAATCTGAAGGAAAAAATCAGCAGAAAATGTGATAGTGTGTATGGGGCTAAAGCCTCAGACTTTTGTCCGAAGGGTGTTGGCCAAAAACTTGTCTTGCATACAAATGGTACAAATGGTATTGTCTGCCAACAAACACGAACATAGTGACGTACTACGAGCCGATAAAGAGGAAGTTCAATTGTCAGGCGCCATCCTTTGGGCTCCTTCTGCTAATTTCATGTTAGTAGAGGTTTGGTGAGTGTTTTTTCGTGCTTTTCAACTTGCACTTTTTTTCAGTTCATTTCTGAATGGCCGTTCGTCAACTAGACATGTTGCGGAATCGGAAGAGATAATGTGTTATTTATTATTGGCCTTGGAGTTATTGCTTTGACTTAAGTCCAATCCAGGAACAGGAGGAGGAGGAGTTCTTGGACCAAAAATTGGTTGCTTTATTAATCGTGACCCATTATGTCATATGCCTTTGCTGCGGGTGCTCCAGGAGAATAATCCGGATGATTTTCAGGAATTATCTGCGGATGATGGACCCCTGCTTTCCCCAACTCTTGGCATTGTTGACCCCCCTATATTAAGAAGCAGGGCACATGCATGAGGCTTTTATTTTATTTTTTGGTTGAATAATGATTTGATTTGGTATATTTTCTATATGTTTGGATGCATAGAATGCACTATTGGCAGATAGCATGTCTAATTGTATTTATTTTCTTTTTTTTTTAATTCAGAATAAAAAAATTGTGTAGAATAATACTTGGCTATGTGTTTTACTTCAAATGACAGTTTGGGAGCAGGCAGTTACATTTAAAAAATACAATGTAAAATTAACAAGGGACACCAACACAGTTGTATCTTTGATCTTAAAAACTACGGGATAATGGTGTTGTGGTAACTTGCCCAAAAAAACAAAAAACAAAAAAAAAAACAAGCATAATAATATTATTCTTGATAATAAAAACCTTTTAAAATACGTTTGGCAGAACTCCATCAGAACTCCATCAGCATCACCAGCAAAGCAGCTTCATTATTATCCCATTAAAGAAGAAGAGAATTGTGCGCTGCATTTCGAGATTTCATAATTTGCCGCGTCACGAATGTTAATTCTCCATTACGACTGCTAGTTTACAAGACCGACCGATTCTGGCTCGTCCTTGCTTCGGAGCATGCGTGTTTGCACTTTTGTCTGACGGACTTGTGTACACACGATCGTAAAATCCGACAACAGACATTTGTCTGCGGAAAATTTATAAGCCTGCCATCCAACATTTGTCTGCGGAAAATCCGACAACAATTGTCCGATGGATCGTACAAACGGTTGGATTTTCCGCCAACAGCCTGTCATCACACAATTCCTGTCGGAAAATCCAATCGTGTGTACAAGGCTTTACAGAGGAAGCCTAGTGTTACAATTATTGCTTCTGCTATAATGTTTGCAGCGATACCTCACATGTGTGAGGCAAACACCATTTTCATATGCGTGCGTGACCTACGTATGCGTTCGCTTCTACGTGCGAACACAGAAGGATGTGGGCGGTTTAAAAATATATATATTAATTTTATTTATTTATATATTTATTTATTTATTTATTTATTACACTGTCCTTTTAATTTTTTTTATCACTTCTATTTAGAAAGCGATGACAGGTTCTCTTTATGGAGACATCAGGGGGTCCATAAGACCCCAGATCTCTCCTCTACCTTTGAAATCATCAAATAACCCTTACATAGCCTTGCTTAACCCCCTTTCTGACCAAGCCCTTTTTTTGCGATACGGTACTGAATCGCTTTAACTGACAATTGCAGTGGAGTGTATATAGACTGTATATAGGACTGTATACAAGTTGTTTTGAATTCAAGTTGGCATCCCATAATCTCCAATCCGTATCCAAGTTATATCCCTCAATAAAACAAACAAAAAAGTCACGGACTGTTCTCTGACTCAAGTGTGCCTGTGAAAATTCGGTGTGCCTGGCTGTGCAGGGTGGGGGATCCCCGTATACTCCCTAGGGGGTGCTCTACATGAGTAAACCAGTTAGTCAGAAAGATACAATGACATTTCAGATAAAGGTCAAGAGTATAAAGGGTCAGAAAAGGAAAGAGGAGATGTTCCAGACCATGATAACCTGAATCTATCAAGACAAATGTTAAGTGGTTAAGGGGGAAACATGGCCTGTTGGTATTGTACCCGAGGCCCCAAATCTTTTCAAATTGCTGGTTTTTTATTGTTCATAGTACATGCTAATTTTTTCATGTATCATGATCTAGGAGATTTTAGCTTTTGTCAGAGTGAGAGACACATTGGGGGTTATTTACGAAAGGCAACTCCACTTTGCACTACAAGTGCACTTGGAAGTGCAGTCGCTGTAAATCTAAGGGGTAGATCTGAAATGAGGGGAAGCTCTGCTGATTTTATCATCCAATCATGTGCAAGCCAAAATGCTGTTTTTTCTTTTCCTTGCATGTCTCCCTCCGATCTACAGCGACTGCACCTCCAAGTACACTTGTAGTGCAAAGTGGATTTGCCTTTAGTAAATAACCCCCACTAGAAGTTTTCTAGGCTCTGGCAATGTATATTTTGCCCGCCAGTAGCACAAAAAAGATTGGCCTCTGGGTAGTGATGCATTTAGAGGATGTTTTGGGTTCTGCAGGCATGTGACTCTCCAAATCAGAGCAAAGAGACTGTTCCAGAATCCTTTCATCTTGGGGCATTCCCACCAAAATTATAACATCATACCCTGATGGTTGCAACCTCTGAAACATAGGCGAGGCACCCAGGTACATTACCACTAGACATGAAGGGACCATATACCAATGTGTTAGGTCCTTCAGGTTGGCCTTGATAAGTGAAACATTTTATATGCCCAAATATTGTGAAGATTTCTCCCCTTCTCTCTAGGTACACAGTGGTAAAAAAAAGTAAAATGGTAGCTGACACCAAGTTGACTTTGTTTATAAACAAAGTCATGTGATCAGTATGCTTTTGCACTGTTCCCACACGTTAGTGGAGACATTGAGTTCTCAGTCATAATCGGGTCTCACAGTTAGGAGGGTGCAGAGCTGTGTGCTCCTAGCTGTACAAGAATAACACAGATTACTATTTACTTTGGATAAGGCGTCATGTAGGGCAGTGGTCTCCAAACTGTGGCCCTTTGCTTGCCTTTTTCCAGGCTTTCTGGCATATTTTCTGCCACTGAAACCAACAATGAGACATTATTCCTTCCACTGACAACAAAAATGGGGCACTATTCCTCCCAATGACACCAACTATTTTTTCCCCTAATGCCAAAGATCGGGCATTGCTTCCTCTGACTGGGCAAAGTCCGGTCCCCCTAAAGTCTGAAAGACAGTAAACTGGCCCTTTCTTTGGAAAGTTTGGAGACCCCTGATGTAGGGAAATATTTATTATCTATAGTTTGTTAACAGGAAGGGGTCAACAAACCCAGTGGCGGCTGGTGCTCAATATTTTGAGGGTGGCGGCAAACAAACCTGCCCCCTCACTCTCACTAATGCCATTTAACCCCTGCCCCCCCACGCAGGAGACAGACGGACGGTGGCTATCAGTGGCCTTATCTTAGGAAGCCAATGCCACTCCTCGCTCCAGCATGCAGAGGGAAGAGCCGGGGCCGTTGCTTCTCCTCCCGGTAGGACGTAACGCGTATGGGAGGAGGAGCCACATTCTGTTGACATCACCCGCCGCCATCCGATCGAATCATGCTGTGTCAGAAGCCGCTCGGCGGTACTTTTGAATTATGCTGTACACAAGACGAAGGATCCTGTAAGTTATAGTCAATAAAAGCGTGTCTACGCAATTTTTACAGAGAGCACTTAGATTGTTCTTCTTTTTAATGTTTATATGATACCTGTTCAGTTCTGACCGGCTATCAGCTGTCAGTTTCAGCACGTCCCTGCATTATCCCCTTGTTAGTTGGAAATCGTGTGTTTGACCTTAGGGGTGTACTCACTTTTGCTGCTAGTGGTTTAAACATTATTGGCTGTGTGTTGAGTTATTTTGAGGGAACAGGAAATTTACACTGTTATACAAGCTGTACACTCACTACTTTACATTGTAGCAAAGTGTCATTTCTTCAGTGTTGTCACATGAAAAGATATAATAAAATATTTACAAAAATGTGAGGGGTGTACTCAATTTTGTGAGATACAGTACTGGATGTCTCCTAGGCAGTAATAAAAAACTATTTTTCAATAAAGAATGGAAGGGTTGGGACGTCTGCCTTGGTTTTTGCTGTCTGCATCCACATTGAGAACATTGACCCTTGCTTCCTCTTCCTTGTTGGGGAAGCTAAATCTCTCTAGTTGGGACACGGACAGTGGCGGCAGGTGCTCAAAATTTTTAGGGGGGCACAAACAAACTGAAAAATACTGAAAACCCCCCCCCATCAATTGCAGCCTCGCTGTGCCCATCAAATGCAGCCATTGTGCCCATCAAATGCAGCCACTGTGCCCATCAATTGCAGCCATTGAGCCCACCAAACACAGCCACTGTGCCCATCATATGCAGCCATTGTGCCCATAAAAGTCAGCCACTGTGCCCATCAAATGCAGCCACTTGTGCCTGTCAAATGCAGCCACTGTGCCCATCATATGCAGCCACTTGTGCCCATCAAATGCAGCCACTTGTGCCCATCATATGCAGCAACTGTGCCCAGTATATGCAGCCACTGTGCCCACCGCCCCCCCCCCCACTCACGGCAGCACCCCACCCCACCACCCCCGCATGCACGACTCTGGCAGTAAACCGAACCCCCGGGCGCGGCTCTGGCAGCATCCCCAACCCCCCCACCCACGCGTCCCTGACAGACCCCCCTGACCCTTACTAGGCAGCAGCTCCTCTCAGTGCACCAGACCAGCGGCGGCGACCTCCGCTCCAGCGTGTGTCTCCTCTGCTACTCTTCCTAAGCGCCAGGCATCCAATAGGGTGGCCTAGCGCTTTGGCCAATCAGGAAACAGGTCTGACGCCCTGCCTCCTGATTGGCGGGGAGGAAGGTTAGTGTGAAAATAGTGAAAATTAATTTGCTATCCTCACACAATTGGGTGGGATCACGGTGCGCTCTCTGCGCCCCAAGCCCACCCTATTTTGAAGCCTGGTGCTTTAAAAAAATACCACCCCCTCCCGCCCCCACCATAGGAATACATGCATCCGGCGTCCTGAAAGGGGCCGGGTGCATGGATGGGTGGGGCCGGCACCCGTGCACCCACAATGCACAGGCAGCCACTGGACACGGACAATAAAATAAACCTGACAAAGCATTTTCCTATTTCCACTCTATCTACAAAAGGTCTTGGCTTTCACTTTACCTTCACAGCAACAATGCAAATCTGGAATATTTTATCGCAGTTGATCTCATGCAGATATTCACCTTTTCTATTACCAGACTATTTCTATCCATGAGTTTATTTAGCTACACTGCAACATTATTCCAATGCTTGCCTCTTAAGTAACAGATTTATGTTGGTCCAGAATCAGAATTTGGCCCCGGGGAGGATAATAATTTGGACTTACTGCATTTCTATTACTTGTTTTTCTGCTTCAGCTTTTGTTTATTTTCTATTAACAATAAAACGGCAATTTGAACTCTAGTGTCCTTTTGTGCTTAATGTTTTGAAACCATTAAAATTAATGTTTTTATTCTTTAGGGTGTATTTAGAACAGCTAGCTACTTTATTAACAAAAGAAGTATATCTAATTACGCAAACAAACTTTTGGACAAGTTGAAAAAAAAAGACACTTAAAGCATAAAAATTGGGTATAATGAATGTACTACACGGGCTTGAGAGTGGAGAAAGTGTTGGGGAAGAGCCATGGTGGAGGATTGGAGTAGTAGTAGGTCCTTTAGTGTTGCATCCAAATGTCATTCCCCAACACCAAGAACACTATGGGGTTGATTTACTAAAGGCAAATAGACTGTGTGCTTTGCCCTCTCCAGAGCTTAGTAAATGAGGTAAGGCTTCACTTTGCAAAGAGTACCCAATCACGTGCGGGGGGTGGGGGGGGGCAGCATTTTTGCTTGCACATGATTGGATGATGGAAGTAGGCAGAGCTTCTGCTCATTTACTAAGCTCTGGAGCAACTACACTTTGCAAAGTGCACAGTCTTTTTGCCTTTAGTAAATCAACCCCTATGTTTATTCACGTCAGCTTCTGAAGGTTTTACCCCCTTCATGACCAGGCTATTTTTTGCTATTTAGCACTGTGCTACTTTAACTGATAATGGCGTGGTCATGCAACGCTGCACCCAAACGAAATGTACAGTGGAACCTCGGATTACGAGCATAATCCGTTCCAGGAGTATGCTCGTAATCCAATGTACTCGCATATGAAAGCGAGTTTTCCCATTGAAGTCAATGGAAAACGAAAATAATTTGTTCCTCATTGACTTCAATGGGATGCAATACCGCATGCGGCCAGAGGCAGGGGGCCCTGGAGAGCCTCGGAAACGGCCGAAAAAGGCCCGAGGGACACTTAGGCTGACCTTGGCAAACCTCAGAAAGACTTTCCAAGGTTTGCCGACGTCAGCTGAACTGTCCTCGGCCCCTTCCGCGCATTTCCGAAGCGCGCCGATCGGCGACTTTGGGCTCTGCTCGGCTCGGGCGCCCCCCCACCTCAGGCCAAAAGCAGTACTGCACACCGCTTTTGGCCTGAATCCTGCTCGTCTTGCGAGACAACACTCGCAAACCGAGATAGGATTTTTAGCAATACAGTGCTCGTTTTGCAAATTGCTCGTTAACCGTGTTACTCGCAAACTTAGGTGCCACTGTAATTGTTTTTGTAAACACAGAGCTTTATTTTCATGGTATTTTATCAGCACTGGTTTTTTTTTTTTTAATTAACCACTTGTCAACCAGCCGCCGCAGTTTTACTCCAGCAGAATGGCACGGCTGGGCAAAGCGACGTTATGTAACGTCGCTTCGCCCTGTGGCCACTAGGACACACACAGTTTGCGGTTCTCTGAGGGGAGAAGAGACTGATCGTCTGTTCATACAAAGTATGAACAGCGATCTGTTATCTCCCCTAGACAGTCCCCTCCCCCCTTCAGTGGGAACACAATTAACCCCTTGATCGCCCCCTATTAACCCCCTCCCTGCCAGTGACATTTTTACAGTAATCAATGCATTTTTATAGCACTGATCGCTGTATAAATGCCAATGGTCCGAAAAATGTGGCAAAAGTGTCCGATGTGTCCGCCATAATGTCGAAATCCCCATAAAAATCGCAGAACGCTGCCATTACTAGTAAAAAAAGATTAATAATGAAAATGGCATAAAACTATTCCCTATTTTGTAGACGCTATAACTTTTGCGCAAACCAATCAATATACGCTTATTGTGATTTATTTTACCAAAAATATGTAGAAGAATAGGTATCGGCCTAAACTGAGGAAAAAAATTTTTTTTTATATATTTTTGGGGGATATTTATTATAGCAAAAAGTAAAAAATATTGCGTTTTTTTCAAAATTGACGCTCTTTTTTTGTTTATAGCGCAAAAAATAAAAAACGCAGAGATGATCAAATACCACTAAAAGAAAGCTCTATTTGTGGGGAAAAAAGGACATCAATTTTGTTTGGGTGCAAGGTCGCATGACCGCGCAATTGTCAGTAGAAGCGATGCAGTGCCGAATCGCAAAAAGTGCTCTGGTCAGGAAGGGGGTAAAATCTTCCAGGGCTGAAGCGGTTAAATAAACAAGAAAAGACAGAAAATTTTGAAAAAAAACAAACTTTTTTTACTTTCTGCTATAAAACGTAGCCCAAAAAAAAAAAATCCTTCAGAAATTTTGGCCAAAATATATTCTGTGGGGTTGATTTACTAAAGGCAAAAATGACTGTGCACTTTGCGAAGTGCAGTTGCACTCTGCAAGTGTAGTTGTTCCAGAGCTTAGTAAATGAGGTAAGGCTTCAAAGAATACCCAATCACGTGCAAGGGAAATAAAAAAAAGAAAAACAGCATTTTTGCTTGCATATGATTGGGTGATAGAAGTCAGCAGAGCTTTTGCTCATTTTCTAAGCTCTGGAGCAACTGCACTTGCAGCGTGCAACTGTAATTTGCAAAGAGCACAGTCATTTTGCCTTTAGTAAATCAACCCCTGTGTGTTTTTTGTAAAAAAAAAAAAAAAAAAAATCCCAATAAGTGATTGGTTTGCAAGAACGTTATAGCATCTACAAACAATCATATATATACTGGATTTTTTTGTATTTTTTTTAATACTAGTAATGGTGGTGATCAGCGACTTATCAGGGGGCTGCGTGGCAGGCAATCTGACACTAACTGACACTGAGTGGGAACTAACTAACTACCACTGACATCTCCAGTGACACTAAAACAGTGATCAGTGATAAAACTATACACTGTCACTGTACTAATGACACTGGCTGTGAAGGGGTTAACATCTCAGGTAATCAAGGGGTTAAATGTGTGCCTAACAGGTGTTCATTTGTGTAATGTGTGCTGCTTTTTACTAAAGATGTCTGTGTTTCTTATCCCTGCTTTACAGGGATAAGAAACAGAGAGATCATTCCCTCTGTACAGAGCCCTGTGCTGTTTGTCAGCACAGGGCTCTGGGCTATGATTGGACGCAGCTGATCAGCAGATCCTGGCCGTGTATCATTGGCCACAACCTGCTGACAAACTCCCACTGGGTAAAATCACAGCGGGTGTTGGCAGGGGGGCTGCGCATAGCTCGTGCCCTAAACAACCATGAACAACTACAGGCCTTTGTGGTTGGACAACATTATGCAGTCTCATGAGCTGGAAGGCAGTGTAGGTTGTACTTAGAATAACTGGCAACTTTATTAGTAAAAGAAATATGTTTCATTACGAAAAAAGCTTTTGGACAAGTTAAAAAATTATAAAAATTATTTATAATAAATGTACTACATGTTCTGGTTTAGAGAGCGGAATAAGTGTTGGGGAAGAGCCATGGTGGAGGAACGTAGTTGTTTTTTGTTGCTACATCCCATTTTCACTTTCCACCACCAAGAACGCTATCTTCGTGGAGTGTTTTAGCAACATTCTTCCTCAGACGCCCAGCCAATTTACCGCAATAGTGTCAAATAAAAGCCCTTTAATTTTGAGGACCATACACAGCTATAGGCCCATGTGGTTGGACACTTATGCACCTTCCTGAACTGAGAAGTAGAGTAAAAGATCGGAAAGTTGACATGACAACTGTGAGGCTTCAAAATAGTCCCTCAACCCAGACTCACAAACTTAAAAGAGCCAGATTCTTAAACACATGATTGAGCGCCCCTACATGTCAGCCTAAACAAGTTTGTGATGCACCACATGTCTGAAGAAGTGGCGGGCAGCCACAAAGCATGTTATATGGTGTTGAATAAGATCTACCTTCTATGAAGTTGAGGACCTCCTGAGATCCATTTTTTCTTCTTGAACTGGGGAGTCTACCTGATGGTATTTTTTGGTAGCATATTATCAAACTGTTCCACCATTCTTAAGTTCCACACAGGTGAACTAGATTTGGCCAGTCCAGAACATCTAAGTGCAACCTCCTTTTTACCAAGAACTTCATGGAGACAGATGTGTTCTTCATGTTATTTCTTTAAGCTTGGGCACACCACTCTGGTCACCCACAGTCTCACCAGTGAGTTATCTTATGTAACTCTCTTTCGTCCTTAAAATAGTTTTCACTATACTTTTCACTGGCATTACTACAGCGAAGGGCTCTCCTACTTTCTTTCCCTCTATTTCTCTGCACAACTACCTCTTATGTACTGTGTATAAATTTTGAGAGATAGACACAGAGACATCTCTACCATTACCTACACGAGTGGTCTCCAAACTGTGGCCCGGGAGCCAGATGTGTCCCTTTGCTTGCTTCTATCCGGCCCTTGGGGCACTGTTTCATCCACTGATACGAACAATGGGGCATAATTCCCCCCACTGACACCAATGAAGGGGGCACAATTCCTCCCACCGACACCAACAATGGGGCCCAAAAAAATCAATGATGGGGCACAATTCCTCTCCATGACACCAAAAATGGGGCCCAATGACATCAATGATGGGGCACAATTCCTCTCCATGAAAAAGAGATTGGGGAAATTGGCGCTGCCCTATTCTAATATATTTGCCCAAACATTAAAAGTAATGATAAATATGTGAAACAAACAAAATGGGGTAATGATGTGAATGACTTGCCTCTGTTAAAATAGCATATAAGGATATATATATAAACCGTGAACGTGCGCCTGTTCTGCGTATCTAAATTAATATAAAATTGTGCAGATTTGAACAAAGTTGTGCTTCTAAAGTAGATATAAAATTGTGCAGATTTGAAAAAAGTTGTGCTCCACCTCTATTATAACATTCATAAAAGTGTCAATCAGATGCCCCAAGCTTGAAGGTTACCATTAGTCATGTGGGGATCTCCTCATAATCCCTGTGACTCCAGTAACAAAAGTGCACTGTGTAAAAGATAAACAAACGTGCATTGACTAGTAAATGCTAGGTTACATAAAACTCAATTCATAAAAACAAAACCATAGGAGCATAAGTCCAACCTGTAGTGTTCATATAAAGTGCAATAAAGTGCATCTGTGAACTAAAAAACACACCAAGAAAAAACACTTATTAAAGTCTTATTAAAAAGGAATGTTTGAGTGCGTCAGGATTGGTAATGCATTTCCAGCTATCCAGGGGGTAATAATCGGTGACTTCTGTGCATACAGGAACTGGTGACTTCAGGTGCTCCCCCCCGTGCTCCCCCACTCACCAGATTCCGTCACCCTCAAAGGGGTATTAGGCAAAAGAGTGGGTGCCTCAGGATGGCTGCTGCTGCAGGGTGCCCCTCTCCCGTTCTGTTTATTCGTTCATGGATCCCTCCTTCTGTGCTGATGGTGAAGTTTCCCTTGTCCGGATCTGGATGTTATGACTATTTACCACCTCCGTGCTGTTTAAGACTCCTTGATGTCTTGCTATCCAGAGTAGAAACAGTAATGGGCAGGATACATAGGGTTTCAACCCAGCAGTCCTCTGCAAGCGGGGTAGGACACATGCACACTCGGGAGGGGGGAGCGATCCTACCCTAGGTGGTAAATAGTCATAACATCCAGATCCGGACAAGGGAAACTTCACCATCAGCACAGAAGGAGGGATCCATGAACGAATAAACAGAACGGGAGAGGGGCACCCTGCAGCAGCAGCCATCCTGAGGCACCCACTCTTTTGCCTAATACCCCTTTGAGGGTGACGGAATCTGGTGAGTGGGGGAGCACGGGGGGGAGCACCTGAAGTCACCAGTTCCTGTATGCACAGAAGTCACCGATTATTACCCCCTGGATAGCTGGAAATGCATTACCAATCCTGACGCACTCAAACATTCCTTTTTAATAAGACTTTAATAAGTGTTTTTTCTTGGTGTGTTTTTTAGTTCACAGATGCACTTTATTGCACTTTATATGAACACTACAGGTTGGACTTATGCTCCTATGGTTTTGTTTTTATGAATTGAGTTTTATGTAACCTAGCATTTACTAGTCAATGCACGTTTGTTTATCTTTTACACAGTGCACTTTTGTTACTGGAGTCACAGGGATTATGAGGAGATCCCCATAATCTGGCATCTGATTGACACTTTTATGAATGTTATAATAGAGGTGGAGCACAACTTTTTTCAAATCTGCACAATTTTATATCTACTTTAGAAGCACAACTTTGTTCAAATCTGCACAAGTTTATATTAATTTAGATACGCAGAACAGGCGCACGTTCACGGTTTATATATATATCCTTATATGCTATTTTAAGAGAGGCAAGTCATTCACATCATTACCCCATTTTGTTTGTTTCACATATTTATCATTACTTTTAATGTTTGGGCAAATATATTAGAATAGGGCAGCGCCAATTTCCCCAATCTCTTTTTCAGTTTATCCAATTAACTCCTAATTAGGAATTAATTAAGGGAAGGCAGCAGCCCCGGTAAACATCCTAAGCGCAGACTTCAAATCGAACAATTCCTCTCCATGACACCAAAAATGGGGCCCAATGACATAAATATATATATGAAACAAAACTGCGCTTTAGGATAAATATATGGGTTCAGAAACTTAGGTTGCTGCCTCCCTTACACAAAGTTCCTAACAAGGTTCTTTGCCAGAAAATTAAAATGAAAAATTGGGTATGTTGGCGCTACCTAAAATAGTTGTTCACTGGGATAGCCTGAAGTATAACACCCCTAATCGTATTCATAAATCTTATGAGGTGTGCAACATGTATGAACCCCCTTTTTACAGTATGGGTGGTCCTACAGTAAGTGTGAACCCACTGGTCATATACTATGGGGTCTCTGGTAAAAAACACGTGTCGCACAGCTTTCTGGGTCCTACAGCGTCTGGAAGGGAAGCCAAAGGCTGCATTCCATGCTATGCATTTATTAATAACCATATAACAATGCGGTGATATATATATATTGTGTTGTCCTGGTCTGATACCATATGCGTAATCGACATATATTATAATCGCATAGAGCAAAACAGATATAACAGCCCAGGAAATCCAACAGTTAAATCTTCAACATGTATTGCAACAGTCCCATATATTGCTGTTCTATGATTTATTCAGGTTCCCACAGGTGACTTAGGCGCTCCAACAATTTGTCAGGTGACTCTCGTGCTCCCCCTTTGGTTACTTACTCACCATCTCCCAGAACCCCACCAGGGGTATGATGCTTGTGGTGTAGTTCGCTGGGTCACTTCACTTGTTGTTCCGTATGACAGATAATCAGCTACCAGAATCCGCACCGGGGTGGTCCACCTGAATTGGGAATGGATCGCCTTGCTGCTGTGTTTTATGTTGGATGTCTCCTATGCTTTCCAATCCTTGGAGGTGTTGCTTCCCCTCATATATTGTAAAAAAAGAGAGCTTCCATAGCGTAATAAAGTTTGACCACTTTATTTAAACTTCATACGCCCGCAATCCGGGGATATTTAAACATAATGGGTATGAATAGAGCAAAATTAATTAGCAAAAAGGAAACCAAAATTTTAAAATCCAAAAGGAAAAAATTGATACTAAATTAATAAAAGTAGCAAAAAAATGAAGAAAAATAAAAAATAATAAAAAATGTAAAAAATGGCAAAATAAAAAATGAAACTAAAAAATCCAGGCACTATTGTGTGATTCTGTCCAAGTTAGGTAGCACAGCATTAATACCAGGCTGAGTAGACAGATAGAGCAGTCCCTCCAATCAGGCATAAACAGTACGATGGAGGTGTGTAAGCACCAGCTGCTAAACAGCGTCCTCCTCTTTCGTATGCCCTAGAGCAGACTGACAGAGCGTGATGCCGTTGTGCGCGCTTCGTCACATGACGTCCTCAGCAACGGTGACCGTTGCTGAGGACGTCATGTGACGAAGCGCGCACAACGGCATCACGCTCTGTCAGTCTGCTCTAGGGCATACGAAAGAGGAGGACGCTGTTTAGCAGCTGGTGCTTACACACCTCCATCGTACTGTTTATGCCTGATTGGAGGGACTGCTCTATCTGTCTACTCAGCCTGGTATTAATGCTGTGCTACCTAACTTGGACAGAATCACACAATAGTGCCTGGATTTTTTAGTTTCATTTTTTATTTTGCCATTTTTTACATTTTTTATTATTTTTTATTTTTCTTCATTTTTTTTGCTACTTTTATTAATTTAGTATCAATTTTTTCCTTTTGGATTTTAAAATTTTGGTTTCCTTTTTGCTAATTAATTTTGCTCTATTCATACCCATTATGTTTAAATATCCCCGGATTGCGGGTGTATGAAGTTTAAATAAAGTGGTCAAACTTTATTACGCTATGGAAGCTCTCTTTTTTTACAATATATGAGGGGAAGCAACACCTCCAAGGATTGGAAAGCATAGGAGACATCCAACATAAAACACAGCAGCAAGGCGATCCATTCCCAATTCAGGTGGACCACCCCGGTGCGGATTCTGGTAGCTGATTATCTGTCATACGGAACAACAAGTGAAGTGACCCAGCGAACTACACCACAAGCATCATACCCCTGGTGGGGTTCTGGAAGTTGGTGAGTAAGTAACCAAAGGGGGAGCACGAGAGTCACCTGACAAATTGTTGGAGCACCTAAGTCACCTGTGGGAACCTGAATAAATCATAGAACAGCAATATATGGGACTGTTGCAATACATGTTGAAGATTTAACTGTTGGATTTCCTGGGCTGTTATATCTGTTTTGCTCTATGCGATTATAATATATGTCGATTACGCATATGGTATCAGACCAGGACAACACAATATATATATATCACCGCATTGTTATATGGTTATTAATAAATGCATAGCATGGAATGCAGCCTTTGGCTTCCCTTCCAGACGCTGTAGGACCCAGCAAGCTGTGCGACACGTGTTTTTTTACCAGAGACCCCATAGTATATGACCAGTGGGTTCACACTTACTGTAGGACCACCCATACTGTAAAAAGGGGGTTCATACATGTTGCACACCTCATAAGATTTATGAATACGATTAGGGGTGTTATACTTCAGGCTATCCCAGTGAACAACTATTTTAGGTAGCGCCAACATACCCAATTTTTCATTTTAATCCAATGACATAAATGATGGGGCACAATTCCTCTCAATGACACCAAAAATGGGGCCCAATGACATCCATAACGGGGCACAATTCCTTTCAACATATACCAATAATGTGGCACTATTACTGTCACTGAAACAAACAATGGGGCAATTTTTTTTTCCCACTGACGTTGGGACCTTTTTTTCTTCCATTGGCCACAGTCCGGCCCTCCTAAAGTCTGAAGGACAGTAAACTGGCCTCTGTTTAAAAAGTTAGGAATCCCCTTCCCTACACCCTCCCCACCACCCCAGTCCCTGCTGTATGTACCTCCGTGGGCCATAGAGTGGGTCATAGAGTTTCACTGTCTTTGCAGCCTGGTGCAGCAGTCTGAGGGTTGAAAACCATGCTGTTCTTCCTCTTCTTTCCCTAGGGACACCAGGACAGATTAGAGCAGCTCTAATTGGTCAGCACAGGCATGTGACGGCGCTGACCAATCAGAACTGCTCAGATCCGCCCTGGCTTCCCTAGGGAAAGAAGAGAGACCCCATGACCACAGCTGTGTGGACTCACAGAGGTAAGTGTAGAAGGAGACCAGGGAGGGGAGGGTGTAAGGCACGGATGCTCCACCTTCTGCCCTCCAGCTGTTGCGGAACTACAAGTCCCATCGTGCTTCTGCCTTTGGGAGGCATGTTTGTAACTGTCAGTGGTTTGCAATGCCTCATGGGGCTTGACGTTTCACAACAGCTTGAGGGCCACAGGTCGAGCACCCATGGTGTAAGGTGTTAGTTCACCATCATTTTTCGGAGGACACCCAAAAACCCCCTTCTGGTTGCATTGCTGAAACTGTTTATTCTTTGCTGTCTATGTTAAAGTTATTTATTTTGTTTAGGCTGCTATGGCCATTTAAATCCACATCATGCAGTCTGTATTATTATTTTAAGGCTCGGTTTACACTGCCGCAACTTGGGATCTGACTTGTCAGACTCCAAGTCACGTGATATGTGAAATCTCATTTCAGTCAGTGAGAGCTGTCTTAATTGGTACTACTGAAGTCGCTCCGAATTTAGAAAAGGTTCCTGTACTACATCAAGGCAACTTCTATCTGACTTGTGCCTTAGACTTTAATAATGGAAGTTGACTCCAAGTCCGATCTTTATCCTAATTAATGTGATTTGGATCCGACATTACAGGAAGATTACCCAGGCATTCCCTGAAGTTGCTTTGAGGTTGCCTTCAAGTTGCCTCAAAGTTGCCTCGAAGGTGCCTCAAAGTTGCCTTGCAAAGTCGTGCCAACTTTCAGGTTGCGGCAGTGTGAACCACCTCTAGGGTTAGAAGGTTAGAAGGACTGAGGTTGACCAATCCTTTAGTCAAGAGAGTCTAATGCCCCGTACACACGGTCGGACATTGATCGGACATTCCAACAACAAAATCCATGGATTTTTTCCGACGCATGTTGGCTCAAACTTGTCTTGCATACACATGGTCACAGAAATCTTGTCAGAAATTCCGAATGTGAAGAACGCGGTGACGTACAACACGTACGAGGACCCGAGAAAAAGGAAGTTCAATAGCCAGTGCGGCTCTTTTGCTTGATTCCGTGGAAGTTTGTCCATCGGAATTGTGTACACACGATCGGAATTTACGATAATTGATTTTGTTGTCGGAAAATTTGAGACCCAGAGCTCAAATTTTGTGTGACGGAAATTCCGATGGAGCCTACACACGGTCAGAATTTCCGACAACAAGCTCCCATCGAACATTTTCCGTCGGAAAATCCGACCGTGTGTACGGGGCAAGAGAGTGAGCAGCCATGAATAGGCTTTCCTTTTGAAAAAAAAGCCGTACCACAGAAGGACCTTGTATTGAATAAATACAATATAAAGATTGTATACATGTAAGGAAAGCAAATCTAAAAGTAATACAAAAAAAGACAATAAAAAGTTTATAAACTTGCAACAGAAAATAATAAACCATTATCATTTTACTTTAAAACAAGGCAATAAATAACCGTTGTAGCCGTAGATCTTTCCACGGATCGCACTATAAAAAAAAATGCCCCCTGTAAGAAATTTGCAATCGCTGCTCTGCATCTCTTTCTGCACGTTTGACTCCTTGTCTCTTCCATTCACGTCCTCGTCCCAGACGTGTAATTGTATTGCTTGCAGAAATCTGATGTGCTATTACAAACAGATCAGCCCCTGAAGGAATATGATTTGGAACAGGCAGCGGCTAAGTGGCGGAAGTGACACAAGCTATAATTGCTTCTCATGTTCAGGTGTTTATGGGTGGATCCACCTAGCTGCGTTTGTGACCTTCCGCCACAGCCGGCGCTGTGATATGCAAATTGGGCTTAATCCTTCTTCTGCCAGAAGCAGCATTCAGCAAATTCCAAGTCCTAGATGGGGAGATTGTAGCTGATTTTTCTTGATAGACTAAGTGCCAGACTCGAACAAGGGTGTCCTTGTTCCTTATATAAAAACAATTAGAGATCCTGTAAAAGGGAGATCGTATTCAATGGCTAACTTCAGTGACAAAGAGTGACACCAAAGTCAATGGCTACCTTTGGTGACAGATAATGCCAGATACAGTATATACATTTTAATCATTAGTGCCTTTTTTCACTTCAAACAACTCTCCATTTTTGTCTACCCTGTTTCCCCGAAAATAAGACCTAGCGTGATTGTTGGTGATGGCTGCAATATAAGCCCTACCCCCCAAATAAGCCCTACCCTGTTTACCCGAAAATAAGCCCTACCCTGAAAATAAGACCTACAAGGACTTTAACTAGGGCTTATTTGGGGGGTAGGGCTTATATTGCAGCCATCACCGACAATCACGCTAGGTCTTATTTTCAGGGAAACAGGGTATCATTGGGTCCACATCCAGCTGGTACTGACAAGGGCACAGATACATAGAGCACAGTTATGGGGGAGAAAAGGGGAAGGATGCAAAAATATCACTTTTAACCACTTTAACCGCTTCAGCCCCGGAAGATTTTACCCCTTTCCTGACCAGAGCACTTTTTGCGATTCGGCACTGTGTCGCTTTAACTGACAATTGCGCGGTCGTGCGACGTTGCACCCAAACAAAATTGACGTCCTTTTTTTCCCCACAAATAGAGCTTTCCTTTGGTGGTATTCGATCACCTCTGCGGTTTTTATTTTTTGCGCTATAAACAAAAAAAGAGCGACAATTTTGAAAAAAAAAACACAATATTTTTTACTTTTTGCTATAATAAATACCCCCAAAAATATATAAAAAAAAATATTTTTTTCCTCAGTTTAGGCCGATATGTATTTTTCTACATATTTTTGGTTAAAAAATCGCAATAAGCGTATATTGATTGGTTTGCGCAAAAGTTATAGTATCTACAAAATAGGGGATAGATTTATGGCATTTATTATTATTTTTTTTTATTAGTAATGGCGGCGATCTGCATTTATTATCGGGACTGAGACATTATGGCGGAACACATCGGACACTTTTGACACTATTTTGGGACCATTGTCATCTATACAGCGATCAGTGCTATAAAAATGCACTGATTACTGTGTAAATGACAGTGGCAGGGAAGGGGTTAACCACTAGGGGGCGATGAAGAGGTTAAGTGTGTCCCTAGGGAGTGATTCTAACTGTGGGGGGGATGGGCTTCAACTTACATGACAGCGATCACTGCTCTCGATGACAGGGAGCAGTGATCTCTATCATGACACTAGCCAGAACAGGGAAATGCCTTGTTCACATAGGCACTTCCCCGCTCTGCGGCTCTGACACGATCGCCGGGAGACCTGCTATCCCCGCCTCTTAAAGGGGATATACAGGTACGCCCATTTGCCAACCGCTGCCATTGTGCCGACATACATCGGCTTGCAGCGGTCGGCAAGTGGTTAAGACCAGGCTTTTTCTAGCACTTTTTGTTTACAAGTTTAAATCAGAATTTTTTGCTAGAAAATTACTTATAACCCCCAAACATTATACATTTTTTTTTTAAGCAAAGACCGTAGGGAATAAAATGGCGATCATTGCAATTTTTAATGTCACATGGTATTTGCACAGTGGTTTTGCAAACAGAATTTAAAAAAAAAAAAAAAAAAAAACACAATATGCATCGCAATTTTTATTCTAAAATGTGAAAGGTGATGTTACGCCGAGTAAATAGATACCTGAAATGTCAAGCTTTAAAATTGCGCACACTCGTGGAATGGCGACAAACTATGGTACATAAAAATCCCCATAGGCGACGCTTTAAACGCCTTTACCTGTTTAAAACTACAGAGGAGGTCCAGCACTAGAATTATTGCTCTCGCTCTAACGTTCGCAGCGATACCTCACATGTTTGATGCGAATACTGTTTATATATGCGTGTGCGACTTACGTATGCGTTCGCTTCTGCACACGAGCACGGAAGGATTTCGATTTGTATTTTCATTCGAAATTTGCATCGTGTATGGGCTGCCTAAAAAAATTTCATATGTAAACATTTTTACTATTTATCATAGTTGTTTGTATTTCATTTGAATACCGGTGGGCCACCCTAGAACACCCTTGTTTCCATTTTTTCTTGTCTTGCATTTGTGGGTTGGTGACTCCCCACCGGTATAAGGCTGTTTGACTCCCTCTGCTGTTTCGTCAGCCCCACCCTTTCCTTCTATTTACAGATGACATCAGTGATCCACTCCTCTTCTTGCTTGGCTGCGGAAGCGGTCATGCCTTAGTACTGCGCACAAACCGCAAGATCACTTTTATCGCCCCCCCCCCCCCCCCCCCCTCCCGCAGCGCTCCGGTGCCCTCCGCCGTTTACCGGAGCCGTCGGCAGCCGCGGAGGCGATCGGATCTTCACCCTTGCTGGGCATGGAGACGAGTGAGGGGAAGATGGCCCCCTCCCGTCTCCATAACAATGCAGGGCGGAAGCGTCGTCAAAACGTCACTTCCGCCCATAGCTCTTAAACGGACATTTTTTATTTATTTTTTTAATGACAACTTTATTTATTTTTTTATTGCATTTTAGTGTAAATATGAGATCTGAGGTCTTTTTGACCCCAGATCTCATATTTAAGAGGTCCTGTCATGCTTTTTTTCCCCTATTACTACTACTACTATTATTAAGGGATGTTTTCATTCCTTGTAATAGGAATGAAAGTGACACAATTATTTTTTTCTAAAAATTGTGTAAAAATAAAAAATAAAAGGTAAAATAAATAAGAAAAATTTTTTTTAAACGCGCCCCGTCCTGCTTAGCTCGCGTGCAAAAGCGAACGCATAGGTGAGTAGCGCCCGCATATGAAAACGGTGTTCAAACCACACATGTGAGATATTGCCGCGATCGGTAGAGCGAGAGCAATACTTCTAGCCCTAGAACTCCTCTGTAAGTTAAAACATGCAACCTGTAGAATTTTTTAAATGTCGCCTATAGAGATTTTTAAGGGTAAAAGTTTGTCGCCATTCCACGAGCGGACGCAATTTTGAAGCGTGCCATGTTGGGTATCAATCTACTCGGCGTAACATTATCTTTCACAATATAAAAAAATTGTTCTAACTTTTAACTGTTGTCTTATTGTTTTATTCAAAATTGTATTTTTTTCCAAAAAAAGTGCGCTTGTAAAACCGTTGCACAACTACGGTGTGACAAAAAGTATTGCAACGACCGCCATTTTATTCTCTAGGGTGTTAGAAAAAAAAATGTATATTGTTTGGGGGGTTCTAAATAATTTTCTAGCAAAAAAAACTGTTTTTAACTTGTAAACAACAAATCTCAAAAAGAGGCTCGGTCCTTAAAGTGGTTGTACACCCTGTACAACCACTTTTATCTACAGGTAAGACTATATTAAGGCTTACCTGCAGGTGCTTGAGATATCTCCTAAAAGTCCATGGTTAGGAGATATTTACTAAAAAAAAGACGAGCACCGATGACTATGGCGCATGCGCCCCTTAGAAAGGGCACATCGTGCATTGGTTATATGAATGGTCATCAATTACCTTTACATCATCTGTACATACAGAGTGCTAGGAGCTGGATAACAGATTGTTTTCATTGAATAGTACTGTTGTATGATTTATTTCTGTATATATTAGTGGATGAGCAAAATAGCTTTTTTTTTACTATAGACATCACTATCCGACCACTTTTCAGCCCCCAACTCCCCCCCAGCTTATATCACCCCCCCAGACCACGTCATACATCCAGCTGACAGATATGACTACGAGCTGCTTCTTATCCCCCAGCTGAGGAACGTCATTCCATAGTCACCCCACAGACACTGCAATGGTATGTGTGTGATGGAAAAATCTGGACAGCCGCACTCCGGATTGGAAAAGTGAAAATTAAAATCCGTACATGGCTTTGTTGGGATGCTGCATCATCCCAACAAAGCCATGTACGGATTTTAATCATGGTATTACTTTTTCAATAAAGAGGATTTTATTTTTCACTTTTCCAATCCGGAGTGCGGCTGTCCAGATTTTTCCATCACACACATACCATTGGAATAGCAATTGCCGGCACCTGGGGCTCTCACAATCATCCACACAGCGGAGGACGGGAAGCTTGAACCCGATCACCTAGAGCGGTGGTAACTATCCTGTTTATCACAGACACTGCAAGAAACCCCTCCCCATTCTGCCCCATTATACCCTTCACACGCCTCTCTTGTACAAACTGCCCCCATCATACCTTCCGCACTCCTCTCCTGTACATACTGCCCCCATTATACCCTCTGCACTCCTCTCCTGTACATACTGCCCCCATAATACCTTCCGCACTCCTCTCCTGTACATACTGCCCCCATAATATCCTCCGCACTCCTCTCCTGTACATACTGCCCCCATAATACCCTCCGCACTCCTCTCCTGTACATACTGCCCCCATAATACCCTCCGCACTCCTCTCCTGTACATACTACCCCCATTACACCCTCAGCACTCCTCTCCTGTACATACTGCCCCCATCATACCCTCCGCACTCCTATTCTGTACATACTGCCCCCATCATCCCCCTCCGCACTCCTCTCCTGTACATATTACCCCCATTACACCCTCAGCACTCCTCTCCTGTACATACTGCCCCCATCATACCCTCCGCACTCCTCTCCTGTACATACTGCCCCCATTATACCCTTCGCACTTCTCTCCTGTACATACTTCCCCCATCATACCCTATGCACTCCTCTCCTGTACATACTGCCCACATCATACCCCCTGCACTCCTCTCTTGTACATACTGCCCCCATCATACCCTACGCACTCCTCTCCTGTACATACTTCCCCCATTATACCCTCCGCACTCCTCTCCTGTACATACTGCCCCCATTATACCCTCCGCACTCCTCTCCTGTACATACTGCCCCCATCATCCCCTCCGCACTTCTCTCCTGTACATACTGCCCCCATCATCCCCTCCGCACTCCTCTTCTGTACATACTGCCCCCATCATCCCCTCCGCACTCCTCTCCTGTACATACAGCCCCCATCATACCCTCCGCACTCCTCTCCTGTACATACTGCCCCCATCATACCCTATGCATTCCTCTCCTGTACATACTGCCCGCATTATACCCTCCGCACTTCTCTCCTGTACATAATGCCCCATCATACCCTCCGCACTCCTCTCCTGTACATACTGCCCCCATCATTCCCTCCGCACTCCTCTCCTGTACATACTGCCCCCATCATCCCCTCCGCACTTCTCTCCTGTACATACTGCCCCCATTATACCCTCCGCACTCCTCTCCTGTACATACTGCCCCCATCATCCCCTCCGCACTTCTCTCCTGTACATACTGCCCCCATCATCCCCTCCGCACTCCTCTTCTGTACATACTGCCCCCATCATCCCCTCCGCACTCCTCTCCTGTACATACTGCCCCCATCATACCCTCCGCACTCCTTTCCTGTACATACTGCCCCCATCATACCCTCCGCCCTTCTCTCCTGTACATACTGCCCCCATCATACCCTCCGCACTCCTCTCCTGTACATACTGCCCCCATCATACCCTATGCATTCCTCTCCTGTACATACTGCCCGCATTATACCCTCCGCACTTCTCTCCTGTACATAATGCCCCATCATACCCTCCGCACTCCTCTCCTGTACATACTGCCCCCATCATTCCCTCCGCACTCCTCTCCTGTACATACTGCCCCCATCATACCCTACGCACTCCTCTCCTGTACATACTGCCCCCATCATACCCTATGCATTCCTCTCCTGTACATACTGCCCGCATTATACCCTCCGCACTTCTCTCCTGTACATAATGCCCCATCATACCCTCCGCACTCCTCTCCTGTACATACTGCCCCCATCATACCCTCCGCACTCCTCTCCTGTACATACTGCCCCCATCATACCCTCCGCACTCCTCTCCTGTACATACTGCCCTCATCATACCCCCCGCACTCCTCTCCTGTACATACAGCCCCCATCATAACCTACGCACTCCTCTCCTGTACATACTGCCCCCGTTATACCCTCCGCACTCCTCTCCTGTACATACTGCCCCCATCATACCAGAAATGTTATTTAATCAAAAAACTATATGTATAGTGTATAGTACATAAAAAATTGCCGTTCATTGAATTGTACAGAGGTAATGAATTTAATGAACTACAAAAAAAAAACATTTGCCGCTCCTAAAGTGTTCGGGTTTGGCTTGAAGAAAAGGTGGCAACCCCACCCCAGAGCCTGATAGAGGAGGAGCAGCATTAGTGCTACACATGTAAGAACGATGCAAGGATGCCTTGGCTTACCAACATCCCGCTTGGCTTACAATAGAATGTTGAGATTTTCTTTAAATGAGTATGACAAACACTCTGTTTACACGTGTTGGCTTTCTATCAAAAAATCTAGCTGGAAATCACTTTCAGAATGTTGCCAACTCTGGAAAAAGAGGCCTCCGAGGAAGTCCCCAGCCATAGATGCAATATAAATGTATTACAGGTTTCAGGAGAACAATTGTTTTTCATATTTGTGGCTGTTTATCTGATTTCCCCCAAGTATCCCTCGTGTCTGTAAATAATATTCTCATTTCCATTTGTGATTTCATCTCCATTTTTTTTCAGCCATAAAGAGATTTCCCACCAACATTTTATTAGTGTTGTGTAAAATATAGAAATTCCCCATCTACAACTTGTCATCTTATTATCAGAAGCACAGTTAAAGTGGAACTTTGGGCAACAGATTTTGTTTCTGTAATATAGTTATTTTGATTATACAGTACCATTAACCTCTTTGCGCCAAAGGGTAAAACAAATCTTAAAGTGATTGTAAAGGTAATTTTTTTTTTTTTTAACCATTTACGGACCGCCCGCCGCAGTTTTACATCGGCTGTTTGAAGGAGGATAACGTTGTTATGGCAGCAGCTAGCCATTTCCCCTGGTATCCTCTTCTTCAGCGGCGGGCCGCTACAAGATAAAAGTGGTCTCTGCGGCAGATTCGCACAAGATCACTTTTATCGGCGGCGCCGTTGGCAGCGGCGGGGGCGATCGCGTCTTGTCTCCTGCTTGGTATGGAGACGAGTGAGGGGAAGATGGCCCCCCACCCGTCTCCATACAATTGCTGGGCGGGTGGGGGGCCATCTTCCCCTCACTCGTCTCCATACCAAGCAGGAGACAAGACGCGATCCCCTCCGCCGCTGCCAACGGCGCCGCCGATAAAAGTGATCTTGTGGTGAATCTGCCGCAGATACCACTTTTAACTTGTAGCGGACCGCCCGCTGAAGAAGAGGGCCTTTTTTTTTAAATGATTTTTTAAAGTGACATTTTTTTTTTATTATTGCATTTTAGTGTAAATATGAGATCTGAGGTCTTTTTGACCCCAGATCTCATATTTAAGAGGTCCTGTCATGCTTTTTTTCTATTACAAGGGATGTTTACATTCTTTGTAATAGAAATAAAAGTGACTATTTTTTTTTTTTTAATAACAGTGTAAAAATAAAAAATAAAAGGTAAAATAAATAAGAAAAAAAAACATTTTTAAACACGCCCCGTCCCGCGTGCAGAAGCAAACGCATACGTGAGTAGCGCCCGCATATGAAAATGGTGTTCAAACCACACATGTAAGGTATCGCTGCGAACGGTAGAGCGAAAGCAATAATTCTAGCCCTAGACCTCCTCTGTAACGCAAAACATGCAAATTTTTTAAAAGTCGCCTATGGAGATTTTTAAGGGTAAAAGTTTGTCGCCATTCCACGAGCGGGTGCAATTTTGAAGCGTGACATCTTGGGTATCAACGTTATCTTGCACAATATAAAAAACAATTGGGCTAACTTTACTGTTCTTATTTTTTAATTAAAAAAAATGTATTTTTTTTTTTTTAAAGTGTGCTTTTAAGACCGCTGCGCAAATACGGTGTGACAGAAAGTATTGCAATGATCGCCATTTTATTCTCTAGGGTGTTAGAAAAAAAATTTATAATGTTTGGGGGTTCTAAGTAATTTTCTAGCAAAAAAAACCCCTGTTTTTTTAACTTGTAAACAGCAAATCTCAGAAAGAGGCTCGGTCCTTAAGTGGTTAATGCCTAAGCATTAAAACCGTACATATCATCACAACTACTTTGTGCATCCATGTGGATTATACCTTGTTTTTTTTTTTTTTTTCAGGACAAATTGGGCTTTTATTTGGTGGTAAATAGTTATGGACTGATTTTTATTATTATTATTATTAAAGAAATACTGGGCCAAAATAGTAAAAAAAAAAAAAAAAAAAATGTAAATTAGCTGTATAATTATTGTTACTACCATAACCTACCATTGATTTTTTTTATTATTATTATTAAAGAAATACTGGGCCAAAATAGTAAAAAAAAAAAGTAAATTAGCTGTATAATTATTGTTACTACCATAACCTACCAACAAAGAAAAACCCCAAAATGTTTTTTTTTTGTCCTACCTAAAACACACTGACACTAACTGACACTGATATTAATATAAAAAAAAATCCTGCCCATGATATACGTTTCACCCTGACCTTGACCTTTGACCCTTACTTGACCCAAACACTAGCCCTGGCACTAACCTAGATCAAACCTTGATCTAGATATTTTTTCTTTATTTTTTCATTTTATTTTTTATTATTTTTTCATTCTTTTACTTTTTTTTTTTTTTTTAATATACACTTTTTCTTTCCCCTCTCTGCAAGGAAAGCGAAAGATACATTGTATCTTTCCTCTCCGTTCACAGAGAGAGAAACACAGGGACTGGTCACTGTGGTAGCCAATCAAAGGCTAGCACAGCGATCAAGTGACCTGGAATCGGGAGTTCCGGGTCCCGATCATTAGTACGGGGCCTGAGGCTCTTGGTGAGCCTGTATGTGGCCCCATGGAAAAAAAGCCCAATCCAGTGGGGCCACATATATGTGTTACGTTGGTGGCAAGGGGATAATTCAGACCATGGGTTATATGCTGCCACCTTCAGATGAATCCCCATGACGTCATTAACCAAATATGGCCATGTTCATATTCGTTTATTGATGTCACCCAGAAGACCAAACAGGTCGGGAGAGGATTGTGCCTGCAATTGGTGTTTTGTTTCCTTTTGGCAGGTCATTGTTGCCGGACAACGTGATTGATGATGAATTTACAGGTCCCCCCTGGCAAGATAACCCTCAAGTTGAGGGCATGGGGTTTGGTATGATTCAGGGCATATGCTTGTCTTCCCCTTTTCCTGGCCTGCCAAGCTTCAAGCTTGGATAAGGGCCTGATGTGGATTTTTGAGGGGGACCCCTAGCTCTTTTTTTGTGTGGGGGTTCCCCCTTAAAACCCATGCCAGTGTGTTGTTTTGTGTGGGGTCCCCTTTGACATCAATGCCAGACCCTCATAAAGGATAAGGGTTTGGGTATGTATTTTTAGAGACAACCCCACATTTTTTTTTGTGGGGTCCCCCATTATCATCTATACTAGACCAAAGAGGGTTATGTGTATGGTATAGATCAAGGGTCTCCAAACTTTCTAAACAAAGGGCCACTTTGTCCTTCATATGTTTATATGGTGTCAGAGGAATGAATAATGTTCCATCATTGGTATCAATAGAAGAAATAGTGCCCCATAATTGGTGTTAGTGAGAGGAATGGTGCCCCATCATTGGTGTCAGTGGGAGGGATAGTACCCCATCGTTAGTATCTATAGAAGAAATAGTGCCCCATAATTGGTGTCAGTGGGAGAAATATTGCCCCATCGTTGGTGTCAGAGGGAGGGATAGTGCCCCAACGTTGGTATCAATAGGAGAAATAGTGCCCCATCACTGGTGTCAGAGGGAGAAATAGTGTCCCATCACTGGTGTCAGAGGGAGGGATAGTGCCCCATCGCTGGTGTCAGAGGGATGGATAGTGCCCCATTGCTGGTATCAATAGGAGAAATAGTGCACCATCACAGGTGCCAGAGGGAGAAATAGTGCCCCATCGTTGGTGTCAGAGGGAGGGATAGTGCCCCATCGCTGGTATCAATAGGAGAAATAGTGCACCATCGTTGGTGTCAGAGGGAGAAATAGTGTCCCATCACTGGTGTCAGAGGGATGGATAGTGCCCCATTGCTGGTATCAATAGGATAAATAATGCCCCTTCACTGGTGTCAGTGGGAGAAATAGTGCCCTTTATCACTGGTGTCAGTGGGAGAAATAATGCCCCATCGTTGGTGTCAGATGGAGGGATAGTGTCCCATTAACGGTGTCAGTGGCAGGAGCTATGCCCCACTGTTGCTGAGAGTGGGAGGAATAATGCCCCAAGGGCCAGATTAAAGCAGGCAGAGGGCCACATCTAGCCCCCCCGGGCCGCAGTTTGGAGACCACTGGTATAGATTAAGGGGATCCCAGCAGTTTGTTTACAAACAGAAGAAAGCAGCTGAAGATTATCCATACTCAGCAATACCCAGTTGAGAAGGCTTACTACAACAAATGGGGGATCCAGTGGTGGTTTCCATAGGTGGTCCCGGCTATTTCCTGGCTCAACAAATCCCTATTGGATTTGGTTGAGGACGTCCCAGTCTTCAAAGATTCAATGTACAGAAGGTTAGAAGCCCTTCTTAAAGCCGTATAAAATTTTAAAGCAAACATTTATTATATTGCAACTTACCAATCCTTCTGGTGGCTGTATTCGTTTTCTGTTTAGGCTTTCTTTCCTTTATTTTCATCTGGTGATCTGGCCAGGAAGTCTGTTGCTTTTCAACAGAACAAGGTGTCCTGCAAAGGTATCTTACAAACCATTTAATACTGACAGGGGTGCTTACAATAATCAGCTTTTATTTATGCATGTTAAACCTTTATCCCAAAAGGAAAACAAAAACCTGTTGCTGTAACTCCTTGTGTAACTGCAGCGTGAGCTGGAGTTTGGCTTCAATTTGTTAGTGTATCTAAATCTGCTAGCTAATCCATCTAACACTCCCCTCCCCCCAGATTAACAATGCTGCTGTTCAAAGGTGCCCCCTGTGCTCTAATTCAGAGTGGGGGCGCTCCAATACAGAAAGTATGTTATTAGCCAGATCTCCAATTGAAAATGGAAAGGGGAAAAAGCATCAAAAAAGGAAAACAAATGCAGCCACCACATTTAATGATTGGTAACATATTCCATTTTTGGTTTTGGGTTTAATACCTCCTTAAAGCTTCATTTGCTCGTTAAGACCCTAGCTGTCTGGGCCAAGGTCAAAAATTGGAGCTCCTCTTAGTAGCCTTATGCCAAAATTCTTGCCTGGCTCATGTCAGATGTGCAGGGTGGTGGAGACATGCTGATAAAAAAATCTCTGGAATGGCAAAATCAGCCCCTTCTGGATTCAGAAGAGTTCCCTTTGTCCCCAGACCAGGGGTGTACCTAGAGCATTTGGCACCCGGGGTGGATCCTATATCTGGTACCCCCCCCCCCAACTTTAAAATGAAAAAACACCCCACTGTGCCCCCTGCATACCTCTGCATCCCCCAATATCTCTTTGTCATTTATTTGTACCCCCTCTCCACAACTGGACCCCTTTACATTACACAGTCCCCCCGCAGGTCTGGACCTCTGCACTTTACACAGCCCCCAAATGAAGCTCCGGACTCCTTTACATTACACAACCCCCTGCACCTCTGGACCCCTTTACATTACACAGCACCCTGCACCTCTGGACCCCTTTACATTACACAGCACCCTGAACCACTGGACTCCTTTACATTACACAACCCCCTGCACCTCTGGACCTCTTTACTTTACACAGCACCCTGCACCTCTGGACCCCTTTACATTACACAACCCCCTGCAGCTCTGGACCCCTTTACATTACACAACCCCCTGCACCTCTGGACCTCTTTACTTTACACAGCACCCTGCACCTCTGGACCCCTTTACATTACACAATCCCCTGCACCTCTGGACCTCTTTACATTACACAGCACCCTGCACCTCTTGGCCCCTTTACATTACACAACCCCCTGCACCTCTGGACCGCTGCACATTACACAGCCCCCCTCCCACAGCTCTGGACCCCCTGCACATTACACAGCCCCCACAGCTGTTGACCCCCTGCACATTACACAGCCCCCCCCACAGCTCTGGACCCCCTGCACATTACACAGCCCCCCCACAACTTTAGACCCCCTGCACATTACACAGCCCCCCACCCACAGCTTTAGACCCCCTGCACATTACACAGCCCCCCCCCCACACAGCTCTAGCTAGACCCCCTGTATGTTGCATAGCTCTGCCCGTTCCTACCTTACTCTGCACTTTTGTATTCACAAGATAATGATTGGTTGCTAGGACCGCCTAGCAACCAATCACCTGCTCCTCCAGCATTTCCTGTCCTCTATTCAGTGCTGCCCCACTGTCTCTTGCTCTTGCGAGAGACAATGTTTTCTTTCTCCTGTTCAGGCGGCCGGTCCTGAGTGTCCCCCGGGTAGCGGTACAGTCCGCACCCGGCCTGGGCACCCCAGCACCCTGTCACAGTTGGGCTCTCCCTGCGCTGTAAGCCTGTCACATCGCCGCTGTGCTGCCAAGCCTGCCCCGCTGTCACTGTTTCATACAGGGGAGGGCGGGAGCTCTGCCTGACACCCCCCCATTGTGTGGCCCCCCGGGGCAGACCGCCCGCCAGTTAGTACTCCACTGCCCCAGACATCTACTTCTAAGACCAAGTCTGGCACCAAGTCCTCCTTACAATGAAGGAGAGCCCCATTTCTACAAATGAGGGGCATCTTGTGTCCTCCCTGGCTACCTGGTCCCAGGGAATTTCAGATCTTTGGATCCAGGACATTTCTAGGAGTTTCCAGCATCAATAGACATCAAGGATGCATATTTACATGTTGTCATCTTTTCTTCGCATTAGTACTTCCTGCGATTTGTGCTGGGCGAGCAGCATTTTCAGTTTGCAGCCCTTTGGCTTGGCCACAGCTCCCCGGGGTCTTTACCAAGGTGTTTGCCCCAATCCTTGCACTCTTATGCTCTCAGAAAAATTAAAGTGGAAGTAAACCTTCCTTTCGTTTTCAGCCAAGGAAGCTGCCATCTTGGCCTCTGTTTAATCTACAACTGCCATGGTGCTGCACATGTGATCAGTTATGACACCAACCATTGGATGGTTTGATAGTCTGGTTGAGAGCACAACCAATGAGAGGGCTACATTCCCGGCACGTGAAATGGTTAAATGGATGGGTTTACTTCTGCTTTAAAGCTAACTCCAGATAACAAGCCACATGACGAAAGCCAACCATAACAAGTTCCCCCATATGGCTTGTCCCAGTTTATAAGGGGATTTTCACTCACTTTGGAGAGATTTCCTCTTACCCCTTGCTGTCTATAGGGTAGGATGTGAAAGGGAAATCTCCCTAAGGCTCCATTCGCATTTGTGTGACTTGTCATGCAACTTTGGATATCAAATTAGCATGACAAGTCATTCCCCATGTTTTCCAATGATAACCATTCATATACTGTATGTGCAACTACGATGTGCACTACTTTGGTCCGACTTTCATGTAGCATGAGAACCATAGACTTCAATGTTAACTGTCAAAAATTGCATGAAAGTCCTACCTGAATGTTATACAATGCAACAGTTGTGCAACAGTTGTCCATTATCACTGGTAAAAGTTTTATCCAAGTTGCAACCATCCAAAGTTGCGTCAAAGTTGCACTATAAAGTTGGAGCAACTTTGGAGTCATACAAGTGTGACAAAGCGTCAGACTTTTGTTCGAAGGGCGTGAGCCAGGAACTTGTCTTGCATACAAACGGTACACAATTGTCAGCCAACAAAGACGAACGTAGTGACGTACTAGACGTACTACGAGCTGATAAAGAGGAAGTTCAATTGTCAGGCCCTACCCTTTTAGCTCCTTCTGCTAATTTCATGTTAGTAGAAGTTTGGTGAGTGTTGATTCGCGCTTTTCATTTCACGCTTTTCAGTTTGTTTCTGAATGGCTGTTCGTCAACCAGCCATGTTACGGAATCGGAGGAGAGAACGTGCTGTTATTGGCCATGGAGTTATTGCTTTGACCCAAGGCCAGTCCAGGAACAGGAGGAGGAGGATTTCTTGGCCCAAAAATTGGTTGCCTAATTGTGACCAATTATGTCATATGCCTTTGCTGCAGGAGCTCCAGGAGAATAATCCGGATGATTTTCGGAATTATCTCCGGATAATGGACCCCTGCTTTCACCAACTCTTGGCATTGTTGACCCCTTTATTAAGAAGCATAACACATGCATGTGTTATATTTTCTATATTTTTGGATGCATAGTATGCTCTTTTTGCTTAAGTTCTATTGGCAGATAGCATGTCTATTTTTTTTTTTTTTTGTTTTCTTTTTTAATGCACAATAAAAAAAAATGTGGAGAATAATACTTGCCTATGTGTTTTACTTCAAATGAAAATCCGATCGTGTGTACCAGGCTTTAGGCTAGGTTCACACATGTCTGGCTGCGATTAGCAGTCTGGAGTCCGGTGCGGATTTGTTCACTGCCCGTTTAGGTGCGATTGAAGTACGCATTTTTACTTGAATTCGCACCTAAACCGGACCCAAAATCGCACAGGACCCTTTTTAAAAACGGATAGCGGCCACCCCGGACATGTGTGAACCGGTTCAGTTGAAAGCTGGCCCAATTCACGTTATGCGAATAGGACGCAGTTAAAAATGCACCCGATTTGCATATATGTGAACCGAGCCTAATGCCGCGTACACACGAGCGGACTTTTCGTCGGACTTTGTTTGCTCCTTGCGCCGGACTTAAAAACGGACGGACTTGGCCACACACGGTCACTGCAAAAGTCCGCTGGTTTTGAACGCGGTGACGTATAGCACGTACGACGGGACTAGAAAAAGGAAGTCCAAGCCCCACTCCGGCACCCTTTGGGCTCCTTCTGCTAATCTCGTGTTTATCTCGTGTTAGTAGAAGTTTGGTTAGAGACGATTCGCGCTTTTCACACTTCAGCTTATTTCGTTCGTTTTCTGCGGTTCAGTTTGTGCTTGTGAGGTTTGTATCTGCTTTTCAGTGCGTGTTGGTCAGTTCGTAACCTGCCTTGCAGGCCGTTCTGCTCCGCTCGTTTCTGATTTTCAGGTCGTTCTTCATAGGCCTTGCTGTTCTTCAGTGCGTTTGTTATAAGTTTGTTTGTTTGAGCAGCCGACCGTTTTGAAGCCATGTCGAGTGGACGTTCTCGTTCTCGAGTTCGTGCTGTGTGGGGACTTGGTGTTGGGGTTAATACTTTGACCCGAGTCCAGTCCATGAACAGGGTGAGGAGGAGTTCATGGACCAAGAATTGGTTGCGCCAGCGTGACCAGTTCTCTCATATGCCTTTGCTCCGTGAGCTCCGTGAGAATAATCCTGATGATTTCAGGAATTTTCTCAGGATGACGGACCCCATCTTTGAGCGTCTGCTGGCTATGCTGACCCCCTATATCAGCAGGCAGGATACCTGCATGAGGCAAGCCATCAGTGCGGAGCAGAGGCTAGTTGCCACGTTACGTTACTTGGCGACAGGGAGAAGTCTTCAGGACTTAAAGTTCTCGACAGGCATCTCCCCCCAGGCTCTGGGGATCATTATCCCAGAGACCTGTTCTGCTATTATTCAGGTCCTGCAGAAGGAATATATGAAGGTAAGTTTTATCCTTTAACATTACATGATATGTATTAACTGTTTTTGGATGTATTGTAGAACTGTCCTCTTTACCTAATTGCCATGCTTTCAATCTGCTGTGAATGTCCCCTTTATCTTTGTGCATGCCTATTTTAATCATTTATTGCCCTATACATGCATAATTTCTTTCATTAACCTCCCCACCATGCAATGCTGGGTCCATTTTTATCTCTAGCCTATAGTCCATTGAACAATGTATATTGTCTGCTCCATTGTCTTGTTTGTCCCTCCCCCACCCCACAAATGTTTGAGCCAGTCAGGTGTGTTTGTTAACCTAATTAGAACCCCTCCCCCACCCCACAAATGTTTTAGCCAGTCAGGTGTGTTTGTTAACCTAATTAGAACCCCTCCCCCACCCCACAAATGTTTCAGCCAGTCATGTGTGTTTGTTAACCTAATTAGAACCCCTCCCCCACCCCACAAATGTTTCAGCCAGTCAGGTGTGTTTGTTAACCTAATTAGAACCCCTCCCCCACCCCACAAATGTTTCAGCCAGTCATGTGTGTTTGTTAACCTAATTAGAACCCCTCCCCCACCCCACAAATGTTTGAGCCAGTCAGGTGTGTTTGTTAACCTAATTAGAACCCCTCCCCCACCCCACAAATGTTTCAGCCAGTCATGTGTGTTTGTTAACCTAATTAGAACCCCTCCCCCACCCCACAAATGTTTCAGCCAGTCAGGTGTGTTTGTTAACCTAATTAGAACCCCTCCCCCACCCCACAAATGTTTCAGCCAGTCATGTGTGTTTGTTAACCTAATTAGAACCCCTCCCCCACCCCACAAATGTTTGAGCCAGTCAGGTGTGTTTGTTAACCTAATTAGAACCCCTCCCCCCACATTCAAATGTATCAATGGGCCATCATAGGGGGTGAGTAATCTTATAAGTGTGCCTTATGTTTTTCAACATTTCAATTACAAACACACATATTCATAATATTTGACTGCTGTTGTTTACTAATGTTTTGGTGTAATCTGATATACAATTTTTGTTATTAAAGTCCTTATCTTATTTTTTTTGCACTCCACAGTTTCCTACAAGTCCACAGGAATGGCAGACTGTGGCCTCCCAGTTCGCTGACCGTTGGGACTTTCCCAACTGTGTAGGGGCGATTGACGGGAAGCACGTCCGGATTGTGCCACCACCGCATTCGGGGTCTTATTTCTTTAACTACAAGGGGTTCCATAGTGTAGTTTTGATGGCGGTGGTCTCGGCACATTTGGAGTTTATGTTTGTGGATGTGGGGAAGAACGGCCGGATGTCTGATGGAGGAGTCTTTGCACAGACCGAGCTGTGCTATCGTCTCCAGACCGGTGGCCTGGAATTGCCACCTGATGACGATAATGTGGATGGACTCCCCTCAGTTTTTATTGCTGATGAAGCATTTGCTCTCTGTGAGAACTTGATGAGGCCGTTCCCCCAAAGGACACTCACCCCTGAGAGGAGGGTATTTAATTATCGGCTGGACAAGAGCAAGAAGGGTTGTGGAGAAGGCCTTTGGTATTCTGGCCAGCCGGTTCCGTATCTTCCTTACGGCTATTAATTTGGCGGACTATAAAATCAACCACGTCATCCTTGCTTGCTGCATCTTGCATAACTTTTTAAGGAGACATTCAGCTACATATCTATCCTCTGTTGGGCCTGAGCCCAGACTGGAAGAGGCTAGTAGCACTTTCACAGGCCTAGAAATTGGCCGTATTGGCTTGGCCCCCCGAACCGCACGTCAAGTGCATGACCGTTATGTGAATTATTTTAATGGTCGGGGGGCCATTGCTATTCAGCAACAGCTGTAATTTTTTTTCAAAAATAAAAAAGAAAATTTGTTTATCTAAATATCTTGTTTTTATTGTTGTTTACCTTTAAGTTATGTCTGTCTCCTAGTGCACTTGTAGTAGTGTCAAGTGCATTTAGCTTTAGTTAATCAGGCCCACAAAAACAAACCCCAAATGTTGACTTCAAGAAACAGCCACACACATTGTATAGGGTAAAAAATTTTACTTGGTGCACATTGAAAGGTGCATTTTTTATCATATTTTTGTTAATTTTTTGTTCTTTTTATTTTTTAAAAAAATATTTTACGTTGTGTAAAAAAATTATCTTTTACTAAATTATTCAAGCCATTTTTTCACAAATATATAGACCTTTATCTCAAAACATTTACATACACAACAGTGTTTTTATAAACAAAACTTACAATAAATTAACTTACAAAGTTCAATATTTCGAGAACGGTGCATGTAATGTCACCCTTGCAGAAATTGGTCATTTATAAGATGCTCAAAATTGATCTTTACTAAAGGGTCAAGTCAACATGTGCTATCTCCTATCATGGGAGAGCAATGTACGTGTTTTGTGTGTGCAATCCCATTTTTGGTTGCTCTCACCGCCCAAGATTTTTCAGGATGAAGGGTTTGCAAACACAAAACAAGTACATTGCTAACCCATGATGGAAGATAGCACATGATGACACACCGTGTGCATCACACAATGTAAATTTGGGTATACCCCAAAACTTGAAAAAACAATTTTTCAAACAAAATAACTTCCCAAGGAAATGAAGAACATGATTGATGTTTTTAGGCCAAACGTGATTATATTCTGCCCAAAACATCAATCATGTTCTTCATTTCCTGTTGCATGGAGTCCAGGCGAAGTTTCATGCTGTTAATTTGGTCACGCATTTGATCTATGTGGCCATTCCACAGCATTATCTGGCCAATTAGTCTTTGCGCACTGTCTGTGGTGAAGTGCTCTGCCGCTTGGCCTTCCACAACCAGAAACTCACCTAAAACGAGTGAATAAAAACAAGGTTTACAATATGCACGCCAAAATACAGTAACTCAAGCTGGGGTGTCAGTCACTCACTTGGTGGGCTTGAAACCTCGCACACTTCCTCCACCTCTCCTTCCTCAAGGTCGTCGGGTGGGCGTGGTCTTGGGCTGGGGCTTGGGGTATCTTGGGCCTCAGGCTGGTGACTTGGGGGGGTCCTGAGATCCTTGGACTGTTGTCTTTTCTCCCCTATGAGATTTGAAAAAAAGGTAAAGTTAAAACACACTGATCTTTTATGTTTTAATAAATAAAGTAAAATGTTGGTTATGATTTTTTGCCAATTTTGCATCATAATAAATGTTGAAGACAGGATGAACATTACCTCTGAACAACAATTATAAAGAATGCATATTTTTGGGCAATTTTCACAGATGCTGACACCTCAATGATCTCCTATGTGTATTACCCCTCAAAAATTTAGTTATGGTCACATAGTACACTAGAAAATGCATTTCCTTAGCAAAATGCGTGGGAATGCTGAATAGCTAAATGGCTAAAATGACCGCCATCAAAACTGCCCCATCATATTCCTCTATTATAAATCAGTACATGGTGTGTCTGTCCCCTCCCCCCGGGCTCTGTAATCAGAGCTGAGATGCTCCAGCCACCTCCCCCCCTGTGTATAACAGAAGCTTTGGTAACCATGGCAACAAAACAAACACAGTACACTCTGATTAATGTCTAAAATTTCACGAAATGACCTCTAAACAAAAAGCTTTTTCTCCAAAAATTATAAAAATATCAAACTGAAAGGATATAGCCAGATAGATGAATATTTAGTGAACATTGTAAAGTTTGTTTGGTGTCTCTAGGTGAAAGTATGAAGGAGCTGAAACTTTTGGGAGCGGAAGAAGAATTTGAGGATTTCAAGCATGCTCCCATTGAATTCAATGTTTAAAAAAGTGAAAAAAAACTTATTATTTAATAAAGTATAAATGGTAGTAAAAAAGTTGAAAATGACCACACATCAGCTAAAAGAAACGAACATTTTAATAGTTGAATGGTTTTAATAGCTGAAAGTATGCAGAAGTTACGCAGAGCCAAAAAACGTACGGAATAAAATTCAAAGTAAATTTAAAAAAAAATAAAATCGAAGAACAATAGTGGGACTGCTAAATCATTCCCACTAACTATAGTGCTCGTGAGTCCAGATGTGGAAACAGCTGCTGTGTCCTGTCCCTACATTACACTGAATCATTTTTGATGAAGCATTATATTTTCAAACACATCTACACCACATCAACTCATTGTGGGAATTCGCCAAATTATCAAGCCATAAATGTATGTCCAACCCTGTCCCATCGTATTTGGCGAAAAAATAACGTCACTTTATAAAGTATCCGATCTATTCCAAAGAACGGTATTTACGAACGATGCAGAAAAACCGCCAAAAATAAGGATCAGCATGCAAGTTCTGTATCTCAATAGTAAAACACAAGTACTTACTTTTTTTCAGCAGCTTCTTTATTCGCCAATATTGTTCTGGCTCACGACTTTTGATGTCAGACCACCGCTTCCGCAATTGTTCTTTCGAACGTTTTGTACCAAATTTATCTTCCAGAGCGGTGACAACTGACGACATTATTTTGTCCTTCCTCATATTGGGTCGTGTGTACGGTCCTTTTTTGCCATCGTAGTCCTCCCTTCTTAATATGGACACCATCTCCACCATCTCTCCAAAAGCCATGTTGGTGGCCTTATATCTCCTCCGGGATGTGGATGTTTGGGGCTCCGGGCTTTCCTCCGCGCTACTTCCACTTAATCGCTCCGCCATCTTTTGCTATCTACTCCCACTGCGCAACGAAGAGTGAAGGGGCGGGGCCAAATCGTACTTACGAACGTCAGGGGCGGGCGACGCAGGCGGAGCATGACACATGCGCAGTGTATATAAAGCTAGTACGATGGCCTACGTATGTCCGTGCGGAAGTAGCGAGCGGCACAAACGAAGGTAAGATTAAAGAGTGTGTGTGTGTGTGTGTGTGTGTGTGTGTGTGTTTGTGTGTGTCCCCGTGTGTGTCCCCTAGATTACAACACAAACTAATCCTGAGATTTGGGACTGACATTTAAGTTTTGATCTTGTGTCTTGTCTTGCAGAAATAATGAATCCCTTTAAAGAGGAAGAGTTTTTGTCACATTTCATTGATCTATATGAGCAGAAGAAAAACCTCTGGGAGGTCAAACACCCCCAATATTATAATCGTGATGTTAGGAAGGCAACACTGGCCACACTTTTAGAGTTTGTGAAGACTCGACTCCCCCAGGCAGACCTCAAGTTTGTGGACAGGAAAATAGGTATCTTGCGTAATATGTATAAGCGGGAACACAGAAAAATCCAGGAGTCGCTGAGATCCGGGGCAGCAGCTGACCAAGTTTATGTACCCAAGTTGTGGTATTACCACAAACTGCGATTCCTGGATGAGCAGACCGAAGCCAGGCAATCCCTTTCCACCCTTCCCCCCACCCTTCCCCCCACCCTTCCCTCCAGCCTTCCCTCCACTCTTCCCTCCAGCCTTCCATCCACCTCCACCCCAGCTGAGGAGTCCCAGGATGAACTGGGCCTTTTCACCATAGATGAAGTGGATGCGCCCAGCTTCAGCCAGGTATACTTTTTTTGAAGATTTTGGGATTGTGTAAATGTTATTAATGATGTTAAGGTGTTAATTTTGAAAGTGCTTCATCAAAAATCACTTCTGCACAAAGAGTAATATGTAGACATATCACTAGACAGTAGTGGCCAAATATATACGTAACTTCAGATCTTGTTGATCATCTGAAATAATGGTGTGGTCAAATAGATAGCCTTTACTATTTTGTGTAATTATCTTTGAAAGTTAGGAGCTGAAAATTGTGTGTGATTGCATAACAGAAAATTACAACTATGTCCCTTTTTTTTACACAGGATGACCTCAGCCAGGAGGAGGCCTTGCCCAGTGGGAGAGAGGAGGAGGCCTTGCCCAGTGGGAGAGAGGAGGAGGCCTTGCCCAGTGGGAGAGAGGAGGAGGCCTTGCCCAGTGGGAGAGAGGAGGAGGCCTTGCCCAGTGGGAGAGAGGAGGAGGCCTTGCCCAGTGGGAGAGAGGAGGAGGCCTTGCCCAGTGGGAGAGAGGAGGAGGCCTTGCCCAGTGGGAGAGAGGAGGAGGCTGTGGCTGGGCCAAGTAGAAGCCGCACGGAGTGCCAGGTGCCTCCCCTCCGCATTCTACACAAAAGGCCCAGGAGGATGACTGCAACAGAGCAGGAATCCCTAGAGCTCATACGGGAAGCAAGCCTGATCCTGAGTAAACCTCCCAATGCAGAGGAGGCGTATGGCACCTATATAGCCTGCAGATTACAGGAGTTGGAAAAGGGCCAACGCCTCCTCTGTGAGGGTCTATTTTTCCAGGCTTACCAGAAGGGCTTGAGAGGGGAGCTTACTGCTACCACATATCTAGCAGATGAAGCCACTCCTACTCCTCCTCCTCCTCCTCCTCCTCCTCCTGCCCCAAGTACACCACCAGAGGCACAACCTCCGAGGAAGGCTGCAGAGAAGCGTGGAGGGAAGGCTGCAGAGAAGCGTGGAGGGAAGGCTACACGGAAGAGTCGAAAGTGATTGCCTGGTTTCTGTCTGTTCTGACTGTGCTCCCTGTGCTCCCTATAGTCGCAAGATACCTATTTTCTTGTCCTCAAACTTGATGTGTGTCCTGGGGGACGAAAGGCTTCCCAGATTCTAAAAGTGTGTCCAGTGTTGCCTTCCTAATTTTTTTGTTTATAAAATAAATACTTTTTGGTTTACCTTACATTCTTGCCTATGTCTTTTGATTAAAAAACGCCATTTTGTTTGGGAGTCGGCAGGTACAGGTCGAAAAGACTATGGGGTTGATTTGAGAAAAGCAAATAGTCTGTGCACTTTGCAGAGGGCAGTTGCCCTCTGCAAGTGCAATTGCTCCAGAGCATCAGAAATTATTTAAAAGCTTGACTTTGCAAAGAGTACCCAATCCTGTGCAAGTAAAAGAAAAAAAAAAAACATTTTTGCTTGCACATGATTGGATGATGGAAGTCAGCAGAGCTGCTTCACATTTAATAAAGCTTGGGAGCAACTGCTCTTGCAGAGGGCAAATGCAATTTCCAAAATGCACAGGCTTTTTACCTTCAGGAAATCAACCCCTATGTGTGTTTTTGTCAAATAAAAAGAATTTATTTTGATTTTACATGATTTTAGGAATAAATCAGCAGAGCTTCCCCGAATTTAAGCTCTTCCCCTCAGTTTTTCTGCGACTGCACTTCCAACAAGTGCACTTGGTGTGCAATTTCTCAAGTGAACGTTTCACTTGATATTCTTAAATGATTTAAGCCTTTTGTCAAAAACAAGCTCGGGGGAAGCTCTGCTGATTTTTTCCGAAAATCATGTCAAATAAAAATTAATTGTTTTGGTTTGGGCTTCCTTGCATGTGCCCCTCGGATCCACAGCGAACACACTTCAAAATGCTCTTTATGTGGAATTATATGTATAATTAGCAATTGGAGTGAAAAATGATTTTGCCTTTGTTAAATACACCCCCCTATGTCTAATGAACAAGGGACAACAACCTCATTAAGGTTCTTTAAAACAACACAAAATATGAATGTTAATTGTGGTAACTTGAAAATACACACCAAAAATGTGGTTAGCATTTAACACACATTGTGAAATAGCTAAAGTGTTGAAATAAAAAAAAAAAAAATCTATTTTAAAATTTAAAAGTTATGGAGATCTGGCTGTTACAAAATATTATATTAGTCATGGCAGGGGGATAAATCATGAAGAAAGAAGTTTGTGAGAACTCTGTGTGAATATAAAGCAGAAAAACAACTTCATTCCTCTCGCATTATCAATCCTAAAAGAAGGCTGTATTAAAAGACGACAGAAGAGGAATGTGCTAGCTTCAAGACGAAGGCTAGTTTTACCAGACCGAGCGCTTCCGTCTTGTAATTGCTTCAGAGCATGCGTCAGTTTGAGTTCGTCGGACTAGCACACAGACGATCGGTTTGTCCGCTAGAAAGAAGAGTCCGTCGGATAAATTTTAAACAAGTTTCAAATCTAATTCCGTCCAACTTTTTAGAAAACAAAGTCCGCTGGAGCCCACACACATCGAATTGTCCGACGAAATCCAGTCCGCCGGGCAAAGTCCGCCGTAAAGTCCGCTCGTGTGTACGCGCCATTAGGCTCCATTCACATTTGTACAACTCCAAAGTCAAGTGCTACTTTAATGCAACTTTGATGCAACATGGGTGTGACTTGTTGTCCCTTTGCAAAATCAGACCCACTGTTGCATTTAAAACATTCAGGTAGGACTTTCATGCACCTTTTGAGGGTTAACATTGAAGTCTATGGCCCTCAAGTTGCATGAAAGTCGGACCAAAGTAGTGCATGAACTACTTTGAAGCTGCTGTGACTTTAAGTCACACATACACTATATTACCAAAAGTATTGGGACGCCTGCCTTTACACACACACACATGAACTTTAATGGCATCCTAGTCTTAGTCCGTAGAGTCCAATACTGAGTTGGTCTACACTTTGTAGCTATAACAGCTTCAACTCTTCTGGGAAGGCTGTCCACAAGGTTTAGGGGTGTCTCTATGGGAATGTTTGACTATTATTCCAGAAGTGCATTTGTGAGGTCAGGCACTGATGATGCCGAGAAGGCCTGGCTCGCAGTCTCTGCTCTAATTCATCCCAAAGGTGTTCTATCAGGTTGAGGTCAGGACTCAGTCAAGTTCCTCCACCCTAAACTCGCTCATCCATGTCTTTATGGACCTGGCTTTGTGCACTGGTCCAAATCATTTGGTGGAGGGGGGATTATGGTGTGGGTTTGTTTTTCAGGGTTTGGGCTTGGCCCCTTAGTTCCAGTGAAGGGAACTCTTAAGGCGTCAGCATACCAAGACATTTTGGACAATTTTATGCTCCCAACTTTGTGGGAACAGTTTGGGGATGACCCCTTCGTATTCCAACATGACTGCACACCAGTGCACAAAGCAAGGTCCATAAAGACATGGATGAGCGAGTTTAGGGTGGAGGAGCTTGACTGGCCTGACCTCAACCCGATAGAACACCTTTGGGATGAATTAGAGCAGAGACTGCGAGCCAGACCTTCTCTTTCACATCAGTGCCTGACCTCACAAATGCACTTCTGGAATAATGGTCAAACATTCCCATAAACACACTCCTAAATCTTGTGGACAGCCTTCCCAGAAGAGTTGAAGCTGTTATAGCTGCAAGGGGTGGGCCAACGCAATATTGAACCCTACGGACTAAGACTGAGATGCCATTAAAGTTCAATGTGCTTGTAAAGGCAGGCGTCCCAATACTTTTGGTAATATAGTGTACAGTGGAACCTTGGATTACGAACATAATCCGTTCCAGGAGAATGCTTGTAATCCAAAGCACTCGCATATCAAAGCGAGTTTCCCCAGAAGTCAATGGAAACGAAGATAATTCATTCCGTTTTGAATTCTATTACATGTAATACCGCATGTGGCCAGAGGTGGAGGGAGTGGCGGAGAGCCTCGGAAATACTCAGGGACAGCACGGCTGAACTCGGAAAGCCTTGGAAAGGCTCGGAAAGACTCAGGAACAGAGTGTTTCCGAGTGTTTACAACTATTTCTGAGTGATTCTGAGTATTTTCGAACGGCTCCGAACTTTTCCAAGTGTCCCCGGCGCCCCCCACACCTCTGGCCAAATGCGGTACTGCACACCCCATTAGCTTGAATTCTGCTCGTTTTGCGAGACAACACTCGCAAACCGAGTCAGAATTTTAGGAAAAAAGTTGCTCGTCTTTCAAAACGCTCGTTAACCGCATTACTCGTAAACCAAGGTTCCACTGTATATAAATGGTTATCATTGTTAAACATGGGATATGACTTGTCATGTGACTTTTATGAAAGGTCGCACAAGTGTGACTGGGGTGTCACGGAAATGCAAAAAATAAAAATCCTTACATGGGTCTAACCATTAAAAAGCACTCCGTTTCCTAAAGTAAAAAAAAAAAAAGTTATGGCTTCAGATATACTATAAAATATGAAGTAAAGTTTCAGCTGATAAACATATAAACAAAAAAATACACTTTTCCTTTAAAAACAGAATTGTCCGCCAAAGCAGAACAAGGTCCCATTTGGGGTTGGTAGATAATAGCGGCTCGCATTTTAATGTTAAACTCACAAATAACACGCTGTCATCCCGGCGCATTCTTACAAGAAAGGTCACCCTAACATGTGACCCGTGTGCTGACATGTGGATTAAACACCCTTTTATTGTTCATATTTTGATGTCCATTTGGCCCTTACGACCCCAGCTTGATGCATCTTGCTATTCCCCATTTATGACCCTTTTCATTCCCATCCCTTATAAATGGCGACATCAAAATTCGAAGTACGTATTAGCTTGTCAGATGTGCGGGCTTCCAAGGGAAATGTCTCCAGAAGAACGTGCGGGGCTCTTTAAGCCTCCCTTATAAAAACTTAATTAGGAACAACAGCCGTGACCTTTGATCTTATTCTAAACAATGGTGATGAATCATCTCAAAAAAGTGGATTTATATGGTCAAGTGTTTCATTTTTACAAAACTGTATTATAAGAAAGCCACCTCACCCTCTTGCCTGACCGTAGGTTTATTGTAAAGACGCACAGACACGCACAGGAGACCCGACATCAAAGGAGCGCTTTGCACAAGATGTAAAACGTCCTTATGATTAACTTTGTGCCAAGAGAATTAAGGTTCCTCCTTTGATGTCTGGTCACCTGTGCATGTCTGTGAGACTTTACAATAAATCTACGGTCAAGCAAGAGAAGGAGGCGGCTTTATTATATTGAAATTTTGTTGGATATCCGAGGACCAGGCAAGGTTTGAAAGCCACTATTCCATAGCTCCCAACTGTCCCTGATTTCGAAGGAACTGTCCCTGATTTGGAGCAATGTCCCTCTGTCCCTCTTTCCTCCTCATTTGTCCCTCATTCTGGTCTGATCTCTATAGATGTATAAATAAATGCACTTTTTATCTATCAAAAAGTGTTTTCCAGTGCTAAAACTTTCATCTGATTTCTAAATTGCTGCATTTGTAAATTCCAGAAGCCAATATAACGGAATAGTAGTAGTAAAAAAAGCACTTGTGGGTTTAACCAATCTTGTTTTTTTGTACAATTCTCCTTTAAGGGGGGCGTGGCAAGGGGTGTGTCCTATGCCTGCATACTTTTTCTGATAGGTGTCCCTCATTCCCATCTCAAAAAGTTGGGAGGTATGCTATTCTTCAGACATGGAGTATAAAAAGACAGTTCCCTTGCAGCAGCAAAGTGTCTGCTTTTATGGCTTGATTTATATGTAGCACCCTCTAGGTAGGTAGGTGCTAGAGTAGGTTTCTTTTTGTCTTAGGGTAGGAAAAATTTAGGCAGGCCTGGCTAGCAGCCAGGCCTGTTTGTTTTGATTTGGGCTGGGAGTTGCTCAGGATAAATTTATCCACTTTTAAGCGATCCCTGAAAACTTTCCTCTTCAGAGAAGCCTATCCTGCCTCCATCTAATAACTGCACTATTTTCTCCATTAGCTCATCCCCCACAGCTATTACCCTTTTGTATAACTTGACCCTCCCTCCTAGATTGTAAGCTCTAACGAGCAGGGCCCTCTGATTCCTCCTGTATTGAATTGTATTGTACTTGTATTGTCTGCCCTAATGTTGTAAAGTGCTGCGTAAACTGTCGGCGCTATATAAATCCTGTATAATAATAATAATAATAATAATAATTTGGGCTGGGAGTTGCTCAGGATAGCAGCTGGTGAGTCAATGGCAGCATCACTGGGACCCCCCTCTTCTAGAGCGTTCTGGAAGGTACTGGAAAGAGAAGGTGGAGCTGCCTGGGGTAATGGAAGGTGCCCTGACCAATCCCCAACTTGGATTGGCAGGGGGCAGGCCTCCTTAAGTACCCAGGGTCAGCCCAGCTGGGGAGGAGTTGTTGGAGTTGTTCAGAGCTTGAAGTCGGATTGCTAGGCTATCAGGGCCTTTGAAGGAGCTTCCCCGTCTGGTGGGGGTGACCTTGGGCCTGGGGCTCGGGTGCGGACGAGACCCTTCAAGAAACCATGAAGGCATCTCACACAGGAGGCACAGGAGGAGCAAAGAGGACAGCAGGAGATAGCATTGCTGGGCAAGTCTTCAAGGAGAGGAACAAGTGGTCGCAGCCAGGACAAACACAGTCAGGAGGTCTGGGGAGGCACTCTTGGGAGGACGGGGAACATGCAGTCTGGGATCGGTGCAGAGCCAGTGGAGTGGACTGTGTTGTCAAGGGCAGTGGAGAAGGGCAGCTGCAGCCAGGAGGGCTAGCAGGGCCTGAAGTTGGGTTACTGGGCTTAGTAACCAGAGATAGGACAGCTAGCACCACAAACCTTCTATCTGCTACACTATAGGGGCCCGCAATCTCTGTCTGCAAAAGGCTGCTGCTAAGGGCTTGGCTGAGTCAGAGTCAGGCCTGACCCCATTGTGCTAGCTGTGCCTGGAACATTAGAGAGGAAGCGATGTGCAGGAGGTGAATGGAGCGAACCTTAGAGAGGAAGCGATGTGTAGGAAGAGAAAGGAGCGAACCTACTGAACTGTATATAGTTGTCCCAAGCAAATTGCTATTATTTCCACTGGGCATCCCATATTTCCCCTACCCCATCCAAGTTCCATTCCCTCAATAAAATACAAAAACAAAGCTGACGGACTGTTCATTGTCTTGGAGTGTCTGGAAGTGAATGCCAGGCTGGGCAGGGTGACAAGTGGGCCACATCACTTAGCAGCCCCTACGGGGGTACCGCTACATTTACATAAAGGGCAACATGACATGATGCACAATAATTGCATCAGTGCATTGCCAGGCGTTGTGCTGTGCTACAACATACAACCATCGCAAGGTTGTGCATTGGCAGGCATTGTGCTGTGCTACAACATACAACCATCGCAAGGTTGTGCATTGCCAGGCATTGTGCTGTGCATCAACATACAACCATCGCAAGGTTGTGCATTGCCAGGCATTGTGCTGTGCATCAACATACAACCATTGCAAGGTTGTGCATTGCCAGGCGTTGTGCTGTGCTAAAACATACAACCTTCTCAAGGTTGTGCATTGCCAGGCGTTGTGCTGTGCTTCAACATACAACCATTGCAAGGTTGTGCATTGCCAGGTGTTGTGTGCTACAACATACAACCATCGCAAGGTTATGCATTGCCAGGTCATTGGCTCCCACTGCTATCATTTACAGCCAGTGAGCCAATGAGAAGAGAGCGGGGCCGAGCTGCAGCTCTATGTGTGTTATGGCCTCACAGAGCAGGGCTCGGAAGCGAGCATGCACAATTGCCGCCATAGAAAGTGGCTTCCTATTGAGTGCACTGATTCAGGGGGAGGAGCCAAGAGCGCCGACGGGGGACCCGAAAAGAAGGGGATCGGAGCTGCTCTGTGCAAAACCATTGCACATGGCAGGTAAGTATGACATGTTTGTTATTTTAAAAAAATAAAACCCCAAAGCTTTCATACTGCTTTAAAATACTGTAGATCCTACGGCAAGTAGTAAAGGTGAATCTCCCGTAGCAACACTGATAGCAAAAAAAAATAGTTTATCCAACAAAGGAGAAAACAAAGATTTTTTTCTGTTAGATACATTTCAGACTACTGTTGGCAGAGCTGCAAAGCATTAAAGGACCTTGTTTTTGTGCCATGAGACCGGCATCATCGGCAGATTGAGGGAAGCCGTGCCTGCAACTATGTAGGGGCAGCTTGTGAAGTGTCAATTCTCAATAAGAGCTGAAATCTAATCTGCTTATATTTTGCCTTCCCTGGTTCCACCCAACCAACCCATGTCAACATTCTAATGAAACTTTTAACTAAACCATTTCTGTTTTCATTACATTCCTTATTTTAGACTCAGTGATGTCATCAGTGCGTCTCTGTGCAATATAGGCAGATGACTGGTGGAAAGGGTCGGCAGGTTGCTGTACATAGCTTCTGTACTGCTGTCAAGAGGCCTTAGTCCTGATGCAAGCAGTGGGCTGGCTCACGGGAGGAGTTATGCCAATATCAAAATGTCTTGATGGGTGGATGGCCTACAGCAGGGGTCTCCAAACTTTCTGAACAATGGGCTGGTTTACTGTCCTTCAGACTTAAGGGAGGCCGGACTGTGGCCATTGGGAGTAGAAAAGGTCCCGATGGTAGTAGGAATAAACAATGCCCCATCTTTGGTGCCAGTGGGAAGAATAGCGCCCTATCGGTGTCATTGGGAGGGATTGTGACCCTTTGTTAGTGGCACTGGGAGGAATCGTGCCCCATCATTGGTGTCATTGGGCCCCATTGTTGGTGTCATTGGGAAGAATTGTGCCCCATCTTTGGAGTCATGGGAAGGAATTGTGCCCCATCGTAGGTGTCATTGGGAGGAATTCTGCCTCTTTATTGGTGTCAGTGGGGGGGAATTATGTCCTATTGTTGGTATCAGTGTATGAAAATAATGCCCCAAAGACCAGATAAAAGCAAGCAAAGGGCCACATCTGACCCACTGGCCACAATTTGGAAACCACTGGTCTAGAAAGGTGGACCTCCCCAGGCAGGATGCATTTGAATGCAATTATGCAGATCTAAGTTGCTCTCCTTGTAGTATATGAGTGCCGTAGCAGGAGGATGCTTGTAGTGACTGCAAGGCATGACGCCTTCAAAAAACAGAGTAGGAAGATAGAGTCACCAGCACCCTGATGGAGTCCTCAAACATACATTTTTTTAAATAAAGCTGACAATTCGATTCTTCAAGGCATCCTGGTGATGAGCGGTTACTCCTATATTGTTTGAGAAAGGGACCCTATGAGATCCCGAAACTTTGGCTTCATTTGACAAATATGCCATTCCTCAAATAAACGTTTGAGTATTTCATCAGATTGCTGGTGCCAATGGTGGAGCTTGAGGGGTCACAGGGGTTGCAATGGTGACTCGGCCCATTCTCCAGGGGGCCTGTGCGACCTCCTTGTCACATTAGTGTAGCACCCTCTAGTGCAGTGGTTCTCAACCACCCTAGTGCCGTGACCCCTTGATAAAATTTCCCAAGTTGTGGGGACCCCTAACAGTAAAATTATTTTCGTAGCGTGGGTTGTTAACACCCAAGGCAAGGCAAGTAATTTGCGCCCCTAACCCATGGACATTTAGCGCTCCCTGAGTCCCTTCCACTCGTGCAGTATTAAAACCCCTTATGGTACATTTTAGAATGTACCACTCTTTCTCTTTGTTCTCCTTTCTTTCCCTTTTATCTCTCTCTATCCTAATTTATTGATTTTCCCCCATCCCTCTCTCTAGCCGTCTTTCTTGTTCTTTCTCTTATTCTTTCTCTCCCTTTTTCTTTGTTCCTCCCCGTCTTTTCCTCTTCCTTCCATGTATTCTCTATTTTTATTCCTTCTCTTACTCCTTGGTAGGGGGGAATGGGATGAGTGGCAGTGCTGGCGGGGAGTTGGGATGAGTGCCAATGCCTGGGGGGTTCTGATGAGCCAACCTAGGTGCTCTTGATCAAGGTCATCTGATCTGAGAACTATAGTGGGGACTTTTAATGGCAACTATAATCACAGGTAGTGTTACTCACTGTGTCTCCGGCTTCACTGTGCACTTTGTGGCGTCTCGTAGCAGTGACACCTATGCCAAAATCAGGAGATAGGGTCTCCTCCAGCCCCTCCCACTTCACATTCCTCACCAATCAGCTGACCTCCAGTCTCTGCCCACCAGCCATGCCGTAAACTGAATGGGCGGCTGTGAAGAGTCTGAGTGGACGGCTTCGGGCTCCAGGAACGGCCCAGCTGGGCGGCCATAAAAAAGACTGGGAGAGCAGTGTGGGCTTCAAAAACAGCCTGCGATTCGGTGACCCCTGGCAAATCATCATTTGACCCCAGAGGGGGTCCCGCCCCCCAGGTTGAGAACCACTGCTCTAGTGTGTGCTAGAAATAATGTTAGTGTAGTTGGTAGTGTAGGAAATTTTTAGCTTGGCTGAGGGCCAGGCTTGGGTTGTTAATCTGGGTCAGGTTTCAGTGACTCAGGGGCTGGATGACTCATCTGGCAGCTCTCTCTGGCACTTCCACCTGGTCTGGAAGTTGATAAAAAAACTTCCATAACTGGAAGGTGGGAGTAAGGAGGGGCTGCCATGCATACTTATGAGGTCTCAGCCAATCCCCAGCTTTGGGAAAGGGGGCAGAGCTTACCTCATAAATAGACATAAGCTAGGCTAGCAGGGGCAGTTGGGTGGAAGATGGCATGCTATACCAAGACATTTTGGACAATTTCATGCTCCCAACTTTCTTGGAAAAGGAGACTGCGAGCCAGGCCTTCTCGTCCAACATCAGTGCCTGACCTCTCAAATGCGCTTTTGGAAGATTGGTCAATCATTCCCATAGACACACTCCTAAACCTTGTGGACAGCCTTCCCAGATGAGTTGAAGCTGTTATAGCTGCAATGGGTGGGCCAACACAATATTGAACCCCACGGACTAAGACCGGGATGCCATTAAAGTTCATGTGTGTGTAAAGGCATTATCAATACTTTTGGTAATATGGTGTATATATAAAATGGAAAGCTCTATGAGCCTTGCTGCAGTTTCCATTGCACATTGTTGGAAGCTCACAGTGTGCAGTGAAATTAGAGTAAGCGATTTTTAGCACAGGAGAGGAGTCTGCACAACTGTGTAAGAATCTGCAGAAGTTTGGAGTACAGTTTTTTTGTTATTTTTTTTAACACAATCTTGAAAAAAACTGTAAATACAGCATGTTAATAGAAGCTTATAGCGTGAACAATAACGTTTCCTAAGATGCCATGGCAGAGTGAAGAGGCCAGAGAGGTTCCCGGAGATTTAGTAGCACCCACCGTGAAAAAAAGAATGTCCCTCTAAGTGGAAAAGAGACTTTGCGATTTCCTTTCCTAAAAGCATCATGAAATTAATAAGCTTTCTTTAAAACTCCATACATACCACTATACATACACTTCCACTCGCAGGGCCATTGGAGGAGCTAAGCCTTTTTGTGACATACTATTGCAATGCTTATCTTGCCAGCTTTTCTGAATTTCTATGTTTGATGTCATGCTGTGTTTCAAATTGCTTTGCAATTGGTTTTTATATGACCCCGGGAGTCAACAAAATGTATTGAACTGAGAGGTATCATCCTTTTCTAGGCAGACCATGAAAGAATGCATACAGAGACGGAGGTGTGGTGGTGTATGTGCATTCTTAAAACACAGCTCCTTATAGTCCAGGTATACTGTATATTCACAGAGCAACCTCTACATTTATTTTTGAAAGCTGAACTCAAGGCAGGTATAAAAAGCATAAATGATTACAGCTCCGTAATCATTAATACATAGGGGTTGTTTTACTAAAGGGAAATAGACTGTACACTCTGCAAGTGCAGTTGCGCCAGAGCTTAGTAAATGGGGTAAATCTTCACTTTGCAAAGAATACCCAGAATACCTGCTCATTAGAGGCGCAAGGATTCCAATAGGTTTTTTGTTTTTTTAAGCACGTGATTAGGCTCTAATTGGCTTCAAAAAAGGGTGAGCTCGGGGCGCAGAGCCCTATGCCCTGAGCCCACCCTGTTGTGTGACAATAGTGAATTAATATTCGCTATTGTCTTCCTGATTCTCCTCCTGGCCAATCAGGAAGCGGGTCCTGATCAGTGTGCAGCGGTGGGCTGGAGCGACGGGGGGGGTTAGTGTGGGGTGGCGGGCTGGAGCGACGGGGGGGGGGGGGTGGATGTCTGTGGTCATGTCTGTCTGCTGCCCCCTCCGACGATGGAGCACCAGCAGGCACTGGTGCAGTCTACTTATCAGTAGTAAATTAACCTCATTGTGTTTTAATTATTTTTTTTTAGTTAGCAGAGAAAGAAGCAGCACATGGAGCCAGTTAGGTATGCTGATAGAAGGAGAGAGCAGTGTGACAGAGAAATGATCTCATTAGGGTTGCCACCTTTCCAGGATTCACCAGGTTTTGCATCATGTGTCCGGGTTTCAGACCCAATGAAACCCAGACATAATATTCAGAATGGACTGTGGCTCCCCAAGTAACCAAGTACCACAACCGCTGAGTGCATAGATATGCACATGGGCCCCACCCCCATACACAGACAGATGAGGAGAGAAGGCTTCATCTGCTCCTCCAACTTCCACGCCTACCCCTCTGTCTGCCCACCCACACTCCATTCCCAGGTATTCTGTGCCTCAGAAAAGGAATGTGTTGACTGGAAGTTTGAAGCTCAGCAACCGGCAGATACATTGTGGATGAAAGGTGGTGATGCCTGAGCCTCTATCCTCTGATGAGTGAGCTCACCATTCAATGTCTGTGACTGAAGTCTCCACCCTCCCTCCCTTCTCTCTCCTGCCTCCAAGTGAGTGAGTACACAAAGGTAAGGGGGACTCAGATGTAAGGGGTGCCTTGTGGACGCTGATGAAAGGGGGGTTTTGGAAACCCTAATTTTTACTGGTGTTCCGGCCGAAATTATACTTTTTAAATAAAAATACCCCTATAATACACAAGCTTAATTTATTCTAGTAAAGTTAGTCTGTAAACTAAGGTCTGTTTTTTTAGTTTATAGCAGTAGTTTGTTATTTTAGAAACTTACAGCAGGCCGTGGCCATCTTAAGTGTGGGCATCTGAAGCCAGACTGTATTTCTTCCTGGATCTCATCCTTGCAGATCTCGCACATGCTCAGTGCAGAACAAGCAGTGTAATAGGTTTCAGGTCAGGTTTCCATAGCAACGGCAGTGTCAGAGGAAGTTGCTGCCCCTTCCCAGAAGGCATTGCAAACAGGAAATGATGCGATGGGCCGCGGCCAGGGAGGAGGAAGTGAAAAATGAATACAGCAGATATACAGTAGGTGCTGAGAAAAAAAATAAAAGAATATCCAATTCGTTTACAGTGCACAGTTTAGTGAGGGATGCTGAAGAGTTGTAAAAGTGGGTGGAACTCCACTTTAAGGGGGAATGCTGGAAACTCTGATGTAAGTGAGAGGTTTGGTGAACAGAAACCCCCTTACATCAGAGTTCCCCTTTACACCAGAGTCCACAGTGTTCCCCCTTAAAAATAATATTTTTCCATGCACGGATAAAGTGTTCGGGTTTGGCTTGAAGAAAAGGTGGCATCCCTATACTGGCCATCAATTGTTGGCTGTCCTATTGGAGTTTCAGTTCAGCCTGAAGTACCGACCAAGGGCAGGAAACCGGGATGCTGATGCCCTGTCTCGAAGACCACACGTCTCCAATAACAATGGCAGGAACTGGGTTCACCTCCCCTCTGAAGGAGTTCATGCAGTGTGTCAAGGAGTAGAACATCATCATAAGAGGGCCACAGGAGCTGAAGCTGTGGGAGTCCCACCTGCAGGAATGCCTCGGTATTATTGTGACCCGACGCAAGTATGTAGCAAGGAACTGCCTCCGTTGACCAAGGAGGACTTGAGAAGGGATTAGCGGGAGGATCCATTGGACAGCCTTGTTAAGAAAGCACTGATGGCTTGAGATTCTCAGATACTTTTGAGGAGTTCTGTAGAGGATGCAAAAGTAGTCCACAAACAGTGGGAGCGGATGCGACTGGAAGACGGTATCATATACAGGAAAGGCCCAACAGAAGAACCAGAAGGTTCTCAACAACTGTTTCTCCCAGAAAAGCGAAGATTAGTTGTGTTAACAGCTCTTCATGACGACCATGGGCACCTAGGACCAGATAGGATCCTTAGGTGAGTTAGGGATCAGTTTTATTGGCTGTCCATGAGGACTGAAGTTGAAAGCTACTGCCGTTCTTGTGTCCAATGCATCCAAAGAAAGACTCTGCCAGGTAGAGCTGCCCCAAGGGGCCATTTACAAAGTCAAGGGCCAATGGAACTGGTAGGCATTGATTTCTTGTGTCTCGAGTGGGGGACGTAATGTCCTGGTTGTGACAGATTTTTTCACCCACTAATCTCAAGCTTTCCCAACCAAAGTCCAGCAAGCCAATACAGTCGCCAAGACTTTGGTAGAGAAGTTTTTCGTTCACTACGGTCTGCCACAACGTCTGCATTCAGATCAAGGTCGGGACTTTGAGAGTAAACTTGTAAAACATTTTTGTGAATTGCGGAACGTCCAAAAGACCAGAATTACCACTTATCATCCCCAGGGGGATCCACAACTGGAACGTTTCAATCATACTTTGCTAAACATGCTAGGGACTCTGCCTTTAGAGAAGACCAGCACTGGGGCGATTACATCGCCTCAGTGGTCCACGCTTACAACAGCACAGTGAACGACTCCACTGAATACTCCCCTTATCAGTTGATGTTTGAAAGAGAGGCTCATTTACCTTTGGACCTGGCTTTTGGGACGTCCCTGGATCATACTTCTCAAGCTTCTTATAAAGGATATGTAGACAGACTTCGAAGAAACTTGAAGACTGCTTATAAGTGAGCTAAGGAAGCATCCATTATCAGAGAACAAAGAAACAAAAAGGAACTTTGATCTAAAAGTAAGGGTTTCAAGACCTGCAATCAGGAGATCAGGTGCTCTTGCGCAATCTGGGAGTGCCAGGAAAACATAAATTGACCATCTGTTGGTGGTCTCAACCCTACATTGTTTGCAGATGGCTTCCTGGTCTTCCTGTGCATCAAATTCACCCAGAAGGGAAGACTTATCCGTTAAAGATATGGCATTGAAACCATCTCCTGCCTACAGTATATCCGAGGTGTTCAGGTATCCTCACCTCCTTGCTCTGATGTATACTGCCCTCCCACCTTGAGGTCTGGAACTCATCGGCCCTCAAAACCAGTCTCCCTACATGACATTGGAGAGAGAACTGACCCTTGACCGGTTGTGGGTTCCCCCTTGCAAAAGTTCCACCAGAGTTCCTCAGTCTTTGGTAGACGACATGAAGGAAATCTCCCTACCGCACAGGGTGGAACTACAAGCTGATAAAGAGGAGAGGCCTACACCACTCCCTGTGAAGGAGACTGGAGGGGTTAAACATGAACCAATTGATAACTCGGGAGTACAATATCTTGAAGAAGTTCCTGCTTCTCCTCTTCAAGGAATAGGTGGAGAAACTGTACCTGAGAGAGAAGAGGAACCGGAGCCTGCTTGTAGTTTATGGGGTACGAACGGTGGACCCGAGCCTTTGGAACCTTTGGAGAGCATATACTCCAGACTAATGCCGTGTAGACATGAGCGGACTTTACGGCAGACTTTGTCCGGCAGGCTTTTCAACGGACTTTACGACGGACTTACCGAATGAACCGACTTGCCTACACACGATCAACCAATGTCCGACGGACTCGTACGTGATGACGTACGACCGGACTAAAACAAGGAAGTTTATAGCCAGTAGCCAATAGCTGCCCTAGCGTCGGTTTTTGTCCATCGGACTAGCATACAGACAAGCGGACTTTTCGACCGGACTCGAGTCCGTCGAAAAGATTTGAAACATGTTTCATTTCTAGGTCCGTCAAACTTTTGGGGAAAAAAAGTTAGCTGGAGCCCACACACGATCGAATTGTCCGACGGACTCCGGTCCGCCGAACCACGTATGCCGTAAAGTCCGGTCATGTGTACGCAGCATTAGACCTCCCAGAAGACTTACATACGCCACTCTTTGAGAAAGCTCTGATGAACTCATTACTACAGCTCAATGTTCTAATCAAGAGCCAGCTTCCTCTACCGAACCTTTGGTAGAGGATGACCCTGTTCCACCCCCGACACTACTGGGTGGGCCACTACTCTATTACTGGCCTGTAAACAAAATGATTTAGCTTTATCTGATGATTTATATAGTTTACTGTTGGCAAATCCATCTGTTACCCAGCTCTTGGCCACTGTAGACTTTGTTTAGCAGATTATTATTTGCAGGGCTTTGATGTTAGTCAATAACTATTCAGTAGGATTGTATCTATCCTCTTTGGGGGACCAAAGACTTTCAAGTGGGGGGAGGATGTAGCAGGGAGCCGACTATGGTTATCTGACTTTTGCAGACTGTCTATTACTATTCTAGCCTTATGTTCCCCTAATGCTGGATCTTAACCACTTCAGCCCCGGAAGGATTAACCCACTTCCTGACCAGGCCATATTTTTGCAATATGCCCCCACGTCGCTTTAACTGACTGATTGTGCGGTCGTGCGACGCTGTACCTAAACAAAATTTATGTCCTTTTTTTCCCACAAATAGAGCTTTCCTTTGGTGGTATTTCATCACCTCTGCAGGGTTTTTTTTGCGCTATAAACAAAAAAAGACCGACGATTTTGAAAAAAACACAATATTTTTTACTTTCTGCTATAATAAATATCAAAAAACAAAAATAAAAGAAAACAAATGTCTTCATCAGTTTATATGTATTCTTCTACATATATTTTGGTAAAAAAATTAGCAATAAGCGTATATTGATTGGTTTGTGCAAAAGTTATAGCGTCTACAAAATAGGGGATAGATTTATGGCATTTTTATTATTTACTTTTTTTTTACTAGTAATGGCGGCGATCTGCGATTTTTAGCAAACTCAGATATTGCGGCGGACAGATCGAACACTATTGACACTTTTTTGGGACCATTGACATTTATACACAATCAGTGCTATAAAAAAAAAGGCCACTGATTGCTGTATAAATGATATAGCTACAGCGATTTGTGCAGGGGAGCCAACCTGCCACCGTATAACGGAGGCTGGTCAGCAAGGAGTTAATCGCTGACATCATCTCCTGAAGCACAGAGAAAGTCATTGTGGGAGATGTGGTCCTCTGGATAGGCATTGCTGATTTTGCAGAAATGACTGAACTGCATCTCCCAGCAGGCCGTCTGCTCCGCAGGGGAATTGTGGGAGAGACTATATAGGGATCCGAGGACCAGGCCCACGCTTGCTTCTTGGATCTCACCGTGTGAGCACCACTCTGCCACTGTGCAAGAGGATTGCGGCCTAGCACATGGCACACAGCTCACCGCTCCAGCCCCAGTGAGTCCAGCCGTCGTCACCGTTGGTAGAAGGACATCCTGCAGCAGCGCTGAACACCATGGAACCAGATCGCTGAGTTAGCAGACTGATTCCTGTCTCTGCCCATCTGTAATAGGAAGAATCGTTTGTTGGTCCCACCGGGAGGCTTCAGAGGCCCATCAGGATTAGTGAGGGGGCTTGTGCCCGCAGATCCCATTGCTTTGATAAGTACTAAACTTTCAACACAGTGCACTGTGACATTCCCTTAGATTACAAATAGTATTGCTATCAACCGGGGTTAGCTATCTTGCATTGTTCATCATCACTTTGCTGCAGCAAGGGAGTCTTTGGTCTATGAGCTCCAACATTGCTGGTGAAGACAGTGCAAGGCCTTGCTTTTAGGATAGTGTTGTTTGTACTCTTAAAGGGGATTATAAAGGTGCTGCAGAGCTTAGAAAATCAATGAGTCCATAAGAAATAAATCCAAAGACGGTGTTCAGCGCACTTCACATGGACACCGTAAAGGATGTACACTCCAACCCACATGGACACTGTATGAGATGTATAAGATACAATGTTCATGTGGGTTGAAGTATATAGGTCAAAGTATCCGTAAACTCCAGACAAGAATAAAGGATCATGTGACTAAAATTGTTATCCAAAACACATTCCCTCAAAGCATTATGCCACTCACCATAATCGGAATCCAAAGTGGACTGTGTTTTTGGGTATAGATAAGTTTGTTGGGAGTTGGAGGGGGAGCCATATGACTAAAGACAATGAATTTACAAGGCCAAAACATATAGCCCTTATGGTATGAATATTGAGTGGGATGTAATTGCATTTATCAGCAATGCATAGGATATGTTGATCTATGGCATCTTATCTCTCTTTTTGATTGAACCTTTTTAGACTTGGAATTAGGTAATTTGTCTTTTTTAATTTATTTTTATATTTTTATTAAGAAATTGAGTAGTCAATTTAGAATTGTTCAATAATGTTGTTTTTAAAATATGAATTTGAATCCTGTTATGTGTATTGATATATTACTAATAATTATTTCCCCACGACCACAAGATGGCCCTACGTCCAGGCATTCTTGTATCACTAGAGGAACTTTTTATGTATTAGTTGCTAAATTGTTATTAGATCTATGGTATATTTAAATGGTAATTAAGTAGATACTATTTAGTAGTTTTTTATGATAGATAAAACTATTTTATTTAATTTGTTTTTAATATTTACTGTAAAACATAGATTGGAATGCAGCTTATTTCTGCCACCTACGTATATTGTCCCACATATAAAAGGCAGTCGAGCGTCCGTCACGCCACGCCCCTGACGACGTCACTCTATGACAAAACGCGTATGGACTCATTGATTTTCTAAGTGCTGCACCACCTTTATAATGTCTTTATTGCTATTTCATCAATAATATGCTAGCTGCTGTTTATCTAGTTATATCATCTAAGCTGTGGATAAGCACAGCAGATTTTACACTTTATACTCTTAAAGGGGACACTTTAGTGGTCACTATAGTATAATATCTCTCGATAGGATAAAGGTATTATAGGTCAGCCCGGGGTTCTCCTTTAAAGTTGACACAACTTTGTTTCATTCATGTGTCATTGCTAATTGTTAATGCTACAACTGTTATTTTAGCCTAATCTTGGCTGAATCCAGGATTTGGCAGAATAATTCTTATTTAAACATCTCATCTTAAATAAGTAAAGCATGTCTGAACCTAGAGTGTCAGAGGGACTGGAGAGTTCACAGGGTCATGGCGGCATAAGAGAACATGCATTATCAAGCAATATATATATACAGTTGTGCTGTATGATTTCTTGGCCATTTTTCAGAGAGTATGAATGGTAACACAAGAACTTTTCTTTCAATCATGGTTAGTGTTTGGCTGAAGCCATTTATTATCAATCAACTGTGTTTCCTCTTTATAAATCATAATGACAACACAAACTACCGTGTATTGCCCCCCTTTAACATCAATGACAGCTTGAAGTCTTTTGTGGTATTTGTGGATGAGGCTCTTTATCTTCTCAGATGGTAAAGCTGCCCATTCTTCTTGGCAAAAAGCCTCCAGTTCCTGTAAATTCTTGGGCTGTCTTGCATGAACTGCATGTTTGAGATCTCCCCAGAGTGGCTCAATGATATTGAGGTCAGGAGACTAAGATGGCCACTTCAGAACCTTAACTTTATTCTGCTGTAGCCAATGACAGGTCGACTTGGCCTTGTGTTTTGGTTTATTGTCATGTTGGATTGTTCAAGTATGTCCCATGCACAGCTTCCTGGCTGATGAATGCAAATGTTCCTCTGGTATTTTTTGATAACATACAGCATTCATCCTGCCATCAATTTTGACCAAATTTCCTGTGCCTTTGTAGCTCACACATCCCCAAAACATCAGTGATCCACCTCCATGTTTTCACAGTAGGAATGGTGTACCTTTCATCATAGGCCTTGTTGACTCCTCTCCAAATGTAGGGTTTATGGTTGTGGCCAAAAAGCTCAATTTTGGTTTCATCACTCCAAATGACTTTGTGCCAGAAGGTTTGAGGCTTGTCTCTCTGCTGTTTGGTGTACTGTAAGTGGGATACTTTGTGGCATTTGCAAAGTAATGGCTTTCTTCTGGCGACTCGACCATGCAGCCCATCTTTCTTCAAGTGCCTCCTTATTGTGCATCTTGAAACAGCCACACCACATGTTTTCAGAGAGTCCTGTATTTCACCTGAAGTTATTTGTGGGCTTTTCTTTGCATCCCAAACAATTTTCCTGCCAGTTTTGGCTGAAATCTTAGTTGGTCTACCTGACCGTGGTTTGGTTTCAACAGAACCCCCCATTTTTTTTACTTCTTGATTAGAGTTTGAACACTGCTGATTGGCATTCTCAATTCATTGGAAATCTTTTTATATCCCCTTTCCTGTTTTGTACAGTTCAACTACCTTTTCCCGCAGATCCTTTGACAATTCTTTTGCTTTCCCCATGACTCAGAATCCAGAAACGTCAGTGCAGCACTGAATGAAAGATGCAAGGGTCTGTCAGGAGTCCAGAAACTCATTGACCCTTTATACACACTAATTACAAGCAAACAGATCGCAGGTGAGGATGGTTACCTTTGTCAAAGGTGGAAATACAGCGCTGTCAGCGGAAAAATGGTAGCATAAATAACAGGTCCTGCTGCAGCCTATACGCAAGATACACACAATGTGAAAATGAAAAAAGTGCGCAACATGAAACCAAAAAAGGGAAAGTGAGTATCCACATATGTCTAGATCAAATAGAGGATATGATTCATCTTGATGGAATACTTGACACAAATCTATATGATATCTTGTGTGTCGTACAGTTAAAACATATATGTCATAGATATGGCTACACAATGTGTTTCAAGAGTGTCCTGTACAGTCCTGATTGACAGAAAAGTCCTCATAAAGAGCGAAGTTATCAATATTAAATTGTAAAATATCCTCAGATTGCTGATTATAGGTGACTTCAATCCAAAACACCACAGAGGACGTGATCAGGGATAGAAAGATTCCTCCACCTGAAGAAATGACTGCCGCTTACCAGCTTCTTTGATCTCTTTTACGGAGATCGTATCCACTTGTGGCATATACCCCTGCCAGGGTCTTTACATTCATCAGCCAGATAGCACCTCTCTCTCTATTAGGATTGTCTCCGAATGACTTCCGATAAGTGGTTCATCATGTCAAAAAAGGGTTTATATAGTGTGATAATGTAAACATTTATTGGTATTGTAAAAACAAGATTGCACTTACAAAGTTGTTGAAGGTTAAAAGCATAGCAATAAAAACACGAGCCAGGCCGGCTCTCGATAGACGCCCGTTGCTTCCGGGACTGCACGTTGTTGGTGGTGACGTCAGCACGCCGCTCCTCCCTTTAATTCAAACCCCTTTGTGTCAACTTGTGTGCATGTTATCAGGGCAAAATCATCAGGGTATGTAAACTTTTGATCAGGGTCATTTGGGTAGTTTCTGTTGTCATTGTGATTTAAAAAGAGTAAACACAGTTGATTGATAATAAATGGCTTCAGCCAAACACTAACTATGAGTGAAAGAAAAGTTTTTTTGTTATCATTCATATTCTCTGAAAAATGGCCAAGAAAACATAAATTCTGCCAGGGTATGTAAACTTATAAGCACAACTGTATATATATATATATATATATATATATATATATATATATATATATATATATATATATATATATATAGATCTCTCTCTCTCTCTCCCTCTCTCTCTTGCTATATATATATATATAGTATTTCCCTTAAGTGCACCTAAATGGTCCATTCACACTGGTGTATTTCTGTAATGACCACATTTCCTCAACACATAAAACAATGTCATACGTTGAGGTGCTATTGTATTTGAATGGACCCCTATGTACCTGGCAGTTCAGCACAACACACTTGCACTTTAGCATGAAGCAACGCACAGATGTGAAAGAAAAAGATTTTACAGGTCACGCTGTGCATTAAAATTGTTTAAAATGTTTCCTTGGTGGGTTTGACTTTTGTTCATTCCAAACTGTTTTATTAAATTAATAATAATTGTGAACCTAACATGACTGCATTCTATACCATTTTGTTCCTTCTTTTAGACTCTGCTCTACCTAACAATTCACCTAGAAATAATGACATGACTGCTTGACTTCCATTAAATGACTGCTAGAGTAAAATATATTGCATATTGTATGTGGTTAAAAACTGTTTATTTCACAGGCCCCTTATTTATACTTTTCTCTATTGGCATTCGAGCCAAGCTGTCCAGCAAAAGTGACAGTTGGGTCAAACTATTATACCGACAGAGATGTTTACAATGGTCAGGGTTACGTCATGTGGTTTAAACCTTTTTTTCCCAGAGAAAGAAAAAAACCTGGCAATGTTACTGCTTAACTAAGTTCTAAACTTTGTTGATGGCAGGGCCGCCGATAAGGCAGTACAACCGGCCCTCCTGTACCGGGCCCGGGCCCCATCAATTCAAAAGGGAGGAACCCGCCAAGCAGGAGGGCCGGATGTACTGCCTTATTACTAAAACTTGTGACTCTTGTGGATCTCCCTGCAGTGCTTCCCTTTTTTCCAGAAGAGTGAAAAAGAAATGATCTCATCAGTGTGCTGCTTCTCTTTACCCTAAAACAAGAGAAAAAGACGACAAGTGCCTCTGTCTCAAATGTGAAACATCAGGGGTCTGTTTAGACCTCTAATATTTCAACAAAGATCCCCCAACAGGGAAGTAAAAAAAAAGCATTAAAAAAATAAATACATTAATAAATAAAAAATAGAATTCAAAAAGAAATTTTTTTTTAAAAAAATTAAAATTCGAAAAATTATTTCAAAAAAATAAATTGCCACCTCGCTGCTTGCTTCAACTCCGCACTACCGCACTGCAACCACGTGCTTTACAGAGTGCTTGCAGGGCAGCACTATTCACCTGAATGGGTCTTATTTAACGGGGTATCATTTCTGCCATGGCTGCGAAGCATAGCATTCGCACCTGTGGCAATTTAACAAACGTAGGCCTCTTGCACACGATACTCCTGTTTGAGCATCTACTTTTTCAAATGTGTTTTTTTTTCTTAATGTATTTTCGCGCATATGTGTTTGTGCAATTTTGCGCACATTCGAGCATATGCGTTTGTGCAATTTCGCACAAACGTATTCTCACGTTCTTCTTCTGCAGATTGTAAATAATGCCCACTAGCGCACATTAGTCCACAATCTTGCTTATTTGTGCGCATTTACGCGCATTCGTGCCCTTATAGAAGTCATTTACTGGCCAAAACTGCAGATTTTTCTATTTTTCTTTTTTTTAAAGAATAAACGGCGCTTGTTTACGTGCCTGTGTGCATGGGTACATTACAATGAATGGGATGTATTTTAGCTCAGTATAAAAAAAAAGAAAAAAAAAGCTGTACTGAGATTTTTCAAGCTGCAGTGTGCAAGAGGCCTTATTTATCAATGTCTTCGGATATCGATATCCATCGATATTATTGTATGCTGTGCATACTTGGAAATTACGACATACACCAGTGCGTCCTACAGTGTACACAGAAAATAACAAAATAATTCTAATGCCGCGTGCACACGATCGGAAATTCCGCCAGCAAAACTCCAATGAGAGCTTTTTGTCGGAAAATGAGATTGTGTGTATGCTCCATCGGTCTTTTGCTGGCGGAATTCCAGCCAGCAAAAGTTTGAGAGCAGGTTCTCTATTTTTTGGTCGGAAAAAGTTCCTATCCGAAAATGCGATCGTCTGTACAAATTCCGACGCGCAAAATTCCTACACATGCTCGGAAACAATTTGACGCATGCTCAGAAGCATTGAACTTCATTTTCTCGGCTCATCGTAGTATTCTACGTCACCGCGTTCTTGACAGTCGAAACTTCAGAGAACTTTTGTGTGACCGTGAGTATGCAAGCCAAACTTGAGCGGAATTCCGTCGGAAAAAACATTTTTTTCCGACGGAAAATCCGCTCGTGTGTACGGGGGCATAAGGGAAAAGGGAAGGAGGTTTTTGGCAGAATTCATTATACAGAAACCTTTGTATTGTTCCTTCATACATTCATATACCAGACATAATTTAAAACAACGTATGCTGGTGACCACAAAAGTTCTAATTCTGAATAAAACTTTTCCTAGCACATTGCAATAATTTGTCCCAACTGAAGGCCACATTAACAGTCAGAATTTTCCTTGCTCAAATAAGAAACAAGAAATATTTTCCATCCTCTGACTTCAATTTTTACGCACCGCTACACTCAAAAATGATTGTCAATTTACCCCCAATAACCATTGGAAAAATAAATGGATGTGAAGAAAAACAAACATTTTAGCAAAATTCTCCTTCTACAGGCAGTCCCAAAATTACGAAAATACGACTCCTACTTACAAACGGAGGGAGACAACAGGAAGTGGAGGAGGAAATCTACCTCTAGGAAGGGAAATTCACCCATGTAAAGCTGCGTACACATGATCAGACTTTTCGACGGGAAAAGCGTGATGACAGGCTGTTGGCGGTAAATCCGACCGTGTGTATGCTCCATTGGAGAATTGTTGGTGGACTTTCCGCGGACAAATGTTGGCTAGCATGTCTTCAAATTTTCCGCCAACAAATGTCTGTTGTTGGATTTTGCTGATCGTGTGTACACAAGTCCATCGGACAAAAGTCCAAATTACAAACACGCATGCTCGGAAGCAAGGACGAGCCAGAAACGGTCGGTCTTGTAAACTAGCGTTCGTAATGGAGAATTAACATTCGTGACGCGGCAAATTATGAAATCTCCAAATGCAGCGCACAATTCTCTTCTTCTTTAATGGCATAATAATGAAGCTGCTTTGCTGGTGATACTGATGGAGTTATTGCAAACAAATTTTCAAAGGCTTTTTTTTCTAGTGATATCAAGAATATTATTATGCTTTTTTTTTTTTATTTGGGCAAGTTACCACAACACCATTATCCCGTAGTTTACAAGATCAAAGATACAACTATGTTGGTGTCCCTTGTTAATTTTACATTGTATTTTTTTTTAAATGTAACTACCTATGTAAACACATAGTCAAGTATTATTCTACACAATTTTTTTATTGTGCATTAAAAAAAGAAAACAAATAAAATTAGACATGCTATCTGCCAATAGAACTTAACCAAAAAGTGCATTCTATGCATCCAAAAATATAGAAAATATACCAAATCAAATCATTATTCAACCAAAAAAATAATGTCAAAGCAATAACTCCAAGGCCAATAATAAATAACACGTTATCTCCTCCAATTCCGCAACATGTCTGGTTGACGAACAGCCGTTCAGAAACAAACTGAAAAGCCATAAATGAAAAGTGCTAAATGAAAAACGCGAAAAGAAAAGCGCGAATCAACACTCACCAAACTTCTACTAACACAAAATTAGCAGAAGGAGCCGAAAGGGTGGCGCTAAAGAGCTGAAAAACCATGTAGTACGTCACTATGTTCGTAATTGTTGGCCAACATTTGTGTGACCGTGTGTATGCAAGACAAGTTTGGGCCAACGCCCTTCGGACAAAATTCCACGGTTTTGTTGTCAGAAAGTGCGATCGTGTGTACGAGGCATAGGAGTTATCATGAGAAAAGTGTCTCCACTGAACCTTTATCACCTATCCTTGTTTCCATGGCAACCCAAAATTTTCAAAATCCAATTGTCATAGGTAAAGAAAGTGAAGGGAAATCTTCTGAACAGGGGCACAGACAGCAAAACAAATGGTGTAAACCCTTCCCTATGCTATCCATAAAACGTAAAATTATTTTTGTTGGCTGGAGTTACACTTAAAAAATGTACCTGTTCCAACTTACATACAAATTTAACTTACAAACCTACAAAACCTCTTGTTTATATACAGCTCTCCCCCAGTATAGCTCTCCCCCCAGTACAGCTCCCCCCCCTAATAATCCACCCACCAGTTCAGAGTAAGAAGTCCTTCCTCAGCTGATCAGGTTACCTAAGCCAATGGAAGAGCTAAGGAGATCCTCCAGTGCTCCAAACTACCTAGCTCACACTCTGAGGTCTGGCAGCCGGCAGCAGGGACTGCAGTGCTTCCGATGCCCAGGGGCAATCAGTGCTAGCTGCTGTGCTGTGGATGCTTACAGCAGGGGCGCTCAACCTGTGGCCCTCCAGCTGTTGCTGTCCCATGAGGCATTGCAAGGTTGACAGCTACAAGCATGACTTCCAAAGGCGAAGGCATGATGGGACTCGAAGTTACGCAACAGCTGGAGGGCCATAGGTTGAGCAACCATGGCCTAAAGGGAAGGTTTGGATCCCCCACCCCCCCTTATCTACGCCCCTTAGTGTCCTCATTGGAAAATTTCCCCTCTATTCCCGTTATGGTGGCCACCTGAAATTAGAGATTTCCTTTCACTTTCACACAGTGATAGGACAAATAGAGAGGGTGAATCTCCCTAACGGGGACACAGACAGCAATAAATATCTGAATGGTGTTCTAGTCCTTCTTCAATTTACCCTAAACTAAAAAAAACTTTGGGGGAAACCAGATCAAAGTTAAAGCGTATGTTACCCCAACACTTCATATTCCTGATGTGTACCATGTACTTGTATGATAAAGTATCCTGTTCTCTTTGTATTGTCCCTTTTGTCTGAAACCCCTGGTGCTCCTGCCAGTCTCTCTGCTTTCCTATTAAAAACGGACCAAACAAAGCAGGAGATCACACCGTGGTCAGTTCTTGTCAGGGCTGGGCTCAGCCCTTCCTTCTCTTAACCAGACCTCTCAGCTGTCGGCTAATTGCCAGCTATCTCTCCAGAGTTACTCAGCTGTTGATGATATCCTGCTCATCAGTCCTGCCCACTTAAGCCGTCCAGCCCAGAGGATCTCTGCCTTTGCCTTGGTCAACATCACAGAGACTGTCTCCTGCATTCCTGTTAAAAGACTTGCTTGGCTGACATCCCTTCTGGCTCCAGATCCTGCTTGCTGTTTTACTACGCTTCTCTCCGGCTCCCTGACGTTTGGATTGTCTGACTATCAGTTACGGTTCCTGAACTCTGGCTATGTTTTGACCATATATAAACCAAGTGGGCTGCGCTAGCAACTAAAAGTGAAAAAATATATAGACAAAAAACCACAAAACACCACAGGTGTTAGTAAAGTGACAAGTGAATATATATATATGGATGTGTCAGAGAACTGGACCTGCAGCTCGCGCATCTGAGCCAACACTCAGTGTACATGCACTGGGCTGCACCACCAGAGCTCCAAGACCCTCCACAAAATCAATATCAATCAGTGTAGAAATGGCAGGATCATGGGACGATGCACTACTAAAACAAAATGCATCTATCAAACAAATAGCAGTTTAGCATACAATGATATAAATAGAAATACAAATGTATAAATATGGCATATCAATTGTGCAAAAAAAAAAAAAAAATATGATAGCATGGAGCGAACCACTCAGCACGTTCCAGATGACACAAAGAGACCATAAAATGTCATCTACAATATAGATACTCCTTCATGAGGCAAACAATAAACGGGCTTCCAATTTTTCCATCTTTTCCAATAACCAGGGCCAATGGTGTAGTGATGTAAAAAGGATTGCTCATAAAACCATAGAAGCACACGTTCCACCGAAGGAGAGAAGAGAAGTATATAGCATAAAACCTTAAAACACCAAAGGTCACCTGCGCATAAATGCGCTACTCACGGGACCGGTAAGGAAAGCAGGCATTCAGATATTTCGGTCGGTTCGCCGCTCTTGGCGTGCGTTCCACCGCCAGGAAGTGATGTCACTAGTACAAGACGAGCAAACGTGAACAGGATGTTGCGTCGACGCGTTTCGCCCCTCCCCCAGGGCGTTATCATGTTTTGACCATGTTTGTTCTATTTACTTTTATTATTAAACAAGTGTGATTTAACTGTACGTCTCGGTCTGGTTTCATGGATTCTGACAGTTCTCTAGCTATGCTGGGATCTCAGTGTGCTCTCCTCCAATGATCAGACTTGCTCTGACATGCCGCACCTGCACAGCCATTCACTGTGAAGCTCAGTGTGCTGCTGTTTCTCCTTCTCCGGCTCTATTGCAGCTGAGAACAGAGGAAATGTGATCACCTATAAAAAAGGGGAAAAAAAAGGTATATATATATATATTTTTTGTATATATACACAAATGTTTTGCTTTTCATTTCTATTTTAAACTAAATGGATTCTTTTACAAGGTGTTCGTTTACAATCACTTTTACTCCCGTTCCCTGTGGCTTATAGAAGCACCTGTTCTTAGCAGGGTTCCTCTTTAATCCAGGCCCGATTCTGTACAGTGCCATCAATGGATAAAAGTGATTGTTCTGTTGAGTGTAAAAGTTTGGTCAGATAAATGGACATGGACTGTTTCTTACTCCCGTGTCCTGGCCTACAATAAATATCTGCATACCTACTGCTAGGTAGCACTAATATATACCATCCAGCTGTGTCAGCGCCCCGGACCTGCTTAATGTTCCCATTTGTTCTGTGCAGCATGTTTTACATCTGCCTGTGTCATCAGGCTGTATATCAAGAGCATTATTTTAGTTGACTTTCCCTATTTTCTCCTGGCAGTATCCCCGGGGTTGATGAATAGCCTGGCTTTAGCGAGCAGGGAAGGTATTTATTTTTGGGCTATATATAAGTTTATGAAGTCATCACAATCTGAAAAGAGTAAGTGAAACAGCAAGCATAGACTATTACCTCTGCCACTCTGGGGAGCGGATCTTGCTAGTCTATCCTGCATTGTTAACTGATAATATCAGATTGCATCTGAACGCACGAGGGCCCTGGGACTTTGCCTACCGTTTTGTATAATGCTGAGGAATGGCGTGCAAACAAACATGGTCTCTTGCCTTAAAGTGCCACCGCAAGGGAAATGCAAACATTTAATATCATTTTAATGCACAAAAAAAATCCACTCCTGTCAATTAGATACATTGCCAGGATTTCAGCAAACATAATTACAGGGTCTTTACCTGCTTCTGATCTGTAGATTTTGACACAGGGTGTGCTGGTACACTTGCTGTAAGAAGAATTAATGTCTAAACCGCTGGCAACAAAAGTGAGTACACCCCTAAGTGAAAATGTCCAAATTGGGCCCAATTAGCCATTTTCCCTCCCCGGTGTCATGTGACTCGTTAGTGTTACAAGGTCTCAGGTGTGAATGGGGAGCAGGTGTGTTAAATTTGGTGTTATCGCTCTTACTCTCTCATACTGGTCACTGGAAGTTCAACATGGCACCTCATGGCAAAGAACTCTCTGGGGATCTGAAAAAAAGAATTGTTGCTCTACATAAAGATGGACTAGGCTTTAAGAAGATTGCCAAGACTCTGAAACTGAGCTGCAGCATGGTGGCCAAGACCATACAGAGGTTTAACAGGACAGGTTCCACTCAGAACAGGCCTCACATGGTCGACCAAAGAAGTTGAGTGCACATGCTCAGCGTCATATCCAGAGGTTGTCTTTGGGAAATAGACGTATGAGTGCTGCCAGCATCGCTGCAGAGGTTGAAGGGGTGGGGGGGGGGTCAGCCTGTCAGTGCTTAGACCATACGCCTCACACTGCATCAAATTGATCTACATGGCTGTTGTCATCCTCTTCTAAAGATGATGCACAAGAAAGCCCACAAACAGTTTGCTGAAAAAAAGCAGACTAAGGACATGGATTACTGGAACCATGTCCTGTGGTCTGAGGAGACCAAGATAAGCTTATTTGGTTCAGATGGCGTCAAGCGTGTGTGGCGGCAACCAGGTGAGGAGTACAAAGACAAGTGTGTCTTGCCTACAGTCAAGCATGGTGGTGGGAGTGTCATGATCTGGGGCTGCATGAGTGCTGCCGGCACTGGGGAGCTACAGTTCATTGAGGGAACCATGAATGCCAACATGTACTCTGACTTACTGAAGCAGAGCATGATCCCCTCCCTTCAGAGACTGGGCTGCAGGGCAGTATTCCAACATGATAACGACCCCAAACACACCTCCAAGACAACCACTGCCTTGCTAAAGAAGCTAAGGGTAAAGGTGATGGACTGGCTAAGCATGTCTCCAGACCTAAACTATATTGAGCATCTGTGGGGCATGCTCAAACGGAAGGTGGAGGAGCGCAAGGTCTCTAACATCCACCAGCTCCGTGATGTCATCATGGAGGAGTAGAAGAGGACTCCAGTGGCGACCTGTGAAGCTCTGGTGAACTCCACACCCAAGAGGGTTAAGGCAGTGCTGGAAAATAATGGTGGCCACACAAAATATTGACACTTTGGGCCCAATTTGGACATTTTCACTTAGAGGTGTACTCACTTTTGTTGCCAGCGGTTTAGAAATGAATGGCTGTGTGTTGAGTTATTTTGAGGGGACAGCAAATTTATACTGTTATACAAGCTGTACACTCACAACTTTACATTGTAGCAAAGTGTCATTTCTTCAGTGTTGTCACATGAAAAGATAGAATAAAATATTTACAAAAATGTGAGGGGTGTACTCACTTTTGTGAGATACTGTACTTACCTGGTTTTGCACAGAGCAGCCCCAATCCTCTTCTTTTTGGGTCCCCTGCTGGCGGTACTGGGTTCTCCTCCTGCAGAGCGCCCCCAAAAGCAAGACACTTGCTATGGGGGCACTTGAGCATTCTTGCTCCCAAGCCTAGCTCTGATTGTCCATTTACACACATAGCACAGCTTGGCCTTGCCCCCCTCCCTCTCCTTATTGGATCACTGACTGTGTGAGACACAATGGGTCCCACTGCTGTGTGAGCAAATGAGGAGAGAGAGACCCAGGAAAACCTCTTCGTTAATGTAGATCCCTGGATCGAGAAGGGGCTCAGATAAGTATAAAGAGGGGTTGGCGGCTCTGCACCCAGAAGTTTTTTTTGAACCACTTTAATTGATTTCTATAGTTAATATTACAATCTTTGTATTTTTTGTAGCCCTGAATAAGGGGAATTTGTGGCCCTTGAAACGCGTTGGGTGCTTTGTGTTGTCTTGTTACTCATGGAAACAAATAAAAGACTTTTAAACAGGGGGGCGTGGCTTGCCGGCATCACTGATGGCTGCTTAATTGCTCTTCTCCGCACAAAACCCGGCTAATAGCGGCTCCACAGCAGTATATTCACCACGAAGAACACCCGATCGCCCCCCCGCGGGTCACTCGACACCTGGGCGAGATGCTGAAGAGCAGAAAACAGCGGAACATGCCTCACAAGCTGACAGATTTCTACTCGTTTGCGGGAACGGGCAGAGGACAAGATGGCGCCAACGGCTCTCACAGAAATGCAGCTGTACCCTCTCCTCACACTAGTGGCTGCTTACCACAGCGCCCAGGCTTCCCCTCACAGGCAAATTGTGAGTACTCCCCACCCTGCACACCTTTTTCTGCCTCCCCTTGTGAAATCCAAGCCCAGGAGAGAGGATGACACTCCAGAGCACAGCCATAGCCTATCCTTCACTTTACCTCCTTCTGACGTCCAGCACCCCTCAGCCATAGATAATTTCCCTGCCTCAGACCAGCCCATCTCTGAGCTAACAATGAAAAACATGCTGGTCTCGCTTAAACAAACACTGTACTCAGACCTCTCAGCTGCAGTGTCCTCGTTGGCCACTGTTGTACAGCAACAGGGCCAGCGTCTTCAGCATGTTGAAAGCAAAATGTCTGACTTCTTCACTGCCCATAATGATATGGTAGATGTATACACGGAGCATGAAGATAAAATGCAGGCAATCCATCTTAAACTGGCAGATCTCCAAGATCGTTCTCGAAGGAACAATATCAAATTCCGCAACATACCCGAATCGGTACAACAACCCGAGCTGGTACGATTCCTGCAAACCCTAATGCGGGCACTAGTGCCTGACCTCACTGACAGAGATCTGGAAATAGACAGGGCGCATAGGCTACCAAAACCGCCTCACCTCCCGGCGAAGAAACCCAAAGATGTCCTAGCACGCGTACACTTTTACAACGCAAAAGAAAAAGTGATGTTAGCTGCAAAACGCACTCCAAGCCTTCCTGATCCTTTTACTGCTATTGCACTATATACAGATCTCTCCAAGATGACCATGGAGAATCGTAGGCAACTAGCCACGATTACGAAAGCCCTCCAGAACCACTGTATACCATATAAATGGGGGTTTCCCACCAAGCTGCTGGTCACGTTTCAAGGTAAAACGCATGTGCTGCACACACTTCAAGCGGGCCTCCAAATGCTGAGGCTCTGGCGCATTATTGCGGAGGATAGCCCAAGACCGCCTCCTTCTCCTCCTTCCCAAATGGAAGCTGAATGGTCCCTTCAAGATGCCTGATCCCCCTGTTAGCACAAGTTCTAATATGCTACTAAGCCAGGTTATGGCGGATCACTGTCTCTTTCAAGCCTATCTTTCCATTCACTGGCTCCACAGTCCTGGACGCCACTGGAGGAAATCCCCCCCCCCCCCGTTTGGAAAAATTCAGCAGTAACTCTGCACATTGAACCCATATTGTTCACGGGCTCTCTCTTTTTACTACCCTTCCCACCCCACACCAGCCTTCACCAAGCCTTCTGGACCTACTACAACAACTCATCGCTAATGGCCGGACTGACCAGATCAACCCAGACCACACTCCTATCGAATAAGCATTCCTAGCACGTACCTTCCCGCACCTAGCATTACTGTCTTACCATAAAGGACCATAACCAACAGCCTTGCCATGCCAATTAAACTGACTTCCCTAAATGTCAAAGGCGTAACAGCCCACAAAAACGGGCTAATCTGCAAAGAGAACTGACAAATCACAATGCGGACATTGTTTTTATACAGGAGACGTACTTTGCAGAACCCAAAACACCGAAGCTTAGGCTCAAGGGATACGACACCCTATATCTTGCTTTAGGGCCGAGGAAAAAGAATGGCGTACTGACGGCTATCCGCGATACCCTCCAGTTCCATCACCTCCGCACCTGTGCCAATCCGCAGGGCCGCTACCTGATTCTCATATGCTCCATCGCTCAAGCCACCTACACCCTGGTCAATATATATGGTCCAAACTCCAGACAACTTCGCTTTTTTACGACGAAGAAGGTCAACAACCTACATCAAGGAAATTTAGTCTTGGGCGGTGATCTGAACATAATTGGCGACCCCTCCATGGACACCTCCACTAAAAAGGTCACCCCCGGCCAGCTTTGAATCCCCTGCTCCACGACCTGGATCTCTTCGATGTATGGAGAGCACAACATGGCTCGGAACGTGATTATACATTCTTTTCTACCACGTACCCCCCTAACTCACCTAGTAAGACATTACCAATACCGCTAAGAGCCCTGTCCTCCTCCATTCCTGATTTGAACCTCTCCCAGTGGCACACAGCTGGCGTACTGACCATCGGCGACATGATAAATCAAAATTCACCACATACATTTGAAGTTCTGCAAACTAAATTCAAACTCCCAAACTCAGAAGCTTACACGTATGCTAGAATATATCACTTCCTGAACACAACTAAACTACCCTACACAGTAAACATTCCCTTACCAAAACACCTATATTACTTCTCTAACCCATACCCTAGCAAAGGTATCTCCCGGATGTACTCTTGCCTTAGCAACACCAGACCCTGCTCTCAAGTGCATTCTTTAAATAAATGGGCCGAAGAATTAATTGTCCCTTTCACCCAAGACCAGTGGCTAAGGGCATTTACAGAAACCTTTAAAGCATCTCACTGTACCAACCACTGGGAATCCTACCAGAAAACCATTCACAGATGGTTCCTCATACCTTACCGACTCTCTAAAATGTACCCTGGCCACCCTCCATCATGCTGGAGGAACTGTGGAAGTATAGGCTCCATCGCACATACCCTCTGGTTCTGGAAATCCCTGAGTTCCTTTTGGAACCAAGTATTCGCTTTAGTCTCCTCCATTACTGGGGCGCCCTGGCCCCCGTCCCCGGCTCTAGCCCTGCTACATATTAGCATAGACAAAATCCCATCTCCAGCTAGATGTGTTGTTATCCACCTATTCTATGCTGCCAAATTGAATATTACTAGATTTGGGAAAACTGCTAAAACCCCCTCCATCTCAAGCACTATCGCTGATCTCAACTTTCAATGCGAAATGCAGAGAATAGTAGCTAGGAAAAACTCACACTTAAATAAATTCAAAGATATGTGGTCTCTTTGGTTACACCATCCAAAATGTACTGTTCAAACGTAACTACCCAGATGTGAACTACTCATTGATCGCTTATTCTTTACAGTATCTCAAACCCGCTGGTGCCCTTTCTCCCTCCTTCCCCCTACCTCGCCCCCCAGCCCCCACCCTCCCCCCCTTCCCCGTCTAGAACCTATCACTACTCAACATCCTTTTCGCACCCAACCTTAGTTCAAAATGTTACTATTTTTATTTACCATGGTATTATTAAAAGAAAAGATTGTTTCTAGTCGCAACTTCTGTTATTGTAACTACTGTTATGGCTATAACATGTATGAAACTTCAATAAAAATTATAATGAATAAAAAGACTTTTAAACCACTTGCCACCCAGGCCAATTCTGACATTTCTCTCCTACATGTAAATATCATAATTTCTTTGCTAGAAAATTACATAGAACCCCCAAACATTATATATGTTTTTTTTAGCAAAGACCCTAGTGAATAAAATGGCGGTCATTGCAACTTTTTATCTCAAACGGTATTTGCGCAGCAATTTTTCGAACGCTTTTAAAAAAAAAAACAGTTTTGTGCTTTAAAAAAAAAAGACAGTAAAGTTAGCCCAATTTTTTTGCATAATGTGAAAGTAAAGTAAAGTCACCGAGTAAACAGATACCCAACATGTCACGCTTCAAAATTGCACACGCTCGCGGAATGGCGCCAAACTTCGGTATTTAAAAAATCCCCATAGGCAACGCTTTAAAAATTGTTACCGGTTACATGTTTTGAGTTACAGAGAAGGTCTAGTCTGCAGGAAATCTCAAAGGTAAACATCCGGGGCTGGCAGATCCTGTCTCTGACTCACCGATGGAAGTGGTGAGTCGGTAGAATCACCGGAGGGCAGCAGGAGGGGGGAGATGTCCCCTCTCGCCGCCCGTAAGAATGGTTAAGCGGTGGAACAGCCGCTATGATCATTCTTATGGTGTAGGGAATCGCCGGCTGAAAAAGCCGATATCTGAATGATGCCTGTAGCTGCACCCATCATTCCGATATACCCACACAAAGTCAAGGACGTCATATGACGGCGGGCAGACTCCTATCGGCAGCTCTCCAGATAACAGGGAGCCTGCCAAGAAGTGAGGGTCCCCCAAATTGAGAAATCAATGTATCTTTATACCAAACTGAGCATCAAACAAATACCTTAGTAGTTGAGTCCAAAATCTTTTATTACTCCCACAGTGACAAGAAATAAGGCATCCAACATGTTTTGCGGGTCACAATTTCCTCTTCCTCAGGGCTACAAAAATGACAAAGATTACTATAATAAATACTGGAAACAATGAAGGACAATGAAGGACAAGGATCACCTATGTGAATAAAATAGTCAAGTTTGCCGCAAATCTGAGAAATGAGAGCCAAACAAATATCTTAGGAGCTGAAAGCCTTTTATTAGTTCCACAAGTGGCAATAAGAAAACAAAAGGCAGCCAGCATGGCTTAGAGTCACAAATCCCCCTTCCTCAGGGCTACAGAATATACAAAGATTGTGATGATAAATACAAGAAACAAGAATGACCTATATGAAAAAAAATATATTGGTAAAGAAAAATGGCAAATAGCCTGAAAATATATTTTAATACCGTGAATGATGAGAATCACTTATGTGAAAAACAATGATATCTGTAAAAAAAGGCAAATAGCCAAAAAACATATTTTTTCTTGTTTTCTTGTTGTTACTTGTAGAAATCAAGATGTCATTGCAAGATGACATAAATTACAAGAATCACTTATATGAAAAAAAAATTATATCAGTAACAAAATGACAAATGACAAATGTATACCAGTACACAACGGCAAAAAAAAAAAAAAGAAGATATATTTATATATATAGATATATAGATATATCTATATATAGATATATAGATATATATATATATATATATATATATATATATATATATATATATATATATATATATATATATATATATATATATATATATATATATATATATATATATATATATAGATATATCTATATATATAATATAAATATATATATATATATATGTGCAATAGAGGCAGGATAATTTGGGCTAAATGAGAAACAACTCAAATGATTTTCCATCCCTAGAAACAGTAATGTAAAGAAGGAGAGGAAGGGTGGGAAGGGGATGGGGGGAGGGGATGGGGAACAGGGAGAACAGGGAAAGGGGGGGGGGGAAGGGAAAGTCTGGGTACCGACCCTCCTCAAGGGGTGGGATTTTAAGGGAAAATTGGCTGAGTTGTGTAGGTGAACATAATAAGCAATCAGCTAAAATAACTATATTTATTGAAAAACAATATAAAAAAGTATGTACAATACATGAGTAGACATATAATTAGTTATCCAGTAGTGACATCAACGATTAATGCGTGACTAGAGCCAACATGTTTCGCAAATGGGAATTCGCTTCATCAGGGCTAGACACGATGCAATTAATGCATTTACACTGTGTGAACAAAAAATCGTCTTAGATCATAAAGTAACTTAACATCTCTTAACAAATACCAAAAATGACATACAATCGCTCACCTACTATAATTTCAGGACTAAGTTAAAATCACCATTCAATAGACAGCAACTGCGCAGCCGGCCGGTATGAAATGTCACTGGGTGCCAGATCCCAGAAAACAGTGCCTGTAGGAGAATTGGGCCATGCATTCAGGGGGTTAAACGCAGGAACCGCTGCTGAAAATTCAAAATAGTATATCTATCAGAAAGCACCAAGGGTGATTGGTAAGTCAAGCTATACTACCAATGGTTAATAATTACCAATTGGTTATACAAAGAATCAATCAAAAATATCAAAAATATATATGGTGCCTTATATTGTATATGAAATAATATCGCTAATGCAGGGGCCCAGCGCAACGTTACCTTTGGACTTAAGTATACGTATAAATATACAGATCCCCACAGGGCAAGGCCAACAATACATGACAGCTAGCTAAAAAGTCAGGAGCAAACAAAATAAATGTATCCCCCAGTGTACAACCGGATAACCGGTGCAATAATAAAAGAATGTAATATCTAAGACGAATAAACTCACCATTAGAAGTAAGAAGGCGAGGGGGGAAGCCAAAACTAGTGCCCGCAAGAATGTTTGAATAATGGAATATACGGGCGTCCGCCCGTTCAGGATGGATGGCCGCAAGATGTGTCTAACAGACGACATCAGCGCCTCCATCTTTAAATGCTATGGACCTACCGGAAGCAATAAGGTCAAGATGACCTCCGGCATTGCTTCCGGTCCGGGTGTCCCTGCCATGGTGCGCGCGCACCCGCAGAGAGGACGCGAGTGCGTTCCACCTAAAATGGTGCGCGCGCATTGCCCACAGCGCGCAAATGGCGTCATGGGCAGCTGGGGGTGGAATAAGGGAAGGCTCCACCCCCTGGGCAGGGACATCCGAATCCTCCCACACAAATGCCAACATACCCGGCCAATTGCGGAGGTGCCAAGGAATGGTGCGGAATAACAAGAGAAAAACAACAAATAATGAAAAATAAAAAATATATATAAATATATACATGTCGGTCAATAGGACCGAATATCTTACAGTGGTCATGTAAATGTACTTTAACAATGACAGAACAGCAGAAAAACAGAAAAATAGGAGGATTTATTGTTAACTGCATGGAAAAAAGATTATTGTTAAAGAGATATCACCCATACAGGTTTTGGTCAGTTTATTGTGCAGTTATGTCATATAAGGGAGATAGTGATGGGTAGTGGACCTGACTGATAAGGAGTCATTTAGAAAATCTTGATTACGATAGTAAAGTAAACCTAAAGTAATTATTTCTGAGCTCCAAGAGTGGATAGTTATATATTCCATAGATATATATAGTGTTATATATCTAGGGGGCAAGTACGGGTAAGTACCAGCTTTATTGTACCAACAAATAACAAACAATGGAGCAGAAATGAATGTCACATTCATAGTTCCAGTTGGAGTTTAGTCAGGTGAAAATTATTAGCACAAAATCTCACACATAAAAAATATATGAACATGCTTAGTCTTGGTATGGGTATATGAAATTATAAGAAGGGGTTGAATGTGAGTGCCGTGTTGAGGCCCGGTGGACTGGTTGCCCGTTGATTATATATCCACCTGGCCTCACGCTGCAGAATCGTTTTGTCCACATTCCCACCCCTCTCTGACTCAGGTATGACCTCTAGGGCGAAGAACGACACAAAATTAGGGTCGTAGCTATGTCGGAGGCCCACATGTTTGCAGATGGGTGTATACAGTAGCCCTGCATCCAAATAGTACAAATGGTCCTGTATTCTTTTAGCGAATGGGCGCTTGGTTTTCCCTATATAGAAGGCACCACAGCGGCACATGGCTAGGTATACAATGCCCGCTGTGGTGCAATCAGCGTATCCTTTAGGTTTGTGAAGGCCTCCTCTCGGGAGGGGACAACTCCGGCCCTCCCTAATCCATGGGCAAAATTGACATTGTCCACACCTAAAAGTGCCACTACCACCCTCTGCTCCTGCCGGTGGTCTTGAGGATTGTAGATGGCTATGGACGATCGCATCTCTAATGGAACGTGGTCTCCTATAAGTAATTTGTGGCACGCTAGCCACGTATTTCGAGATGACCGGGTCCTCAGATAGGAAATGCCAGTTGTTGCCAATGAGGCTCCGTATCTCCTGTTGTTGTGATGTAAAAGTAGTAATTAATTTAGTGGTGGGGTGTGAATCTTTCACCTTCTGTTTGAAAATGAGAGATTCACGTGAGTTGAGTTTGGCCCTTTGATAGGCTCTTTTAAGAACTTTTTTGCTATACCCTCGTTTGAGTAGACGATCATATAGGGCCTGCGCCTCTCGCTCAAAGTCCTCGTCTCTAGTGCAGTTTCGTCGGGTTCGGAGGTACTGACTGTAGGGTATGCTATTGATTAAAGTGCGGGGGTGGGAGCTAGTAAAATGCAGAATAGTATTGCCCGCCGTCTCCTTTCTATATAGTGTAGTAAAAATAGAGCCATCATCTCTAAGGACCAGGCGTAGGTCCAGAAATGAAATAGTCGTTGTATCACATTGCATAGTAAACTTGAGATTGAACTTATTGTGTGAAAGGAGTTCCATAAAGCTTCTAAGTAGCTCCATTGTCCCTGTCCATATGAGGAGGACATCGTCGATGTACCTCCGCCACAAGAGAATATGGCAGAGGTACATCGCCGTCCCCTCATCCGAAAAAAGATGGCGTTCCCAACCCCCCAGGTACAGGTTGGCATACGATGGGGCACACGAAGTCCCCATCGCTACCCCCTGTACCTGGAGGTAGGTCACGCCATTAAAAAGAAAAATATTATTGGTAAGTATGTGTTCCAACAGCTCCAACACAAATTGGCACATATCCCAGCTGTCCGTGTCTCGTTCCTTGAGAAATTCGGCAACCGTTGCAACCCCCAACTTATGTGGTATACTTGAATAGAGGGCTTCTATATCAATAGCTACCAGGATCGTACCTGAGGGTACCGTGAGGCCCTCAAGGATCTTTAGTAGTTCCAACGTGTCCTTGAGGTAGGATGGTAGACTTGTGACGTGTGGGCGCATATAGTCATCCACAAACTGGCTCGCAGTCTCTGTGTGGCTTCCTATTCCCGAGATGATTGGACGTCCAGGGGGCTTAGATAGGTTCTTGTGGACCTTGGGCAATGAATAAAAGGTCGGTGTTATCGGCCATTTAACCTCGAGGAACTCACGTGTATCTCCATCAATCAGGCCTTGGGAAAATGCCCGATTAATGATAGACACATAGTAGGATCTAGCTTCATTCAGTTTCTGGGGTTCAATCTGCTGGTACCATTCATGGTTCTCAAGAATGTTTAAGCACATTGTAATATAATTTTCTTTATTCATCACCACCACGTTCCCTCCTTTATCCGACGGTTTAATCACTAGTTCATCTCTTCTCATTAAGTTTGCCAAAGCCAATTGTTGTGCTGACGACAGATTCCTAGACTTGGATTCTGCAAAATGTATAGTTTCTATTTGTTTTATGGTCTGTTTCAGGAAGGCCCATACAGCTGGGCATGTCTGGAGGTTTGGGAATTTTTGAGATTTGTTTTTATATTTTGATGGTCTTATAGGTATTTTAGGGCCTATTTCCTCATCCTCCGACGAGGAACTTTCCGAGTTCCCGTATCCCTCATTTTCATCCAGCAGTTGAATTAGTGTTTTCAGTGCTCTAAAGTCTTGTACCTTGAATCCCTTAAATGGGTCTTCCTCTTTATTTAGCATTCTGCCTTTATCGGTATCAAATATATACTTATATGTAAGATTTCTAGCGAACATATGTAGATCTTTTACAAGAGTGAATTTGTCAATTTGTTGTGAAGGGCAGAAACTGAGTCCTAGCCTAAGAACGTCCCTCTCAGTTAATGTGAGTTGGTATGAGGATAGATTAATAATATCTAGTCCCGTCCCAGTGTTGGCTGTTTTATCACAAACGAGTCCATCTTTCCGCTGCGTTGGGCCACTGGAGTGGCCGGGGGGTTGGGGGCGTTCCCTAAAGGGACTAAGCCCGAGTTGATATTACGGCCCTGGGAGGTTTTGGGTACGGCTCCCAGTTCCCGTTGGGAGTCTGCTCCCGTATTATCCGGCAGGGGTAGTAGTATACTAGTTCCTAGACCCGATACGTCCGGGGCCCCCTCTGCTTGATCTTGATATTGGTTGCTCGGGGGATGTTTACGGGGGGACATCATCCGTCTTTTCTGTGACCCTCCATTGTTTTGATGTTCGTGGCTATTGCCTCGTTTCGGTAATCGTCCCCTGCCATGTGAGCCCCGTGTCGTTTTAGGTGGTTGTTTGTAAGATGAGACAGAAGATGATGATATTGAGGCATCTGAATCAGATTTATATGATGTTTTCATATTTTTATAATTGTGGTTATTATTTGATCGAGGAAATTTTCCTTGTCTGTTGTGATGGCCTCTGGGCCATCGATATGCATATCCTCCTGAGAAGGCAAGTTTATCTTTGTAAAGCTTATTTTCCTTTTTCATAACTATATCTTTATTGTAATTTTCTAGATATTGCATCAGTTCATTTTCCCTTCTTTGAAAGTCAGCATTTAATGCGATTTGGTGTCCGTTTGTTTTTAATACCTCAATTTCCTTATCAAGATCACTTAGCTCTATGCTATATTTATTTTTGAGCATTTTAATGAGGTCTGCGGAGCAGCTATTCAAGTTCTGTTCCCATTCCTCTTTGAATTGGGGATCGGTCACCTCAAAGGAGGGGAATATCTGGATTCTCAATCCCTGGGGACAGATTCTCTCACCCAGGTACCGGTCAAAAAAGCGAATATGCCATCCAAGATTAGATTTTTTCTCCATAAGTCTTTTCAATTTAAGGAAATAAACATCTAAATTGACCTCTATTTGTGTGTGGGGAATGCATGTGCTTTGTATGTTATCCAGGAACTGATCCCAGTTAGTTCCCAGAAATTGGGACATCATAGAAAAGTACTAAGTGGTAAGTACTTTTGGAAAGGTCGGGCTGTGAAATACACCCAAAGGGTTATCTGGGTCAGATTCGTATAGATAAAAGAAGAACAGCGAAAAGAAGAAATCCCTAACGGGGAAGAAGTGAGAAGACAAGAAGGTATACCATGCAGTACAAAATTATACAAGTAAACAAGCGGTAAGCAATCAAAGATCAAATCACAGTATGAACAAAGACAGTCCCATAGTAGTCCCTATCCAGCAAATACAGGTTCTTCACCTAATTAGAATATGTGCAATAGAGGCAGGATAATTTGGGCTAAATGAGAAACAACTCAAATGATTTTCCATCCCTAGAAACAGTAATGTAAAGAAGGAGAGGAAGGGTGGGAAGGGGATGGGGGGAGGGGATGGGGAACAGGGAGAACAGGGAAAGGGGGGGGGGAAGGGAAAGTCTGGGTACCGACCCTCCTCAAGGGGTGGGATTTTAAGGGAAAATTGGCTGAGTTGTGTAGGTGAACATAATAAGCAATCAGCTAAAATAACTATATTTATTGAAAAACAATATAAAAAAGTATGTACAATACATGAGTAGACATATAATTAGTTATCCAGTAGTGACATCAACGATTAATGCGTGACTAGAGCCAACATGTTTCGCAAATGGGAATTCGCTTCATCAGGGCTAGACACGATGCAATTAATGCATTTACACTGTGTGAACAAAAAATCGTCTTAGATCATAAAGTAACTTAACATCTCTTAACAAATACCAAAAATGACATACAATCGCTCACCTACTATAATTTCAGGACTAAGTTAAAATCACCATTCAATAGACAGCAACTGCGCAGCCGGCCGGTATGAAATGTCACTGGGTGCCAGATCCCAGAAAACAGTGCCTGTAGGAGAATTGGGCCATGCATTCAGGGGGTTAAACGCAGGAACCGCTGCTGAAAATTCAAAATAGTATATCTATCAGAAAGCACCAAGGGTGATTGGTAAGTCAAGCTATACTACCAATGGTTAATAATTACCAATTGGTTATACAAAGAATCAATCAAAAATATCAAAAATATATATGGTGCCTTATATTGTATATGAAATAATATCGCTAATGCAGGGGCCCAGCGCAACGTTACCTTTGGACTTAAGTATACGTATAAATATACAGATCCCCACAGGGCAAGGCCAACAATACATGACAGCTAGCTAAAAAGTCAGGAGCAAACAAAATAAATGTATCCCCCAGTGTACAACCGGATAACCGGTGCAATAATAAAAGAATGTAATATCTAAGACGAATAAACTCACCATTAGAAGTAAGAAGGCGAGGGGGGAAGCCAAAACTAGTGCCCGCAAGAATGTTTGAATAATGGAATATACGGGCGTCCGCCCGTTCAGGATGGATGGCCGCAAGATGTGTCTAACAGACGACATCAGCGCCTCCATCTTTAAATGCTATGGACCTACCGGAAGCAATAAGGTCAAGATGACCTCCGGCATTGCTTCCGGTCCGGGTGTCCCTGCCATGGTGCGCGCGCACCCGCAGAGAGGACGCGAGTGCGTTCCACCTAAAATGGTGCGCGCGCATTGCCCACAGCGCGCAAATGGCGTCATGGGCAGCTGGGGGTGGAATAAGGGAAGGCTCCACCCCCTGGGCAGGGACATCCGAATCCTCCCACACAAATGCCAACATACCCGGCCAATTGCGGAGGTGCCAAGGAATGGTGCGGAATAACAAGAGAAAAACAACAAATAATGAAAAATAAAAAATATATATAAATATATACATGTCGGTCAATAGGACCGAATATCTTACAGTGGTCATGTAAATGTACTTTAACAATGACAGAACAGCAGAAAAACAGAAAAATAGGAGGATTTATTGTTAACTGCATGGAAAAAAGATTATTGTTAAAGAGATATCACCCATACAGGTTTTGGTCAGTTTATTGTGCAGTTATGTCATATAAGGGAGATAGTGATGGGTAGTGGACCTGACTGATAAGGAGTCATTTAGAAAATCTTGATTACGATAGTAAAGTAAACCTAAAGTAATTATTTCTGAGCTCCAAGAGTGGATAGTTATATATTCCATAGATATATATAGTGTTATATATCTAGGGGGCAAGTACGGGTAAGTACCAGCTTTATTGTACCAACAAATAACAAACAATGGAGCAGAAATGAATGTCACATTCATAGTTCCAGTTGGAGTTTAGTCAGGTGAAAATTATTAGCACAAAATCTCACACATAAAAAATATATGAACATGCTCAGTCTTGGTATGGGTATATGAAATTATAAGAAGGGGTTGAATGTGAGTGCCGTGTTGAGGCCCGGTGGACTGGTTGCCCGTTGATTATATATCCACCTGGCCTCACGCTGCAGAATCGTTTTGTCCACATTCCCACCCCTCTCTGACTCAGGTATGACCTCTAGGGCGAAGAGCGACACAAAATTAGGGTCGTAGCTATGTCGGAGGCCCACATGTTTGCAGATGGGTGTATACAGTAGCCCTGCATCCAAATAGTACAAATGGTCCTGTATTCTTTTAGCGAATGGGCGCTTGGTTTTCCCTATATAGAAGGCACCACAGCGGCACATGGCTAGGTATACAATGCCCGCTGTGGTGCAATCAGCGTATCCTTTAGGTTTGTGAAGGCCTCCTCTCGGGAGGGGACAACTCCGGCCCTCCCTAATCCATGGGCAAAATTGACATTGTCCACACCTAAAAGTGCCACTACCACCCTCTGCTCCTGCCGGTGGTCTTGAGGATTGTAGATGGCTATGGACGATCGCATCTCTAATGGAACGTGGTCTCCTATAAGTAATTTGTGGCACGCTAGCCACGTATTTCGAGATGACCGGGTCCTCAGATAGGAAATGCCAGTTGTTGCCAATGAGGCTCCGTATCTCCTGTTGTTGTGATGTAAAAGTAGTAATTAATTTAGTGGTGGGGTGTGAATCTTTCACCTTCTGTTTGAAAATGAGAGATTCACGTGAGTTGAGTTTGGCCCTTTGATAGGCTCTTTTAAGAACTTTTTTGCTATACCCTCGTTTGAGTAGACGATCATATAGGGCCTGCGCCTCTCGCTCAAAGTCCTCGTCTCTAGTGCAGTTTCGTCGGGTTCGGAGGTACTGACTGTAGGGTATGCTATTGATTAAAGTGCGGGGGTGGGAGCTAGTAAAATGCAGAATAGTATTGCCCGCCGTCTCCTTTCTATATAGTGTAGTAAAAATAGAGCCATCATCTCTAAGGACCAGGCGTAGGTCCAGAAATGAAATAGTCGTTGTATCACATTGCATAGTAAACTTGAGATTGAACTTATTGTGTGAAAGGAGTTCCATAAAGCTTCTAAGTAGCTCCATTGTCCCTGTCCATATGAGGAGGACATCGTCGATGTACCTCCGCCACAAGAGAATATGGCAGAGGTACATCGCCGTCCCCTCATCCGAAAAAAGATGGCGTTCCCAACCCCCCAGGTACAGGTTGGCATACGATGGGGCACACGAAGTCCCCATCGCTACCCCCTGTACCTGGAGGTAGGTCACGCCATTAAAAAGAAAAATATTATTGGTAAGTATGTGTTCCAACAGCTCCAACACAAATTGGCACATATCCCAGCTGTCCGTGTCTCGTTCCTTGAGAAATTCGGCAACCGTTGCAACCCCCAACTTATGTGGTATACTTGAATAGAGGGCTTCTATATCAATAGCTACCAGGATCGTACCTGAGGGTACCGTGAGGCCCTCAAGGATCTTTAGTAGTTCCAACGTGTCCTTGAGGTAGGATGGTAGACTTGTGACGTGTGGGCGCATATAGTCATCCACAAACTGGCTCGCAGTCTCTGTGTGGCTTCCTATTCCCGAGATGATTGGACGTCCAGGGGGCTTAGATAGGTTCTTGTGGACCTTGGGCAATGAATAAAAGGCCCTAAAATACCTATAAGACCATCAAAATATAAAAACAAATCTCAAAAATTCCCAAACCTCCAGACATGCCCAGCTGTATGGGCCTTCCTGAAACAGACCATAAAACAAATAGAAACTATACATTTTGCAGAATCCAAGTCTAGGAATCTGTCGTCAGCACAACAATTGGCTTTGGCAAACTTAATGAGAAGAGATGAACTAGTGATTAAACCGTCGGATAAAGGAGGGAACGTGGTGGTGATGAATAAAGAAAATTATATTACAATGTGCTTAAACATTCTTGAGAACCATGAATGGTACCAGCAGATTGAACCCCAGAAACTGAATGAAGCTAGATCCTACTATGTGTCTATCATTAATCGGGCATTTTCCCAAGGCCTGATTGATGGAGATACACGTGAGTTCCTCGAGGTTAAATGGCCGATAACACCGACCTTTTATTCATTGCCCAAGGTCCACAAGAACCTATCTAAGCCCCCTGGACGTCCAATCATCTCGGGAATAGGAAGCCACACAGAGACTGCGAGCCAGTTTGTGGATGACTATATGCGCCCACACGTCACAAGTCTACCATCCTACCTCAAGGACACGTTGGAACTACTAAAGATCCTTGAGGGCCTCACGGTACCCTCAGGTACGATCCTGGTAGCTATTGATATAGAAGCCCTCTATTCAAGTATACCACATAAGTTGGGGGTTGCAACGGTTGCCGAATTTCTCAAGGAACGAGACACGGACAGCTGGGATATGTGCCAATTTGTGTTGGAGCTGTTGGAACACATACTTACCAATAATATTTTTCTTTTTAATGGCGTGACCTACCTCCAGGTACAGGGGGTAGCGATGGGGACTTCGTGTGCCCCATCGTATGCCAACCTGTACCTGGGGGGTTGGGAACGCCATCTTTTTTCGGATGAGGGGACGGCGATGTACCTCTGCCATATTCTCTTGTGGCGGAGGTACATCGACGATGTCCTCCTCATATGGACAGGGACAATGGAGCTACTTAGAAGCTTTATGGAACTCCTTTCACACAATAAGTTCAATCTCAAGTTTACTATGCAATGTGATACAACGACTATTTCATTTCTGGACCTACGCCTGGTCCTTAGAGATGATGGCTCTATTTTTACTACACTATATAGAAAGGAGACGGCGGGCAATACTATTCTGCATTTTACTAGCTCCCACCCCCGCACTTTAATCAATAGCATACCCTACAGTCAGTACCTCCGAACCCGACGAAACTGCACTAGAGACGAGGACTTTGAGCGAGAGGCGCAGGCCCTATATGATCGTCTACTCAAACGAGGGTATAGCAAAAAAGTTCTTAAAAGAGCCTATCAAAGGGCCAAACTCAACTCACGTGAATCTCTCATTTTCAAACAGAAGGTGAAAGATTCACACCCCACCACTAAATTAATTACTACTTTTACATCACAACAACAGGAGATACGGAGCCTCATTGGCAACAACTGGCATTTCCTATCTGAGGACCCGGTCATCTCGAAATACGTGGCTAGCGTGCCACAAATTACTTATAGGAGACCACGTTCCATTAGAGATGCGATCGTCCATAGCCATCTACAATCCTCAAGACCACCGGCAGGAGCAGAGGGTGGTAGTGGCACTTTTAGGTGTGGACAATGTCAATTTTGCCCATGGATTAGGGAGGGCCGGAGTTGTCCCCTCCCGAGAGGAGGCCTTCACAAACCTAAAGGATACGCTGATTGCACCACAGCGGGCATTGTATACCTAGCCATGTGCCGCTGTGGTGCCTTCTATATAGGGAAAACCAAGCGCCCATTCGCTAAAAGAATACAGGACCATTTGTACTATTTGGATGCAGGGCTACTGTATACACCCATCTGCAAACATGTGGGCCTCCGACATAGCTACGACCCTAATTTTGTGTCGTTCTTCGCCCTAGAGGTCATACCTGAGTCAGAGAGGGGTGGGAATGTGGACAAAACGATTCTGCAGCGTGAGGCCAGGTGGATATATAATCAACGGGCAACCAGTCCACCGGGCCTCAACACGGCACTCACATTCAACCCCTTCTTATAATTTCATATACCCATACCAAGACTGAGCATGTTCATATATTTTTTATGTGTGAGATTTTGTGCTAATAATTTTCACCTGACTAAACTCCAACTGGAACTATGAATGTGACATTCATTTCTGCTCCATTGTTTGTTATTTGTTGGTACAATAAAGCTGGTACTTACCCGTACTTGCCCCCTAGATATATAACACTATATATATCTATGGAATATATAACTATCCACTCTTGGAGCTCAGAAATAATTACTTTAGGTTTACTTTACTATCGTAATCAAGATTTTCTAAATGACTCCTTATCAGTCAGGTCCACTACCCATCACTATCTCCCTTATATGACATAACTGCACAATAAACTGACCAAAACCTGTATGGGTGATATCTCTTTAACAATAATCTTTTTTCCATGCAGTTAACAATAAATCCTCCTATTTTTCTGTTTTTCTGCTGTTCTGTCATTGTTAAAGTACATTTACATGACCACTGTAAGATATTCGGTCCTATTGACCAACATGTATATATTTATATATATTTTTTATTTTTCATTATTTGTTGTTTTTCTCTTGTTATTCCGCACCATTCCTTGGCACCTCCGCAATTGGCCGGGTATGTTGGCATTTGTGTGGGAGGATTCGGATGTCCCTGCCCAGGGGGTGGAGCCTTCCCTTATTCCACCCCCAGCTGCCCATGACGCCATTTGCGCGCTGTGGGCAATGCGCGCGCACCATTTTAGGTGGAACGCACTCGCGTCCTCTCTGCGGGTGCGCGCGCACCATGGCAGGGACACCCGGACCGGAAGCAATGCCGGAGGTCATCTTGACCTTATTGCTTCCGGTAGGTCCATAGCATTTAAAGATGGAGGCGCTGATGTCGTCTGTTAGACACATCTTGCGGCCATCCATCCTGAACGGGCGGACGCCGTATATTCCATTATTCAAACATTCTTGCGGGCACTAGTTTTGGCTTCCCCCCTCGCCTTCTTACTTCTAATGGTGAGTTTATTCGTCTTAGATATTACATTCTTTTATTATTGCACCGGTTATCCGGTTGTACACTGGGGGATACATTTATTTTGTTTGCTCCTGACTTTTTAGCTAGCTGTCATGTATTGTTGGCCTTGCCCTGTGGGGATCTGTATATTTATACGTATACTTAAGTCCAAAGGTAACGTTGCGCTGGGCCCCTGCATTAGCGATATTATTTCATATACAATATAAGGCACCATATATATTTTTGATATTTTTGATTGATTCTTTGTATAACCAATTGGTAATTATTAACCATTGGTAGTATAGCTTGACTTACCAATCACCCTTGGTGCTTTCTGATAGATATACTATTTTGAATTTTCAGCAGCGGTTCCTGCGTTTAACCCCCTGAATGCATGGCCCAATTCTCCTACAGGCACTGTTTTCTGGGATCTGGCACCCAGTGACATTTCATACCGGCCGGCTGCGCAGTTGCTGTCTATTGAATGGTGATTTTAACTTAGTCCTGAAATTATAGTAGGTGAGCGATTGTATGTCATTTTTGGTATTTGTTAAGAGATGTTAAGTTACTTTATGATCTAAGACGATTTTTTGTTCACACAGTGTAAATGCATTAATTGCATCGTGTCTAGCCCTGATGAAGCGAATTCCCATTTGCGAAACATGTTGGCTCTAGTCACGCATTAATCGTTGATGTCACTACTGGATAACTAATTATATGTCTACTCATGTATTGTACATACTTTTTTATATTGTTTTTCAATAAATATAGTTATTTTAGCTGATTGCTTATTATGTTCACCTACACAACTCAGCCAATTTTCCCTTAAAATCCCACCCCTTGAGGAGGGTCGGTACCCAGACTTTCCCTTCCCCCCCCCCTTTCCCTGTTCTCCCTGTTCCCCATCCCCTCCCCCCATCCCCTTCCCACCCTTCCTCTCCTTCTTTACATATATATATATATATATATATACATATATATTTTATGAATGCAATGATGGACAGTACGAATTATCCATCTGAAAAAAAGTTTTGATATGTATTTTTAGGCTATTTGCCATGTTTTTACTGATATAATTTAAAGCGGGATTCCGTCCCTGAAAAAAAAGAAATTAAAAGTCAGCAGCTACAAACACTGTAGCTGCTGAATTTAAATAAGTACACTTACCTGTCCTGGGTGCCCACGATGTCGGCCGCCCGTCCCTCGGCTCTTGTGGCTTCACTGCCAGTTTCCTACTGCGCACGCGCGAGCGGCGCGGCGCTCTGTGAATGGCTCCTTGGTGTTCTGGGAACACACACAGTTCCCAGAAGACAACGGGGCCGCTCACTGAGGAGCAGAACACGCTGCGGAATAGGAAGAGGTCGATTAGGAAGACTGCCTAGCAACAAGGGTTTAGGTAAGTTTAAAAAAATATTTTTTCAAATGTTTTTTTTTACTTTTCTTTAGGATTTTTCATGCAATTTTTTTGTTGTAATGTTATATTAGTGATTCTTGTCATTCATTTGCCATTTTTTACATATATATATATATATATATATATATATATATATATATACACATATAATTCTTATGGTCCTTCATTGTTCCTATATTTATGTTCCTATATTTATTGTTAAAATCTTTGTATTTTTGTAGCCCTGAGAAAGAGGGATTTGTCACCCTGAAATGTGTTTGTTGCCTTTTGTTTTATTGTGGTCACTTATGGAAGTAATACAAGACTTCAAACTCCTAAGAAAATAAGATATTTATGTATTTTGATATGTAGGAAGGCCAGTATGGTGGCCTGAATTTATGGGAGGAGCCCGGGGGTATTTAAGCAGCACCGCTCACCTGTGGTGCTTGTCGGTTTCCTGTGCGCGATATACGTCACTAGGCCGACTATTCGATATACCAGCGTCCGCAAGTTCTTGCCTCGCAAAATTCCGTATTCGATACCGTTCTCAAAACTTTCGAAGTCCGCGTTTTTCGTTCGTAGTTTGTACCACGCGGCTGGCTTGGCTGTCGCAGGTAAGGTCCCGTCGGACTTTTCGTTTTCATATCAGGTCACTAAACCGTAATTTCAAATTTTCGTTTCACTCGCTTTTCATAAACTGCAATGTATATCACATTTTTCGTTTCATGTCATGTCACTAAACCGTACTTTCAAATTTTCGTTACTCGCACTTCACTATTGTAATGTATATCGCTCGTACTTTCGATATGTTACCATTTCGACAGCACCGCGACGCAGACGTCGCTTCATTTCTAGCATGTCGGTGTTAAAAATATGCATCAGTAAACAGCCATAGCAAGTCGCAATTTGCAACTTATCGGATCAAAGTCAGTTCGATACCAATCATTTCTCATTTCTGAAACATTCTAGAACTCATTTCTGACATTTCAAATCATTTCAAAACATTTCTCATTTCAGTCACCTACCGCGCTCCGATTCGAATCCAGTCGCATCAAAAAGATGCACCGATTCGTTCCGGTGTGCCCCAGGATTGGCCTCATTTCTATACATGCTCCAGAGTTTTGTTTGTCGGTCATTCATACCTCTGTCATGGTCATCATTTCATTTTCACGTATCACGTTCCGGCATGAATCCAGTCGCATGGTAATGCACCGATTCGTCTCGGCGTGCCTCAGGATTGGCCGCATTTCTATACATGCTCCAGAGTTACGTTTTCAGTCATTCATACCTCTGTCATGGTTACCATTTCATTTCCACCTATCACGTTCCGACATGAATCCAGTCGCATGGCAATGCACCGATTCGTCTCGGCGTGCCCCAGGACTGGCCTCATTTCTATACATGCTCCAGAGTTACGTTTATCAGTAATTCGTACCTTCTGTCATGGTTATCATTTCATTACCACCTATCACGTTCCGACATGAATCCAGTCGCATGGCAATGCACCGATTCGTCTCGGCGTGCCCCAGGATTGGCCTCATTTCTATACATGCTCCAGAGTTACGTTTTCAGTCATTCATACCTCTGTCATGGTTATCATTTCATTTCCACCTATCACGTTCCGATATGAATCCAGTCGCATGGCAATGCACCGATTCGTCTCGGCGTGCCCCAGGACTGGCCTCATTTCTATACATGCTCCAGGGTTACGTTTATCAGTAATTCGTACCTTCTGTCATGGTTATCATTTCATTTCCACGTATCACGTTCACACATGAATCCAGTCGCATGGAAATGCACCGATTCATTACGACGTACCCCAGGGCTCGGCCTCATTTCTGATACATGCTTCAAAGTCCGGATCATAGCTAATCACAGACATCGGGGGATGGATCCATGTCTCTGCCATGCAGCTTACTACCATTTCACTCCCACAACGCATCACCATTCCGGAACCAGTCGCATCTGACATGCACCGATTCTTTACGGAATGCCTTGCTGGTTCCAAACAGCATTTCATACCTATACCAGAGCTCGGTTGGTTGCCAGTCGCAAACACGGCACAACCAATTCAAGCCTCGGTCTAATAATCATTTCTCTCATTTCATTCATAGGGTGCTCCGATTCGAATCCAGATGCATCAAACGGGCACCAGATCGTCCCGGGTGCACCAATGTTTTTCACTTGCCTCATTTCAATACATGCTCCAGAGCCCGGTTCTCGGTCGAATCAATGATGACGACCAGGCCGGACCTCTGTCATGGAGTCCATTCATAATCAAGGCAAACATTTCAAATCATTTCATTGTCATACAAATCGTTGCTTCAAAAAGTCAGTTAGCAATCCCTTCACGAATTGTCACCTTTTCGTTTTTCTCAGGTCAGTCAAAGTTCAGTAGGTCCACCCTGCACCAGGTTGGACGATATCCCCCCAGGTAAAAAAAAAAAAAAAAGGGGGAATGGGAGAATAAGTCGGGTAAGTATGACTCAGCGGATCAAAGAAAAAACTTGAAATTCATCTCACCCCTAATAGGTTACAGTCAACCAGGAAATAAAAGCTCAAGAATCCTCACCAGAGCAACCATGTCTCAGACCGGCAGCGAAGACCTCACGGCCCCTCTGTCACCTTCTCCGGTCTCAGAAAGCGGCAGCGTGCAATCCCTTAGGGGATGGACTATCCCCAAACTGACGGCAGAGCTCAGACGCAGAGGTGTCCCCTTCCCCGCCACAGCAAGGAAAGGCGAGCTTTTCAAACTCCTCTTTCCCCCACCAGCAGCAGGACCCAGTACCCAACAGGCATCCCTTCAGTCGATATCATCGGCCATTTCACAATTACACACGATGGTGTCATCTCTATCCACCTCAGTTGCAGACGTCCAAACCAGGGTTGCACTTCTCGAGGCCCGACCGGCCACGGCTGTCCCCGACCCAACGGCAACTCAAAGCTTGACACCTCTTCCTGCAGGTACCTCAGGCTCGAGCCACATTGTCTACCCCTCCCACCTGGTCCCAACCAGTATCAGGAAGGACATCTTGGACGGCAAGGACGTCAACCTGGCCTCTCTCCTCATTTCCGTGCATGATTTGGCAGAAAATAAAGCCTACTCCTGGGGTGACAGATCAGTGGTCCTTAAAGCCAAAGACCCCAGATTGAACCGCAAGCTAACAGTCTCAGAGTTTACCCTGGCCTTTGGCATGCTCAGAGATGTCCTGTGCTCAGCCACCCCTAGCAGGCGGGAAGAGCTGGATTTGTATCTCCATACAGTGGTAGACTTGGGCCACAAGTATGGAGGCTTTGCCTTTTACGATTACCATCGTTCCTTTTCAGCCAAGGCCGCGGCCAGACTCATACAGTTCCAGGTCACGACAGATTGGAGTCTCATGGACACAGAGCTCTTCTGCCGCCACTTTGCCGGCTTACGCTCACCTCTGTGTGCGATTTGCCAGTCTTCCACCCACACTGCCACCTGGTGCGCCAATACGGCAATCAGACGGCCTTTCGAGTTTCCCTCCACCTCAGGTTCAGTACAGGGTCAGCCGATCCCTGAACCAACGCCTCAGGTGGACAAACTCGGACGCCCAGTCCGAACCGTGGGAGGGGCAGCCATCTGTAATAACTTTAATCAGGGGTCCTGCAACTTCAGCCAGTGCCGTCTACTTCACCTCTGCACCGTATGTCATAGAGCACACCCTAGGATTTTGTGTGAAGTCAAGCAACACAAGAAGGCGTGACTAAGCCAGATCAACCTCTTATGGTTAGGATGGTATCTCACTTCACATCCCACCCCTTCCCTGGCCACCTTCCTTATCCAAGGCTTCACAGCAGGCTTTCACACCGGCCTCATTTCACTACCCCACACTACTCACGAATGTGCCAATCTTCGTTCGGCAGCCATTGACGAACAAGCCATAGATCAGCTCTTGCAGGCAGAGGTGGATCGAGGTTACGTGATAGGCCCTTTCAGTTGCCCCCCTTTCAACACATGGAGAGTCAGCCCTATTGGGCTTGTCAAGGGCAAGTTTTCAAATAAATTGCGTTTGGTGTACGACTTGTCTGCGCCTCATTCTTCCCACATACCCAGTCTCAATTCCCTGATCCCCTCCGAGGAGTTTTCCCTAAAATATTCTTCCGTGGACATGGCAATACAAGCGATCATCAAAGCAGGCACAGGCGCCTGGCTCTTCAAAGCCGACATCTCGGATGCCTTCAAGCTCCTGCCCATCCACCCATCCCTTTGGTGCTGGCATGGCATCAAGTGGAAGGAAGCATATTATTTTGCTACAAAGCTCACCTTCGGTTCGAAGAGTAGCCCGTGGCTCTTCGACACGTTCGCCCAGTCCCTCGGTTGGATACTATTACACAAGGGTCAATGCCATGAAGTCATCCATTATCTAGATGACTTCCTACTGATAGAACCACCCAGCAAGCCCCCAGGAGATCTCGACAAACTTAGGGTAATTTTTGGAAACCTCAATGTTCCTATTGCCGAGCACAAAGTCGATGGCCCAGCAAATAGCATCACTTTTCTCGGGGTCAGCTTGGATACCTGCGCAATGCAAGCCAGTCTCCCCCTCGACAAACTAACACGTATTAGGGCAGTCCTTCACGAGTTTACACACACCAAGGACTGTACCAAAAAACAGTTGCAGTCCCTCCTGGGTATGCTCAACTTCGCTATACGAATTATTCCACAAGGCCGCACATTTGTATCACGCCTACTCAGATTTCTGTCGGAAACTCAAGACCCTGATCAGATTTTGAATTTAGACTCCGCAGCCATAGCGGACCTATCCATGTGGGAAGAATTCTTGTCCGCCTGGAATGGCATATCTCTATTCATACCTATAGTTTCGGTCCATTCACCCCAGGTGGTAACGGACGCCGCAGCCTCCACAGGTTTCGCGGCAATTTTTGGCCATCATTGGTTTTCAGGACCCTGGCCTCAACAGATACTATTGATACCCGGCTTTTCCCAAACATCTGCCCTCTTTGAGCTTTACCCCATAGTGGCAGCCGCACAACTCTGGGGCCACCACTGGACAGGACAAACTGTAGTCTTTAGCACCGACAACCAGGCCACAGCAGACATCATCAACAAAGGCAGGTCCAAGTCCCTAGCAGTCATGTCCTTCCTGCGCAGGTTGGTACAACTGTCTTTACAACATCAGTTCAATATACACTGTGCATTTATTCCTGGCAGATACAACTCAGCAGCTGACGCACTGTCACGTTTCAATTATTCCTCCTTTTTCAAACAGGTTCCCGATGCCGATCCAATGTCGGCCCCTATCCCTGTCTGGTCACAACTGACCCTGGACTAGTTCAACACTTACACGGAGCTACACAACTCATAAATCATTCCCTCTCCTACAACACACTTAAAGCCTACCAGACAGCTTGGAAGGCCTTTAACAAATTCCTCACGTCCTGCCGTAAAGGACCAACAGATATCAAGCAGGTACTGGCCTTCACTGCACACTGCCACACGCAGTTGGCCTTATCCTACAATACCATCCGGCTATACCTAGCCGGCATTCAACATTTTATGGCGCTTGAAGACCCCACGAAATCTTCACTATTCTCATCTCACGCTATACGAGCCATTTTAAGGGGAATTCAGAAACGACAACCAGTCATCAGCACTAAGCGCTTGCCCATTACGGGACCCATCTTTAGGGACATGTCAACTATTCTGGCTACCTCGCCATTCGGTCTGCTCCGCAGCACGGTCTTACAAGCAGCGATATATCTAGCGTACTATGGGTTCTTGCGCCCTGGCGAATTCACCACTAACAAACCCACAGACCGAGTACTATGCAGACGACACTTACTTAGATACCAAGACCACTTCATCCTGCACCTCGAGGTCTCTAAAACCCAGCAAACGGGCTCAGGAGCGAACATTCACCTCTACAAAACCGACAACAGCTGGTGTCCAGTCGCCGTACTCAACCGGCTCCTGTCACTCCTGCCTGAACAACCAGACAACAGTCCCCTTCTACCGTTCCCAGTTAAACCCTTAAACGCCTCTCAGTTTGTGGAACACATAAGAATACTTCTCCGCAATCTTCATCTTAACCCTAGTCAGTATTCCGGACACTCGTTTCGCATCGGAGCAGCCTCCGCGGCATCCCGCCACGGGGTTCCAGACCACATCATCAAAAGACTGGGCAGGTGGAAGTCAGCCTGCTTCGCCCGGTATATCCCCAACCCACAAACAGAGATGGCACAGGCATTCTCCAAATTGGCTCAATAAATAATTAAAAATCAATAAAATCATAACCCTACCTGAATGTTTTTGCCCCCTTATTTTGGCATACCGGCCATTAGACCAAGGCACACTTTCAGGTCCATTTCATATGGTAAGTCCACACTTTCAGGTCTATTTCCGATGGTAAGTCCTATCTTTACTGTAAGTGGTATCCATGTACATACCGGACATAGGGCTCCAACCATAAGTAGGAAGGCCAGTATGGTGGCCTGAATTTATGGGAGGAGCCCGGGGGTATTTAAGCAGCACCGCTCACCTGTGGTGCTTGTCGGTTTCCTGTGCGCGATACCCACCCTCCCATCCCCATTTCATAGCATTTCTCAACTATTCATTTCATTCATTTCTCTTACAGAATAATCATTTCATAAACCAGGGTATGCCCCCTTATTTTGGCATACCGGCCATTAGACCAAGGCACACTTTCAGGTCCATTTCATATGGTAAGTCCACACTTTCAGGTCTATTTCCGATGGTAAGTCCTATCTTTACTGTAAGTGGTATCCATGTACATACCGGACATAGGGCTCCAACCATAAATATTTGTTAGGCTATTTGATTTTTTTTTTTTTTTTACTGATATAATTTTTTCATACATATATATACAGTGCCTTGCGAAAGTATTCGGCCCCCTTGAACTTTTCAACCTTTTGCCACATTTCAGGCTTCAAACATAAAGATATAACATTTTTATTTTTTGTGAAGAATCACCAACAAGTGGGACACAATTGTGAAGTGGAACGAAATCTATTGGATTGTTGAAACTTTTTTAACTAATAAAAAAATGAAAAGTGGGGCGTGCAAAATTATTCGGCCCCCTTGCGTTAATACTTTGTAGAGCCACCTTTTGCTGCGATTACAGCTGCAAGTCGCTTGGGGTATGTCTCTATCAGTTTTGCACATCGAGAGACTGAAATTCTTGCCCATTCTTCCTTGCAAAACAGCTCGAGCTCAGTGAGGTTGGATGGAGAGCGTTTGTAAACAGCAGTTTTCAGCTCTTTCCACAGATTCTCGATTGGATTCAGGTCTGGACTTTGACTTGGCCATTCTAACACCTGGATACGTTTATTTGTGAACCATTCCTTTGTAGATTTTGCTGTATGTTTGGGATCATTGTCTTGTTGGAAGATAAATCTCCGTCCCAGTTTCAGGTCTTTTACAGACTCCAACAGGTTTTCATCCAGAATGGTCCTGTATTTGGCTGCATCCATCTTCCCCTCAATTTTAACCATCTTCCCTGTCCCTGCTGAAGAAAAGCAGGCCCAAACCATGATGCTGCCACCACCATGTTTCACGGTGGGGATGGTGTGTTGAGTGTGATGAGCTGTGTTGCTTTTACGCCAAACATATCGTTTTGCATTGTGGCCAAAAAGTTTGATTTTGGTTTCATCGGACCAGAGCACCTTCTTTCACATGTTTGGTGTGTCTCCCAGGTGGCTTGTGGCAAACTTTAGTCGAGACTTTTTATGGATATCTTTGAGAAATGGCTTTCTTCTTGCCACTCTTCCATAAAGGCCAGATTTGTGCAGTGTACGACTGATTGTTGTCCTATGGACAGACTCTCCCACCTCAGCTGTAGTTCTCTGCAGTTCATCCAGAGTGATCATGGGCCTCTTGGCTGCATCTCTGATCAGTCTTCTCCTTGTCTGAGCTGAAAGTTTAGAGGAACAGCCAGGTCTTGGTAGATTTGCAGTGGTCTGATACTCCTTCCATTTCAAAATGATCGCTTGCACAGTGCTCCTTGGGATGTTTACAGCTTGGGAAATCTTTTTGTATCCAAATCCGGCTTTAAACTTCTCCACAACAGTATTACGGACCTGCCTGGTGTGTTCCTTGGTCTTCATGATGCTCTCTGCGCTTTCAACAGAACCCTGAGACTATCACAGAGCAGGTGCATTTATACAGAGACTTGATTACACACAGGTGGATTCTATTTATCACCATCAGTCATTTAGGACAACATTGGATCATTCAGAGATCCTCGCTGAACTTCTGGAGTGAGTTTTCTGCACTGAAAGTAAAGGGGCCGAATAATTTTGCACGCACCACTTTTCAGTTTTTTATTTGCTAAAAAAGTTTAAAATATCCAATAGATTTCGTTCCACTTCACAATTGTGTCCCACTTGTTGGTGATTCTTCACAAAAAATTAAAATTTTATATCTTTATGTTTGAAGCCTGAAATGTGGCAAAAGGTTGAAAAGTTCAAGGGGGCCGAATACTTTTGCAAGGCACTGTATAGAAAGTGATTTTCATCATTCATTCAAAGTTTTAAAATATATTTTGTAGGCTATTTGCCATTTTTACCAGTGCACAAAGCAAGGTCCATAAAGACATGGATGAGCAAGTTTGGGGTGGAGGAACTCAACCCAATAGAACAGCTTTGGGATGGAGATTAGAGTGGAGACTGCGAACCAGGCCTCCTTGTCCAACATCAGTGCCTGACCTCACAAATGTGTTTCTGGAAGAATGGTCAAACATTCCCATAGACACACTCCTAAACCTTGTGGACAGCCTTCCAAGAAGAGTTGAAGCTGTTATAGCTGCAAAGGGTGGGCCAACTAAATATTGAACCCTACGGACTAAGTCTGGGATGCCATTAAATTTCATGTGTGTGTGTATATATATATATTAGGGCTGTTACTGATTAAAATGTTCGGGTTCGATTAATCTTTTTTTTTTTTAATCAATTAATCTACTAATTCCTATTAATTATAACGCACATACAGATCCAACTACTTTTAGCTGACGTCATGCATAGCTCCTCCCCCGTACGCGTTACGTTCAGTCAGAACTTCCTCAGCGGGTGGGGCTACGGCATCACCCTACAGTCTAATTAAATAGCACAGTTGTGCATCAGGGGGACCGATGGAGAGCCAGAGACATCCATCACCTGCTGAGACAGCAAAGTGTCAGCTCTTTGGAAAAAAAGCACCCTCATCTTAAATGTTTCTTGATTGCTGGATAACCAATCAATGTCAGTTCATCGTCAAACTGACTTACAGCCAGAAAAGCCCTCAGATATGTTGATTTTCATAGCCAAGTCTAGGATTTGCATAGATGTTTATCTGAATACTTTGACCAGTGAGATCAATCAAATCGTTAGGATCTGTCTTCCTCAATTTATGATTTCACGGACATCGACGTCACCGGACTCCTCCCCCCTTCCCTTCGTTAACAGACGGAGGCACTTGGGGAAGGGGGGAGAAGTCCGGTGATGTCGATGTCCGTGACGTCACCGGATCTCCGACGGAACTCCCTGAAGACCCGGAAGTCGGCGGAGAGGTGAGTACCGATCAAAAGAATTTTGATCGATCAAAAAAATTAATGATTAATCGAGGAATTCATCTTTAATTTTCCCAGCGCTAATATATATATATATATATATATATATATATATATATATATATATACATATATATATATATATATATATATATATATATATAATTATTGCTGTCCCTGATTGATCTTATTATCATTTTATTATTATGTTTGTAGCCCCGAGGAAGAGGGATTTGTCACCCAGAAAACAAATTGATTGCCTTTTGTTTTATCGTGGTCTTGTAGAAGAAATAAAAGACTTTGAACTCCTAAGACATTTGTTTGGTGCTCTTTTTGGCTCAGCAATAAAATCCTGATTGGGGTTCTAACCTGTCACCACTCTATCCAAATCCAAGCAAACATTTCACCATCAGTTATACTTTAAATCTTTTCTACAGTATGCAGAATATTTTGCCACCTAGTAAACGGCATCCCCTCCACTCAGACATCCATAGCACATTAATGTCATCTCTACGAAAACATCCAGTTAGCAGAGCAATGCCTGGCTGGCATCAAGTTGTATATAAATGTATGATTTATTGTATTATGTAGCTCTATAAAACATCATTAATGTCTTGCAGTTATTTGACTTGCTCTTTAAAACCCCCGATTAACCTTGTTTATATGGTGTACTCTTTTTCCCAGAAGACAGAAAACTACACTCCATGTTTGTTGCTGGAACAAAAGGTGAAGGGCTTCTTCAAGTCTTGATCAAAGTTCAAGTGTTTAGAAGACACTCCTCGGCTTTTAGTCCCGCTCTTTAAAATACTCATTAGTCCTCAAACAATAATGAAAAACAAAACTACAAAGATGACATAAAAGAGAGGTGGAGGGTTGAAAGTGAAGACTTACTTTAAGATGAAAGTAAGAGAATTAATTGAGGGTAAGAGAAGAAATTTATCATTAAAGTAACAGAAAAATATTACCAGATAGTTCCTTATAAACCAAGATAATGCAAGGAGCTATGAGCAGAATGCAAAGTACTATTACAGTTCTTCTTTGTAAAAATGTACATTTTACAATACAGATAAGGTCGCCACCTTTTCTTCAAGCCAAACCCGAAAACTTTAGCGGCACTCAGCAATTCTTTTTTTAACCACTTCAGCCCCAGAAGATTTGACTGCTGAATGACCAGGCTATTTCGGGACTGCGACATTATGGCGCACACATTGGACACTTTTGACAAATTTTTGGGACCATTGGCATTTATATAGTGATCAGTGCTATAAAAATGCACTGATTACTGTAAAAATGTCACCGGCAGGGAAGGGGTTGACACTAGGGGGCGATCAAGGGATTAACTGTGTTCCCTGTGTGTGTTTCTAACTGTAGGGGGGGGGACTGATCTAGAGGAAATGAAATGACAGATCGAGGTTCCTAACTAAAAGGAAGTCACGATCTGTCATGCCTCTCAGAACAGAAAAGGGATTTGTGTGTTTACACACACATGTCCCTGTTCTGCCTTTCGTGCCCACGATCGCTCGTGGCCAGCGAGCATCGGCACCCCCCGCAGTACAGCGGGCGCGTGCGCACGCCTGCTATCCCGGCCCCGCGAGGTGACGTATAGCTACGTATAGGTATAGAATCGTGCCGACCTGCCGCAGTAAAATGACGGTGACTGGTCGGCAAGCAGTTAAAGGGGGAACACTGTGGTGTAAGGGGGAACTCTGATGTAAGGGGGTTTCTGCTCACCAAACCTCACACTTACATCAGATTTTCCAGCATTCCCCGAGAGCAATAATTCTAGCACCAGACCTCCTTTGTAACTCTAAACAGGTAACCGTTAAAAAAGTTTACAGCGTCGCCTATGGAGATTTTTCATTCCCAATGGTTTTAATTCAGAAATTGTAAAGTATACAAAGTCAGCAGTAGCCATTATGACAAAAAACAGTCATTGGCTATAAACCAGGGTATAAATCGGTGAGACAGTTAAGAGTACACACTGTCATCAAACATACTGCATCGCCATTTAAATTATGAATGTATAATGCATGATTCAATAAGAACAATATAAAAAAAAAAGCAATAAATGATAATGACACAATGTCTCTTGTCGCCTCCCACCCTTCAGGACGTGGGAGTAGACCATCTAACAATGCTATTTTAGGTCTAAGAAACTCGCCTCTTACTTGGAAATCAGTAGGTGTGGAATAGCATATAAAAAGGAAAGTATTACACTAAGTTATGAGGAACTCACAACACCTGTTTGAAGTCCCGACCAGTCTTAACTCTCAGGCAGTCGCGGATACCCCAGTTGACCTGAGTGCCCACGAAGGGCAAATATGGTAGGACAAGTAGAGAGAATATGGCTAATAGGAGAAGAGAAGGGAAGCAAAGCATTATGCCGCGTACACACGATCGGACCAGTGGCGTCACTAGGGTTGGTGTCACCCGGTGCCGAAAAAATTGGTGTCACCCCCCTCCACCAACTACCTCAGTACAGACCCCCCCTCCACTAACTACAGACCCCACTCCATCAATATAGCCCCCTCCCTCAGTACAGAACCCCTTCCATCAATATAGACCCCCACTAAGCACAGACTCCCCTCCCTCAGTACAGACCCCCTCCATCAGTACAGACCCCCGCTCAGTGCAGACCCCCTTTCTTCAGTATAGACACCCCACTAAGTACTGACCCCCTCCCTCAGTACAGACCCCCCCATCAGTACAGAAACCCTCTCTCAGTGCAGAGTCTGCAGACCCCCCTCCATCAGTATCAACCTCCCACCTCAGTGCAGACCGCCCCATCAGTACATACACCCCCCTCAGTGCTGACCCCCATCAGTATAGAATCCCTCCTCAGTGCAGACTCCCCCATCAGTATAAAATCCCCCCCTCAGTGCCAACCCCCATTAGTATAGAACCCCCTCAGTGCAGACCCCCCATTAGTATAGAATCCCCCCTCAGTGCAGACCCCCATCAGTATAAAATCCCCCCTCAGTGCCAACCCCCATTAGTATAGAACCCCCCCTCAGTGCAGAGCCACCATTAGTATAGAATCCCCCCTCAATGCAGACCCCCATTAGTATAGAATCCCCCCTCAGTACAGACCCCCATTAGTATAGAATCCCCCCTCAGTGTAGACCCCCCCCCATTAGTATAGAATCCCCCCTCAGTGCAGACCCCCCATTAGTATAGAATCCCCCTCAGTGCAGACCCCCTCATTAGTATAGAATCCTCCCTCAGTGCAGACCCCCCAATTAGTATAGAATCCCCCCTCAGTGCAGAGCCCCCCATTAGTATAGAATCCCCCTCAGTGCAGAGCCCCCCATTAGTATAGAATCCCCCTCAGTGCAGACCCCCCATTAGTATAGACACCCCCTGCACATGTCCACCCACATATACATAAAGTTTACAGACCTCATAACAGCGCGGATGATACACACAGCCGTGTGTGTCCCTCGGGCTCCTCCTCCTCTTTTGTGGATGTAAACAGAGAGGAGGGGGAGGCGGCTTCAGTCCGCTGTGCTGAGGGACACAGCGCAAGTCCGGTGGCGCAGATCAGGGCAGCGGGCAGTGTTAGTGATGCATGCTGCTACCTACGGGTGTCACCCCTCTGGCAGGTGTCACCCGGGTGAGGCCCGCACCCCCCGCACCCACCTAACAACGCCACTGGATCGGAAAAAGATATGGCGGCTTTTCCGACAGAATTCCACTCAAGTTTGCCTTGCATACACTCGCTGAACTTATGACCGTCAAGAACGCGGTGACGTACAACACTACGACGAGCCGAGAAAATGAAGTTCAATGCTTCCGAGCATGCGTGGAATTGTTTCCGAGCATCCATAGGAATTGTCGGACTTGACACAGACGATCGAATTTTCGTATAGGAACTTTTTCCGGCCGAAAAATTGAGAGCATGCTCTCAATCTTTTGCTGGCTGGATTTCAGCCAGCAAAAAGTCAGATGGAGGTGTAAGACATTGCATGGCATAGCTGTCTCAATGGGTATTTGACAGGTATTTAACCACTTGCTTACTGGGCACTTAAACCCCCCTCTTGTTCAGACCAATTTTCAGCTTTCAGCGCTGACGCACTTTGAATGACAATTGCACGGTCATGCTACACTGTACCCAAATGAAATTTTTATCATTTTTCCCCACAAATAGAGCTTTCTTTTGGTGGTATTTGATCACCTCTGCGGTTTTTATTTTTTGTTAAAAATTTTTAAAATACCGAATTTAAAAAACAGCAGCGGGAGCCAAATGGCTTTATTTTATTTATTATTATATGAATAATAATACATGAATAAATAAAATGTAAAATAAATACACAAATGCATAAAAATAAAAAATAAAAAATAAATTCAATAAATTAATACTAAGTAACAATAAATAAATAATTAACCCTTAACTGTAACCCTTACCCCTTAAAAAAATAAAATAATAATAAATAACTGAATAATAACACAAAATAAATTATTACTATTATTATTATTAATAATAGTTATATAGTAGGTGAGGTTGAAAAAAGACAAAAGTTCATCAAGTCCAACCAGCATTTTTTTGTTCCAGTTTGGGTGTTTATTGTTATTTTATTATTATTATATATTATTAATATATATATATATATATATATATATATATATATATATATATATATATATACAGTGGGGATGGAAAGTATTCAGACCCCCTTAAATTTAAGTTCATTTTTTTTCCTCATTAATGTCCACATAGCACCCCTCATTGACAGAACAACACAGAATTGTTGACATTTTTGCAGATTTATTAAAAAAGAAAAACTGAAATATCACATGGTCCTAAGTATTCAGACCCTTTGCTCTGACACTCATATATTTAACTCAGGTGCTGTCCATTTCTTCTGATCATCCTTGAGATGGTTCTACACCTTCATTTGAGTCCAGCTGTGTTTGATTATACTGATTGGACTTGATTAGGAAAGCCAAACACCTGTCTATATAAGACCTTACAGCTCACAGTGCATGTCAGAGCAAATGAGAATCATGAGGTCAAAGGAACTGCCTAAAGAGCTCAGAGACAGAATTGTGGCAAGGCACAGATCTGGCCAAGGTTACAAAAAAAAAATTCTGCTGCATTTAAGGTTCCTAAGAGCACAGTGGCCTCCATAATCCTTAAATGGAAGATGTTTGGGACGACCAGAACCCTTCCTAGAGCTGGCCGTCCGGCCAAACTGAGTTACGGGGGAGAAGAGCCTTGGAGAAAGAGGTAAAGAAGAACCCAAAGATCACTGTGGCTGAGCTCCAGAGATGCAGTCGGGAGATGGGAGAAAGTTGTAGAAAGTCAACCATCACTGCAGCCCTCCACCAGTCGGGGCTTTATGGCAGAGTGGCCCGACGGAAGCCTCTCCTCAGTGCAAGACACTTGAAAGCCCACATGGAGTTTGCTAAAAAAAAACACTTGAAGGACTCCAAGATGGTGAGAAATAAGATTCTCTGGTCTGATGAGACCAAGATAGAACTTTTTGGCCTTAATTCTAAGCGGTATGTGTGGAGAAAACCAGGCACTGCTCATCACCTGTCCAATACAGTCCCAACAGTGAAGGATGGTGGTGGCAGCATCATGCTGTGGGGGTGTTTTTCAGCTGCAGGGACGGGACGACTGGTTGCAATCGAGGGAAAGATGAATGCGGCCAAGTACAGGGATATCCTGGACAAAAACCTTCTCCAGAGTGCTCAGGACCTCAGACTGGGCCGAAGGTTTACCTTCCAACAAGACAATGACCCTAAGCACACAGCTAAAATAACGAAGGAGTGGCTTCACAACAACTCCGTGACTGTTCTTGAATGGCCCAGCCAGAGCCCTGACTTAAACCCAATTGAGCATCTCTGGAGAGACCTAAAAATGGCCGTCCACCAACGTTTACCATCCAACCTGACAGAACTGGAGAGGATCTGCAAGGAGGAATGGCAGAGGATCCCCAAATCCAGGTGTGAAAAACTTGTTGCATCTTTCCCAAAAAGACTCATGGCTGTATTAGATCAAAAGGGTGCTTCTACTAAATACTGAGCAAAGGGTCTGAATACTTAGAACCATGTGATATTTCAGTTTTTCTTTTTTAATAAATCTGCAAAAATGTCAACAATTCTGTGTTTTTCTGTCAATATGGGGTGCTGTGTGTACATTAATGAGGAACAAAAATGAACTTAAATGATTTTAGCAAATGGCTGCAATATAACAAAGAGTGAAAAATTTAAGGGGGTCTGAATACTTTCCCCACTGTATATATATATATATATATATTTTTATATATATATATATATATATATATATATATATATATATATATATATATATATATATATATATATATATACATATTATTATTATTATTATTATTATTATTATTATTATTATTATTATTATTAATAATCATGTATTTAATATTTTTATGGTTAGAGGTTAATTATTATGTATTAATGTATTATTACATATTATTAATTTATTTTACTTATTTATGATGATTTTTAGTTATTTGTGTATTTTTTTTACATTTATTTACTCATATATTATTACAGTTTTATTTTTAAAATGTTTAATTTGAGCAGAAAATCACGCAAAAACTTATGGTGCGTTTCCATTCATTTCTATGTGGATAAAAACGCGCCAAAAACGCCCAAATCTACCCGATTTGAGCGACAAAAAAAGCTCCATAACTTGTTTGCGCTTCAGGCAACATGGAGTAGTGATGTGAACCATCTCCATAGAGAATAATTGATTTTTTTTTCTCCTCCAGTGTTTTTGAGCTTTAAGCTTCAAGCTACAAAACGCTCTGACGTGAACGCAGCCAAAGTGTGTTACTGGCAGGATCACCTAGTGAAAATAATGAAAAAAAAGGGGAAAAGAAAACAAAAGCAGCCACAACATTTAAGGACTGGTAACCTACAGAATATTAAAATTTTGTTCTCTCGGGTTTGGATATACATTACTTTCTCATTCGACAAGAGTGATTTTTTTTAACTTTTTTTAAGAGTGAATTTTTAAGTGACTTTTGGTGACCACCAGGGAAGGAAAAAAGTGAGAGTAGATGAACTTATGAATACAAACTGGATTTTTTATTTTTTTTTGGTCCTCCTGATCCTTCAGATTATTAATAAAAGACGAGGGAGCAGCTAACATTTCTTCTCTTAGTACCTGTCTAGTGTGAAATTACACAATGAATATTTTATTTTCCTTTCATTTATCCAAGGAGTAAATTAGATCCATGATCATTCCACACTGGTGAACATTGCCCATTGCATATTTATAAAGCAATTAACAGCTTTGGGGGGTTTTGATGTAAAACCAAATTATTACAGCTGCGCCATAAAGAGAAGATAGAATGTTACAAGAAATAATTACAAAGATCGCTAGCGCCCCGTAAATCACGGGTTCATAATCTTTCCTATTTTAAGGATGATTGTCCACAAAAGCGAAACGCGTTCCTTTAAAATGTCTTCGAAGAACGTTCTTGATGTATGCGCAGTAGGAGCGTTGGTAACACCCTGCTGGATTTACAGTTTTCCCCATGGCCACCAGCCAAACAGGAATCTGTACTGGGGCGCAGTGGATATTTTAAGAGCCTGTGCAAGGCTAGAGCAACTAATAAGTATTAATTACAAGGTTAATTAACTTTTTGAACTGCCTCGTGAATTTACATTATGGCTTTGGCCCAGTGACGGCTGGTGGTTTTGTGTTTGGAGGGGGGGCTGGCAAACAACAGAACCCCCCCCACGGCAAATCACACCCCCCTGCCCCTCCCTCCCCACATGCAGTCTGCTGGTGAGTCCAGAAGCGAGGAGGAGAAGAGCTGCTGGCCGATACCTGGATGCCCATCCCCACCGATGCCTGGATGCCCGATCCCCACCGCTCTTCCGATGCCGATCCCTGCCGCTGCTCCTCAGATGCCTGATCCCCCCTGCTGCTCCTTGGATGCCTGATCACCGCTGCTGCTCCTTGGATCAACCCAGGCAAGAGCAAAAAACACTACTTTTGGATTGAGTGTATTAGTTACATCATTGCATACACTGTATTATCAAAAGTATTGGGACGCCTGCCCTTACACGCACATGAACTTTAATGGCATCCCAGTCTTAGTCCGTAGGGTTTAATATTGAGTTGGCCCACCCATTGCAGCTATAAAAGCTTCAACTCTTCTGGGGAGGCTGTCCACAAGGTTTAGGAGTGTGTCTATGAGAATGTTTGACCTTTTTTCCAGAAGTGCATTTGTGAGGCCAGACACTGATGTTGGACAAGAAGGCCTGGCTCGCAGTCTCTGCTCTAATTCATCCCAAAGGTGTTCTATAGGGTTGAGGTCAAGACTGTGCAGGCCAGTCAAGTTCCTCCACTCCAAACTCGCTCGTCCATGTCTTTATGGACCTTGCTTTGTGCACTGGTCCAGATCATTTGGTGGAGGCAGGGCCGCTGATAGAAATCATGGGGCCCCGTACAGCCTTTCTGATGGGGCCCCCCCTTCAGCCCCACCCCTGGTCCCTCCTTCAGCCCCACCCCTGGCCCCTCCCCAGACCCCGCCTTGAAACAAAGTGCAGGTTTGTCTACAAGTGTCCATATCCAATAAAAAAAATGTACAAAGTCGAATTTCTTCAATAGTTTAGGCCAATAAGTATTCTGCAACATATTTTTCGTTAAAAAAAAATCCCAAAAAGTGTATATTGATTGGTTTGCGCAAATGTTATCGTATCTACAAACTATTGGATGTATTTATGTGTTTTTTAATTTATTTTTACTAGTAATGTTGGCGATCAGCAACTTGACAGCGGGACAAAGGATTTGATTTTCTGTCCATCCAGTCTTGATATTTACACAGCTCTGCCATACAGCACAGCACTGTATGGCAGGATAGGAGACCTGATTTTTCTCTGCTGCAATTAAAGCGGAACAAAACTGTCTCAGAGCACCAAACTAAAAATGCTATTTGATTCAGTTTTATATTGAAAGCAAATTTACCCATCCAACCATGTATCCATGCTTTACTTTATTAAGAAATCATTTTGGAAAGCATTACTAGCCACGGCCATCTTGAGTAAAGACGGAAGATTCATGTAGCATTTACTTCCTGGAATCCATCTGCCCTTAGCTCAGGCATGCATGTAGGAGGGTGCTCTTAGTTGAGAAAGCTCCTCCTCCCCTCCTCCAGGTGAAAGAAAAAACAATGCCCATGAAGATTCCTGGGATGTGCAACATAATTTTGGCCTAGGCCAGAAACCAGGAAGCAACTGAAGAACTGTAAAAAAAAAAAAAAAAGATTAAAACAAGTTAACATAATATACTGTACCTTCTTATTAAATAGTGTAAAACCCTCCAAAAGTAGTGTAGGTTGGTAGGTAAATTTAGTTTAGCTCCTCTGTAATCAGTGGAGCATGGGTTGATTGTTTAGGTCTGCTCAGTTTCTCACTGACTGATGCTCTGATTGCTTCCCCCTGTATTCTAGAGGATTCTAGAATTATAGTGGGAGGAAGAACAGAGTGGGCAGCCTGCATATTTATGGAACTCCAGACAATCCCTGGGAGGCATGCCCAGTAGGTGGTAGAAGAGTCCATAAATAGTCTAAGGACTGAGGAAGGGTATGCAGAGTTTCTGGGTCCAGTCCTACTGTAGGACACCCCTCTGCAGGAGCTCTGCCCCTGGGACAGGATTTTTAAAGGTGCCATCTAGAAGACATTGAGGTCCGAGCAGCGGCTTCAGCTGGGGGGGGGGCTATTCGCAAAAAGTTTAGTCCTAGATTTATTTTGGGTTTGGGGAAGCTTACTGGAGAGTACCAGGAGGAAGTTGGGGTAAAGGTGTCCAGCTGTCCCATGGTTATGTGAGTTTGTGTCTCCCTTACAGAAGAGTGCCCAGGGGGTATTAGAAGGAGGCAACCAATGATACAGTACTGTGGCTGTGTGATTAAATGACCCGTGCTGGAAGTTAGTGACTGTGCATTTTTTTGGTCCTTTGGGAAAAGTCCTAGTCACCTGTCAGCATTAGTGGCTCTGTGGAACATTTTTGCATTGCTCTGCAAGCTAGGGAAGAGTCCTCAAAGTGTTCAGTTCTTCAGTTCTGGGGTATCCCATGCTCCCTTCACCCCATCCAAGTTCTATTTTCCAATAAAACCCTAAATAAAAGACACCCCTAGGCTATATATTTAAACCAGTGAAAGAGTGGTAAAAATGCTGTGTGCTGGTCTGTGTATTCTAACTAGGGGAATAAGGCCAAATTCATTAGAGGCTCTTTCAGGGGTGCACCACAGCAACATAAGGATTAACTAGTTACGGACCAGCCGCCGCAGTTGTACTGCGGCAGGTTGGCTCCCCTGCGTGAACTTCCCTCATTGTACATTGATCGCGTACACGGCGATCTGTGGGTGCGCACGCGTGCGCCCATTCGCTAGTGGCGGAGCCAACCCGCAGGTTGTCCCCCGGCCACTCGCGATCGCTCTAGAGACGGGCAGAACGGGGATCTGTCAATGTATACAAACAGATCCCTGTTCTGTCAGGGGAGTAGAGTGAGATCTGCTGTTCCTAGTGATTAGGCAGGGAACACTTAACCACTTGATCACCCCCTAGTGTTAACCCCTTCCCTGCCAGGGACATTTATACAGTAATCAGTGGCTATTTTTAGCTGTAATCGCTGTATAAATGTCACTGGTACCAAAATAGTGTCAAAAGTGTCCGGTCTGTCTGCCGCAATGTCGCAGTCCCACTAAAAAACACATATCACCGCCATTACTAGTAAAAAAAAAAATATTAATAAAAATGTCATAAATCTATCCCCTATTTTGTAGACGCTATAACTTTTACACAAACCAATCAATATACGCTTATTGCAAATTTTTTTTACCAAAAATATGTGGCAGAATACATATTGGCCTAAACTGAGGAAGCAATTTGTTTTCTTACATTATTTTTGGATATTTATTATAGCTGAAAATAAAAACCGCAGAAGTGATCAAATACCACCAAAAGAAAGCTCTATTTGTTGGGAAAAAAGGACGTCAATTTTGTTTGGGTACAGCGTCACACGACCACACTTAAGTGGTTAAAAATGTTGGCACAGGTATTAGAGGTGGAGCAAAAAAGCACCGGCGGGGGGATCACAGAAGAAAAGGATTAGGGCTTTCTATGTACAAAACCAATGAGCAGAGCAGCTAAGTATAACATGTTTATTATTTTAGTAAAAAAAAAATAACAATTAACAATCACAACCTTTAGGCCCCTTTCACACGATCGGACCGTTCAGGTTCGCCTGTCAGTTTTGACGTCGGACCGGAACGGGCGCTCCATGTTAGTCTATGGAGCGTCGGATGTCAGCGGAGACATGTCCGCTGACATACGACCCCGTCCGATCCGCTAAAAGCAGACGGATGGCTCTACGTCCAGGTCTGTCGCTGGCGGATCGGATTGGGTGAAATCTGACGAAAATGGACATGCTGTCCGTTTTCGTCCGATCCCTCCATAGGTGGCAGCGGCGCCTGACAAGCCCCTCCCCGCTCAGTGAGCAGAGAGGGACCTGTCATCCGCCGGCTCAGCGGAGATCAACGGACTGATCTCCCGCTGAGCCGGCGGACCGAGGCGGGCTCCGTAGAAACGGAGTCCGCCTCGTGTGAAAGGGGCCTTACAATCACTTTAACGTCCATTGCAAGAGTTTAGTTCCAATTCAAGAATCTATATACATTTATGAATGCCGGTATTATACATATATGCAGTCATGGCCAAAAATATTGGCACCCCCTGCATTTTTGTCAGATAATGCACCACTTTGCCCAGAAAATTGTTGCAATTACAAATGTGTAGGCATTCTCATGTTTTTCTTTTGTTTGTATTGGTATGACACAAAAAAAGTGGAGAAACAAAAAGCCAAATCTGACAAATTCCACGCAAAACTCCAAACATGAACTGGAATAAATTATTGGCACCTTCTCAAAAGTGTAAGAAATAATTGCATTCCAAGTTTGTGATGCTCCTGTAATTTGTAATTAAGCTCACCTGTATCAATTAACCAATGCTAACAATATATAAATCACACCGGCAACCAGTTAAAATGGTGAAAAATTGACTCAACCTTTCTGTTGTGTGTCTCTGTGTGCCACACGGAGCATGGAGAAGAGAAAGAGCAGCAAAGAGTTGGCTGAGGATTTGACTGAGGATTTGAGAACAAAAATTGTGGAAAAGCATGGGCAATCTGAAGGTTATATATATATATATATATATATATATATATATATATATATATGCATGTGTGCATGAATACATAATTTGTGTCTTTCGTATCTGCCTGGAGTTCAACTTAAAACATAATTAGGCTAATTGTTTTTTTTTTTCTTCCAAGGTTCATGTTTCTTGTAATAGTAGACATGTACTTTCTGTTTAGACAAGGTCATATTCCCTATTTGCTAGAAATCCACTGAGCCAATTTACAGCGGCGTAATTCTTCATCGTCTCACGTAAATATAAATACAAGCTCCATTTGGCGGTGCGAATCGCCGCTGACATTCTAAATGTTTACAGCTTCAAGTTATCACCTATAATTATTACAAAATGAGTTATTAAACATCTTAAGGACATCGGCAGTAATGGCCTTTTTTTTTTTTTTTTTACTTTGAAAATCGTGATTTTTTTTTTTTAAATCATCTCGCAAATAAAAATGTAATTAATTACATACAAGGAGCGAGGCATCTTTAAAGATACGAGGAGGCAGCTCCTCGCTGGCTTCTATTTAATTTAATAATTTACTTTCCCCTAAGGTTGCCTTCAATTACCATCTCACATTGTCACATTAGAGCCCAGAATATATTTTGTAGTTTCAACTAATTCATATCAAAGGGAGCATTAAGGTACAATTTTTCTGCAGCCATCTGTACGGTGTGATAAGTCGGTCGCCACTTTTTTTGCAATTGTGTCAGTAAAAAAAAAAAAAAAGGAACGGGATTGAGTCCGTCCCCCCATACCCCCCCCCCCCCCCCCCCGGTCAGGGATTTGTTCAGTCGAACAAATAGAGCCGCTGGTGGCATGAGGCGGGCGCTGTCAGGCGCACAATGGCGATCGGCTTCAGTGAGCTCGTGGCCCCCCAGAGGATTAACCCCTTAAGTTGTCACTTGTGTCGCTGTGCAAATGATGACATTCCTGGAGAGTCAGGGATGAATGATTTTATTTTTATTTTTTTCTGGATGAAGTGGAAGTTCTCTATCTACTAGAGTGAGCTGTGCTCAGCTGGGCTTATTTAAAGCTAAACTTTAATCTGCTTATATTTTGCCTTCCCCGGTTCTTCCCCTCATCCACATTTTAGTTACATTTTTAAATAAAACATTTCTGTTTTCATTGCATATCTTTTTTTTTTCACAACGAGGGATATCATCATCACTGGGTGTCAGTGCTTCTCTATGTAGTGCAGACAGATTATGGCTGGTGGGCTGGTGGGAGGGGCCATCAGGGTGCTGTGCATAGCCTGCCTTAGTACTCCTCTCAAGATTTCTCAGCCCCGCTGCAAGCAATGTGCTGGCTCTTAGGAAGACAGGCAGTACAGCCAGCCCTCCTGTACCGGGCCCAGGTCCACACAGTTCAAAAGGGGGGGAGGGGCAGACACCTCCTAAGCTAGGGTGACCACATTTCCAAGCTGCCATTTAGGGACCCCCCCCCCCCTTTCCCAAAAAAAGATGACCCCGCACCATTTTTTTCTTTACTTTTTTTTGTATTGGCAATTTTATTTTATTAATTCTTATTTATTATTCGGCTGTCAGCGGGGAAGTCCATTGACAGCTGATGACTCATCGGGTGTTAACCACTTCCCGCCCGGCCTATAGCAGAATGATGACTGGGAAGTGGTTCTGTTACCCTGACTGGGGGTCACCATCAGGATAAGCCGCGATCACGCTTCCGTGGCGATCGGTGGTGTGGTGTGTCAATGTGACACACCGCATCTCCGATCTAGGTAAAGAGCCTCTGACGGAGGCTCTTTACCATGTGATCAGCTGTGTCCAATCACAGCTGATCACAGTGTAAACAGGGAGAGCCGTGACAGAAGCGAGTAGAGGAGAGCCGATTGGCTGCTCTCCTCATAGGAGGAGTCTGCATTGTTTGATTATCAGTGCAGCCCCCCGAGGATGCCCACCCAGGACCACCAGGCATGCCCACCCATGGCCACCAGAGATGCCCACCCATGACCAACAGGTAAGCCCACTAGAGCTATCAGTGTCCTTCAGTGCTGCTTATCAGTGCCGCCTATCAGAGCCTATCAGTGCTGCATATAAGGGCCACCTCATCAGTGCCACCTCATCAGTGCCACCTCATCAGTGCCACCTCATCAGTGCCACCTCATCAGTGCCACCTCATTAATGCCAATCAGTACTGCCTCATCAGTGCCAATCAGTGAAGGGGAAAACTTACTTATTTAAAAAGTTGTGTAACAGAAACTAAGAAAAACACATTTTTTTTTCAAAATTTTCGTTTGTAGCCCAAAAAAAAAAAAAAAACTTCAGAGGTGATCAAATACCACCAAAAGAAAGCTCTATTTGTGGGTAAAAAAATTATAAAAATGCTGTTTGGGTACAGCGTCGCATGACCACGCAATTGTCATTCAAAATGTGAGAGCGCTGAAAGCTGAAAATTGGTCTGGGCAGGAAGGTGTATTGAAGTGGTTAAGGACGCCGTGGCCGGCTTCCTGGCCCCGCTCCATAAAGTGATTGTAAAGGATCGTTTTTTTGTTTTTTTTAAAATAACAAACATGTCATTCTTACCTCGACTGTGCACGTTTTGCACAGAGTGGCCCCGAACATCCTCTTCTGGGGTCCCCAGTGGCTCTCGCGACTCCTCCCCACATCAGATATCCCCCTAGGAGAAGCGTTCTCCTGCCGGGGTTACCGAGTCCAGCATTTGCGTCCATAGACACTCGGCCCCGCCCCCCGGCGCCCGCAGCATTGGATTTGATTGACAGCATTGGGAGCCAATGGCTGCGCTGCTATCAATGTATCCAATCAGGACACCAAAACAACGGCTGGAGCTGGTGTGCTCGTTCCCGTCGTGCGAATTTCGGGGCTCAGGTAAGTATAATGGTGGCTCGGGGGCGCTGCTGCAGTAAAGAAGGATTTTCACCTTAATGCATAGAATGCATTAAGGTGAAAACAGCGAGGGTTTACAACCCCTTTAACAACCAGCTTTTGCTGCGCCCTTTTGCTGCGCCCAGAATGCGCAGTGCAGGGTGGCTGTGTCAGTTTCATTCCGGGACACTCTATTGCCTTTTTAGGATCAGTAGGATTAGGATTCTCTCTCTCCCTCCTATATTTTATATATATATATATATATATATTTATATATATATATATATATATATATATAGATATCTATATATATAGATATATATATAGATATCTATATATATAGATATATATATAGATATCTATATATATATATATATAGATATCTATATATAGAGATTTAGAGATCTATATTGAGGTAGGAGAATAACAGTACTGACTGCTGTGCAATGAACTCTGGTATGCAAGTTTTTTTATTTCATTCTTCTAGCTATCAAGAATGAACACTCCTGGCCCGACTCGTGTCTACACGCCAAAGAGTATTCCTTACAGGAAATTCATTGTACATATAACTCTATCACATTACGTCACAAGCACACAGATGATACATTTCCTTTACAAAATATTCTGACCCTACACCTACTTCTACTAATGCAAGCAGCTTACCAAAGCATATAGTTTCACAAGTATTGCACAAGCCTTGCCTCTGCGGTTACTTCCTTAATCAGCTGACTGGCCTTTGACACATCCTGGACAGGAAAAGTGTGCTAAGCTAAGCACAGATCGTTTTGCTAAAAGGGGGAAGTGTTCATTTGCCAATCCACAGCCTGTCACATACAAAATATTCTTTTATAGTAACTAGAAATGGCTTTTTAGCTGGGATTCTAAATCAGCCCTACTATACACATAACCATGGCCATATAATCTGATCCCCATTCCTACTTCATTCCCCCCTTTGATCATAATCATAGCGATTAATATGAGCGAGATTAAGCATCACTTAAATAGCATACAAGTCTGCTTTCTAATGGATCAGAGCTCAATGTGACTGAAAAAAATTTTTTTTTTTAGTCTTGGGGGGTTAATGGCTGGTATTTCCACATAGCCATAATATGGGTCGCAGCCTTTCTTTCTACGGTGGCCTCAATGAAACTCTGGATCATTCTAGTCCCAAGGGGAATCAGACAGGGCAGCAGCAGACATGCTATGAGTATTATTACAACGATCCCCAATATAGCCTTTACCCCATATACACTGGGAAAACCCCAATCTCCGAACCAGCTACCAGCATTGAAACCATCCCATGTTGGTTCCTCCACACACATAGCAATCTGTGACTTGTAAATTGTCAGCCACACTTTCTGCTAATTCAATGAACAGGTTCTTTGTGCTAGGGGGCACTTCCATACCAGTGGCTAGCTCTTCATATAAAGAATGAAATAGCTGATGATTAACACTCTTTGTTAGTTCAGTTTCTAGTGAGACATACACAATTGTACCGGGGTCTGATCCTTTACCATAAATATGAACTCCAAACTTATTTCCCCATTGTGCTAAAAACTGGACAGGGTTATGTATGGTGAAATTCACAGGGGTGCAACTTCCCACTGTGCAGCTGGATGAACCAGCTAAAGATTGTAGAATGGCATCCTGATTTTTCATTCCCCATGTTCCCCAGGCAGCACACCTCCAGTTGGGGCAGTAATTCCATTCCTCTCCTGCACAGCTAGGTCCCAGTTTCCCTGAACAGATGTACCTATCATTTCTTAAATACTCTCTCCCATTCCAATCCCCCACACCCTCCCCTTGGGAAGTGGTTGAGGTTGATGGCAGCACACACATCAAAGATTAGGCTTGCTGCAGTGCTGGGGTCAGTGATCAGTGTACGGTTTATCAGCCTACCGGTGGAACTAAAGCTCCGAACGGTTAGCCAGGTTTTATAGGGTGCATAAGTGGGGTCATAACAGGTTATCTGATTTTCAAAGGAACACATTGAATAGGTAGTCCCATTATGTATGCAAGTACCAGTCTCTGTGCCCTTGCATTGATAATGAGAGTGCCACAATAACATCTTGGTAGTTACGGATCCTACTCTGGTAGTCTTTATACAAGGGTCACATGAGATACTCTCCCCCCCTGTTAAACTGGTCAGTATCACTATTATGACTATCAACAGTCTCATTATAACGATCTTAGTAAACATTACACTGATGAATATCCTCAAGCTTCAGCTTGTGCGTAGACCAACCAGCGTCCGGGCTGTGGTTGGAGCAGAGCTTAGTAGATATCCTTTATCTTCCGCCGTGCGTTGAGCCAGCAGCTTCCAGGGGTGTGCTGGCCGCAGGGCTGCAGTCTTTCTATCTTCTGCCGTGCGTAAATTCAGCAGCTTCCAGGGGTGTGCTGAACACAGGGCTGGAGTTCTTCCTTCTGATTTCTCTGGTCAATCTCAGTCTCAAAGGATCTTGGGGGTCTACTGTACTGTGCCAGGAGTCTGTGAGGTCAGCAGCTCGCTTTACCCTGGAGTGGTGTATCCAGGGTGTCACCTCGGCTACCTTAATGGCTGTTGGGGTAGATAGCAGAACAATATAAGGACCTCTCCATTTTGGCCCTAGTGGGGTTATGTTCCACTCCTTTACCCACACTGTGTCTCCTGGTTTGAAGGGGTGTACTGGGTTCGACAAGCTTATGGGAAGTTTCTCTTGAACCCATTTCCCTATGTCCTGCATACTTTCCCCAAGTTTCTGTATCAGTTCACGGTTAACTACCCCTCCTATCTGATGCAAGTCTCCTCTTATCCCTCTAATGATGGGTGGGGGCCTACCATACAGTACCTCAAAAAGGGGACAGATTTGTCCTCTTTGTTGGGGCACTCTGAATTCTCAGTAAGACAATGGGCAACATCAAGGTCCACTCCATTTGGGTTTCCTGACAGAGCTTAGCCAGTTGTGACTTGAGTGTGCAGTTCATCCGTTCAACTTTTCCAGAGCTTTGGGGCCTATATGCGGTATGTAGTTTCCAAGTAATCTTAGGTGCCGTTGCTAATTCCTGGAGACACTTGTGGACAAAGTCAGGGCCATTGTCTGGGCCTATATCTGGGGATAAACATCTTTTACAAAACTGCTTCCGTCAGTAAAGTACTCAACGTTTGGATTTTCCAAGGGGCTGTCTTTCAAGTCTGGTCGGCTTACATATCCAATACCCGGAGACTGTCATGAGTTAGGGGTTCTTGTGAAGTGGGGAGCAGAGTGGCTGGGTTCAAAGGGTTTACAGTCTCTAAGTGGATACGAGGATTTTCACACAGCATAGCTTGATATTTAACCATTCGACTGGTCGTGAACCAGTGATTTCCCTTGTAATCCATTAATGCCTGTACCTGGTGAGGGACTCGGACATAAGTCTCCTGACCTAATGACAACTGGTCAGCTTCGACCACAAGGAGGGCTGTTACTGCGATGGCCCTCTGCAGGATGGCCATCTCTGAGCTACAGTGTCCAGTTGTTTTAAAAGGTATGCTACAGGGCGCTGCCAAGACCCAGAGTATTGTGCCAGGACTCCTACTACTATTCCTTGTTTTTCACTGACATACAAATAGAAGACTTTTTGGCTATCTGGCAAGCCTAGCGCAAGAGTCTGCATTAGGGAGACCTTAATGTCTTAATGCTCTGTTTTGCTGTTCTCCCCATTGGAAGGGTTCCTTTTCTCCCCCCTTTGTGGATTCATAGAGGGGTCTGGCTTTTATGGCAAAGTCCGGTATCCAGATTCAGCAGAATCCTGCCACCCCCAGGAATTCACGTACTTGCCGTCTGGTAGTCAGGGTGGGAATCTGACAAACAGCTTCTTTCCTGCCTTCTCCCAATTGTCTCTGTCCTTGTGATACTCTGAATCCCAGGTACTTTACAGTCTCTTGTCAAAATTGCACCTTTCTCCGGGACACCTTATAACCTGCCTCCCACAGTAATTGTAACAGTTCATTAGTGACCGCTGGGTGCATGGTCATTACAGCCCGATTGACCGCTCGGAGGTCTTGAACAGGATGACAGTGAGCTGTTTCAGGTTTCTGCACTGGGAGTAGAGGTGTATTCCAGGGAGACTGACAGGGTTTTAGAATTCCATAGTGTAGGAATTTGTTTAAGTACTTTTGTTTTCCTACTAGGGCTTTTAGAGGGACTGGGTACTGTTTCAGGCTGACTGGAGTGGCTCCTGATTTTAATTCAATAAGGATTGAGGGAACGTGTGTGGTTAATCCTGGTAGGTTGTCTTCTGCCCACAGTCCCGGGATGTCTTGCAGTATGCGGGCTTCAAAGGGATGCGGGGCAAGGGTCCGGCTATTTGCATCAGGATCTCTCGGAGTGGAAGTGGACACTTGATTAGGGAGCCCATGGACTACTACTGAGTTCCCTATTTCTGTCCTGCCTATACCCAGAGTGCTACGGTCAGGAGTATATTTACTGAGATTTAGCATTGACAAACTTGCTGAATCTGATGTAGGTGAACAACTACTTGAGTTCCCTTGTTTACTGGACGGGGCATTTGGACATGGCTCTAACCTGTCTCTATCTGAGGTCCTTTCCTCTACATACGGGGGAGGCAGATCTGTCTCTTCGGGTTGAGAATATATGTCTTTTGTTTGTTTTTTGTCAGTGGTACTACTCTTGTCCTAACTATAATTCTATACTGTTCCTCTTTCTGTGGCTTCTATCCACTGCAGGTCTTTATCTCCCATTTGTCCAAAGGATGCACAATCATCCAGACGGACGTTTTCTCCTAGATGACTGACTGACTGACTGAGGATTTATCCGAGAGACGCACAATCATCTGGACGGATATTCCTCCTGACTGGCTGGCTGAGGATTTATCCGAGAGATGCACAATCATCTGGACGGATATTCCTCCTGGAAGGTGCGTCTTGGTCATGTTTCTGTAAGTCTGACATAATATTCTCAAATAATCAGTCAATGGTCTCTAAGTCAAGGGTTCCCTGTGGGGGCCACCGCGCTCCATAGCAGGGCCAATCTTTCTCGCACAATGTTATAAATTTCTCAGGGCTAAGTTTTTAAATTACAGTTCTTAGAAAATCCCTTCTTAAAGTTGGAGATCATGGTTTGTAAGGGAGATTCAACACTATGTTTCCCACCCATTCTTATAACCTAACAGACTCCAAGACAGACACAGAGGGTAGGGTAAATGATGAGAATTCAGTAAGGGGTCTGAATCCTCGACACAGGTAGGGACAATAGACAACGCTTCCCTCGGTCAGTGGCCTGGACGCGGTCTCCCGGCCAGAAAACGCACTTAAAAGAGGACACGGTCACTTCACCACAAAGTGATGTCTCATACACACATCAATCATACCAGACATTCCCACCCAAAAATTACTGACTGACTGAGGATTCGTCCGAAAGATGCACAATCATCTGAACGGACGTCTCTCTCGGAAGGTGATCAGGCTTCCCTTCTCTCGATCCGTCGAGAGGCTGGCTGGCTGTCTTACTGTTATCCAAAAACAAAAGTAAAAAGGCTCTCACCTGTTCCCGTTGGAGCTCCAGCTATCTACTTCTCGGATTCCCAGGTCCATTTGACGCTACGAAGGTCGTCCACAGCAGGCCACCAAATGGGACACAGCGCAGTCTCCTAGATAACAGTTCTAGACGGCGCCTTTTGAGACTACGATATAACCCACAGGGCTGGCCTCTCGGACCATTCCTTGTAGGTCTGGTGGAAAACAGTGCCACCTGCCTCAACAGGTCACACCGATATTCCCCCCTTACGGCCAATGCACCAAATGAGGTAGGAGAATAACAGTATATGACTGCTGGACAATGAACTCTGGTATGCAAGTTTTTTTATTTCATTCTTCTAGCTATCAAGAATGAACACTCCTGGCCCGACTCGTGTCTACACGCCAAAGAGTATTCCTTACAGGAAATTCATTGTACATATAACTCTATCACATTACGTCACAAGCACACAGATGATACATTTCCTTTACAAAATATTCTGACCCTACACCTACTTCTACTAATGCAAGCAGCTTACCAAAGCATATAGTTTCACAAGTATTGCACAAGCCTTGCCTCTGCGGTTACTTCCTTAATCAGCTGACTGGCCTTTGACACATCCTGGACAGGAAAAGTGTGCTAAGCTAAGCACAGATCGTTTTGCTAAAAGGGGGAAGTGTTCATTTGCCAATCCACAGCCTGTCACATACAAAATATTCTTTTATAGTAACTAGAAATGGCTTTTTAGCTGGGATTCTAAATCAGCCCTACTATACACATAACCATGGCCATATAATCTGATCCCCATTCCTACTTCAATATATCTATCTATCTAGATAGATAGATAGATAGATGCAGTGGCTTGCGAAAGTATTCGGCCCCCTTGAACTTTTCAACCTTTTGCCACATTTCAGGCTTCAAACATAAAGATATAAAATTTTAATTTTTTGTGAAGAATCACCAACAAGTGGGACACAATTGTGAAGTGGAACGAAATCTATTGGATATTTTAAACTTTTTTAGCAATTAAAAAACTGAAAAGTGGTGCGTGCAAAATTATTCGGCCCCTTTACTTTCAGTGCAGCAAACTCACTCCAGAAGTTCAGCGAGGATCTCTGAATGATCCAATGTTGTCCTAAATGACTGATGGTGATAAATAGAATCCACCTGTGTGTAATCAAGTCTCTGTATAAATGCACCTGCTCTGTGATAGTCTCAGGGTTCTGTTGAAAGCGCAGAGAGCATCATGAAGACCAAGGAACACACCAGGCAGGTCCTGGAGAAGTTTAAAGCCGGATTTGGATACAAAAAGATTTCCCAAGCTTTAAACATCCCAAGGAGCACTGTGCAAGCGATCATTTTGAAATGGAAGGAGTATCAGACCACTGCAAATCTACCAAGACCTGGCTGTCCCTCTAAACTTTCAGCTCAGACAAGGAGAAGACTGATCAGAGATGCAGCCAAGAGGCCCATGATCACTCTGGATGAACTGCAGAGAACTACAGCTGAGGTGGGAGAGTCTGTCCATAGGACAACAATCAGTCGTACACTGCACAAATCTGGCCTTTATGGAAGAGTGGCAAGAAGAAAGCCATTTCTCAAAGATATCCATAAAAAGTCTCGTCTAAAGTTTGCCACAAGCCACCTGGGAGACACACCAAACATGTGGAAGAAGGTGCTCTGGTCCGATGAAACCAAAATCCAACTTTTTGGCCACAATGCAAAACAATATGTTTGGCGTAAAAGCAACACAGCTCATCACACTCAACACACCATCCCCACTGTCAAACATGGTGGTGGCAGCTTCATGGTTTGGGCCTGCTTTTCTTCAGCAGGGACAGGGAAGATGGTTAAAATTGAGGGGAAGATGGATGCAGCCAAATACAGGACCATTCTGGATGAAAACCTGTTGGAGTCTGTAAAAGACCTGAAACTGGGATGGAGATTTATCTTCCAACAAGACAATGATCCCAAACATACAGCAAAATCTACAAAGGAATGGTTCACAAATAAACGTATCCAGGTGTTAGAATGGCCAAGTCAAAGTCCAGACCTGAATCCAATCGAGAATCTGTGGAAAGAGCTGAAAACTGCTGTTCACAAACGCTCTCCATCCAACCTCACTGAGCTCGAGCTGTTTTGCAAGGAAGAATGGGCAAGAATTTCAGTCTCTCGATGTGCAAAACTGATAGAGACATACCCCAAGCGACTTGCAGCTGTAATCGCAGCAAAAGGTGGCTCTACAAAGTATTAACGCAAGGGGGCCGAATAATTTTGCACGCCCCACTTTTCAATTTTTTATTAGTTAAAAAAGTTTCAAAAATCCAAAAGATTTCGTTCCACTTCCCAATTGTGTCCCACTTGTTGGTGATTCTTCACAAAAAATAAAAATTTTATATCTTTATGTTTGAAGCCTGAAATGTGGCAAAAGGTTGAAAAGTTCAAGGGGGCCGAATACTTTCGCAAGGAGAGAGAGAGAGAGAGAGAGACACCATGTAAATTATTTTATTTTGTTAGACTTTTTCTTTGTTGCAGTATATATTGCTAAGTCACCTTCCTGCTCCCTGCTTGTGATATCTGGCAATATATTATCTCAAAATATAGAAAACAGAAACAGATAAGGGCGTTTCCTAAATTTGTGATAATGCATATTGTTGTCCTGGGGGGGGGGGGGGGATTATAAAAAAAAAAAAAATTGGAGTTCCACTTACAAAGCTAAATGCCAGCATTTTAAACCTAGCAATAATTTTCTAAAACCTTTATAAATGCAAAAAGAAAAAGAAAAAACAAAAAAAACCAAAACAAATGTTCTTTCATTTTCACAGCTGCTCTATAAATACACAGGATCAGATTAAAATAATCCAAAATTCTATTGATTGGGAACAAGTGAATCACTTTATCAGGCTACGTGGCAACATTAAAAATAGAACTGACTTTGAAATGATGGAATATTTTTATATCTCAAAAACTGTTCCCTTGCAAAATAAGTGAATCTAGATTTTGCTGGCTTTTGAAGGACTACAAAAAGAGTCGGTCCGTTCTTCTGTGCCCATAAGTGCGAGACCCCTGTTGAGTGTTGGAAGAATTCTAAGTTGATTGATCAAAAATAATAAAGCGTATGAAAAACCTGAATCCTTTTTTTTTTTTCAGTATGTTTGCCTTTCGCTGTGTATAGAGTTGCTAAAGCTGAAGTTTAACCACTTCAGCCCCGGAAGGTTTTACCCCCTTTCTGACCAGGCCATATTTTTTTTGCGATATGGCGCTGCGTCGCTTTAACTGACAATTGCGTGGTCGTGTATCCAAATAAAATTGATGTCCTTTTTTTTTTTCCATAAATAGAGCTTTTTTTTGGGTGGTATTTGATCACCTCTGCCGTTTTCATTTTTTGCGCTATAAACAAAAAAAAGACCGACAATTGTGGAAACAAAAAAAATAATATTTTTAACTTTCTGCTATAATACAAATTAAAAAAATGTAAAAAAAAAAAATTATTTCTTCATCAGTTTAGGCCAATATGTATTCTGCTACATATTTTTGGTAAAAAAAAAAAAAAATCCCAATAAGCGTATATTGATTGGTTTGCGTAAAAGTTATAGCGTCAACAAATTACAGGATGGATTTAGGGACTTTTTTCATTTTAAATTTTTTACTGGTAATGGGTGCGATTTTTAGCGGGACTGCGACATTGCGGCAGACATATCTGACACTAAGTGACACTTTTTGAAGACCAGTGACACCAATACAGTGATCACTGCTAAAAATGCTCTGATTACTGTATAAATGACACTGACAGGGAGGGGGGTTCACACATCGGGGGGGGGGGGGATCAAGGGTTTAAATGTGTTCCCTGGGAGGTGTTCTCTAACTGTGGGGGGGGAGGGGATTCACTGAAGGAAAGAGAGATTGTGATTCAGCTTAGCTCTCACTTTTCTTCCCTGACAGAGCAGCGGTGTGCTTTGTTTACATCGGCACACCGCTGATCCATCTCTGCTGTGAATGATCGACGGGTCGCGGCAGCCACCGGAACCCGCTGATTAGCTCCCGCTGCGTCCAATCACAACGGAAGTGGCGCGCTGGCGGCGCGCACGCCCCCTAAACCACTTGCACGAAATCACGTACAAGTATGTGATTTCGCACACCCGGGCCGCCCTGCCACAGTAGATGTACGTGAGGCGGTCCGGAAGCGGTTAAAGAAGAAATCTAATTTAATTTGTTATTAATGTGTTCTGTTTTCCAGGGGGGCAGTGTGCGTGTACAACTTTGTCCCATCTACCTAGGTGCCGTCTTAGACCCCTTTCGCCACTGCGGCGCTTTGCAGACACATAGCACCTGCAAAGCGCCCTGAAAGAGGCGCTCCTGTCTCTTCAGTATGAAAGCCCCGAGGGCTTTCACACTGGATCGGTGCGCTTGCAGGACGCTAAAAAGAGTCCTGCTAGCAGCATGTTTGGAGCGGTGAAGGAGCAATTGAAATCAATGGGGCAGGGCGGCTATACCACCGGCATAGCACTTCTGTAGCAGCGCTTTGCGGTGGTTTTAACCCTTTCTCGGCCGCTAGCGGGGGGTGTGAAAGCACCTGCTAGCAGCCGAATAGCGCCGCAAAATTGACGGTAAAGCGCCGCTAAAAATAGCGACGCTTTACCGCCGACGCACCCACCGCCCCAGTGTGAAAGGGGCCTAAGGCTAGCTGCGAGGTTGGACAAGGCAACCTTTGTCCTTCCATGATTGTCTGAGAACTTGGCTAGCAAGGAGATAATGGCTGCTTTGACAAACGCCACTTGGTCCAAGCACATGACCGCTTGCCTGAAACATCTTAGCTGATAAGCTCCCCCCCCCCCTGCATTTGCCGTGAGACACTTGTCTCGGGTAAGTGCTTGGAGATGAGGAAAGGTGCAATCTGTCAAAGCAGCCATCTCCTTGCTAGCTGCCTTGTCAGATGACCATGGAACAAGGAGGGTTGTCCTGTCCGACCTCATAGCTAGCCTTAGTACTAGACATTGTGCACTGCCGAAAAAATGTGTTAGTTTTCGTTTCATTCGTTTTTTTTGGGGGGGCTTTTTGGGTCATTCGTTATGACCACAATTCGTAAATTCAAAAAAAATTAGAAAATTTGAAAAAAAATTTGTAAATTCGAAAAAAAACTGTGAATTCGAAAAAATGTGTAAATTCGAAAAAATGTGAAAAAACGTTAATTCTCCATTACGACCGCTAGTTTACAAGACCGAGCGCTTCCGGCTCGTCCTTGCTTCTGAGCATGCGTGTTTGTACTTTGGACTTTTGTCCGACGGACTTGTGTACACACGATCGGAAAATCCAACAACAGACAACATTTTAAAGCCTGCCATCCAACATTTGTCCGCGGAAAATCCAACAACAATTGTCCGATGGTGCGTACAAACAGTCGGATTTTCCGCCAACAGTCATCACACAATTCCCATCGGAAAATCCGATCATGTGTACGCAGCTTTAGTTACTCTATCTGTACTTGAGCCTGCGCTACACACAGACACTGAGCAAAGTGTCCTTATACCAACAAACAGGGAATCTGGATAATTCTGTAACTCCCCTCCCCCATCCCAAGTTCTTGAAAAAAATAAAATAAAAAGACAAACTCTAGACTGATTACTGAGCCAGAACAAGGGAAATGTTGCTGTGTGCCAGGCTGACTCTGTATTCATTTTAGGGAAGGTCTGGTTATTTACGATGGCTCCTTTAGGGTAGCACTACATACCCTATTAGGAGAATGTTCTGCACAGCTGCATGCCCAGGTTTAGGCAGGTGATTTGGGATGGGGTTTGGGTAAAACTATGGCTCAACTGCCTGGTTTTACTGCCCTCTAGCTGCACACGTGAACAAAGTCATACTGAAAAACCAATTGGGTTTGCTTATTCTTTAAAAAATATTATTGGTACTTGCAGGGGTGGACTGATAACTCATGGGGCCCCCGGGCAGGAGGAGATTATGGGGCCCCCAGGCAATCAGATATTATGGGGCCACACAGTATACACACACACACACACAGTATACAATCACACAGTATACACATACATGTACACACAGTATACACAGACAGATGTAAAAAAAAACACAGATTTATACTTGTAGTCAGAGTCTTCAAGTGAGAAAGTGATACTCCTAAGCACCAAGGCCTGAGGTGTGCCTTGGCCTGACTGGTCAGTATGCCTGAAAAGAGGGCATACCCTGAATGTAAGAAAAAGTAAAAAGTAATATGAGTATGAGTATGTATGAAGATTGGGGGAAACGGGTGGGTGGGAACCCAGAGACGCCGACGAGCCCTGGCCTGAAGGAGGAGGAGGCTTAAGTAGCCCTCTCAGCCTCCTCCCACAAATACAGGCTAGCTTCCAGCTAGCCTTTACACTTGTAGTCAGAGTCTTCGAGTGAGAAAGTGATACTCCTAAGCACCAATGCCTGAGGTGTGCCTTGACCTGACTGGTCAGTATGCCTGAAAAGAGGGCAAAAAGACACAAATGTAGGTGAAGAAGGGAAGGTAACAATCCATCAAGAGTAGTAGCGTGCGCCCGGATGGCAACAGTATGTATCCGAAAAGTGTCCCCTATGACCGGAGAAACACCCCCCCCCCAACTTGGTGATGAGACAAAACCCCCTACAGACCTGTGAAGCTACCCAGAACCTGAAGTCAGCATTTAAGTTGGAGGATGCAGAGGGACGAAAATTAGACTCTTCAATTGCTTGAGAGGTTTGTGTGACAAATGCCCAGATGTTAGGGTTAGTACTTAACAGAGGAAAGTTCCTCGACTTCGGTTTATAGGACTGTGGGGGGGGAAAGACACACCAGCGACCGACAACTCCGGTGGGTGCAAACAACCAGAGGCGTCGTCGTCCGCGTGTCCCTCCTCCCAAAGTGCCACCAGGGCATTTGTCACACAAACCTCTCAAGCAATTGAAGAGTCTAATTTTCGTCCCTCTGCATCCTCCAACTTAAATGCTAACCAAAAAACTGCCATTAAATCTCTTGAATCTAACCAAAAGATAATAATCAAGCCTGCCGACAAGGGCGGTAACTTAGTTATCATGGAGACATCTCAATATATTAACATGTGCAACAAGATTCTATCCAATCGAGACTGGTACCGTCCCATTTCCAGAACCTTAATACAAAATTTCAATATCGAATATTATAACATCATTTTCAAGGCATATCATAAAGGTATCATAGACAAGAACACGTGGGACTACCTTAATGTAAGGGACCCACGGACCCCTACTTTCTATGCCTTACCAAAGGTACATAAATCTATCCTGGATCCTCCAGGACGTCCCATAATATCCGGTTGTTTATGTTTAACGGAAAATGCTAGCAGTCTGGAAGACAGCTATTTATATCCTCACATCACCTCTCTCTTCTCCTATATCAAAGACACCATAGACCTATTAAGAACCATTGAAGGTATCTCACTCTCACCAGGCACCTATTTAGTTGCACTGGACATTGAAAGTCTATACAACACTATTCCCCATAGTAAGGGCATTGAAATTGTGAGTAACCATCTAAATGAGAGAGGCCCCTCATATGAGAAATACAACGAATTTATCCTGGAGCTTCTCAACTACATTCTGAGACATAACGTTTTCATGTTCAATTCTTCCCACTACCTCCAGGTGCAGGGGGTTGCGATGGGGACCAAATGTGCCCCATCGTATGCCAACCTGTACCTGGGGGGGTGGGAAAAAGATGTTTTCTCCAGGGACGACCTGACCCAATTGCTGGAAAAGGTCGTCTCCTGGTATCGTTACATAGACGACGTGTTGTTGTTCTGGTCTGGCTCAGAGACAGAGTTGAAAGAATTCTTAAGACTGCTTTCCATTAACAACTTTAATCTTCATTTTACTATGGAATATAGCACAACTGCGATCAATTTCTTTGATCTCACTATCTCCATTGATGCTAATGGAAAATTAGATTCATCACTATTTAGAAAACCCTCGGCCGGAAATACTATCCTCCACGCGGATAGTTCACATCCAGGCCCCTTGCTGAAGAGTATTCCTTATAGTCAGTACTTGCGATTAAAACGCAACTGCAGCAAGGATGCAGACTTCCAGATAGCAGCTAAAGACCTGTATAAAAGACTACTATCCCGTGGATATAGCCACTCATGCCTCAAAAGGGCATACAATAGGGTTAAAATACAAAACAGAGATTCGCTACTATTCTCAACCAAACCCCCCAAAAAGTCTGACACCGTTAGACTGATCACCCGCTATTCTAGCCAACACGGTGAAATCAGAAGTATTATAACCAAATTTTGGCCCCTCTTATCTGCTGACTCAGTAGTCAGCAAATACATCAATTCATCCCCTGAGATAACCTTTAGACGGGTTCCCTCACTGAGGGACAGGCCTAGTCCATAGTCACTTCCAAGATGCCTTTGCCAATAAAAAGTCTCCCCATACGGGTATTTCTCCATGCGGCAGATGCGACATTTGCCGTTATGTAGAAAACACATCACATTTTCTACTCCCCAACGGACAGTGGTACTCAATTAAATTCAATGCGACTTGCCAAACTCCGGGTATAATCTATTTAGCTCAATGCATTTGTGGTGGCTTTTATGTCGGCAAAACGAAACGACCTTTCTACAAACGAATTAGAGACCACATAAAACCCATCCTGAAAAAACAAATGGATACAGCTATTGCTAGGCATGTGGGTCTGTACCACAACTTTAACCCCAGAACCATCAAGATCCGAGCTTTGGAGCATGTCCCGCTGGACGAAAGAGGGGGCAGTGTCGACCGGACACTGCTCCAGCTTGAAGCCCGCTGGATCTATACCCTCAAAGCGACTCATTTCCCAGGCCTGAACGAAAGCCTGAGTTACAGGCATTTCCACTAAATGTGCAGCTGCCCATGCATGATTCTTAGGTGTCACTGTCCATCCGACACCCCATTTTCCCTGCCCACCCACTTCCCCCTCCCTTCCCTTCCTTTATTCCCCCTTTATGTCATTTATATTAAATGACTTGTTTCCACTATAAATGCATTTATCTGCTATATATGTTTTCTACTGTTTGATCTAATGTGTAGCTATGTGTAACCCTGTATTATACATGTAATTTTGTCTCAATGTAACAGCATTTAATTATCCTATGTAAACGTGTTGTCCCTCTGAAGTGCCGATCGAGATTGGAAGGTCTGTGGTCCCTTCTCGCTTGATCGGCTACTCCTTTGGCCCATCCTTGTCAGACCGCTCTCGGCTCAGGCTATGCCGGGACAGAGGAGAGGCTGCCGCATCCACACGGACGCCCGGGGCACATCCTTGAGATGTGCCCATTCCGCGCCGTGCCTCCCCGTAGGACCAGTTCCATCGTAGGGCACTGTTGGTGCCCTCCCCCCGCCCCCTCGCCCCGTGACGCGGCTTCCATGCGGGAGGAGCCGCCGTGCGTGGCATTGCGCATGTTGGCTCCCTCTGCTGGCGCTGCGCCTTGTGGGAATTGGAGTCTGGACGGGGTTTTCGGTCTCTCGGGCATGCGCATTGGCGCCATTACGTCCGCATCGAGCCGGCGACGTCATACGCCGGCTCGATGGGGAGTAGTATTTAAACCGGCACATCTGACAGTCATGTCTGCCAGCGCCGGAAGATGCAAGCCAAGACCCCAGCAGTGTGAGTGACTGGTGTGCACACCACACCCTGCTCTACATTTACATGTCTATTTTTTTCCCTACCTATTTATTGAACCCCTATGGATTCTTAACTGTATATGTACCCATTGCTGTCACAGCTAGAAGATTTTGAGACATTGTGTCCTTGTGATTGGAGTTTAATTATACCACTATGATACATGTGTAAACCCTCATTACCCATCCATAGACATTCTATCAATCTAAATTATTTAGTTCAGTATTCTTCTATGTAGTAACAATATCTTTTGTTTTTATTTAACTCTCTAGCTTTATATACTTACCATCCAAATATTCCTTGTAACCACCATTTCACTGATACCGATGACCATCTGTATCCTTGGTTACAGCCCTAATTAATTATCGGCGTAAGTGTCAATTCATTGGTTTTTCAACCCAATTAACCCTTTGTATACAATCTCTTTGACACTGAATATTTACTATTTATACAACAGCTTCATCTTTCTGCTCCCTGTGGTTGCAAATAAGCCCCCCTGCTGTCCCGCTTGGTTGGGTCTATATATGCCGGTTCTGACGAGGCTTTGTAGGGTCAACTTGAGGGGTAAGCCACTACGGACATTTCAGAGTGACAACACATGTTTTTTCATTGTATTCAATGCTGTATTAACACTGAACACTATCTATGTTTGTATACAAAAACTTTTCTTTTTTCTATTTTCGTAGAATTACTAAAAGTGTTGGATGACTCACTAAACAGTTGCATATCCCTTGAAAAAGCGACAATGCGAAACATGTCGGGCTAGTATGCAATAACTACCATCTGTGAATTTGTAGTGTACACTTTTTCGTTTTCATTTCCCTATTTGACCACCCTGTTTTTATATTGTCGTAAAAAGAAATATGTTTGCTACTCTATACAACATATATGTTCCATTTTAATTGATTGTAAACCATAAACTGTTTTTTAAAAGAGAAAAGATACACAGCTTTTTCGTATGCACAGTTTACTTGAACCGTCAAAATCCCTTTCCTCTTCACGTCCATTTAAATATTTGCTCAGGGATGTGGTGCCTATCTATAAGGGTGTTTTTCCCATACTCAGAACCAAAACCATAAACAATCTAAGTATGAGAACATGAGCAGAAATGTCAAGACCACTGCGCGTGAATGATCCTGCTGATGGACCCCCCCCCCCCTTGTGTGAGTAAAGAGTGAGCCTGAGTAACCTGCCGTGCAGAGTCAGGTAATTAACTGAAAACTCAGGGCTGGTGTACCCAGACCGTGGTGGGTAATCGTACAGGTGTGGTGAATGAACGTGCATCGCATGACGTATGTTATACGGGCGAGAAGATTGTGGTCAACAATCATTAACAAATGAAACCTCAGGCCGTATGGATCTGTAGACGTGACAGATCCTGACATGTGAGCCCCAACTACCTGACGCATGTACAACCATGAACAAAACGATGAGACATGACAAACAACGAAGATGAAACAGCTACCGGGGTATGTGCTGTGACTGAACAACAATGCTCCTCTGAGAAATGCTGAGGCTGAACACTGAAGCAGAAACGTTGGGGCAGAAACACAAGGACAACAACGCTATGACAGAAAAAGCTATGACAGAAACGTGATGACAGAAAACCCTGGGGCAGAAATGAAATGACAGAAAACCCTGGGGCAGAAATGAAATGACAGAAAACCCTGGGGCAGAAATGAAATGACAGAAAACCCTGGGGCAGAAATGAAATGACAGAAACCCTGGGGCAGAAATGTAATGACAGAAACCCTGGGGCAGAAATGTAATGACAGAAACCCTGGGGCAGAAATGTAATGACAGAAACCCTGGGGCAGAAATGTAATGACAGAAACCCTGGGGCAGCAATGCCATGACAGAAAAAGCTGGGGTAGAAAACGTTCTGACAGTACGCAGAGGCAGAAACGCGATGTCAGAAATCCTGGGGCAGAAACGCTGAGGCAGAAATGCCATGACCGAAACGCAATGACAGAAACGCTGAGACTGAAATACTGATGACAGAAATGCAAGGACAGAATCCTGGGGCAGAAACGCTATGACGGAAATGCCGAGACAGAAAAAATTGAGCCTGAACGCTGAGCCCGAAATGCTGGGGCCGGACACTATGACAGAAAACACCATGACCGAACAAGAAAAAATGCCATGACAGAAATCCTGGGGCAGAGATGCCATGACAGAAATCCTGAGCCAGAAACGCTATACAGAAATCCTGGGGCAGAACCGCTATGACAGAAATGCCAAGACTGTACGCCGAGACAGAAATGCCGGGGCAGAATGGTATGACACAAAAGCTAGGGCAGAACGCTGCTACGTAAATGCTAGGGCAGAACGCTGCGACGTAAATGCTAGGGCAGAACGCGGTGACGGAAATGCTGAACGCTTATGACAGCAATGCTAGGGCAGAACTTTAAGCGAGAAATGCTGAACGCTATGACAGAAATGCTGAATGCTGTAACAGAAATGCCGAACGCTTATGACATTAATGCTGGGCAAACCACTGTGACAGAAATGCTAAACACTATGACAGAAATGCTGGGCAGAACGCTATGACAGAAATGCAGAACGCTACGACAGAAATGCAGAACGCTACAACAGAAATGCTGAACCCTACGACAGAAATGCTGAACCCAAGGACAGAAATGCTGAACCCTACGACAGAAATGCTGAAACGCACGACAGAAATGCTGAACCCTATGACAGAAATGCTGAACCCTACGACAGAAATGCTGAAACGCACGACAGAAATGCTGAACCCTACGACAGAAATGCTGAAACGCTACGACAGAAATGCTGAAACGCACGACATAAATGCTGAAACGCTACGACAGAAATGCTGAAACGCACGACAGAAATGCTGAAACGCTACGACAGAAATGCTGAAACGCTACGCCAGAAATGCTGAGGCAGGAAATGTTATGACAGAAAAACCCCTCCATGTTGCACAGTGTGGTACCAGGGAGGTGAATTGGCGGGCGAGTGGCGAGTGGGTGTGTGGAGAATGGACGGACGCGCCCCCCCCTCCCCCCGGCATGAGAGTCGGGAGAAGTGGGCGGGCAGCACCGCGGACAGATGGGGCTGTAGGGAAAGTGGGTGGTAGGAGGATGGACGATCGGACAGAAGGCACAACCCCCCCCCCGCGGTGTGAGTGCCAGGAGAAGCGGGCGGGCTGTCAGGAACAGAGGGATGAAAGGAAGAAGCAGGCGGTGGCCCCCCTGCCAATGCCGGATTGTGCCCGGATGGATGGATAGACGCCCCCCCTCCATGGGAGCCGGGAGAAGCCGGCGGGCAGGCAGCACGCTGACCAGATGGAGCTGTGGATGATGGCTGGACACCCCCCCCGGAGAAGCGGGCGGCCCCCACAGGTCTGTCAGGCACCTGGATGACATGATGGACGGATGCATCCCCCCCCCCCGAGCGCCGGGTGAAGCGGGCGGGCAGCACCTGACCAGCTGCAGCCGAAGGAGGACGGAGGGTGGAGGATGGATGACCCCCCTCCCTTCCCCCGGTATAATCACCGGGAGAATTGGGCGGCCGCACCTGATTGTTGCAGCCGAAGGAGGAAGGAGGGTGGAGGATGGATGGACGGCCCCCCTCTCTTCCCCCGGCATGATCACCGGGAGAAGCTGGCGGGCCGTGCCTAATTGCTGCAGCCGAGGGGAAGAAGGGTGGGAGGAGAGTGGATGGATGGCTGGATGGCCCCCCTCCCTCCCCCGACACAATCGCCGGGAGAAGCGGGCGGGCGAGCGCCCCCCCCCATGGCGCTGTATGCAGCGAGGAGCAGGCACCCAGCTGAACACCCCCCCCCCGGAAAAGCGGGCGGCTCCCCCCCTGGAGCAAGCAGGTAAGGGGAGAGAGTAGCTAGCCAGCTCCCTTATGGAGCTGTTGGAGTCGGCGGCTGTTCACCCCCCCCCCCGCGCGCCCGCTGAACAACCGGAAGAAGCAGGACCCATAGTGTGGGGGGACCAGGTGGGTGGACAGGCGAACTCCCCGGTGAAGCACCAAGAGAGGCACCGCCACCATGTGCAGCCGACCCGGAAGTGACCTGTAGGCCCCACCCCCTATTGAACCCAGAGACGCCGACGAGCCCTGGCCTGAAGGAGGAGGAGGCTTAAGTAGCCCTCTCAGCCTCCTCCCACAAATACAGGCTAGCCTCCAGCTAGCCTTTACACATACTGCCCCTGGTTTTACTGAGGCTGGCAACCCTGATGGGGCCCCCTAGTGGCCCAGGGCCCTCGGGCAGTGCCCGAGTGGCTCAATGGTCAGTCCACCCCTGGGTACTTGATCCAAGAAAGGAGACCCCCTCCTATACCATTTTAAGCTCTGTAGATTTTGTTATTGCTGGGTGTTTCGGAAAGGTCGCTCATGCACTTTATCCTAATTATAACTGATGTTGTATTTCCAGTTAACTCAGGACCTCTCTGGAGGTCACTTCATGCATATCAGAAAATTATATTCCTCCATATGTTCTTGAGACCTAATCAGGCCTCGTATTTTACATAGGTATATTACCACAAAAATATATATTTTATATATTTTAGACGTATTATCCCCTCTTTTTTGTTATATATTTATTTGTTTTTACCATAATTTTTTAATTTTTGCTCCCGCGAGTCACTTTTGCACCCAATCAATATGACCCGGGGTGTTCTGGGTCTATTTCTTGCTTGCAATCGTTAGGATGGTCACTAGGGGGCTTCCACCTTTTGAATGCGTCCCCTCCGACCTATTTTTTGACCTTCTCTGGTTTGTGTCACGGACTATGCCAGAGATTGGAGCTTTAATACCCCTGAACTTGTTGTGTTTGTCCCTGTCCGGATCTAATATATCCCCTCTTCACAATCCTGGACACACATCACTCTGATGACACAACATACATACAATTTTTGGTATCTATTTTATTTGCATTTAAATTTTTTAATGGGCTGTCGATACCATCATCGGGTATCGATACATATGTAGGGCATTTTGATTACGATTCATATCCTCTATGTGCCTTACACCTCACCGACTTCGGACTCTTTACCCCTTTCTCTGGGTTCAGAAGTCTGCGGGATCTGTGAGCTTTATCAAATCTTCACTGTTTACAGGTGCATATGCGCATCCGAAGTTTTATTATTTGCGTTCCAGGCCCACTATGCGAGTCCGTCGATGCAGCGGAACTCATAGTGAGGCTTGGATTACGGGCGCGCATGCGCATTCGGATCACTTACTATTTGCGATCCAGGCCCATTATGGAAGTCCGTGGATGTGGCGGAACTCAGAGTGAGGCTCGGTTGCTTTTTGTACTTTTTAGGGAGGTGACGCGCCGCGCCACCCGTGCCCCTGGAAGACGTAATTTGCTTACGAAACGCAGCGTAGGGCTGAGCGACGTGTTCATGTCACCTCCCACCGATGTTGTGATACCGGCAGGATGGGCTGTCTGTGAGTATCCGGCCGGTGCTCCAGACTTCTTTCCAAAGGCGCTCGATTCCGAATTTACATGTGAGTGTATATTTTACTTTGACTCAATAAAGCCTTAAGATTTTACACTATTGGAGCCCCCCCTTTTTTTCCGTACATGGTTACATCACTCTGCTGAGAGCCTGACTTCCACTGATCCATCCATCCACACCAAGGTCCCTGACGTTCCATCCCAGTGTCAATCTTGGTTTTTCGGTGGTCCGGCGCAATCAGATCTAACAGCTCACTCAGACCCTCTGTAACGGGGGGTCATGAGTTTCTAGTAAGCGGCCAGTCACTCTGTATGTGGTGGTGAACTTAAGCACCTTGTCCTCATCCAGAAGGACCTCCATTACAATTTAATCAACACTCGGGTGTTCTATTTTTCAACATATGGACTCACATTAATAATTTTCCCACTGTTGCACATCAAGATTGCACCTTTGATGATTGATTTATTTATTTGCTATTTATTTATTTATTTATTTATTTATTTATTTATATAATGCAAATTTATATAATATATAATTTCCATGTTTACACATTTATTTGGACTATATCCCAAAGGTGAACTGATCGTCACTTGTATGCACATTTGTTTCTCAATAGCGCGATTGAATTAGTTTTATATTTTTTTAGACACTTCATGCATATATCTTTCAAATGTGATTTATTGCTCTGTGTATGCTGGATATTTTAAATAAAGAATTTGAAAAAAAAATAGAAATAAAGAATCATTGTCTGATCATTGGAGGGGAGCAAGACAGCTAGAGAACTGACCACACTGTGCTCTTGTGCCTAGTGTGGTCAGCTTTTAAATATGAAACTGGCAGGAACAACAGGGATTTCACACAAAGGAAGCAATACAAAGAGATACTAGTACATGGTACAGCAGGCACACATCAGAGATATGAACTGTTGGGGTGACATATTCTTTAAACTTCATCATACATTAGCCCACAGTTCAGCATGAATTCCCAAAACCTTATTTCCCACCTTCACCTTATCCTAATAACCCTGACACACTACTCTGAGCCCCATATAAATGGAAGCATGCAGAGTATGTATCTTGGATATGAAGCTTCATGTCTCACACTGAGCTCTACCTGTGACAAAATCTCAGAGCTTAAAAACCAATGATTCTACAAAATGAAAAATTTTTTTTTTTCTTTTTTGCTATTTTAAAACATTACTCTATTTTTCTACTTTCATACCTTCAACCTCCCTTGTTTCTGGCATTTCTATGCATCTCTTTTGTTTCTAGGAGGTAAGGTGCATTCGATAGGAATATTTTCTGAATAATTCATCAGCTCCGTCCTGTGTCGGATGCCTGCGAGTTGAAATAGGTGCCTGTAGGGTGTCCTTGGAAAATGAAACAAGTTACCAATGACCCGATCTTCAGGCACAATATTGAAAATAGCTTTTAAAGTGTTCTCATAGTGAGATGTGCAGCTGCAAAAGAGCGACGCCGGCTCTCGGTGGAGATAAGAAAAATGCAGATGAAGGTATAAACTGTACCAAATCAAACATCTACACATCTACATTGTACTAAGAAGAAGATATGGATGGTATTGAAGGGGAAAGAAAAAAAAATAAAACATTTAATTAAAAAAAATATATATATATACTGTATATATATATATATATATATATATATATATATATATATATATATATATAGTATCTCACAAAAGTGAGTACACCCCTCACATTTTTGTAAATATTTTATATCTTTTCATGTGACAACACTGAAGAAATGACACTTTGCTACAATGTAAAGTAGTGAGTGTACAGCTTGTATAACAGTGTAAATTTGCTGTCCCCTCAAAATAACTCAACACACAGCCATTAATGTCTAAGCCGCTGGCAACAAAAGTGAGTACACCCCTAAGTGAAAATGTCCAAATTGGGCCCAATTAGCCATTTTCCCTCCCCGCTGTCATGTGACTCGTTAGCGTTACAAGGTCTCAGGTGTGAATGGGGAGCAGGTGTGTTAAATTTGGTGTTATCGCTCTCACTCTCTCATACTGGTCACTGGAAGTTCAACATGGCACCTCATGGCAAAAAACTCTCTGAGGATCTGAAAAAAAGAATTGTTGCTCTACATAAAGATGGCCTAGGCTATAAGAAGATCGCCAAGATCCTGAAACTGAGCTGCAGCACGGTGGACAAGACCATACAGCGGTTTAACAGGACAGATTCCACTCAGAACAGGCCTCGCCATGGAATTACTGTGAAGCAGTAATTTTGACTCTTATTTCAGACTTAATCCTCATAAATGTATGGTTGATGGGGATTTATATCTATGGACCAGCATGCATCACTATGATTTTGGTATATTTTCTGTAATTTGTGTTATGCCCCAGCTGGACCTTACCACTTTAGTTGCACCTAAGTGGTGGGTATAGCTTTAAGGTCAGGTAATCAGCCGACTGTTTACCATTGCTACACATAGTCTTTGGTGTATAGTAATGAGACCTGCAAAGGGGGCCTCTTCTACGATAATATACTAATTCAGCCAATTTGCCTATATAAACATTCTGTTACAGGCATGTAATAAATACCTGCGGCATAGGGTAATTAGTACGCCTCTTACCCACTTATCTCTAGTAATTGAGAGCAACCCCTTCCTTCTTTATATAGTAATGAGGGGATATGTTTTTTGGTGTGTAAGAATGTAAATATATAAAAAACCATCCTAGGTTTTCCTGTTTATGCGTAGCAATCAGGTTTTCAGGTAGCGCTAATCAAACACACTTTTCTCTGACAGCATATGCATAACCAGCAGGACACCCCTTGTGAGTGCCCTAAGTAAGGGAGGCAGCAACCTGTTTTTTGCCACATAAACCTGTCCTAAAGCGCAGCTTTTTCTACATATTACTGAACTCGAAGTTTCAGCTGCCTCTATAATATTTCTATAGGATTAAGGTCTGGAGATTGGCTAGGCCACTCCATTACCTTAATGTTCTTCTTCCTGAGCCACTCATTTGTTGCCTTGGCGGTATGTTTTGGGTCATTCATTGTCATGCTGGAAGACCCATCCACGACCCATCTTCAGTGTTCTGGCTGAGGGAAGAAGGTTCTCATCCAAGATTTTACAATACGTGGCCCCGTTTATTGGCCCCTCAATGTGGCAAAGTCAGACACACCTTTAGCAAAGAAACAGTCCCAAAGCATCATGTTTCCACCTTCGTGTTTGACTGTAAGGATGGTGTTCTTAGGGTCGTAGTCAGCATTTTCCTTCCTCCAAACAGTAGAGTCGAGGAGTCTAGTTAATGCCAAAGAGCTCAATTTTAGTCTCATCTGACTACAGTACTTTCTCCCAATCCTTCTCTGAATCATTTAGATGTTCATTGGCAAACTTCAGATGGGTCTGTACATGTGCCTTCTTATGGAGAGGGACCTTTTGGGAGCTGCAGGATTTTTCATTCCAACGCACAGGGGGTCCCCTAGTTACAAACATCCGACTTACAAACTAACTCCTACTTACAAACGGAAGGAGACAACAGGATGTGAGAGGAAATCTACCCCCAGGAAGGGAAATTCTCTCCTGTAAGAGCTATTATGGGGAAATGGTACCTCCACTGATGCTTTATCACCAAGGTTTGTTTCCACAACAACCCAAAATTTTCAAAATCCAATTGTCATTGGGACAGAAAGTGAGGTGAAATCTTTTTAACAGGGGCACAGACAGCAAAACAAATGTTACAGGGGTGATAACCCTTCCCTATGCTAGCCAAAAAGCTTAAAAATAGTTTTTTTGGCTGGAGCTACACTTAAAAAATGTACCTGTTCCGACTTACAAACAGATTCAACTTAAGCACAAACCTACAGTCCCTAACTTGTTTGTAACTCGGGGACCCTCTGTATTGTGTTACCAATGGTTTGTCTGGTGACTGTGGTCCAAACTGCCTTGAGGTCATTCACAAGCTCCTCCCGTGTAGTTCTGGGCTGATCCCTCACTTTTCTTATGATCAGCCTTTCCCCATGCGGCAAAATTTAGCATTGAACTCCAGACCGAGGGAGATTGATGTTTTTTTTGTATTTCTTCCATTTGTGAATAATCGCTCCAACAGTTGTCTCCTTCTCACCAAGCTTGTTGCTGATGGCCCATTCCAGCCTTGTGCAGGTCTACAATCTTGATCCTGACGTCCTTTGACTGCTCTTTGGTCTTGCCCATGATGGAGAGGTTTGAATGCAAAAAAGAGATTGGACAGGTGTCTTTTCATACACATAACAAGTTGTCATTAGGAGCACCTTCTTAAATAGAGAGGACTAATTTGTGTTCCACATGAGCACATACTGTAGCCAGTCTGTGGGAGCCAGAATTATTGTTGGTTGGTAGGGGATCAAATACTTATTTTACTCACTGAACTGCAACTCAATTTATAACATTTGTATCATGTGTTTTCTGGATTTTTGGTTGAAGTTCTGTCTCTATCATTTAATATACACCTATGATACAAATTATAGACCCTTCATATCTTTGTAAGTGGGCAAACTTACAAAATCTGCAGAGGATCAAATAATTTTTTCCCCCACTATATTGTATATGTGTATATACAGTAGATAGAAAGACACACTGATCAGCCATAACTTTATCACCACTGATAGGTTAAATGAATAACATTGATTATCTTGTTACAATAGCATCTGAAAGTTGGTGGGATATATTAGACAGAAACAAAACATGTTGTCCCTGAAGTTGACGTGTTGAGAGCAGAAAATGGGCATCGCAGTTTGTTGTGTATGGGACTGCATGGCCCCAGACCGGTCAGGATTCCCATGCTGACCCATGTCCACAGCCAAAAGGGCCTGCAATGGGCATGTGAGCCGTGAACTGGACCACGGAACAAAGGAAGAAGGTGGCCTGGTCTGATGAATCACATTTTCTTTTATATCAAGTGAATGGCTGGGTGTGTGGGTGTCACTTACTTGGGGAAGAGATGGCATCAGGAAGGAGATGACACAACCCCCGGTACCACCAATGTCCCCCGCCCAGGACACGTCGCACTACAAGGACACTGTGACCTATGTCTTCAACTGTCAACTTCAAATGTCATCTCATGGGAGGTGTGAAGCAGGCACTCTGGCTGACCAAATCCAGTTTAATCCAGAAAGCAAGCCTGCAGAGGCAGCGTGGTGCTTTGGGCAATGTTCTGCTGGGAAACCTTGGGTCCTGCCAATTATTTGGATGTTACTTCGACATATACCACCTACCTAAACATTGTTGCTGACCAAGTACATCTCTTCATGGAAACAGTATTCCCTGATTGAAGTGGCCTCTTTCAGCAGGATAATGCATGCTTCCACATTGCAAAAATGGTTCAATAATGGTTTGAAGAATACAACAATAAGTTTTAGGTGTTGATTGGCCTCCAATCTCAGATCTCAGTCCAATCCAGCATATGTGGGATGTGCTGGAAAAACAAGTCCGATCCATTGGGGTCCCAGTGCACAACTTACAGGACTTAAAGGATCTGCTACTGGCGATTTGGTGCGAGATAATACAGCATACCTTCAGAGGTCTAGTGGGGTCCAGGCCTCAATATGTCAGGTCTATTTTTGGCAGGGACCTAGTCAATGTTAGGTGGCTGGTTATAAAATTATGGTTGATCAGTGTGTGTATGTACTGTACATATACTGTATATGTAGCACCCTCTGTGTGCTACTAGTGTTAATACAGGCAAATTTAAGTTATGATTCATGGTAAGTTGTGTGAGTCAGAAATTGGGTCATGGTTACTACAGGTCAGGCTGGATGGCTCTAGAGAGGAAGGTCTCTGGTACACCCTCCTGGATCTGGAAGCTTGTAGAAGCTTCTGGAAGTTAGTGGGCAGAGGCCAGAAGGTTCTGATCTGCATACTTAAGGGGATCTGACCAATCCCCAGGCAAAATGTCCTGGCAGGGTGGATAGATCACCCCCTTAAAAATGCAGTAGGGTCAGGTGGAAGATGGAGTGCTGAGGAGGCTGTTAGTGGCCTAGAAGGGGACCCCTGTGTCTGGGAAGGTGGGGGGGGGGGGGGGCGGTCTCTAGGCTGGGCTCGGGCTGGCTTGGAAAGATCCTATCAGTGTCATGTTTTGAGGAAGAATCTTGCCTAAGGAGCAGCAGGGGGCACGGAGGACAGAGTAAGTACAGTAGTCATTCACAGGGGAGAAGATTTCCACATGTAGCAAGATTTCCAAGGACAGCGCTGTGCTTAAAGCGGAGTTTCGCCCACTTTTGAGAGGTGGTCATAAACGGAAGACCACCTCTCCACCCCTTGTTTTTGGATATTGAAAAAAAAAAAATTTTCCTTTAGTACCTTTTTTGGAAGTGCAAGTACAAGTGCAAGTTCCCCATAAACGTTTACTGTACAAAATAAGGTTCGTTGGCATGGACCATAGAGTGAGTACATGGATTGAAAACTGGCTACAAGGGCGAGTTCAGAGAGTGGTGATAAATGGGGAGTACTCGGAATGGTCAGGGGTGGGTAGTGGGGTCCCCCAGGATTTTGTGCTGGGACCAATCCTATTTAATGTGTTCATAAACTACCTGGAGGATGGGATAAACAGTTCAATCTCTGTATTTGTGGACGATACTAAGCTAAGCAGGGCAATAACTTCTCCGCAGGATGTGGAAACCTTGCAAAAAGATCTTAAGAAATTAATGGGGTGGGCAACTACATGGCAAATGAGGTTTAATGTAGAAAAATGTAAAATAATGCATTTGGGTGGCAAAAATATGAATGCAGTCTATACACTGGGGGGGGGAGAACCTTTGGGGGAATCTAGGATGGAAAAGGACCTGGGGGTCCTAGTAGATCAGGGGTCCTCAAACTTTTTAGACAGGGGGCCGGTTCACGGTCCCTCAGACTGTTGGGGGGCCGCACTATAGTTTAAAAAAAATATGAACTAATTCCTATGCACACATCTTTTTTGTAGTGCAAAAGAATAAAAGAATGAATAATAAATAATATATATAGGAAATGGACAGGGGGACAGAGGGATGGACAGAGGGGTGGACAGGGGGACAGAGGGGTGGACAGGGGGACAGTGGGGTGGACAGGGGGACAGTGGGGTGGACAGAGGGGTGGACAGGGGGACAGAGGGGTGGACAGAGGGACAGTGGGGTGGACAGGGGGACAGTGGGGTGGACAGTGGGGTGGACAGGGGGACAGTGGGGTGGACAGGGGGACAGTGGGGTGGACAGGGGGACAGAGGGGTGGACAGGGGGACAGAGGGGTGGACAGGGGGACAGAGGGGAGGACAGGGGGGGGACAGGGGGTGGACAGGGGGACAGTGGGGTGGACAGGGGGACAGAGGGGTGGACAGAGGGGGGACAGGGGGTGGACAGGGGGACAGTGGGGTGGACAGAGGGGGGACAGTGGGGTGGACAGGGGGACAGTGGGGTGGACAGGGGGACAGAGGGGTGGACAGGGGGACAGAGGGGTGGACAGGGGGACAGAGGGGTGGACAGTGGGGTGGACAGGGGGACAGTGGGGTGGACAGGGGGACAGTGGGGTGGACAGGGGGACAGTGGGGTGGACAGGGGGACAGAGGGGTGGACAGGGGGACAGAGGGGTGGACAGGGGGACAGAGGGGTGGACAGTGTGGTGGACAGAGGGGGGACAGTGTGGTGGACAGAGGGGGGACAGGGGGACAGTGGGGTGGACAGGGGGACAGTGGGGTGGACAGGGGGACAGTGGGGTGGACAGGGGGACAGAGGGGTGGACAGGGGGACAGAGGGGTGGACAGGGGGACAGAGGGGTGGACAGGGGGGGGACAGGGGGTGGACAGGGGGACAGTGGGGTGGACAGGGGGACAGAGGGGTGGACAGAGGGGGGACAGGGGGTGGACAGGGGGACAGTGGGGTGGACAGAGGGGGGACAGTGGGGTGGACAGGGGGACAGTGGGGTGGACAGGGGGACAGTGGGGTGGACAGGGGGACAGAGGGGTGGACAGGGGGACAGAGGGGTGGACAGGGGGACAGAGGGGTGGACAGTGGGGTGGACAGGGGGACAGTGGGGTGGACAGGGGGACAGTGGGGTGGACAGGGGGACAGTGGGGTGGACAGGGGGACAGAGGGGTGGACAGGGGGACAGAGGGGTGGACAGGGGGACAGAGGGGTGGACAGTGGGGTGGACAGGGGGACAGTGGGGTGGACAGGGGGACAGTGGGGTGGACAGGGGGACAGTGGGGTGGACAGGGGGACAGTGGGATGGACAGGGGGACAGTGGGATGGACAGGGGGACAGTGGGATGGACAGGGGGACAGTGGGATGGACAGGGGGACAGTGGGATGGACAGAGGGGTGGACAGGGGGACAGAGGGGTGGACAGGGGGACAGTGGGGTGGACAGGGGGACAGTGGGGTGGACAGGGGGACAGTGGGGTGGACAGGGGGACAGAGGGGTGGACAGGGGGACAGTGGGGTGGACAGGGGGACAGTGGGGTGGACAGGGGGACAGAGGGGTGGACAGGGGGACAGTGGGGTGGACAGTGGGGTGGACAGGGGGACAGTGGGGTGGACAGAGGGGGGACAGTGGGGTGGACAGAGGGGGGACAGTGGGATGGACAGGGGGACAGTGGGATGGACAGGGGGACAGTGGGATGGACAGAGGGGTGGACAGGGGGACAGAGGGGTGGACAGGGGGACAGTGGGACAGTGGGGTGGACAGGGGGACAGAGGGGTGGACAGTGGGATGGACAGGGGGACAGTGGGGTGGACAGGGGGACAGTGGGGTGGACAGGGGGACAGTGGGGTGGACAGGGGGACAGTGGGATGGACAGGGGGACAGAGGGGTGGACAGGGGGACAGTGGGGTGGACAGGGGGACAGTGGGGTGGACAGGGGGACAGTGGGGTGGACAGGGGGACAGAGGGGTGGACAGAGGGACAGAGGGGTGGACAGAGGGGGGACAGTGGGGTGGACAGAGGGGGGACAGTGGGGTGGACAGAGGGGGGACAGTGGGGTGGACAGAGGGGGGACAGTGGGGTGGACAGAGGGGGGACAGTGGAGTGGACAGAGGGGGGACAGTGGAGTGGACAGAGGGGGGACAGTGGGATGGACAGGGGGACAGTGGGATGGACAGGGGGACAGTGGGGTGGACAGGGGGACAGTGGGGTGGACAGTGGGGGTGGACAGTGGGGGTGGACAGTGGGGTGGACAGTGGGGTGGACAGTGGGGTGGACAGGGGGACAGAGGGGTGGACAGGGGGACAGAGGGGTGGACAGGGGGACAGAGGGGTGGACAGGGGGACAGTGGGGGGGACAGGGGGACAGTGGGGGGGACAGGGGGACAGTGGGGGGGACAGTGGGGTGGACAGGGGGACAGTGGGGGGGACAGTGGGGTGGACAGGGGGACAGAGGGGTGGACAGGGGGACAGTGGGGTGGACAGAGGGGGGACAGTGGGGTGGACAGTGGGGTGGACAGGGGGACAGTGGGGTGGACAGGGGGGTGGACAGGGGGACAGAGGGGTGGACAGGGGGACAGAGGGGTGGACAGGGGGGTGGACAGGGGGACAGTGGGGTGGACAGGGGGACAGTGGGGTGGACAGGGGGACAGTGGGGGGGGGGGCAGTGGGGGGGACAGTGGGACAGTGGGGGGGACAGTGGGGTGGGCAGGGGGACAGAGGGGTGGACAGGGGGACAGAGGGGTGGGCAGGGGGACAGAGGGGTGGGCAGGGGGACAGTGGGGTGGACAGTGGGGTGGACAGGGGGACAGTGGGGTGGACAGGGGGACAGTGGGGTGGACAGGGGGACAGTGGGGTGGACAGGGGGACAGAGGGGTGGACAGAGGGACAGAGGGGTGGACAGAGGGGGGACAGTGGGGTGGACAGAGGGGGGACAGTGGGGTGGACAGAGGGGGGACAGTGGGGTGGACAGAGGGGGGACAGTGGAGTGGACAGAGGGGGGACAGTGGAGTGGACAGAGGGGGGACAGTGGGATGGACAGGGGGACAGTGGGATGGACAGGGGGACAGTGGGATGGACAGAGGGGTGGACAGGGGGACAGAGGGGTGGACAGGGGGACAGTGGGGTGGACAGGGGGACAGTGGGGTGGACAGGGGGACAGTGGGGGGGACAGGGGGACAGTGGGGGGGACAGTGGGGTGGACAGGGGGACAGTGGGGGGGGGGACAGTGGGACAGTGGGGGGGGGACAGTGGGGTGGACAGGGGGACAGAGGGGTGGACAGGGGGACAGAGGGGTGGACAGGGGGACAGAGGGGTGGACAGGGGGACAGTGGGGTGGACAGGGGGACAGTGGGGGGGACAGTGGGGGGGACAGGGGGACAGTGGGGTGGACAGGGGGACAGTGGGGGGGACAGTGGGGTGGACAGGGGGACAGAGGGGTGGACAGGGGGACAGAGGGGTGGACAGGGGGACAGTGGGGTGGACAGAGGGGGGACAGTGGGGTGGACAGTGGGGTGGACAGGGGGACAGTGGGGTGGACAGTGGGGTGGACAGGGGGGTGGACAGGGGGACAGAGGGGTGGACAGGGGGACAGAGGGGTGGACAGGGGGACAGAGGGGTGGACAGGGGGGGGGGACAGGGGGACAGTGGGGTGGACAGGGGGACAGTGGGGGGGGGACAGTGGGGGGGACAGTGGGGGGGACAGTGGGGTGGGCAGGGGGACAGAGGGGTGGACAGAGGGGTGGGCAGGGGGACAGAGGGGTGGGCAGGGGGACAGTGGGGTGGACAGTGGGGTGGACAGGGGGGTGGACAGGGGGACAGTGGGGTGGACAGGGGGACAGTGGGACAGTGGGGGGGGACAGTGGGGTGGGCAGGGGGACAGAGGGGTGGACAGGGGGGTGGACAGGGGGACAGAGAGGTGGACAGGGGGACAGTGGGGTGGACAGGGGGACAGTGGGGTGGACAGGGGGACACAGGGGTGGACAGGGGGGGGGGACAGGGGGACAGTGGGGTGGACAGGGGGACAGTGGGGGGGGGACAGTGGGGGGGACAGTGGGGGGGACAGTGGGGTGGGCAGGGGGACAGAGGGGTGGACAGAGGGGTGGGCAGGGGGACAGAGGGGTGGGCAGGGGGACAGTGGGGTGGACAGTGGGGTGGACAGGGGGGTGGACAGGGGGACAGTGGGGTGGACAGGGGGACAGTGGGACAGTGGGGGGGGACAGTGGGGTGGGCAGGGGGACAGAGGGGTGGACAGGGGGGTGGACAGGGGGACAGAGAGGTGGACAGGGGGACAGTGGGGTGGACAGGGGGACAGTGGGGTGGACAGGGGGACACAGGGGTGGACAGGGGGTGGACAGAGGGGGGACAGTGGGGTGGACAGAGGGGGGACAGTGGGGTGGACAGAGGGGGGACAGTGGGGTCCTCACTTGTTCGTAGGCTGTTGCTTGAAGCCTCTGCTCTCTCTGTCACTCTTCGCGCCTCCTGTCTCACTCTCCGTGCGGGACTGTGCTGGGAACTACACTTCCCAGCATGCAGCGCGGCACACGGAGCCCTCCATTACTGGTGTGGGGGAGGCGGCTTGAGCAGAGCGGAGCGGAGTGGATATGCTCCCTGCCGAAGCCGAGCCGACCTGGCCCCGGCCCGAGCCTGGATTGTCGGGAATCCGGCCCTGGGTGGATTGGGCCGGATAAATGTCCTCGGCGGGCCGCATGTGGCCCGCGGGCCGTAGTTTGAGGACCCCTGTAGTAGATGATAGGCTCAGCAATGACATGCAATATCAAGCTGCTGCTAATAAAGCAAACAGAATATTGGCATGCATTAAAGGGGATCAACTCCAGAGATAAAACAATAATTCTCCCGCTCTACAAGACTCTGGTCTGGCCGCACCTGGAGTATGCTGTCCAGTTCTGGGCACCAGTCCTCAGGAAGGATGTACTGGAAATGGAGCGAGTACAAAGAAGGGCAACAAAGCTAATAACTGTGACCTCACAATAGGGCAAAAACTTTTTCGCAGAAGGGAGTTTAACAAGACTCGTGGCCACTCATTAAAATTAGAAGAAAAGAGGTTTAACCTTAAACTACGTAGAGAGTTCTTTACTGTAAGAGCGGCAAGGATGTGGAATTCCCTTCCACAGGCGGTGGTCTCAGCAGGGAGCATCGATAGTTTAAAAAAACTATTAGATAAGCACCTGAATGACCGCAACATACAGGGATATACAATGTAATACTGACATATAATCACACACATAGGTTGGACTTTTTTCAACCTCACCTACTATGTAACTATGTAACTATCCCTTTCATGACTAAGCCTATTTCTGACATTTGGTGTTTACAAGTTAAAATCCGTATTTTTTTGCTAGAAATATACTTAGAGCCCCCAAACATTATATATATTTTTTAGCAGAGAATCTAGAGAATAAAATGGCAATTGTTGCAATATTTTAAATCACATGGTATTTGTGCAGCGGTGTTTTAAACGTAACTTTTTAGGAAAAAGACACTTTCATAAATTTAAAAAAAAAAGAAACAGTAAAGTTAACCCAATTTTTTTATATAATGTGGAAGATGATGTTACACAGAGTAAATAGATACCAAACATGTCATGCTTTATAATTGCACGCACTCGTGGAATGGCAACAAACTACGGTACCTAAAAATCTCCATAGGCGACACTTTAAAAATGTTTTAGAGTTACAGAGGAGGTCTAGTGCTAGAATTATTGCTCTCGCTCTGGTGATCGCGGCGATACCTCACATGTGTGATTTGAACACTGTTTACATATGCGGGCATGACTTCTGTATGTGTTTTCTTTGCTGCGCGAGCTCGCGGGGACGGGGGCGCTTTAAAAAAATGTTTTTTTTCTTATTTATTTTATTTATTTTTATATAATTAAATTGTGCTTTCAAAAAAAAAACTTGATCATTTTTATTGCTGTCACAAGGAATGTAAACATCCCTTGTGACAGTAATAGGTGGTGACAGGTCCTCTTTATGGAGGGATCGGGGGTCTAAAAGACCTCCAATCCCTCCTTTGCACTTCAAAGTATTCAGATCACCGAAAACGATGTCCCCTCCCGCTCCTCCGGTATAACAGCCGCATCGGTTGTTGTACCTGGAAAGCCGATCGCCTGCTCTAAAAAACGGTACCTGGATGATGCCTGCAGCTGCGGGCATCATCCCGGTATAGCCCCCGAAAGCCGAGGCCGCACATCTGCTTACGCTCGGCGAGAAGGGGTTAAAGTCGAGTTAAGGCCAGTACACACTATACGAAAATCGGAAGGAACATTTCGCCCGACGAACGATCTTCCGATTTTCTGATCGTTAGTATAGTGCTTTCGACAACCGATTCCAATTTTTCGTCAGACAAAAGCTGGATGTGCAGACTATCAAATTTTTGTCGGATGTGATTTTCATTTAATTAGTACGGTTTTCGTACGAAAAAAATTGTAAGAGCAAGACTACGTATGCTCAGAAATAAAAGAATACATACAAAACTATTAAACACATTACGTCTCTTCTGAAGTTGTATTCTGTCGTACGAAAGTTTTTGTATAGTGAGTAACCTCTTCACTTTTGACATGATGCAACAAAAAATGGACCATTGGTCGTTCAAAAATCTGATCACTAGGTCGGCTTTGTGCTCTCTTCTTTTGTGTTTTTCCTGGGAGATCTTTGGAGCAGCCAGGTGAGCTGGTAGTTCCTGCAGGCAGTGGACCTGGGAGCAGTCCTACCAAGAAGAGGCGATACTCCTGCATTCAGTTTACAACAGACTGTGATATTTTTCTAAAGGGGGGCTAAGAGCTCTGATGCCCTGTACGCACGACCGGTTTTGCCATCGGAATAAACTCTGAAGGTTTTTCCGACGGAATTCCGCTTGCAGTGGTCTTGCATACACACGGTCACACCAAATTCCGACCGTCAAGAGCGCAGTGACGTACAACACGTACGACGGGACAACACGTATGACGTCTCGTACTTGCTTCAGAGCATGTGTCATTTTTGGTACGTCGGAACAGCATGCAGATGAGCGTTTTTTACAATAGGAATTTGTTCTGTCTGAAAAATATAGAACATGTTCTCTATCTAAGTCTGTCTGAATTTTCGACGTAAAAAGTTCGATGGGGCATACACATGGTCGGATTATACGATGAAAAGCTCCCATCAGACTTTTTCTGTTGAAAATTCTGACCGTGTGTACGGGGCATTAGTCCTCAAGGGACCTCTTTGCCACTGTTCCTGAAGGACTGAAAGTGTCTAGGAAGGAGAGTAGTCTAGAATCAATACTTCGTATAGAGGAAGGAGGTTGTCTCCATCCATTGTTTCTGTCAAGTTGGGCATCCAATAACCCCTCTACCCCATCCAAGCTATTATTCCTAATAAAAAAAACAAAAACAAGTCCAGAGACTGAGATAGATAGATAGATAGATAGATAGATAGATAGATAGATAGATAGATAGATAGATAGATAGATAGATAGATAGATAGATAGATAGATAGATAGATAGAGAGATAGAGAGAGAGATAGAGAGATAGATAGATAGATAGAGAGATAGATAGATAGATAGATAGATAGATAGATAGATAGATAGATAGATAGATAGATAGATAGATAGATAGATAGATAGATAGATAGATAGATAGATAGATAGATAGATAGATAGAGAGATAGATAGATAGATAGAGAGATAGAGAGATAGAGAGATAGAGAGATAGATAGATAGATAGATAGATAGATAGATAGATAGATAGATAGATAGATAGATAGATAGATAGATAGATAGATAGATAGATAGATAGATAGAGAGATAGAGAGATAGATAGATAGATAGATAGATAGATAGATAGATAGATAGATAGATAGATAGATAGATAGATAGATAGATAGATAGATAGATAGATAGATAGATAGATAGATAGATAGAGAGATAGATAGATAGCCTACATATATTTGCCATGACAGGTATTCTTAAAGGGTCCATCCAACCAAAAGAGATATTTTAGTAATGATGAAAGTTGGTGGGCTGAGTAAGTCCCTGGCTTCTTAAATATCTTCAATACTCCAACACTGAGGTCTCTCAGACATGATTGCTAACTTTGTTCCTGTCCACTTGGGTGTTTGGGGTGTTTTCTGGTTCTCCCCTTTTAAAAGTTCTAATTAGGTCATGATTGAGATTCATTTTGATACTGACTTGTCACGCACAAGATCACAGTTAAAAAATACAATTATGCTGCGTACACAGGACCGGTTTAGCCATCGGAATAAACTCCGAAGGTTTCTCCGACGGAATTCCATTCAAGTCGTCTTGCCTACACATGGTCAATCTAAAGTCCGTGCAAAGTCCAACCGTCCAGAACGCGGTGACGTACAACACGTATGATGGGACTAGAAAAAGGAAGTTCAATAGCCAGTAGCCAATAGCTTCCGTCTCGTACTTGCTTCAGAGCATGCGTCGTTTTTGGTCCGTTGGAACAGCATACAGACGAGCGTTTTTCCTGATAGGAATTGGTTCCGTCTGAAATATTTAGAGCATGTTCTATTTCTAGGTCCGTCAGAATTTTCGATAAAAAGAAAGTCCGATGAGGCACACACACGATCGGAATAGACGATGAAAAGCTTCCGTCTGACTTTTTCTGTCGGACATTCCGCTCATGTGTACGAGGCATTAGAGTGGCCACGTCTACCCTACAAGCTAGGGGGTTGTAGGTGGAGAAACTATACCGAGATCCTCTTTTAGATCATAGAGAAGTCAGAAGGCGGGGCAGTGGCGCGGAGCCTGCCAAACTATTGTTTCAGCCATGTGTTATATCCAGCTACATATGGCAGGAAGAGAATGCTCATTACCTGTCAAATCTTTTTTTGGCAGGTAAACCTGTTCCAATTGACGCATTTCAGCTGTGCATTTAGCCGTTTGACTGCAGTTGCCATTTTAAGCCGCTTTCTTGTATCGAGGTATGAAGCATTTTATTTGCTTCTCTGTTATCTGTAACTACAGGCTGTGTAGACATACATCAGGAATTAATTATCGTACATTTTGATGGCAGACAAAATATTCACGGGCTCCCCAAAGAAAATGAGATTAGAGCCGAATTCTCAGTGCTTGGATTTAGGAAGCCGGCGATCCATCCGTATTACACCTGCGCTTATATCGCTCTATGGATTACCGCTTTCTATCATCTGCTCAGATTCACTCCCATGAATAAACATTTCAAGGAATGAGAAGCTAGAGAGTCATTGTAGGGGAGTGATAGAAGCGTGGATGGCTCACTTATTCTTATGCTAAAATGAAAAGTTTGCTGGAATTAGGGCACTGAAGGAACGTGTGCATGTGACTTTTTGCTCTGAGCATCTTAGAAGACTTGGCAATACAAATTTGTACATTCCTAGTTACTGATTACAGAACAAATTGTTACCTAAAGACCCCAAAAATCACCCTTGCAGTGGGGCCTTTTAAGTGTTAGTTCATCTCTACAGAAAAAAAAAAGGAAAGGTGAACTAACACCGGACACCCTCCTCACCCCACCAGTCCCCGCTTTACTTACCTCCAGGGTTGCCAAGCTGTCAGAACCCCCGAAGCTGCTCCAGCGGTCCAGGGATTTGAAATCCCTGCTTTTCTTCATCGGCAATTCTGGGACGGACCAAATGGATTCTGATTGGTCAAAGCCATCAATGTTACCTATCAGAATTGATCTGGTCTGTGCTGAAAGCCAGTGGGGGCTGGTGCTCAATTTTCTTGGGGGGGGGGGCCCCCCCTTTTGTTTGGGTACAGTGTTGCATGACAGTGCAATTGTCAGTTAAAGCGACGCAGTGCCGTATCGCAGAAAAAGGCCTGGTCATTAAGGGGGTAAATCCTTCCGGTCCTTAAGTGGTAAAATGACATGCATGGAGGATGCCTTTACATGGTGTCATAAAACAAAACTATTTTTCCAGACTGTCTTAGTGGCGATGTAAACTGGCAGCATTAAACACAGCAACGGCTCCCTAATCTGCCTACTTTTAGCTTTCAGTACAAACGTTGAAACCCAAGAGGATACAGCAGCTGGACATATTTAATGAGGAAGAACTGGCCTAAGGCTTGGTTCACACTGCTCCTACATAGAAGTTCGATGACTTCCGCTCCGACTTTGCCCTACGACTTCATGTCCGACTTCCATGCAACTTCAATTAATGGGATCCGACTTTGATCTGACAATAGCAGGCCTGGTATGAATCTTGAGGGGGGGGGGGCTCCACGTCAAAATGAAAAAAAAAACAATGCCACGGGGTTACCCCAAGACCCCTATCCAAGCGTGCAGTCTGACAGGTCAAGAAAGGGAGGGGGCGCAGAGCCCCTTTTTTTTGGCGTGGGGTTTCTCCTCAAAATCCATTCTGTTATGGTCTTGGGGGGGCGCCCTATGCAGTCTTTTCTTTTTTATTTGCCGTGGGGTTCCCCCCTCAAGATCCTTAAAGCACAAGTCACATGCCACAAGTTGGATCAGTTAAGTTGGATCAGTTACGATGATCCAACTTGGATGCAACCTACATTTAAATCAACGAGCTGAAATTGTGCCCAATTTGGACCAAAGCAGTGCAGGAACTTTTTTCAAAGTCAGGCCAACTGCGCTAAAATGCCTGAAAACTGCCTCAGTGTGAAAGGGATCTTACTCCTGATAGTGACAATGAGGACCAGGCAATGTGTGTCGGCTTGGTTGTTTGTAGTCTTGACCAGGAGTGCATGTGATAGGGGGACATCACAGGTCAACATTTATATTTGCCAACACACCACTAATCCTTATTACTGTCCAAAAAGTTTTTTTTTGTTATTATATAATGATCACATCACAACAAGAAAGGTGCAACATTTCGGCGCCACGCAGAATCCCTTAGTCAGGAATGTGATGACAACACAGGAGCACATCGGGGAAGGGTGTGGTCACCCTGTAACAGGAAGTGCCTGAACAAGGACCTCCATAGCAGGATCGACAGGTATTCTTTATTATTTACTAATAGAAATTGCAGATATAAGAAGAAATTGACCCAGGACCACCAGGGATGGCCACCACACTGGACCACCAGAACTAACCACTGAAAGTAATAGAAGGAACCACCCAATGGCGACCCTAGGGGGGGGCCAGAGGGGGCCCTGACCCCCCCAACATTATGCTGGGCCCCACCATGTGCCCCCCCCCCCAAAAAAAATTTTTTTATTTTTTTTATTTTTATTTTTTTTTTTACAAAAAGGCAATTTCTTTTTGTTTGTATTCATATCGGATGTGCCGCATCTTACTCGGGCCACCGCTGGGGTAATACAGTCTCTATTGAGAGGGAGAACGTCCCCAGTCAGCTCCTGCGGGTGATTCCTCCCCCCTCCCTCTGCTCGCTGACACTGCATAATGCAAGCGCTCACAACCACGGCCGCCCGATCTGCTCCTTCCCCTGCATCCTCATTGGCAGGGAGAAGAGTGTGTTGCAGGAAGGACTCCACCAGGACTCTCAGTTACTGAAAAAACAGACTGATTTCTCCCGTCCTTAGGACAGGAGAACGAGCCTGTAAATTCCAAGAAATGCCAGACCAGCGCTGTCAATAGCAGGGGCAGGACAGCAAGAGGAGGCTGGGGAACCCCACAGTGGCAGAACACCAGGGCCCGGAGGCAAGACAACCTTTGCAACCCTGATAGTTCTCCCACTGCTTTGGACCCTCTATATTTCCTTGGTATGCTGGTGACATATATCTCTTGTTTTCTGTCACCCTGGGGGGGCCCCAATACAGTAGGAAGGGAGTTCACTGCAGAACATGTAAAGGGGCATTGTGGGATCGTAGTAAAGGGGTAAAGGGCCCCAGGATAGATAAAATATATATAGATAGATAGATATATCTATCTATATATAGATATATATATATATCTATATATCTATATATATAGATATATAGATATATATATATATATATATATATGTATATAGATAGATATATCTATCTATCTATCTATCTATCTATCTATCTATCTATCTATCTATCTATCTATCTATCTATCTATCTATCTATCTATATCTATATATATATATATATATATATATATATATATATATATATATATATATATATATATATATATATATATATATTTGCATTTTATATTGCCCCCCTATTTTTGTCCCTGTCCCCCCATGTGCCCCCCCTAAATATGAAAGCTAGAGACGCCACTGGAACCACCTTGTATCAGATATCAGAAGGTGACAATGAAGAGCTTGGAGGGATCCTTTCTGATTGACCAGCCTTTGGAAGGACCACCCTGACCTGAGCAGCAAGTCTACCCTACATGCGAGATACCCCTGCATGAAAGTCACCTGGATATCTCTGCATTTACAAGCACTGGTCACTTTGGAATTCCTCTTTTAAAGACTTTTTTCTAATGACTTTGACATATATATATATATTTTTCAGCACATTTTTGGACTGTTCACTTTTAGTTCTGTTTATATGAACTTATGGTTACTGCACTTGCACTTTATACTTAAGCTTTTTTTAGTATTTAATACGTTTAAGTATATTAAGTACAGGTTTACTCCCTCAGCTAGGAGAGGCAGCACATATATTTTGGTACACTTATGAAGCACAGATGACACTTTAATTACGTGACGGGAGTATAATTTTATTCATTTTATTGCACTTTATTATGGGTATGGTATGCTAATAAGGGAAGTTTTACACCTACACATATTATCTATACAAGTGGAGACACACCCTATGAAGAGCGATCTGGGTATTACCCTTTAGGATACAGGTAGCGCCACCAACCCCATTCTCATTTGTATAACCTATTTTCTAGCCCCCCAGCAGGGGACTTAGTAGGGGAGGCTACAAACTCATTGCTTTGTCCTAAGCGCGGATTTATATTTGCTTTATAACAAGAAATTACATTTTTTTTTAACCACGCGCTATAGCTACGCGCTTCCCGCACGCGCTATAGCTGAAAGACGGCTACAGCGTGGGCTCACATTGCCAGGAGAGCGTCCATGGATGCCCTCCCATGATCATGCTTCCCGCACACCACCTGCGGCGCACTTGGCACAGATCTGTGATCACTGTGTCCTTGGGATACAGCTGATTACAGATCGTGGTAACGAGGCAATCGCAGTGGCTCTTTACCATGTGACCAGCTATGTCCAATCACAGCTGATCACAGTGTAAACAGGATTTGCCGGTTATCGGTAATCCTCTCCTCACACTGTCAGCGCGTGAGGAGAGGAGAGCTGATAGCTGGCAAATCCACACCATGAATATCTACACTGATAATAAGGGCACTGATCACCAGTGTCCTGATTATAAGTGCAGCCCCAACAGTGCCCACAAGTGCTTTAAATCAGTGCCCATCAGTGCCGCATATTAGTGCCCATCAGTGCCGCCTCATCAGTGCCACTCCATTAGTGCCCATCAGTGCTGCCCCATCAGTGCGGCCTCATCACCAGTGTCCTGATTATAAGTGCAGCCGCAACAATGCCCAAAAGTGCTGTCAGTCTGTGCCCATCAGTACCACCTATCAGTTCCCATCAGTGCCCATCAGTGCCGCCTCATCACCAGTGTCCTGATTATAAGTGGGCCCCAACAGTGCCCACAAGTGCTGCCAATCTGTGCCCATCAGTGCTGCCTATCAGTGGCCATCAGTGTCGCCTGTCAGTGGCCATCAGTGCCACCTATTAGTGCCCATCAGTGCCACCTCAGTGCCCATCAGTGCTGCCCCATCAGTGCCCATCAGTGCCTCCTCATCAGTGCCCATCAGTGCATACTATCAGTGAAGGAGAAAAATTACTTATTTAGAAAGTTTTATAACAGAAACTAAGAAAAACTTTTTTTAATTTTCAGTCTTTTTACATTTCTTGGTCTTGAGAATAAAGTGACCTTCTAGTACGTGCAATTTGGATTATACTTTGCTGTGTAAACACAGGCTTGTTAGTGATGGTGCTTATTTACTGTAACAGAACCAGCTCCATTTTGTACTATGCGGATTTGTTCTTTGACGTAGACTTGCTCCATCTTGTTCCCCAAACAGTTATGAAGCCCCTTCTACTTGTTCTCAGTGTACTGATCTTTTTTTTTATTGTAACTGTTCTGCTTTCCTTCTAATAAAAAAGGATCACATCTCAGTTGGTCATGTGTGCCGAACGGAGAAAACATGAAATAAACCGCTATACAATTTCATTCTGTAGCAGCGTTTCCTATGGAACAATTTTGCTGGCAGGGGTACATCGCAAATGATGCAGCTGAATCCTTACTCTTCAATTTTATTATTCAAACTTTTAAAACCCCATTGCTCATTTCCGCAGGCTGAATCCAATTAGTTTTTTTTTTTTTTGTGGCAATGCATAGTAGTGGGGGGGACACCCTTCAGGTATGATAATAAACCATACATAACGTATAAAAATAAGTCGTTTTTATATTAGCTTTAGGCCAAAGTGTAATTTGGATTTACGAACCAGTAAAAAATGTTTAAATAGTTTAAGGCAGGACAATAAAAAGTTATTTACTTTCTTCAAACTATAGAAATATAATGCATAAAAAAAGTTACACCTGTACACTGCCCTGCAAATATATAAAATATATATATCTATATATAGATATATATAGATATATATATCTAGATATATATATCTATATATATTTATATATATATATATATATATATTTTTGTTAATTAAATCCATAGACAAAAAAAAATGTATACCTCTAAAAAAAAAAAAAAAAAAAAAAAAAACATTATTTTTTTCTACTTTGATCAGTTTTAGTTAAAAAAATTTATTGCATCATTTGGCCCATTTTTTTTTTTTTTTTTGTTATTCTTTATTTAATGGTATGCGTCAACATAACACAACATGACAAGATAACATGAATGGGTATAAATAGGCCATGAAGAACAAACCTCAATAACACACATTAACTGCTTCAATCCTGGGCACTTTCACCCCCTTCCTGCCCATGCCAATTTTCAGCCTTCAGCGCTCTCACACTTTGAATGACCATTGCGCTGGCATGCAACGCTGTACCCATATGATTTTTATCATTTTCTTCCCACAAATAGAGCTTTCTTTTGGTGGTATTTAATCACCTTTGGGTTTTTATTTATGTTTTTGCTAAAAAAAATGAAAAAAGATAGAAAATTAAAAAAAAAAGAAAAGATTTTCTTAGTTTCTGTCAGTAAATTTTGTAAACAAGTAGTTTTTCCCCTTCACTGATGAGCGCTGATGAGGCGGGACTGATGAGCACTGATGAGGCGGCACTGATGTGCGCTGATGAGGCAGCACTAATTAAGCGGCACTGATGGGCACTGATGAGGAGGCACTAATATGACGCACTCATGGGCACTGATTCGGACTGATATGCGGCACCAATGGGCACTGATAAGTGGCACTGATGGGAATTCATAGGTGCCACTAATAGGCGAAACATATGGGCAATGATAGGCAGCACTGATGGGCAGCACTGATGGGCACTAAAAGGCATCACTGACTGGCATCACTGATTGGTTTCGCTAATATGCACTGATTAGTGTCACTGATGGGCACTGATTGATGTCACTGATGGGCACTGCTGGGGCTACATTGATAATGAGGGCACTGATGATCATTGTCCTGAATACCTGTACGGTCTCTGCTGCGAGGAGATGCCCCTAATCAGCTCTCCTTTCCTCACACCCTGTCAGTGTGAGGCGAGGACAGCCGAAAAACGGCACTTCCGTGTTTACATGTGATCGGCTGTGATTGGACACAGTCGATCACATGGTTAAAGAGCTGCGTCATCGGCTCTTTACCCAGCTCTTTACCCAGATCGGGGTCATGCCGTGTCTCGTGGGCACACGAGAGTGGTGAACTGGGGCAATGTCATATGACGTCGCCCCAGAACGAGAGGGGATCCCGCCCGCCGTATAGTAAAACGATGGCATGGCAGACGGTTAAAAAAAACGAATACAAGAGTCAGAACCTGTGAACATGGCTTGCAAGCTGTCATACCCACAATATCAACCCACCCCATAAAGTTTTTTAAAATATTTTTGAGAAAGGGAAGAGAAACACCCTAGGCTGTCTGAGAAAAAAAGGAAGATGTAAATGGAGAGGAGAGAAAAAGAGGGGAAAAAAAGGGATATATAGGTAGGGGTAGAGGAAGAAGAGGAATGATAGGGCGAATGGAAGGGGTGGAGGACCATGGTGGGGGCGACGGGTATCCAAATCGCATCCATTACAGAAAAGGTTAGCAGGTTATGATAGCGATAAGTATTCATCTGAATAGTAAAACAAGTCCCAGTAAAGCCATCGTGTGTTGTGCTCCTCTACTGTTTCTAAGGGCAGCAGTCAAGTGTTCCATGTGTTAGATGCCCTTCGCTCTGGTGAACCATTGAGAGATGGTAGCTGGAGATTTTTTTTTTCCATATACTGCATAAGCAAATGCTTTAGTAGTGACTTACGGTATCTCTTACTGGACATGAGGAGCACTGAGAAGCACTGAGTTGAGAAGCACTGCAGGGTTGTCAACAAGGGAGAAATCCGCTAGTTTGTGAACAATTTGTAGGACTTGTCGCCAAAAAGGCTGAATGTTTGTGCAGTCCAAAAAAATATGAAATATTGTACCGACCTGGGCTCCGCATCGCCAACCAGAAGGGCTGTGTCCAGGAAACGTGGACACTGGGACAGAGGGAATTCAGTACCAATGTGACAGGGTTTTATATGTAGTCTCTTGGTATTTGCTACACAAAGAAGACTTGTGGGCAAAGAAAAGTATAGAGTGCTTCTGGTCGTCAGTCATTTGTCCCATTTAAAATCACAGCAAATAATTCTAGTACAAAGCTTTACAAAGCTATTTAAAATTTCTTAAAAATGAATCTAAAATTTTTTTTTTTAAACGTGACACTGTGAAAAAAGGTTAGATTTTATTGCTTAGAAAATTAGAAATAATACAGAAACATCATCAAGATATAGTTAAGAATAGAAGAGTAAGAATGAGATATTTAGGTCTGATTAAGGTTAAATAAGGGTGAAATAGGAACAAATTTTGAAAAAAACTTACACCATCCCTTTGTTTTGCAGATAAATGGAACTAAAGTGACAATGTTAATTTGTATCTCTTGATCTCTGAACAGTGTATATAAACATTGTGTCAGATGGTCCATTTTCTGGCAGCAGCTTCTATAGCTGCTATCTTTACACAGTAACTCCTGGCTGTCATTTTGACAGTCATAAATTGCCTGTAATGCAAAGGGGAAGTGGCAGAGGGGCAGAAGGACAGAGTGTACTGCAGATGTCCTGTGTAGTTTTTGTGTATTTCTGTAGAATGTCCACAACAGGTTCAACCACTACAAGAATGGGCATTTGTTAGAATCAGAAGCTCGATTCTATGGGCTCATGTAGCCAAGGGTTGTTTTCCTTTGTTTGAGGACACATATGGAGTCATGGTGGAGTGTAGATCTGAGGCTCTAGATTCTATTTGACCTGTTTTGCTTGGCAACATTGTAACAGCACTATATTTGAATGCAAAATGTTGCATTTCACAACAATGCTTTGTTCATTGTTACACAAAAAAATGCACATAAACAAAACCCAATGCATAGAAAACAGATGTCTATACACATAGATGCATAACTTAGATGCATTTGAAGAGTGCCAGTTAGACATGTGCAGGACAAAAAAAAAATGTGTTTCTTTTCGTTATTTATAAAAATGAGTTTAGTTAAATTCGCTACATCCGTTTCAATTGTTTTTGGAATTCGTCTTCGTAGAAAATATATAATATATAACCATCTTCCGAAATTTGAATTTCGAATAGAAGAGATTAGGATAGAATGAATTTGAATAGAAAATATTAGAATAGAATAGTACAGAAAAGACTAGAATGGAAAAGAATAGAATAGAAAAAAAGACAATAGAAAAACAATAGAGTAGAATAGAATAGAATAAAATAGAAGAATATAATATATAACCATCTTCCAAAATTTGAATTTCGAATAGAATGAATTTGAATTTGAATAGAGAAGAATAGAATAGAAAATACGAGAATAGAATAGAAAAGAATTGAATAGAAAATCAATAGAATAAAATAAAATAGAATTTAACAGTTATATTCTTTCTATTTTATTATAGTCTATATTAATTGCTTTTCTATTCTTTTCTATTCTATTCTCTTATTTGTTATTCTTTTTTTTTTTTTCGAATCTTTTCTATTCAAATTCATTCTATTCAAAATTAGAATTTCTGAAGATGGTTATATCCTTTATATTTAATTCTATTCTATTGTTGTTCTGTTCTATTCTTTTCTATTCAAATCTCTTATTTTCTATTCTATTATTTTCCATTATTTTGGATTCTATTTTAATCTATTTGTATTCAAAATTCAAATTTTGGAAGATAGCCATATTCTATTTTATTTTATTCTATTAAATTCTATTCTATTCTATTCTTAATATTTACTATTATTTTATTTTTATTCTTTTTCTTTATTATTTTATATTCTATTTTATTGTATTCTTTTTTCGAAAATCAATTTTTATTTTTATCGAATTTAATTTTGATTCAAATTTGTTTTTGAATTCAAATCAAATTTCGTCTGAATTTTGGTTCGCTATTTTAGATTTGTTTAAATTTGTTACTATTGTAATTCAGTATTTCGGATACATTCGAATTTCCGAATAACGAAAAATTTGTCCAAATTTGGTTTCCGAACGAAACAAACTGCACATGTCTAGTGTCAGTTCAGCACGCATATAAATCCAGTAAAGCATAATAATTCCCAACTCCATTTAACACTTTTTGAGCAGTTACAACAACAGTTGTATTTATTTATTATATTATTATCTATTATTTATCCTTTATGAAAATATCAATTGCGGCATAGTACTTTGTAGACTGGACCACTTGACAATTGACCAGGTATAACCAAATATACCCAATTAAACAGACCCTGAGCAAAACCAAATAAATAGGCGAAGGGTAGGCATGACTAAGTTAATAGGATAGGCAAGGTGGAAAGGGTTAAAGTGGTTGTACATGTTATGCCCTGTACACACGACCGGTTTTGCTGTCGGAATAAACTCCAAAGGTTTCTCCGACGGAACTCAGACGGAATTCCATTCAAGCGGTCTTGCCTACACACGGTCAAACCAAAGTCCAGAACGCGGTGATGTACAACACGTACAACGGGACTAGAGGATGGAAGTTCAATAGCCAGTAGCCAATAGCTTCCGTCTCGTACTTGCTTCAGAACATGCGTAGTTTTTGTTCCGTCGGAACAGCATACAAACGAGCCGGTTTTCCCGATAGGAATTGGTTCAGTCGGAAATATTTAGAACATGTTCCATTTGTAGGTCTGTCAGAATTTTCAAAAAAAAAAAGTCCAATGAGGCACACACGCGATCGGAATAGACGATGAAAAGCTTCCGTTAGACTTTTTCTGTCGGACATTCCGCTCGTGTGTACGCGGCTGTAGTGATTTTTTTACCATAATGCATTCCCTACATTAAGGTAAAAAAAAGGCACAGTAGCAGTCAGTCTCCTCCCTTCCCCCCAAAAAAATATTTACTTGAGTCCTCATTCAATCCAGTGCTGTGCCCGTCTGTAGCCTCTCTCTCCAAAGTATATAACATAAGGTTAAGAAAAGCTGGTCTACAGGCTTCATTGCACAACAGTAGTAAAGGCACATTGACCATTAGATAATTATTGCAGCATTTACTGCATTTTTTTGCACAAGGTGGACTGTGCCTTTAATGTGTAAAAGTAATGGTGTAAGGCAGGGGTCTCAAACTGGCGGCCCTCCAGCTGTTGTGAAACTACAAGTCCCATCATGCCTCTGCCTGTGGGAGTCATGCTTGTAACTGTCAGCCTTGCAATGCCTCATGGGACTTGTAGTTTCACAACAGCTGGAGGGCCGCCAGTTTGAGACCCCTGGTGTAAGGTGATGGAGACAATCACATGAGGCCACGTCTTTATTTTGTGGCCCCAACATTAATGCAAGAAGTATTCATTGTATGTAGAAATCCTTTACACTGTATGTGCACCAGAGTTCAATGTCTTCAAGTCGCTTGCCTTTGCTGGCACTCGACAACCAACCTCAAAGCTTTCAAGGATGAAGATGACAACTCCGGGGCTTGCTCCATAAGCCACACTGGTATCTCCTAGATTTCTGTTCTGACTTATTTCCTTTATATATCCAGGCCTTGTTTCGAAAAAGCTGCTAAAGATTAACGGCCGTCACATTCAGAATATGGAAAAGAAGGTAAAAATTTAAAGTCTCATTAAAAATTACTATCTGATAATGTTAAAATATCAATAAAAAAATATGCACTTACTGAAATTATACTATGCTTTCCCTTAAACGTACACTTTGAGCAGATATTATATTAAATCAACTGATGCAGTTATGCATTCATTTAAAAATGATTCAATGTATCTGAAAATGAAACTAATGTAAGTACCTAATTGTGACTTGGCGTCTTGTCTGCACAGCGGCACCCAGAGTCGGAGAGGGAGGGGCAGCAATAGGTGCCAATCACGTGTGCTGCATGTACATGGGTAGGCAAGGAACCTGCTGATGGGTGGAATGACCTGAGGGATGAGTACATTAGCGTGCCACTACTCCCTCACTGTCCAATTACACAATATGGGGTGGAAGGCGGCTTCCAGATTACAGCAGAGAAATATCTGATCAGTAGCCTGGCTGTGCTAGAGCTGTATACATCTCAGGACTGGCTGTACAGAAATAAATATCCTTCAGTGTATATACAGTATAATAGAATGCAGGGCTTTTTTCTCAGAGAATAGGTGCAGGAACTCCCCCTTTCCGAGCCACCCCTTTTCTCCACCCCTACCCACCTCCGAGCACTGTTCCTTGGTTCCATCCCCTACCCAGTACCGCCCTTTTAGACAATACAGAACTAAGTATCAATTTGTGGGGCTAAGTAATCTGTAAGGAATTTGGTAACTATAACAAGAAAAGCAGTAAAATAGTACCCCTGCAGCCAGTAACAATAGAGCCTCCACCAGCAACAATAGAGCCCCCACCAGCAACAATAGACCACCCCCCCCAGCAACAATAGACTCCCAGCAGCAGCAGTAGATCTCCCCACAGCCAGCATCAATAGATTCTCCGGCAGCCAGCAACAATAGACCCCTCAGCAACAGTAGATCTCTCCCAGCAACAACTGACCCCCCAGCAATATAAGACCCACCCCCAGCAACAGTAGGTCTTCCACCAGCAACAATAGACTGCCTCAGAAACAATAGACCCTCATGCAAAAATAGATACCCTCCAGCTAGAATAGATCCCCTAGCAGTGAGTATCAATAGACCCTGCAGCACCCCCCCAGCACCACTTGCTGTCATTGGTGAAGCTTCCGGAACTGCGTTCCCCCACGTTCCCGCTGAAAAAAAGCCCTGATAGAATGTATAAACAACTGACTCCATCTTAGAGTCTCTTCCATAAAGTAGAAGTGAACTTTTCGTGTGTGTGAATTTTACCATAATCAGCTTAAAAGTTTGCATAGAACGGTACCCTATGAGATATTGTGGTTAATTTGTGTCAGCAAGTCATTAGCTATTTCTTGTTATCTAGTCAAGCAGCCTAACTCTTGATAAGAAAGTACATGAGTATAAAGTTTGAATAACCCTTATGCCCCGTACACACGGTCGGACTTTCTGGCATACTTGGTCTGGCGGACCAGAGTGTGCTGGACAATCCGCCTGTGTGTAGGCTCCGGCGGACTTTTCCGGCGGACTTTTTCCCAAAAGCCCGCCGGACCTAGACTTGAAACAAGTTTTAAATCTTTCCGTCGGACTCAGTTTCGGGTGGAAAGTCCGCTCGTCTGTGTGCTGGTCCGACGGAAAGCCCGCTCGTGTGTATGCTGGTCCAACGGACCAGATATGACGCGAGGGCAGGGTATTGCATCTCACGCTCGCTGCAATAGGAAAAACAAATTTTCCTATTGCGGCGAGCGCGGGGCATACCAGGCCCTTAGGTCTGGTATGGATTATAAAGGGAACCCCCTACGCCGAAAAAACGGCGTGGGGTCCCCCCTAAAATCCATACCAGACCCCAATCCGAGCACGCAGCCTGGCCGGTCAGGACTGGGGGTGGGGACGAGCGAGCGCCCCCCCCCTCCTGAACCGTACCAGGCCGCATGCCCTCAACATGGGGGGTGGGTGCTTTGGGGGAGGGGGGGCCCTGCGGGGCCCCCCCCACTCCAAAGCACCTTGTCCCCATGTTGATGAGGACAAGGGCCTCTTCCCGACAACCCTGGCCATTGGTTGTCGGGGTCTGCGGGCGGGGTGCTTATCGGAATCCGGGAGCCCCCTTTAATAAGTGGGCCCCCAGATCCCGGCCCCCCACCCTATGTGAATGAGTATGGGGTACATGGTACCCCTACCCATTCACCTAGGGAAAAAGTGTAAATAATAAAACACTACACAGGTTTTTAAAATATTTTATTAAACAGCTCCGGGCAGGGTCTTCTTCCAGCTTCGGGGGGTCCCTCCGGTTCATCTTCTCCTGGCGTCCGGTTGGTTCTTCTCCGCTCTCTTCTCCCGGTGTTCCAGTTCTTCGGCCGGCTCCTCCGCTGTCTTCAGGTAGCTCTCTTGCAAGCAGAGGTCCGGACTTCTGGGCTTCTGGGCTTCTTGTCTTCTCTTCTCTTCTCCAGATGTTGACACGACACTCTCTCCGGCTGGACTGCTCTCTGAGGGCTGCGTTGTGACTTATATAGGCGGAGACCCCGCCCCTTTTGATGTCACAGTCCCTGGGCATGCTGGGACTGTGACGTTTTAGGGGGCGTAGTTAACATCACCCAGTGACCACGCCCCCTAAAACGTCACAGTCCCAGCATGACATCAAAAGTCACATATAATATAAGTCACAACGCAGCCCTCAGAGAGCAGTCCAGCCGGAGAGAGTGTCGTGTCAACATCTGGAGAAGAGAAGAGAAGAGAAGAAGCCCAGAAGCCCAGAAGACAAGAAGCCCAGAAGTCCAGACCTCCGCTGGCAAGAGAGCTACCTGAAGACAGCAGAGGAGCCGGCCGAAGAACTGGAACACCGGGAGAAGAGAGCGGAGAAGAACCAACCGGACGCCGGGAGAAGATGAACCGGAGGGACCCCCGAAGCCGGTAGAAGACCCCCGAAGCCGGAGGAAGATCCCCCCCCCCCGGAGCTGTTTAATAAAATATTTTAAAAACCTGTGTAGTGTTTTATTATTTACACTTTTTCCCTGGGTGAATGGGTAGGGGTACCATGTACCCCATACTCATTCACATAGGGTGGGGGGGCCGGGATCTGGGGGCCCTCTTATTATAGGGGGCTCCCGGATTCCGATAAACCCCCCCGCCCGCAGAACCCGACAACCAACGGCCAGGGTTGTCGGGAAGAGGCCCTGGTCCTCATCAACATGGGGACAAGGTGCTTTGGGGTGGGGGGGGCCCCGCAGGGCGCCCCCTCCCCCAAAGCACCCACCCCCCCATGTTGAGGGCATGCGGCCTGGTACGGTTCAGGAGGGGGGGGCGCTCGCTCGTCCCCACCCCCTTTCCTGACCAGCCAGGCTGCGTGCTCGGATCGGGGTCCGGTATGGATTTTAGGGGGGACCCCACGCCGTTTTCATCGTAGGGGGTTCCCTTTATAATCCATACCAGACCTAAGGGCCTGGTATGACCCGGGGCGGGGCTCGCAAGGTGTCAATCTCGCCGATAAAAGCGGCAAGATTGACATCCTTTTCTAGTCCCGTCGCACCTGAGTCCCGTTCAAAATGAACGGACTTGTCCGTGTGTGGGCAAGTCCGTTCATTCTGAAAGTCCGCCGTAACTCCGGCGAAAGTCCGTCAGAAAGACGGGCGGACTTAGCCCGCCGCAATAGTCCGGGCGTGTGTGGGCATCCGACTGTGTGTACGGGGCATTAGACATGTATTTTTTGTTATACTACCATTGTATTCAATAAAATTCAGAGATCATATGAACACACACTCAAGCCTGTTTCCCGTGTCTCATTTGGTCTCTCACTGATCCGAGGGTCCCAGTGGTGTGCCTTCATAAACCAAAAATGTAAATGTATTTTATTGGAATTTTTTTTGTGATAGACCAACACAAAGTGGCACATAATTGTGAAGTTGAAAGAAAATGATAAATAGTTTTCAACATTTTGTACCAATAAATATGTGAAAAGTGTGGCATGCATTTGTATTCAGCCCCCCTGGGTCAATACTTTGTAGAACCTCCTTTCACTGCAATTACAGCTGCAAGTCTTTTTGGGGATGTCTCTACCAGCTTTGCATATCCAGAGAGTGACATTTTTGCCCCATTCTTCTTTGCAAAATAGCTCAAGTTCTGTCAGATTGATGGAGAGCGTCTGTGAACAGCAATTTTCATGTCTTGCCACAGATTCCCAATTGGATTCAGGTCTGGACTTTGACTGGGCCATTCTAACACATGAATATGCTTTGATCTAAACCATTCAATTGTAGCTCTGGCTGTATGTTTAGGGTTGTTGTCTTGCTGGAAGGTGAACCGCCGCCCCAGTCTCAAGTCTTTTGCAGACTCAAACTGTTTTTCTTCTAAGATTGCCCTGTATTTGGTTCCATCCATCTTCCCATCAACTCTGACCAACTTCCCTGTCCCTGCTGAAGAAAAGCATCCTCACAACAAGATGCTGCCACCACCATGGTTCACGGTGGGGATGGTGTGTTCTGGGTGATGTGCAGTATTAGTTTTCCGCTACACATAGCGTTTTGCTTTTAGGCCAAAAAGTTCAATTTTGGTCTCATCTGACCAGGGCACCTTTTTCCACATGTTTGCTGTGTCCTCCACATGGCTTCTCGCAAACTGCAAATGGAACTTCTTATGGCTTTCTTTCAACAATGGCTTTCTTCTTGTCACTCTTCCATAAAGGGCAGATTTGTGGAGAGCACAACTAATAGTTGTCCTGTGGACAGATTCTCCTGCCTGAGCTGTGGATCTCTGCAGCTCCTCCAGAGTTACCATGGGCCTCTTGGCTGCTTCTCTGATTAATGCTCTTCTTGCCGGCCTGTCAGTTTAGGTGGACGGCCATGTCTTGGTAAGTTTGCAGTTGTGCCATACTCTTTCCATTTTCGGATGATGGATTGAACAGCACTCAATGTTCAAAGCTCGGGATATTTTTTTTATAACCTAACCCTGCTTTAAACTTCTCCACAACTTTATCTCTGACCTGTCTGGTGTGTTCCTTGGCCTTCATGATGCTGTTTGCTCACTAAGAATCTCTAACAGACCTCTGAGGGCTTCACAGAACAGCTGTATTTATACTGAGATTAAATTACACACAGGTGGACTCTATTTACTAATTAGGTGACTTCTGAAGACAGTTGGTTCCACTAGATTTTAGATAGGGGTTTCAGAGTAAAGGGGGCTGAATACACATCCATGTGTAGCGATTACCCCCCGCAGAAGCCACTTGGATATTTGTGCCCGGGTCTCCCACTGATTAATCCATAGTCAGTTACACTGTATTTTCAAGCAGCCAAGTGCACACACTCTTCCACTCAATGTCTCCAATAACCAGTCTAGGGGATGTGTTTTTATGTTTTATTTGGATAACTTGGATAGGAGAAGGGAATTAGTAGGATACTCCAAATTAACTATGCACAAGTGAGGACAACTCTCTAAATAGAACTGTGTAGAAGATTATCTGTAGGACCAGACAGTGCCTGCATGGAATAAACAAGTCCATTTGTAGCAGAAGGAACTCAGGGGACTTTGTCTTTTCAAGACACTAGCCAGTGTCCCCTTTAGCTCACACATCCACTATGCTGACTTCTAGGACCAAGAGGGGGATTTCAGCAACACACACAGTCTCAGGGATCCCTTTAGGGGTCTGTACTCACAAGGCCCTGGTCACAGGTAACCTTGCTCCATGAAACAATATATGTGGAAAAAAGTTGCGCTACTAATGAATCTAAAAAGCAATAAATCAGCAGCTGGCATCAACAGTGTAGTGAATAGTGTAACAACTAGAAAAAATAATATAATGCAGCGATAATGTGATATTCAGGATCCCCAGAGTAACCCTCAGGGATAAGTATTAGACTGATGGCTGCTCATGAATGAGAAACCAGCATCCAGTGAATAACCATGGGTTAGTGACCGGAACTTAGTGGAAAGAGACACCTTGCCCACATCCCTGTATATAGATACACAATGGGGGATTTCCTCTTGGTGGGACTTTAAAGGGCAGGAGTCTCAAAACAATATATCAACAAAGTATTAACAATAATAATTACGTATTTTATTTATCAAAAAGTTAAAAGGACATGACAATCAATAAAAGAACAAAGAAAAAGCGGATGCTAAATTTCCAATGATGATGATACAGCAATAATGTAAGACAGATTGCAACGATACACTTATCCCCACAAAAACTGTTCCAGCAAGAGGGAAGCTGTACAGTAGAGCCCGACGCGTTTCGAGGTTTTATCAGTGTTGTGACCTCTCACACACGCCGTACGGCGGTGGGTCAGACAGGCATTTGGACCCTTCAATCTAGCAGATCTTTCATGGGAGACTGAGATGGTATGATGATGCAACTCAATGGCCACATCCAGGGCGGTGAAGAATAGATGATACACACCAGAAACTCCAATAGGCAGACGTGCCTGGGCTCTCAATAAGTCACCAGCTGGATAAGATGTATGGTGCTTCAAATGGCATCAGATCAGCGTATCAGATCATAAGGAAGAGAAAAAAAGGGCCTCCACATAGTGCATGAATCCAAGTATAAAAAATATTTATTTAAAAATTCCAGAGATAGAAAGTACAATCACCAACCATGGTGGGTACAAAAAGTGAACACATAAAAAAAAGAAGAAATGATTGCGTGGTGTCAGATGCACAATAGGCTAACAACCTGACATGTTTGGGACAATAGTCCATCACTGGGGCATCATATAATCTTGCTCCATGATACCAGACAGGATCCGTGGACATCCTCCCTCAGTCAGCTTGCAAAGAAACCATGGGTTGTAGCTTCAAGGTTGCAGAACGTCAGGTCCACCACCTGAGGCCGTATGGCAGCCTGTGTTGGGGAGAGGCAGAAGCCTCCTCCCCAACCTCCTCTCTCTCTGAGGAAGACTGGACTATGAGCCAATGTGCTCTTCAGATTTAAATACAGGTACCCAGCATTCCTTGGGGCACATCCCATTCTAATTGACCAGGGCTGTATATACATCCATGCTCTCACCTGCCAGGTTCCCACCCACTGTCCAATATGCCTCATTTCTATTGGACCAGTGCAAAACTTTCAAGCCAGCATGAGCAGCACCAGAGCACACTGAGCAAACTATATCCAACAATCACAGCTCTCTGTTAAGCAGACAGCACATACATTTGCCTAGCTGTCTCCCTGTTAAGCAGAGAAACCAAAACGATATAAACTTACACTAGCAACCTACCTAGGAAGGCACTACATCCACCCCGCCAAAAATAGGCTATGTCCTCATTGGCCTGGGCAGCCGCTCCTACAAAATAGTTTGTCCAAAAATCCAGCAGAGTATCCCACAAACTTGGAAAAGGGGGAAAAAGGGAAATAACAAATTAAAAGGGCCATGGGGCATACCACATATGTGGCCAGTATGTACAAAATAAGTTACGGTGAAAAAATATACATCTACTGTACAATGTATATATAAGTTAAGGAAAAAATGCACATGAAGATAATTTTTACACATCCTAATCAACTAACAGTGGGAACATCCTCTCCGCAGAGGTTACCTTCCCACCTGACATGCATCTACATGCTAATGTTCATTTAGAGGCTTCATGAATCCTGTCCCCTAAAGACAACTCTTGACACGTCGTCTCGTTGTGTTTCTGTAGAAGACAAAGCAAACACCCTACCTAAACCACCTAGCTAGGTATTTTTAGACACAACTTTGAGCATTTAGCAAATATAATACAAAGTCCCTTTAAGTGCCTGGGTTCTGAGGTTCTGACCCCCGCCTTGTCATACCCAAGAACCAGCATAAGAAATGTTTGAGTCCACACAACTGGTACCTACAGCAACGCCACCACTGTAGTATGAGGGGAAACACATCTTCTTGGAGCAAACCATTGCCTGAGCCTACAACAATGACTCGCCTGCATAAAGACACCAACAAAAGGGCTAGCTGAGGAAGCTTTCAGTGGAAGTCCTTTTCCTTTCCTTTTGAAGAAAAAGATAATGAGCAACCGCCCTCTGACATGTCAGAAGCTTATACAGACTTGACTTTTGTGACACTGGACCATTGCCACAAAAAATCAAGATTCTTTACGAAAGTGTCCATTCGTAAAGAATCTTTTCAAAATGTCCTTTGAGCAAAAAGGGGTTAACGCCCTCCAGGTAGCAGCCCCTAGATGAAACAGGGGAGGTCCTCTGTAACAGAAGTCTCCTTCTTCTAGATGATAGAGCAAATCCCAAATGCCCCTTCTTTAATTTGCAAGGATAGAAGAGAAAGGGGATTTGGGAATGGGGAATTGCCCCCAGCAACAACATGAGCAAACTCAGAACATGTACTTCTTTCCTTCAACTCAACAGATGATTCTCTCTCTTTTTTTTTCTTCAGAACTTCAGAACTTCAGGCATAACAGCCTCTTGAACAAACAACTTTCCCCAGGGTGAACAGGAACAATTAGAACATGGTTCAGCAATAAAAGTCAGAATTAGAAATCTGAACCATTTTCCCATCAGGGCCCCAGATTTTGCTAGACCACAATTTACTTTTCTTATCAGCACGGTTGACCACTATTCGGCTAATGTTGACAGATCTTCCCAGACTCCAGTTTTCCTTCACTGACAAAAACTCTTTCCAGAGCTGGGGTTTTGACTTTTTTCGGTAAGGCTTGGGGATGAACATGAAGTCCAAGACTACTTCCTCACACCAGGAAAGACTCTTAGCTTCTATCTCCTCCATGATCTCCATGGGAGCATAGGGGTAGTCATACCCATACTCCATTGCGGGGGTCCTCAACCTGATGGCCAGCATCATTTGACCCACTTACTCTGAGCCCAGGTGATCCCGGATCTGCCCCCAGCCTGTGACTGGACATTGAATGGAGAATTAGTACAGTGATGAACTAATCTCTCTATCACTCTGCTTTTTATTCCTATGTGCATGCTTCTTGTCAGCACATGAGCTGATCTGCTCTTTGTGCTGCTTCTTCCTTTCACACTCCAGCTCTGCTGCACAGAGAGTGCAAGAGGCTAACACCAGGTCAAATCATGCGTCTTACACTGCTCGTATTTAAAAAAAAATGCATTTATTGATGTATTATTAATTCAGATCTGCATCATTTGTGTCTTTAATATCTGCCTAGAGTTCAGCTTAAAATTCTTCAATCATCTGACCAATCTGGTGGTATTACCGGTCCTTTCTCATCTTCTCCAGTGGCAGTAGTGGGCGGTCCTTACTCCTTTCCAGTGCAGTGCTCATGTAATAATGCATGCCCTTTGTTCTGTTCATGAATACAGTGAACCCATGATGTTATCGTGATGTTGTATGTGAGTGATGTTGTAACTGGGTGATGCTGTACCTGGGTGCGTCATGTTCACAACAGCCTGGGCTCAGAGGATGTGGATTGGATGACACTGGGCAAATATTATTTATACTATTGTAATATGTTATATTTATATTATTTTTTTATTTTATATTATTTTTTATTTTTAATATTTATATTTATATTATTACTTATTTTCTAGGTATTCATCTATCACCATCGATTTGCACAGCGTTTTACATTCACATCTGTCTCTGCCCTCAAGGAGCTTACGTTCTAAGGTCCCTATCTCACATACACAAGCATATTAGGGCCGATTAGGACAGGAGAGGAGGTGAATATTACAATAAAAGCGGCTTTTTTTTATTTTAAACCTGCTAGGCAATGAATTTATCAGTTAAAAAAAAAAAAGTGGAGTTGGGCTTTAAGTGATGAATTAAGCCACTTTGCCTCCTATTTTCTGACAGCCGTGTAATATAGCCGTACGGTCCAGGAGCTGAGCGATCGTTAATCTTTCATTCAGCATATTATTATGTTTATTTTTGTGGAAGTTGGTGCACAAACTGAACTTGCGGAGGAAAGCCCATTTTATTGAGTTAATATTTACACAGCTCAGAACTACTTTAGATACATTAATATAAAAAATTATTCATAATGCCTGAATAGCCAGCCGTAATCTCAAAAGAGAGATAGATTTGTTTTTTAATAATGGGAGACGCCATTCTTATTCTGGTTCTGCACATTCATACCGGGGCCAAGAACTGCTGATGGACCTTATAATAACATTGAGACCCATTATGAGCTCACTTCCCTGTACACCCCAATAAGCAGGGAATAGGTGCAGGTACTCCCCCCCCTCCTGGGTCACCCCTTGTCTCCTCCCCCTTCCCACCCCCTATCAATATCCTTTGGTTCCACCCCCTACCCACCTCCCAGTACCACCCTTTTTAGAGAATGTAGAACCAAGCATTATTTTTTGGTGCTAAGTAGTTTGTATGGAATTTGTTAATGAAAGGCAGTAAAATAGGTTCTCTGCAGCCAGCAACAATAGACCTCCCCCAGCAACAATAGACCTCCTCCAGCAACAATAGACCTCCTCCAGCAACAATAGACCTCCTCCAGCAACAATAGACCTCCTCCAGCAACAATAGACCTCCCCCAGCAACAATAGACCTCCTCCAGCAACAATAGACCTCCTCCAGCAACAATAGACCTCCCCCAGCAACAATAGACCAATCTCAGCAACAATAGACCTCCCCCAGCAACAATAGACCAATCCCAGCAACAATAGACCTTCCCCAGCAACAATAGACCAATCCCAGCAACAATAGACCTTCCCCAGCAACAATAGACCAATCCCAGCAACAATAGACCTTCCCCATCAACAATAGACCAATCCCAACAACAATAGACCTCCCCAGCAACAATAGACCTCCCCCAGCAACAATAGATCAATCTCAGCAACAATAGACCTCCCCCAGCAACAATAGACCAATCCCAGCAACAATAGACCTTCCCCAGCAACAATAGACCAATCGCAGCAACAATAGACCTTCCCCATCAACAATAGACCAATCCCAACAACAATAGACCTCCCCAGCAACAATAGACCAAACCCAGCAACAATAGACCTTTCCCAGCAACAATAGACCAATCCCAGCAACAATAGACCTTCCCCAGCAACAATAGACCCCCCCGAGCAACAATAGACCTCCCCAGCAACAGTAGACCTCCCCCAGCAACAATAGACCTCTCCTAGCAACAATAGACCTCCCACAGCAACAATAGACCAATCCAAGCAACAATAGACCCCCCCAGCAACAATAGACTAATCCCAGCAACAACAGACGCCCCGGAGGCAATAGATCTGCCCAGCAACAATAGACCCACACCTGCAACAATAGATTCCCCCAGCAAAAATTGATTCCCCCCAGCAACAATTGATTCCCCCCAGCAACAATATATCCCCCAGCAACAATGGACAACCCAGTAACAATAGATCTTCCCAGCAGCAATAAACCCCCTAACAACAATATATCCCCCCCCCCAGCAACAACAGAAACTTCCAGCAAAAATAGACCCCAAAAGCTACAATAGAATCTCCCAGTAACAATAGACTCCCCACAACAAAATACCTCCCAAAACAAAAAACCCCAAGCAACAATACTGTAGATCCACCCTAGCAACAAAAGACTCCAACAGCAACAATAGATTTCCCAGAAGCCAGCATCAATATACCCTTCCCTCAATAATAGATCTCTCCCATCAACAACTGACCCCCCTCCCAGCAACATAAAATCCCCCTGAGCAACAACAGATTCCCCTCACCGGCTGCAATAGACCTCCCCAGCAACTATAGACCTTCCCAGCAACAATAGATTTCCCCAGCAACAATATAAACTTCCTGCAAAAATAGACCCCAAAAAGCTACCCCCCCAGTAACAATAGACTCCACACAACAAAATACCCCCCAACATCAATACTGTAGATCCACCCCAGCAGCTAATAGACTCCAACAACAACAATAGATCTCCCAGAAGCCATCATCAATAGACCCTTCCCTCAAAATTAGAGCTCTCCCATCAACAACTGACCCCCACTCCCAGCAACATATAAACCCTGTTTGAAAAATCGCTGCACAAAAACTGTGACATAAAAAATTGCCATGACCGCTATTTTACTCTCTAAGCCTTATGCCCCGTACACGCGATCGGACTTTCCGACAACAAAACCGTGGAATTTTGTTTGAAGGTTGTTGGCTCCAACTTGTCTTGCATACACACGGTCAAACAAATGTTGGCCAACCATTACGAACGTGGGAACGTAGTGACGTACAAGACGTATGGCGAGCCGATAAGAAGGAAGTTCAATAGTCATGCGCCACCCTTTGGGCTCCTTCTGCTAATGTTATGTTTGGTGAGCATTGCTTCCGAGCATGCGTGTTTGTACTTTGGAATTTTGTCCGACGGACTTGTGTACACGCGTTTGGAAAGTCCGACAATTTGAGAACCTGCAAGCCAACATTTGTTGTCGGAAAATCTGATCGTGTGTACGCGACATAAGAGTCTAAGGTCTATATAATGTTATAATATATAATATATATAATGTTTGGGGGTACTAAGTCATTTTATAGCAAAAAAAACCTGATGAATAAGTTATTTCAGAAGGTTGGCTATATTCATTTTAAGGTGTTAATTTTTTTTATTTCGGGAGATTACTCATGTACTTTGTGTCATCTCTGCTTGTCCAACCCACAAAGAGAAATGGAATGGAATTAAATTAATTTCGGATTCGTCATGTTATGATTTGGAGATTCCGATGGATCCTGATGTGACCAATCACAGCTGATCACAGCGTGAACCAGGAAGTGCCGGTAAATGGCTTTCCTCGGTTCGCGTTGACAGGGAAAGCCGATCGGCGGCTCTCCCTGTCAGAGGGGGGTCTGTGCTGATAATCAGCACATTGATTATTAGCACAGCCCCATCAGATGTGCCACCAACAAAGGCCAATCCGTGCCCATCAGCTGCCAGTCAGTGCCCCATCATAAATGCCTGTCAGTGCCCATCAAAGTGCCAATCAGTGCCCATAACAGTGCTAATCAGTGACAATGTAAAAAAGAGCCTTCGCGCTACTAAAATGTGCTATATATAAAATACTAAAACCCAATGGTGAATATAACAGTGTCTAATCAATGAATAAAGTGCATATAATGCATAAAGTGCAATCTAATGTAAGCTGTCTGCAGCAGAACCTGAAGTGTGTCACAATCCACTCTTAATGAATAAAAACATAAAGTGATCCCGCGCTACAGCAAAAAAATAAATACGTGATAATAATAATATATGTGTTCACTAAATCAAAAGAGTGAATCTAAAGTGTCCAAAGGAATAAAAAATATATTAAAATAATCCTTAATAATCAACCGTAGATGTAAAAAAAAAAAAAAATCAATCCAAGGTCATAGCAAATAGAGTAATAATAATCTCTTATTAAGATGTTCAAAAAGTCATATAAAGTCTAAAGAAGGAATCCTGTAAAATGTTCCAATAGAAAACAGTGGGCAGGGAGAGATAAATATCCAAAAAATGAGCTCACAGAGCCCTCACCTTCACAACGTAATGAATCAGCATGTAATAGAGGGAGCTAGTTCCGTAGTTCCAACCTTGACCACCAGGGTGTCCTAATGTTCCACTTTAAATACGGCCACCTTCCCAAACTTGATAAATCAGCATGCAAAAAAGGGGGGGGGGTCAGTCCGGTTGTTCCAAGCTTGACCACCAGGGGGTCCTCCGTTCCACCTAAGCCAGGCTTCCCATCTGAATCCTCATCCGACCTCATCACCTCCGCTCGGGGAGGGGGGGGGGGGGAGAACGGGGGTGAAAGGTGAAGGTAGGAGAAAAAAGAGAGCTCCAATAGTGTAGTAAGGTTAAAGCATATAAATTTATTTAAATACTAAAGCTGGACTCTTACACTGCAATGTTTAAAAATGGGCATGTATCAGTAAACACAAGTATCAGCAAACAGGGCGTCTGAGCGCCACTCTCACGTCACTTCCGGTGCACTTCAACCTTCGGCCACTCCCTACGCGTTACGTCATCACGTGACTTCATCACTCCGTCATTGGCACCCGCTGCTTTCAATCAAATTCAGTCAGCCAATGAGGACAGAAAGGGGGCAGGACCGGGCCACAGCTCCATGTTTGAATGGACACAGGGAGCAGTGGCTTGGCTCAGGTGCCCTCATAGCAAGCTGCTTGCTGTGGGGGCACTCAACAGCAGGGAGGGGCCAGGAGCACCGAAGAGGGCCCCCGAGAAGAGGAGGATCTGGGCTGCTCTGTGCAAATCCACTGCCCAGGGAAGGTAATTATAACATGTTTGTTATTTTTAACAAAAAAAAAAAAGGGGGGGGGGGGCGATTTACTAAGAAGAAGGCACTGCATCAGTTCATACATTAATTGGTGCGCCGGAAAAGTCATTAATCATAAGTGCGAACCGGCGCACATTGATAATAGCGCACGCCCAATACAATTGGTTAATTTCATCTCATTGGATGTGTCTTGTTAGGCAATTAGTAGGTATTTTCTGTTAATTAACTTTTCAGTTAATTTAACTTTTGATGTTAATTTCATTCCTATCACTTCTAATATATCTTTGAAATATTTATTTTTTCTTTTTTTACCCAAATCTTTCAATACATTACAAAGAACAGAGAAGTGTTTCTAAACCCAATAAATTATTTTGTACCGATCTTGATCTTAAATAAATTAGATTTAGTGCAAGAGCCTGTCTGATTTCCTATAATTTGAATTAATTGTTCAAGTGCGTCTTCCCATTACCTACTTTGCCTAAATATCGAGTTGTAAAGAGATTGGCCAATCAGATTGCATAGTGCATGACCATCTTAAGTGCCAAATTTGGAATGTAGATGTGCCATGACCCACTTGTATTTCCCAAACGATATTTCTTGGTCATTATACAAGGCACACGAAAAACTACCTTTTTTCAAGACATGCTAGAGTGATCAGGAATCTTCAAACTGCGGCTCTCCAGCTGTTGCGGAACTACACGTCCCATGAGGCATTGTAAAACTTTGACATTCACAGACATGACTAGGCATGATGGAAATTGTAGTTCCTGAACAACCGGAGGGCCGCAGTTTGAAGACCCCTGTGCTAGACCATTATTATGCCTCCAGAATCGGGAGTGTGGCATCTACCCAACATCTCTCTGCTGGTGAACACAAGAACCTACATCTATAGATATATCTATATATATATCTATATATATAAATATATATATATATATATATATATATAGATATATATAATATATATACACACACACACTGAAGCAGGAAGCAATATACATTGGCCCAAAAGTGTATCTGTACACAGGAAGTAAGTTTGTGTTTTGAGGCCAAATCATTTAGATATACACACATGACCCACACAAACACCACCCCTTGTAAAAATAAATATAAAATTATCTTAATTTGCAAATAAGGATCATCTCTTCCTTAGAGAACAGTGAGCGGGGCATTGTGGTGGGAAGAAATTCCCAGCAGGACAAGCAACTTCCTGTAGGGGTGTGATGTCATTTCTGTGCGCTGCTGCCGCCGCTTCCGGGAACCAGATATGCACCACGGGTACATACCTCCGTGCACACAGCAGTTGCGCATCTAGAAGCATTTGGCACATCTAGCTGCAGGAACCCAATTTTTATGGAAATTAATAGTAAAGCAGATGCAGATTTCCAGGACTGGTCTAACAAATGTTTAAAGTGAAAGGCAACTGGTGTTTTCTATTAAACAAGGTCTAAATGGGCCATTGACATGCATCACAGTTGAACTTAGGAATGTGTCTTTGCAAAGTTAAGCTAAATTAAATCCTTTCTTATTTTTGCCTGGGGATAGAGTGCAGAGTGATTAGAAGTCTTGTCAGTTTTTGGGGATGTCTGCTAGGGTGAAGACACCTCACAAATTTTGCCAGTTTCTCCTTCAAATGTATTCACTTCCTGTCACATAGCCAAACAGGAAGTGAGGGTAAACCCCTACCAATGTCTTTCCTTGGGGACACACAGGTCAATCTAAATAGTTTCCCCATTAGGTAAATTGCACTCTAACATTTTTCTGTGTACACCCCAAATTATTAGGTATCTTGGACTTTGGGGTTTATTTACTAAAGGCAAATCCACTTTGCACTACAAGTGCACTTGGAAGTGCAGTTGCTGGAGATCCGAGGGGGACATGCAAGGAAAATAAAAAACAACAGCATTTTGCTTCTACGTGATTGGATGATAAAATTACCAGTGCTTTCCCTCAGATTTACAGCAAGTACACTTGTTTTGCTGTGTGGTTTTGCCTTTAATAAACCCCAAAATACCTAATAGTTTGGGTTGTACACAACAAAGTGCTAGAGTGCAATTTGCCTAATAGGGACGCTAGTTAGATTGACCTGTGTGTCCCCCAGGAAAGACATTGGTAGGGTTTTACCCTCACTTCCTGTTTGGCTATGTGACAGGAAGTGAAGCCAATTTTAAGAAAAGGGACACAAAGCCCAACCTAAAAAATACAAGCAGGGGTTCTAACACTCACTTGGTTTCCCTCGAATGCCCACAATTAGAATAGGATTGTCTTGAGCTAGATTTTAGCTCAGTGCTCTAAATCAGTGCTTCTCAACCCTGTCCTCAAGTACCCTCAACAGGCCATGTTTGCAGGTTTTCCTTCATCTTGCACAGGCGCTTTAAATCAGAGTCAATGGCTTGGTATTTTGGACAGCTATTTTAGCTAAGATAAATTCCTAAAACATGTCCTGTCGGGGGTACTTGAGGACTGAGGCTGAGAACCACTGCGCTAAAATGGAAAATTGAATACTTACCTCTCTGTAATTTTCCTTTCCTGGTCCCTATCAATGGCAGCATATGCACAATCCATGCATATGCTACCATGAAGGCACCACAAAAGTAGCTTTTAGACAAACACGCCAATCAGCCTAGTTAAGATGCAGCTGGGAAATCTGTTGCATGAAAATAGTTTGGGAGGGGGGGGGGGGGGGGTGGGGGTAAAATGCATTACAAATTATAAGCAAAATACATAAAACATAACATTTTGCTACAAATTTTATTGGTCAACAAAACAGGACTTGGAAAAGAGCAAGGAAAGCAAAAAACACATATATGTTAATTTATTAATATATGTTAATTTGAGACACTAACAGAATATGGTTTCGAGGTCTGACCATTTTGCAGAGGAAATTAACAGGAGCTAAAAGGACTGCACCCACAAACGGACAGTCTCTTAAGAATTTAAACATTTATTAGTCACAAAGAGCTTGAGGAAAATTTTGCGAAACAGTGCAGCACAGACAATTAAAGCGGGATTCCGGCCTGAAAAAAAAAATTAAAAGTCAGCAGCTACAAACACTGTAGCTGCTGACTTTAAATAAGTACTTACCTGTCCAGGGTGCGGCGATGTCGGCAGCCTGAGGCCGACCCTTCCCTCAGGTCACGAGTCCCGGCACCGCCATCCTAGGTAAGGGAAACAGGCAGTGGAGCCTTGCGGCTTCACTGCCAGTTTCCTACTGCGCATGAGCGAGCGGTGCGGCGCTCCGCTCTCTGAATGGTCCCGTCGTGTTCTGGGAACACACACAGTTCCCAGAAGACAACAGGGCCGCTCACTGAGGAGAAGAACACACCGCGGAATAGGAAGAGGCAAATTAGGAAGACTGCCTAGCAACAAGGGTTTAGGTAAGTTTAAACATTTTTTTTTTTCAAATGTTTTTTTTTTTATTTTTGGTGATTTTTTTTTTCAGGGTGGCCCTCCACTTTAAATCAAAGTGAAACTAACAATCTACAAACAACACAGATAGACAACATCAAAAATATTTCAGTATCCCCCCCCAAAAAAATAAACAAAAGTAAAAAATACTTGCTCTAAAACACTGTTTTGCAAAGACATAAACAAAATACACGTGACACACACACATACCTCTTTTCAGGGCAAGGCCATGCCCAGAACAACCCAAATGCAGCTAGGACAAAATAAGCCACCCCCCTTTCCAAAATTAAGCACATCATCCAGCATGCTACAAAATTACAGATGGGACAAACACCCCCCAGTCCAGGGGGGCAAAAAAAGAGCCTAACATGGGCAAAAGTTATACAACAAATGCCATTGCAGTCCATGGGAACTGACTTGTTAATTTTGCTAGTCCCCACTTGGCTGGCTTATATTCTAGTTATTATCCTTACTCTGCCTGTAAAGTGGTGCATCTGTAGCATGTAATCTAAATGCTGCTTTAAAGATGTACGGCTTTAGAGAAAACGTACACATCTACATTGCAGCTGCCAGATTTTAACCCAAAACAAAAAATAGCCTGCCCCCCCCCCCCCCAATACATACAAGGCCATGTAGGTCTGTTAAGGCTTAAAATGAGAATCCCCATGTGAAAAATACCGCCCCAAATGAAAAAAATATTGTGCCCCTCCCACACACTAGCAAACCCCTAGCCAAACACAGCAAGCCATCCCATGAAAGGGGGGTGGGTGCTTGGGGGCAGGAGGGGCTTGGGTACCCCAAAAGTCAACCACCTTGTTCCCATACTCAGAGGGACAGGGGCCTCTTCCACACAACCCTAGGCTGGGGTTGTGGGGGGCTGCAGACAGGGGGCTTTATGGAATGTGGAAAACCCCTTAAAACTAGTGGGTACAAGGTGCTTTGTGGTTGGTATTGGGCTGAGCCCAACATGCCCCAAAGGCAGCCAGCTATGTTGAGTGCATGTGGCCTTGTATGGTTCAGGAGGGGGTTGGGCGATCGCTCTTCTCACCCCTTTCCTAGCTGGCCCTGTTGTATGCTCTGAAAAAGGCAGCTCACAGCCTTTGGAGAATAGAGTGAAGTGTGGAGTTCCCCTTTAAAATCAAAAGTTAGCCCATGGGAATCCAAGGAGTTAGATAGGGGAGACAAGAGCATTGGAGAATGGGGTGTGGAGTTCCCCTTTAAAATTCAAAAGTTAGCCCAATTAAATCATATGCATTAGAGGGGGAGGTTAAATGCCCTTTTAGAAGGAGCTGGAGGAACGAGAGTCTTTTTACATAATTTTAACAAGGTGCATGTCCATCTCTCCCACCCCATGCCTGTCCGAACCATCATTATAGCTGTACCCTTGTACATTTACTCCTCTGGATACTGTTAAGATCTTCTTGACCCTTTAATTGCTGGCTGGGAATCTCCATATTTATGGTGACTCTAATTTGCCGTTTGTGCTTGCAGTGAGGATTTTTTGCCTCTAGCAAAAGGGTTTTTCATTCCACCTAAGGATATACTAATTCTTTGTCCTTCTGTGGCCATAATGGACGGGAACTTCTGTTTGAGTGACCTACTTGATGTCTTGTGTCTCTGATGTTATTCATCGGCAATACTCTTTTACCAACCTAATTCGTATTTAATCTCTGGCAGCCTGTATACCATAATCTATACCAAAACTCCTGAGGAAGCTCCAAATGAGCGAAACATGTTGAGTGGTATCTATTAAGTGGTATTTTTTCCACTGTCTGCCTAACCTTGGATGTGGATACGGAGATACATTTTTTTTAATCATGTTGTGTAATTTGTACCAATTGTAATAAAAATCTTTTTTATGGATAAGTTGTACATGTTTATCTATGCTACCTACCTTAGAGTATAAGCACCTTAAAAGTCCCGGGGTTGTTTAACCCCATTTTCCCTTCTTCTGTTCATATAAATTTATGGGATGTGGTGCTGAGTTTTGATTGTTCCTGTCCTCACTACTGTTATTGATCTTATGCAGTTCTAAACATACTTGCGGGCACAGCAGGCTTTCTCTAAAAAAGTTACATTCTCATTCTATTTTTGGCATATTTGTTACTTAGGCAGTTGTTACTAAAATCCCTCACATCACCCCATAATATTGGCACCTCCGTCTTCTGTCTATATTGATGTGGAGATTCCGTGCGCCACGTCCATAGTGGCGCACAGATTACATTCTCCTGTGCGCCGAGATCACTATAGTAAATGGGGGATTAGCGCTCTATTACCGGCGCACCATTTCGTAAAAATGAAAATGTGAGCTGCGCCTCGACCTTGCGCCTCTACTGATGGCGCACGGCTTTCGTAAATCACCCCCAAGGTCTCTAAACCTACTGTGCTGTCTGGCAGAGCTGTGTAAATCTTAGGACTGACTGAATACCAATTTCCTTGGTAGGTAATATACAGTATAATGGATATATATTAGATATGGATATACAGGCAGAACGTACTGTATAGTGTATATTGGATATTCAGTAACAAAACGTGAGGAATAATGTACAGAGTGATCATTTGCAGCTTTACAGATTTTCCCTTAATCATATTTCATAGATCGATGTAACATTTATGATTATTATTATTGTTACTATATTAGGAAAAAGTCTTATGGACTGTGGCAAACTTACCAATAGCGATTAATCAGAATTCTTGGAATTGATGGAAGCTGAAATGTGATTGGTTGCTCTCAGTTCTTTTCATTTACATTTCTTCAATGTTTCTTTCACTGCCTTATTAAATAAATGGGTTCATGTATCATTGTTTGCCACGCTCATATATAGGCGAGGATGTCACAGAACATAATTTACAATGACAAACCGCCAAGATATTTGACAGCCAACTTGATTTGAATAAATTGCAATAATAATAAGCACTCAATCGTCTAAATCTTTACTTTATGTCACTGCGTGTTGTATACCGTTATCTATGTGCATTATGGGTAATACATCACAATTATGTTAAACATGATATTAATTTCTCTGGTCTTCTTCACTATACATATAGCATAGTGACAAGGGATTTCATCATTTCTTTATTTGGTGGCTGCTTTATATTATGGAACTGTTACCGCCGGCGTTTTTCGGAGCCACGAGATTGTTTGTTTAAAATGAAAAAGAGGAATGTCTACTGACTAAGTCCAAGCAGGTACGCAATTAAGTTGTGGGTTTTAGGTTTTGCACTCACAGAGGCTGCTCCACGGATAAGCTTTGACTGTCTCAGACTTAGCTTACACTGGCTGTTGCCAAATCCTAACAAAAAAATGGCTGAGCTCTGAAGTCAACAGGCGCCTTAAAGCAAGACATTAAAAAAAGTTATACTGTAACAAAAACATTTTTTGCTGCAGTATTCAACTTTATTCCAGAGATTCACCCTGCAGTATTTTTTTCTGCCACTAGATGTCCTTAGTCTGATGGCCGGCCTCATTCAAGCCACTTCCATCCCGAACCTGCCACACCCTGTATGTGGACATTGAAAGCAGTGGCAGCTGGTGGTATATTTATTTTGAGGGGGGCGGCAATCTGTCCAGCACCAGGCCCCCCCCCCCCACCCCCCAGTTCAGGTCGCGGGCTTCCTCCAGGCAGTAGGCCTCTGCTAAACAAATTTTTATGTTTTATGTGTTTTGTTAATAATTTGTTTTGCAGATGCATGCTCAATCCAAGTAATGCATTTAACACTCTCCCTCCCCTAAACAATTTTCATGCAGCAGATTTCCCAGCTGCAGCTTAACTAGGCTGATTGGCATTGTCAGAACAAAATATGGTGTGATTTGTCTAAAAGCTACTTTCCTGGTCCCTTCATGGTAGCATATGCATGGATTGTGCGTATGCTGCCATGGATAGGCACCAGGAAAGGAAAATTACAGAGAGGTGAGTATTCAATTTTCCATTTTAGCGCAGTGGTTCTCAGCCTCAGTCCTCAAGTACCCCCGACAAGACATGTTTTGGGAATTTATCTTAGCTAAATATCTGTCCAAAATACCAAGCCATTGACTCTGATTTAAAGCACCTGTGCAAGATAAAGGAAAACCTGCAAACATGGCCTGTTGGGGGGTACTTGAGGACAGGGTTGAGAAGCACTGATTTAGAGCACTGAGCTAAAATCTAGCTCAAGATAATCCTATTCTAATTGTGGGCATTTGAGGGAAACCGAGTGAGTGTTAGAACCCCTGCTTGTCTTTTTTAGGTTGGGCCATGTGTCCCTATTCTGAAAATTGGCTTCACTTCCTGTCACATATCCAAACAGGAAGTGAGGATAAAACCCTACCAAAGTCTTTCCTTGGGGACACACAAGTAAATCTAACTAGTGTCCCCATTAGGAAAATTGCACTCTAGCACTTTGTTGTGTACACCCCAAATTATTATGTATTTTGGGGTTTATTAAAGGCAAATCAACTCTGCAATACAAGTGTACTCGCTGTAAATCTGAGGGGAAGAACTGGTGATTTTATCATCCAATCATGTAGAAGCAAAATGCTGTTTTAATTTTCCTTGTAATGTGAAAAAGTAGATGCGCAACCCAAACAAAAAGAAAAGAAAATCAAGTGTGTGCAGAATAGGAACACCAATTAGTGAAATGTCCCGTCAGGACAAATTAACCAACTGAGAACATATACCAGCAAACTAATAAATTATCTAAATTAAACCTGTGTTAAGATATAAATTATACATATGTGCTAATAAATAACACGGAAAAAAGTCCATAGAGTGTTCTATAAATTCCAATAAAAGGATTGAAAAGAAGGCAGGTAGAAAACCCCCAAATAGTCCTTTCTAGAATGTGATCACACACTATAACCAGCAGATGATAGATAAGGAATGCCGGATGGCCGCTTATCAGAACCGTAGAACCTCTGTTACGGAGGTCTAATGGGCACAGACAGGAGGAAACACTCAGGCGAGGGCGGTAGATTTAAACGTCTGTCCAGCTCCTCCAATGGTAAAACCTAGCTCCGCTATGCTCCGTGGGACCCATGCTGGCGAGCAGGAATGGGGGGCGAACATGTAGTAACAGATCCACAGCTCACGTACCAAACTCCAAAGCGCAGTGAGACTTCTGCAGCAAGTAGGAATTACCGAAGCAGGAAGTGGGGCGTCACATTTTTTTTTTTTTTCCTTGCATGTCCCCCTCGGATCTCCAGCAACTGCACTTCCATGTGCACTTGTAGTGCAAAGTGGATTTGCCTTTAGTAAATAAACCCCAAAGTCCAAGATACCTAATAATTTGGAGTGTACACAACAAAATGCTAGAGTGCAATTTACCTAATGGGGAAACTATTTAGATTGACCTGTTTGTCCCCAAGGAAAGACATTGGTAGGGTTTTACCCTCACTTCCTGTTTGGCTATGTTGTGACCGTAAGTGAATAAATTTGAAGGAGAAACCGGCCAAATTTGGGAGGTGTCTTTACCCTATCAGGGGTGTAGACATCCTTAAAAAATGTCCAGACTTCTAATCACTCTGCACTCCCCAAGCACAACTAACACATTATTAAATTTAACTTTGCAAAGACACATTTCTAAGTTCAACAGTGATCCATGTCAATGGCACATTAAGGCCTTGATTATTTTAAGACACCAGTTGCCTTTCACTAGAAACATTTGTTAGTCCAGTCCTGGAAATCTGCATCTGCTTTACTATTAATTTCCCTAAAAAAATGGATTCCTGCAGCTAAATGCACCAAATGCATCTAGATGTGCTGTGTGTGCGGAGGTATGTACCAGTGGCGCATGTCTGGTTCCAGAAGCGGCGGGCAGCACACAGGAATGGCATCACACCCCTACAGGAAGTTGCTTGTCCTGCTGGGAATTTTTGCCCACCAACATGCCCCGCTCACTGTTCTCTCGGGAAGAAATGATCCTTATTTGTAAAGTAAGTTCATTTTTAAATTATTTTTACATGGGGTGGTGTTTGTGTGGGTCATGTTTGTGTGGGTCATGTTTGTGTGGGTCAATCTAAATGATTTGGCCTCAAAATACACATCTAGTTCCTGTGTCCAGATTCACTTCCGGGCCAATGTTTATTGCTTCCTGCTTCAGTGTGTGTGTATATATATAGATGTAGGTTCTTGTGTCCACCAGCAGAGAGAAGTTGGTTAGATGCCACACTCCTGATTCTGGAGGCATAATGGTCTAGCACAGGGGTCTTCAAACTACAGTCCTCCAGTTGTTCAGGAACTACATTTTCCATCATGCCTAGTCATGTCTCTGAATGCTAGCATTTTACAATGCCTCATGGGATGTGTAGTTCCGCAACAGCTGGAGAGCCGTAGTTTGAGGATCACTCTAGCATGTCTTGAACAAAGGTGGCTTTTCATGTGCCTTGTATAACGCCCAAGAAATATCGTTAGGAAAATACAAGTGGATCATGGCACATCTACATTCCAAATTTGGCACTTAAGATGGTCATGCACTATGCAATCTGATTGGCCAATCTATGTACAACTTTAGGCAAAATAGATAAAAGGGAGAGGCATTTGAACAATTAATTCAAAATATAGGGAATCAAACAGGCTCTTGCATTAAATCTAATGTATTTAAGATCCAACTGATTGCAGTGTGTGGTGACCTTTAAAGATTAAGATCTGAAAATATGAATTTATTGGGTTTAGAAACACTTCTCTGTTCTTTATAATATATTGAAAGATTTGAAAAAAAAAAAAAAACACATTTCAAAGATATATTAGAAGTGTTAGGAATGAAATTAGCATCAAAGGGGTTAATTACATAGATACATAGTTACATAGTTACATAGTAGGTGAGGTTGAAAAAAGACACAAGTCCATCAAGTCCAACCTATGTGTGTGATTATGTGTCAGTATTACATTACATATCCCTGTATATTGCGGTCATTCAGGTGATTATCTAATAGTTTCTTGAAGCTATCAATGCTCCCCGCTGAGACCACCGCCTGTGGAAGGGAATTCCACATCCTTGCCGCTCTTACAGTAAAGAACCCTCTACGTAGTTTAACTGAGAACACCTACTAATTGCCTAACAAGACACATCCTCTAATAGGCTTCAATATAGGGTGGGCCTTCAATATAGGGTGTAACACTGATCCTCCTCCCGGCCAATCAGGAAGCGATTGGCTGAAAGGACAGGCAATCCTTTTGGACGCCTAGGAGGAGGAGGAGGGGAGGAGCTGGAAGCCGCCATGGAGGAGAGGACATTAGGAGCCGACCTGCTGCACCACGCTGCCTGCCACCCGCCACGATGGGGTAAGTGCCAGACCGACCGGCAAACAGCAGGGGGGTGGGTGTCGCTCTGGGGGGGATGGGTGGTTGTTTGCCGCCCCCCCCCACCAAAAAAAAAACACACCAGCCACTACTGATTCTGTGCTGCAGCTGCCCCCCCAGAGCCCCCATTTTCTTACCTGAATCCGATCGTTCCAGCGACGAGTCACCAGTCATTGGCTCCCGCTGCTGTCAATCAAATCCAGTGACACGAGAGCCGGGACCGAGACCTGCTGTCTGTGTCAATGGACGCAGCAGCAGGACTCGGGAGGGCGCCCGCACGAGTGCCCCCATGGAAAGCGGCTTTCTGTGGGTGCACTCGATGAAGAGGAGGAGCCAGAAGCGCCGCCGTGGGACCCCAGAGAAGAGGAGGATCGGGGCAGCTCTGTGCTAAACACTTGCACAGAGCAGGTAAGTATAACATGTTTGTTATTTAAAAAATAAATAAATAAATAAATAAATTAATTAAAAAAAACCCTTTAAAATCACTTTAAAGTGGTTGTAAACCCTTACCTGTAGCTACCCGGGATATCTTCTAAACCTGCACGGTTTAGGAGATATCCCCTGTATCTGCATGTGCCGACGTCATCGGCACATGCGCACTGAAGCAATGGCACATGAGGAAGTGACGTCATCGCGGCTCCGGCCAATCAGAGTGCCGGAGCCGCGACACCCGGAAGTAACTCCGGGCAGAAATGTCGCCGGCCGGTGCTGTGTACGGGCACCGCAGCGGGGCTTCAATCTCAGGTGAGTATTACATAATGAGCTAGTATGCTATGCATACTAACTCCTTATGCCTTTGTCTTGCAGGTCTTTTTTTTTTTTTTTCACGTGGGTTTACAACCACTTTAAGCTCATTTTTAGTCACCCTCAGGAAACTTGCCCTGAGAAATGCCATGCAGCCATCCATGAAAGTAGAAAAGGAATTGGCTGCAAAGATGCTGCAGGAAATCACCAGCTCTGACATGTAACATAGAATTAAAAAATGGTCATTCATTTGGGTTTACATCTATTTTTTTTTCCCCCGGCATTTATTGTTCATCTCAGCCATCCCATGGGCTTCTGCGGCTAGAGTTACACCTTTGTTTTCCAGAAACTCCTACGTTTTAAACCAGAAAAAGAAAAGGCGTTTGAAGATCTTGCAATAAACGAAATAGTTTTATTATCTCAGTGTTTATACTTGTCCTTATGGCACAGCTCTAAGAAGTTCCAAACTTTTAAGTACAAGTTGAACTTTGGGCAATATATCTTTTAAGATAAAATCTATAAAGAAAATTTGGCTTGGCTGACCTGCTATATTTTCCATCGATTTATTGTGTGACTCTAAATGACTTTGTTTTAAGAATTCTTCCACATGAGTATGTGAATCAAAACCTCCTATTGTACTCTCTCACTTCTGATAGATCTTAGCAATGTGAACTTCAGATCTTTTCAAGGGCTTACAGGTATTTCTGAGAGACGGAATCTTCTTCCTGCCATGTACCAATTCTCTATAGAAAGTCAATGATATTTTTTAAGGCGTAATTTCGTTGTCAGAACCCAAACAAGCTTGATCTCTTATTGTGTGATTAAAGCCGATCTCCAGCCTTCCCTTCAGGCTTGCACAGCTGTACAGACTCCTGTCCTGTACCAAATTTACTTTCCAATTAGGGAAAAGGAAATGGCTCTGAATGCCGCACATCACACAAAACTCTGTATAGATAGTAAGAGCAGCATCAGACCAGACCTCGACCGGGCCACCACCCATCCCTGACGTGTTACGTCCCGCCATGACTAAGACCCGTGGGTGGGGTAAACCACGTCAGGGGTGTGGCCTGGGCAGAGTCTGAGCTAAGGCTACTCTTACTACCTATATACTGTTTTGTATGATGTGCACAGGGCTGTCTTTAAGGCAGGGCAAAAGGGGCAGCTGCCCTGGGCCCTGTCATAGTTGTGGGGCCCAAAGCAGCTGCCTCATACTTGCCAACTATCCCAGTTTAAATTCCCTTGTCCCTTGAAGTTTTAGTCCTGTGCTGTGTCCCAATATCTCAATGTGAAGTGCTGCTACTAATGCTGCCCAGCTCTGCCCTTTTGTTGTGTACAGATGACTCACCTGCAGACCCTGTGTTTGCATGTAAATAACCGTCATTCATATGTAAATAGCTGCATCCGATAGTATAGATATGTAAATAAAGGCAGCATTCATATGTATATCATGCCCCCTGCAGTGGGGAGATGATGTGCTGTAACCTCTAGCAACCAATCAGTGAGCAGTATTACTGTACAGTAATCTCTAGCAACCAATCAACAAGCAGAAATCATGTGCTGTAGCATCTAGCAACTGATCAGTGAGCCGTAATGTGTGATGTAACCTCTAGCAACCAGTCAGTTAGGGTAATGATAGACTGTAACCTCTGACAACCAATCACAATCGTTTCCTGATCTGATACAGTAAACTGATTTTAAGTCTAGCTGCTATTTATTGTATGTCTCAGAGCAGGTAGTGAGCGAAACGGTATGGGGGGGGGGGGCCCAAGAAAACGTTTGCCCAGGGTCCAATCAATATTAAAGACGGCCCTGGATGTGTAGCACTCTGGACTATTTCCTTTTTCTTGTTTGCATCCATAGAGTTGGGAAGAGCTCCTTTCCAGCTGGGCTCCCAGGGCAGATAGTGGACAGGGACTTACTGGATCCTTGAGCGGAACCCTTCATCTTTGTGTACTTTCAAAGTATGCTGCAGGCTGTTAGCAGTGCGCACAGTGTGCATTACATTCTGCAGCAAGTCAGGGCCCGCCACATTTCCTAACCGTATGGCATCCACCATCAGCAATCTCCTTCCTCCCCAGCTTTATTATCCTTATGTCAGAACACACTGTGTCTGTGTAAGGAAAGGAGAGCCATTAACCGGCAAGACTGTCAGTATATTGATTACACTGATAATCAGGACACTGATCATCAGTGCCCTGATGATCAGTGCATCCTATCAGAGCTGCCCATCAGTTACGCCTATCAGTGCCCATTGGTGCTGCTTATCAGTGCCACATATCAGTGCTCATCAATGCTGCCTATCAGTGCCCATCAGTACTGCCTATCAGTGCCACATATCAGTGATCATCAATGCTGCCTATCAGTGCCCATCAGTACCGCCTATCAGTGCTGACTATAATTGCCACCTATCAGTGCTCATCAATGCCGCCTATCAGTGCTGCCTATCAGTGCCACATATCAGTGATCATCAATGCTGCCTATCAGTCCCCAGCAGTGCTGCCTATCAGTGCTGCCTATAATTGCCACCTATTGGTGCTTATCAATGCTGCCTATCAGTGCTGCCCATCAGTGCCACATATCAGTGCTCATCGATGCTGCCTATCAGTGCTCATCAGTGCTGCTTATAACTGCTGCCTATAATTGGCACCTATCAGTGCTCATCAGTGCTGCCCTTTAGTGCCACCTATTAGTGCTGCCTATCAGTGCCACCTATCTGTGCTTCCTCATCAGTGCCTCCTCAGCAGGACTCTGAGCTGAGAGTGTCTCTCTCGTACAGCCCAAAGCCTGCACTGACAGTTCCCCCCCCCATCCTCACTCGCACGGATGGGAGAGGAGAGAGCCAATCTGCTGCTTCTCCTCCTGCCCATCTCCTCCTGTATGTGCACCGCGGGAAGTGTGAAGCTTTACACTTCCTGTGGTGCACACACAGGAGAAGAGTGGTGGGAGGAAGAGATGGAGCAGATAGACTCTCCCATCTGTGCAAAGAGGAGCGAGGGGGAACTGTCAGTGCAGGCTCTGGGCTGTTAGAGAGAGACACTCTCAGCTCAGAGTCCCATGTTTATGTCTATGTCTATGTCAAGATCTCTAGTTTCTTATACCATGAGATATAAGAAACTAGGGAGTGAATCATCCCTCTGGACTCAACCTACAACTGAAATATTACTTTTTTGGGATGGACCGACCTTTTAAAGTGCAATATCACTTTAAGGACAAAATCACACTAGACCATACAGCTGCCAGAGCACTTTACATCTCCGGCAGCTATCTGTCCCTGACTGCTGTAGGGGGCAGTGTGGTGCATGATCCAGCGCATCACACAGCTCCCTTTTTTTTGTACAAACTTCATTTGGACTGTTTAAAAGTACACTACATTCATGGTGCTGTACAGTGTCATGCAGTTCTGTACGGATCATCCCCTGCAACATTCACCTTTTGTTCTACAGTACCTCCGTCCCCCTTAGATTGTAAGCTCCACGAGCCGGGCCCTCCTATTCCTTCTGTATTGAACTGTATTGTAATTGTACTATCCCCCTTTTTATTGTAAAGCGCTGCGTAAACTATTGGCGCTATATAAATCCGCTATATAAATCCTATATAACACATCCAATAACAAAAATTTAAAAAAAAAAAAATTTCTTCATCAATTTAGGCCAATATGTTTCCTGCTACATATTTTTGGTACAAAAATCCCAATAAGTGTACAGTATATTGGTTTGTTTGCGCATAAGTTATAGCGTCTACAAACTATGGGATATTTTACGTCGGTCCCCCGCGATCGCTCCACAGAGAGCCAGAACAGGAATCTGTCAATGTAAACAAACAGATCCCTGTTCTGACAGGGGAGGAGAGAGAGATCATCTGTTCCTAGTGGTCAGGAACAACAATCTCTCTCCTCCTCCAGTCAGTCCCCCCCCACAGTTAGAAACACCTCCCAGGGAACACATTTAACCCCTTGATCGCCCCCTAGTGTTAACCCCTTCCCTGCCAGTGTCATTTATACAGTAATCAGTGCATTTTTATAGCTCTGATCGCTGTCTAAATGTCACTGGTCCCAAAAAAGTGTCAAAAGTGTCTGATCTGTCCGCCGCAATGTCGCAGTCCTGCTAAAAATCGCTGATCACCGCCATTACTAGTAACAAAAAAATGAATAATAAAAAAATGCCATAAATCTATCCCCTATTTTGTAGACGCTACAACATTACGCAAACCAATTAATATACGCTTACTGCAATTTTTTTTACCAAAAATATGTAGAACATATTGGCCTAAACTGATAAAGAAATTAAAACATTTTTTTTGGATATTTATTATAGCAAAAAGTTAAAAAATATATATTTTTTTTCAAAATTGTCGCTCCTTTTTTGTTTATAGCGCAAAAAATAAAAAAGCGCAGAGGTGATTAAATAACACCAAAAGAAAGCTCTATTTGTGGGAAAAAAAGAATGTCAATTTTGGTTGTGTACAGTGACGCACGACCGCGCAATTGTCAGTTAAAACAACGCAGTGCCGTATCGCAAAAAAAATGACCTGGTCATTAAGGGAGTAAATATTCCGGGGCTGAAGTGGTTAATGAATCTAAATGAAACTAAACGAAACAAATGTTTTCGTCATGCGCATGTCTAGCTCCAACTGTGTCCAATCCCAGCGGAAGCGGGTCGCTGGTGGCACGCGGGCCCGGAAGCGCAGAATCAGGTACCTGTATGGGATTCTGTGCACAGAAGCCGCTGTCCCGCAGTAAATGTACGTGGCGTGATCGGCAAGAGGTTAATGCTCTCTAACTCTAATGTCATGTCTAATTATGAAACAGCACAAAAGTTATGTAGAGGTGTGCGAAGATAATGAAATGATTAGTTACTGCATACCGAAAATAGATATTCTTTATAACGGCTGGACAGCTTAATTAAAAACAATAGAGAGGACCTTTAATGTGTCTTTGATACATGAACAGTAACAGTGAAATATTTAATTTATACATTTTTATACATCCTGGAGGAATCCAATTAACTCATTAAATCTTTCACAATATGTTGTTTTCTTCCCAGAACTGCACAATTAATTGGACCGGTTTTAAGGGAACGTTTTGTTTAATTGTTTCTGAACTATTTTCTTCTACGCAGCACTTTATCTGAAGACTCTGCGGTTATTTTTTAAGAATTATTAATTATTAACAGCACTCAGGGCTAGTTAACTGAGATAAGTAATGGCGTAGCCGCTGCCAACTGAAGAAGAAGAAAATACGGTAACCTGAACATTTTGGGAGTGATTCGGGAATGATCGGGGTTTGCCAAGGTCAAGCGTAATCCAAAGAGAAATTCTAGGATTGGAGCGGACCTATACCCTCGCTATTACGTACCTGAACAACCTGCCTTTCAGGTGTGGCCCGTCCATTAAGCTCGCACAGCGCCCCCCCCAGTCATCGCCACCTCCCCTATCCATGCGTCCGGCCCCTTTCAGGACACCGGCACATGGATTCCAATGTGGGGGGGGGGCTGTTTTTTTTTAAGCACTAATTAGAGCCAGAGATTCTAATAGGCTTCAATATAGGGTGGGCTTGGGTCGCAGAGAGTGCGTTTAGAGCCCACCCAGGTGTGTTACAACAGCGAATCAATATTTGCTGTTGTACCACCGATCCTCCTTGCGGCCAATTAGAAAGCGGGTTTTGAACCGATTGGCTGAAAGGACAGGCAATCCTATATGGACGCCTAGGAGCAGGAAGGGAGGAGCTGGAAGCCACCATGGAGAAGAGGACTCTGAGCCGCTGCACCATGCTGCCTGCCACTCGCCACGATGGGGTAAGTGACGGACCAACCGACAAACAGTGGGGTGGGGGGGATAGATGGTTGTCCCCCCCCCCCCCAAAAAAAACCACCAGCCACCACTGCTACCTTTGTTCTGATGTTGAAGCTGAACTCCCCAATAATAATATATTGTATAAATACAAAGTTATTTGTAGTCTTCTTTGAGTCTTGGTGAGCTTTGTGTATTTCTTCCTGATCTGTGCAGTAATCCAGTGTGAAACTTTTCCTCTTTATTAAAGACCGCTCACTGCTGCTCTCTTTCCTTGAGCAGGGTGACCGGTCTTGTCTCCGCCCTTCCTGTAGATTTCTACAGCAGTTGGCAGTGGGTGGAGCCTGCTGAGTCCCTCCCACAGCTGTGCTCTTTGCACTAGCTGTGTACAGCTGGATCCCTGGACAGGTAAGTATCTTTTTATTAAAAGTCAGCAGCTACAAATACTGTTTTAAGTATATAATTTTTTAAACAGGTTAAAGAACCTCTTTAGTGTCTCTCACAGAGATCACACTACCCTGACTAAGCCTTCGTCTTCTTTTCTTTTCAGATGGTCTGTGCCATCTTTGTTCAAGCATCATCTAGTTTCAGCATCTACTTCCTGGACTGAGATGTCGACCTTAGAGTTGACACAACCATGTAAGTCCTGGTGTCTGTGCAGTTCTTGTCAGCGCTCACAAATACATGACATAGATTTGTTACAATGTTGAATTCTAATCGCTTGGGGGAGAGGAGACTGAGGAAATGCTTCCTCCTGCCTGCCGCAGACTGATGACATCATCACAGCCTAGGCAAAGTCACTGGATTAGAGTTTTAAAAGAGAAGTATGGGTTTGGGCTTTTTTGCAGTTTTATACTTACCTAGGTGGATGCAGCATCGGTCCGATGCTGCATCTGTCCCTCGGCTCCTCTGCACTGAGAACCAAGCGATCGAACACCGCTGATCGCTCGGTTCTGACATCTCCGTGAGCAGAGAGCTGCAGACTGTCAGTCACAGCTCTCTGCTCTGCCCCCTCCTCGCTCATTGGTACTCTGGGCTGTGGGGGGGGGGGGTGCGCGGGAGTGGCCGGCTCAGGCTTTCAGGGGCTTGGTGAGAGGCTGAGCTGTCTGTCAGTACAGTCACCAAAGCTTCCATTGTTGGGATGACGTGGTGCCTGGACCGACTTCTGTGACGTCAGCAGAGAGCGGACTCAAGCCTGCAGGTCACAGGAGAGCAAAACGAATTGCACTCCTGTGATCCATAGGAGAAGTACAGCCAAACGAGCTTTGGCTATACTTCTCCTTTAAGGATGTCTTTTTAATGATAAAAAGTGTGACTTTTTTGGTAAATATTATTGTTGATGTACTGTACTGTATGTTTTAATATGTCATGAATTTAATAATGCAGACTTGTAACGTTATTGAAATATAAATTTCAATAACAATATTGAATATCTATTTTGAAGCCAGCCTCAAGCTCCAGGACAGATTTTTTAATAAATATAGAATTTATTATGGCTTTTTTTCAGTTGGAAGTTCCACCACCTCTGGCTCTGGCCTCTTGCTCCTGCTCATCACTATCACTTGTAAACACAGAAGTCTGGCTTTTGTGTTTACACGTGATAGCTTGTCTCCCAGTGGCTCCCACAGATCGAATTTCCTGAGCAGATCTCACTGAGCGCAGGCCAGGGACATGGGAAATGCAAGTGCCCGGGGTGCAGTGCAGTCGTGGGCAGGAGAGGGCATGTGATAAGCTGCATCCTCTGTGATCTCTTTTTTCCCTGGTGCCTGGATGCTGATGTAGGCGGAGCCATCTACATTGAGGGAGGGGGGGTTGTGGGGGAACCATGGTTGAGTTTCTGTACCTATTCTCTGAGAAAAAAAGGCCTGGTACTATTTATACGGTATATATCCTACTGCTGTATATTGTGATGTACTAGCAATCTATTTATGCAAACTTGTAAAGTTACTACTAGCTAACCTCCCCCCCTTCCCCTAGACCCCTGTTTTAAAAAAAACACATAAAAAGTACAAAGAAGAAAACGATCTAACTGTAGCCAACAGAAAGAGGGAAAAGAGATACTTATTTAATAGCCACCCTTGATGCCACTCAGTACATTCTGATAACCTATTTACATTTTTCCCTTTGCCCTTTATTATTTAAAGCCTTTTTCTCCTTTAGGACTAGTTCCTGTGCAGAAAAAAAAAATCAGCGTTAGGACTAATCGCGGAGCCCTCCTGAGTCAGTTTTATCTCCATATGCCTTTGTGAAGCTTTCAATTCCAGATAATTATGGAATTTAGGAAATAGCCCAAGGACGGCAGTTAATGAAAAAGTTGAGTTGATAAATAAATAAATCATTTACATAGTCAACTTTTACATCTTTGGCTTCACGGGGAGCGAAACCGGCCCTGGGGGGAAAGTCGCGCGCATGCATTTTTTTTTTTTTTTTTCCCGTGCTGTCTTCTTGTTGCACTGCTTTTCGGAATGGTTGATGCCTGCCTTGTAAGTACAAGATGTGAGCCACAAATGAAACTGTATTTCCATTTCAAGGAGCGAAGTTGGAAAATCATAGTCAGTACGACACTTGCCTCGGATCTCCTCACTCGATTGGACGCACCAAACTCACTGACCAATCTGCGTCTTAGGTTTAGAAGTGTCCTTTTCATTCTTACACTTATCTAGAGGTGCCCTGCTGTTTTTTGATTTAAAATGATGCAATAATAAATATGGAAGTGCTTGCATAAAACATCTGGCAGGAAGCCATGGGTAATAATTAACCCTCCTCTAAACTAAGCCGGTCTTCAAAGCCTTGCCTTTCCTATAATTAGGTTCTTCAAATATTCATCTTGTTTCTCGGTTTCTCATCTCAGATCCTCAGGCTTGCAGGAAATCCTTGTTGTCCTCGAAGGTAGTTGTCAGGGATATCCATTAAACTGTAAAAATCAGCTTCTGCAGAAAACAATACTATTGAAATGAGTTTATTAGCGCCTACAATATTTGGCCTTGGCTGTGTAGCTTGCAATTAAGTTTAAAATACAATTTAAAGCTTAAAGTGTTTGTAAAAGCAACATTATTTTTTTCAGTTTTAGAACTAGAGTAGGGAAAGGTTACAACCTGTTGCTGTCTGTGTGATCATTGTTGAGAGTCACCATCTGGGTGCCACCAGCAGGTGCCACCAATCAGGAGGTCCTAATTACCCCTATATAAATGTTTAGTTATCACTAGAGGGATAGGCAGTAGGAGGAAGGAGGTCCTGATCCCCCTATATCAGGGGTGTCAAACTCAATTTCATCGTGGGCCGCATCAGCATTATGATTGTCCTCAAAAGGGCTGGTTGTATCTGTAAGATTAGATGTCCACTGATCCCCTCCCCTTCAATTACATGTCAAGAGCCACCCCACCATCAGAAGTTGAGTCCCCCACTCTCCCTAACATCACAGTGCACCCCCTTTCCTTATGATGCTGCTGGGAAGAAGCTGGATGCATTGCTTGAAAGCAGAAAGTAGGGGTCTGGGGGAGGACCAGAGGAGGGCTGGAGCTGTCCTGCAGCTGCAGGAGAGGTGTGAGGGCCACATGAAATGGCCTGGAGGGCCAGATTCGGCCCGCGGGCCTTGTGCTTGACACCTGAGCCCTATATAGATCTTTAGTTATCACTAGAGGGATCAACAGTTGTTTGAAGGAGATCCTGATTCCTATATAAAGATCTTCAGTTATCACAAGAGTCATCTCCACCAGGAGGAAGTAGATCCTGATTTCCCTATATAGATCGTTAGTTATCACTAGAGGGATCACCTGCAGGAGAAAGGAGGTCCTGAATCCCCTATATAGATGTCCAGTTATCATTACAGAGATCACCAGCAGAGGGAGGAGGTCCTGATTCTCCTACATAAACCTTTAGTTATCACTAGAAGGATCACCAGCAGGAGGAAGATGGTCTTGATTTTCATATATAGATATTTAGTTATCACTTGGTGGGGTTGCCAGCAGGAAGAAAGAGGTCCTGATTCCACTATATACGTCTTTAGTTATCACTAGAGGGATCATTGGTAGGAGGAAGGAGGTCCCACTTTCTCTATATAGATCGTTAGTTATCACTATAGGGACCATCAGCAGGAGAAATGAGGACCTGATTCCTCTAGATCTTTAGTTATCACCAGAGGGATCACCAGCAAGAGGAAGGAAGCTCTGGTTCATCTATATAGATCTTTAGTTATCACTAAAGGGGTCACCAGTAGGAGGAAGGAGGCCCTGATTTCTTATATAGATCTTTAGTTATCACTAGAGGTACCACCAGCAGGAGGAAGAAGAACCTGATTCCACTAGATCTTGAGTTATCGCTAGCAGGGTCAGCACAAGGCGGAAGGAGGCCTTGATTGCTCTATATAGATCTTTAAATATCACTAGAGCAGCGGTTCTCAACCTGGGGGTCGCGACCCCCTGGGGGGTCGATTGCCGATTCTCCAGGGGGTCGCGGATGCTGGCTGAGATGCTGCCTGAGATGCTGGCCGAGACGGACCCGAAGTTACTGCCGGAGTCCGTCTCGGCCAGCGAGATGTCACTTCCTGCAGAGGAGAGACTGCACGGAAGTGACGTTCCGTCGCCGCCATCTTGGTACTCTCGTCCACAGTAATGCTTAGACTTAGAAGTCGGCAAGCGGACATCTTGTTACACCCACCGAAGTCCGCTTGCTTTGGATGAGTGTACCAAGAGGGAGGCAACATATATAAACGTATATATATATATATATATATATATATATATATATAAATGTCCCAGTTGGTTCCTCAAAAGTGTTTATTCCGTGCCAGTGCTAGATACATGTTTGGGTGCTATACACATTGTGTATCTAGCACTGGCACGGAATAACCACTTTTGAGGAACCAACCGGGACGTTTATATATAAATAAGTGGTGGGGGCGCAAACAAACTGAAAAAATCTGAAAATAAAAACCCCCATTAAAATGCCGCAACTGTGCCTTTAAATGCAGCCACTGTGCCCATCAATTGTCACCACTGTGCCATCAAACGCAGCCACTGTGCCCTTTAATTGTTGCCACTGTGCCAAACACAGCCACTGTGCCCATCAATTGTCGCCGCTGTGCCATCAAACACAGCCACTGTGCCCATCAATTGTCACCACTGACAGCAACACCGCCACTGTGCCATCAAATGCAGCCATTGTGCCCATCAATTGTCGCCACTGCCAGCAACACCGCCACTGTGCCATCAAATGCAGCCATTGTGCCCATCAATTGTCGCCACTGTGCCACCAAACGCCGCCACTGTGCCATCAAATGCAGCCACTGTGCTCATCAATTGTCGCCACTGTGCCAGCAAACGCTGCCACTGTGCCATTAAACGCACTAACTGTGCCCTTTAATTGTTGCCACTGTGCCAAACGCAGCCACTGTGCCCATCAATTGTCGCCACTGTGCCAGCAAACGTTGCCACTGTGCAGCCACTGTGCCCATCAATTGTCGCCACTGTGCCATCAAACACAGCCACTGTGCCCATCAATTGTCACCACTGACAGCAACACCGCCACTGTGCCATCAAATGCAGCCATTGTGCCCATCAATTGTCGCCACTGCCAGCAACACCGCCACTGTGCCATCAAATGCAGCCATTGTGCCCATCAATTGTCGCCACTGTGCCAGCAAACGCCGCCACTGTGCCATCAAATGCAGCCACTGTGCTCGTCAATTGTCGCCACTGTGCCATCAAACGCAGCCACTGTGCCATCAAATGCAGCCACTGTGCCCTTTAATTGTTGCCACTGTGCCAAACGCAACCACTGTGCCCATAAATTGTCGCCACTGTGCCAGCAAACGTCGCCACCTGTGCCATCAAACGCAGCCACTGTGCCCTTTAATTGTTGCCACTGTGCCAAACGCAACCACTGTGCCCATAAATTGTCTCCCCTGTGCCAGCAAATGTCGCCTCCTGTGCCATCAAACGCAGCTACTGTGCCCTTTAATTGTTGCCACTGTGCCAAACGCAGCCACTGTGCCCATCAATTGTCGCCACTGTGCCAGCAAACGTCGCCACCTGTGCCATCAAACGCAGCCACTGTGCCCTTTAATTGTTGCCACTGTGCCAAACGCAACCACTGTGCCCATAAATTGTCGCCACTGTGCCAGCAAACGTCGCCACCTGTGCCATCAAACGCAGCCACTGTGCCCTTTAATTGTTGCCACTGTGCCAAATGCAGCCACTGTGCCCATCAATTGTCACCACTGTGCCAGCAAACGTCCCACTGTGCAGCCACTGTGCCCATCAATTGTCAGCACTGTGCCCACTGTGCCAGCAAACGCCGCCACTGTGCCAGCAAACGCGACCAACGAAAATAATTTTACTGTTAGGGGTCCCCACAACTTGGGAAATTTTATCAAGGGGTCACGGCACTAGGAAGGTTGAGAACCACTGCACTAGAGGAACCACCAGCAGGAAGAAGGTGGCCCCGATTCCTCTATAAAGATCTTTAGTTATCACTAGAGGGGTCACCAGCAGGAGGAAGGAGGTCCTGATTCTCTATATACACTGTAGATCTTTAGATCTCATTTGGGTCCAATTCTGGAGAATGATAGAATAATAATAAAATAGAATGAGCCCAAAGGCGAGCAACAAAAATGGTGAAAGGCCTCAGGGAAAAAAAAATATATGCAGTGACTCCAGGAACCTAATATGTACAATCTGGAGGAAAGAAGGGAAAAATGGGAACATGGCTGAAACTGAAGTGTTGAAAAGATTCAGGACAGTATTTTCAGCATGAAGCTAAGATCAAAAACATGACCTCAAGCTAGCAGGAGTACTCAGGGGCACTGCTGCAGTGTGAACAGGGCACATAGAAAACAGATGTTTTCTAGTGTCCTTACAGAGACCTGCTTTTGTAGCACAGAAAAACATAGATCTCTGCACAAGTGTGAACAAGCCCTCACATCAGTATCCTCAGAACCCTCTCCACATCCCAGTCCCCCTTTTTAGATCAGACTGATAGCAGCAGCAGCAGGCAGGCAAGCTGGCGGCGGGGAGAGGACACTCAGGCATCTATTAGGCGAGGCTGCGGTCCAGACAGGACTGTTTCTTGGTCCGGATCTGGACCATGGTCCTTCATTTAGTGATGCCTGATCTATATTCATGCAAAAAAAGGATAATAAAAAGTAAAAAAAAGTCACAAAGCAGGTAACCTCAGTGGACCATTTGGTCTTTTTTCTCCTGTCACTCTTTTATGTTTCTATCTTCTGGTAACGTTTGTCTTGAAAAAACAAATGTGATGGAAAATCCAAAAATTCAGGATTAACACCACAAGAAGTGAAGGAAGATCCATGGCATGACTTACACTTAAAAGTTGAACTAAAGCTGGGTACACACAAGAAGGTTTGTTTTGTTCAACCCAGCAGGCTGAAAAAAAACAAAAAACGAGAGATCGCTGTAAAAGTGATGCTAGTGTGGGGATCTCTCCCGGTATGCCTTTGTGGTCTGACAGGGGGAATGCCCTACCGCCAGAACAGTGGCGTCTCCAGCTTTCATATTTAGGGGGGGCACATGGGGGGACAGGGACAAAAGTAGGGGGGCAATGATAAAATGCATATATATATATATATATAGATATATATATATCTATATATAGATATATATATATCTATATAGATATAGATATATATATATTTATATAGATATATATATAAATATAGATATAGATATATAGATATATATAGATATATAAATATATACTGGGGCCCTTTACTACGACCAAACAACAGCCCTTTCACATGTTCTGCAGTGAGCTCCCTTCCTACTGTATTGGGGCCCCCCCAGGGTGGCAGAAAACAAGAGATATATGTCACCAGCATACCAAGAAAATATAAGGGTCCAAAGCAGTGGGAGAACTATCAGGGTTGCAAAGGTTGTCTTGCCTCCGGGCCCTGGTGTTCTGCCACTGTGGGGTCCCCCAGCCTCCTCTTGTTGTCCTGCCCCTGTTATTGACAGCGCTGGTCTGGCATTTCTTGGAATTTACAGGCTGGTTCTCCTGTCCTAAGGACGGGAGAAATCAGTCTGTTTTTTCAGTAACTGAGAGTCCTGGTGGAGTCATTCCTGCAACTCGCTCTTCTCCCTGCCAATGAGGATGCAGGGGAAGGAGCAGATCGGGCGGCCGTGGTTGTGTGAGCGCTCGCATTATGCAGTGTCAGCAAGCAGAGGGAGGGGGGAGGAATCACCCGCAGGAGCTGACTGGGGACTCTCTCCCTCTTAGACATTGATTTTTTGTAAAAAAAATAAAATAAAATGTTTTATTGGGGGGGGCACATGGTGGGGCACAGCATAATGTTGGAGGGGGTCAGGGCCCCCTCTGCCCCCCCCTAGGGACACCATTGTGCCAGAACACACTGATCAGCGCTCGGAGCTATTGGCTCTAAGAATTTCCATGCTGCCATCCCTGGACTGCATACAGACCTCTTACCTATTAAAGTGGTTATAAAGACTGAAGGTTTTTTACCTTCATGCCTCTTCTAGGCATGAAGGTAAAAAACCTTCTGTGTGCAGCGGCCTCCCTAATCCTTACCTGAGCTCCCTCTGATCCAGCGATGTTCATGATCCTCAGCTGTCTCAGAACTCTCCCTCCTCATTGGCTGAGACAGCAGCGGGAGCCCACTGGCTCCCACTGCTGTAAATCACAGCCAGTGAGCCAATGAGGAGAGAGCAGGGGAGTAGGGCGGCTCTACGTATCTTATGGATGCATAGAGCAGCGGCTTGGGAGCGAGCACTCAGCGATACCCCCAGGGCAAGCAGCTTTCTCTGGGGGCACTGCTCATGGGGTAGGAGCTAGGAGCGCTGGCAGAGGACCTGAGAAGAAGAGTATCGGAGCTGCTCTATGCAAAACCACTGCACAAAGCAGGTAAGTATAACATGTTTGTTATTTGAAGCGCAGCTTCAACCCCCCCCCCCCCCCCCAATCAAAAAATTAAAAGTTAGCAGCTAAAAATACTGTAGCTGCTGACTCTTACTATTAGGACACTTACCTGTCCAGGGATCCCGCAATGTCAGCACCCCAGCCGATTTTTCAATCTGCTCTCGGGGGCTGCTGCTGCCATTCCTTATAAGTGAAACCGGCAATGAAGCCTTGCGGCTTCACAGCAGGCTCCCTACTGTACTAAGCGAGCTGTGCTTTGTGAATGGCCAGGAAGCGGGGGAAGGAGTTTAGCAGCATTTAGCAGCATTTCGTTCACAGGCATTTTTCATTTTTGGCTATTTTGAAAATAAATAAATAAATAAATAATTTTTTTTAAGGCGCTTCTAGACGCAAATGCGGCTAAACGCAACCAAATGCGGCAGGTAAACGCTGCTAAACAGCCGTTTTTAGACGCCAGTTTCTAGTTGTCAAGTTAAATCTTTAAAGAGGGGTTGAACAACGTCCCGTGTACCTGAAGCCTAACCCTGATTTGTTTAAAAAAACAAAAAAACAAAACAGGGTTAGGCCTCATGCACACGGACGTTTTTACAGCTGCTTTTTTGAGCTTTTTTTGCAGCTTAAAAGACCTGTCTATGTTAGTCTATGGCTTCATGCCCACCTAGGCGTTTTTGAGCTGCAAGTGGCATAGGCGTTTTTAAGCTGTAAAAAAAAAACCAGGACCAGTGGGTTCTGAGAGACGTTTTTCAGCTGTAAAAACGCTCTAACGCTGATAAACGCTCAAAAACGCTCAAAAACGTCATTCACCAACGTTTTTAAACGTTTTTGATCCATTGAAAAAAAAAAAAAAACGCTAAAAAACGCTAAAAAAAACGCTAAAAAAACGCTAAAAACCGCTAATGCGGAAAAACGCTCAAAACCGCTAAAAACCGCTATTGCAAAAACGTTGAAAAAAGCTGAAAAAAGTTTAAAAAATCACTGCAAAGATACTGGCATTTTCATAACGTTATTTTAACAGCCTGTGTGCATGAGGGGTTACGATCACTTTAATGGGTAAGAGGTGGGTGGAAGGGAGGGATAGTAAAAATTAGATGATTATCAGCAGTGTGTGGGCTGCTAGCAAGAGAACCTGTCATTTTTTCCTTTATGAAAAACCTCTACTGCTTCCCCAGTTATATGGACCGGGATTTATGACTATGCAAAAATGGTCGGTTAAACCCACAAGTCCACAAGTGCTTTTACACCACTTTATTTCCTATTTACTTTTTTAACAAATACATTAATTTAGAGTTGTGGTCTCCAAACTGCGGCACGGGGGCCAGATGTGGCCCTCTGCTTGGCTTTATCTGGCCCTTGGGCAAAATTCCACCCACTGACACCAACAATGGGGCACTATTCCACCCACTGACACCAACCACGGGGCAGAATTCCTTCTATTGACTCCAACAATGGGGCACCATTTCTCCCACTGACACCAAAGATGGGGCATCATTTCTCCCACTGACACCAACGGGAGGGGACTATTCCTCCAACTGACACCAACAATGGGGCACTATTCCTCCCACGGAAACAAACGATAGGGCAGAATTCCTTCCACTGACACCAACAATGGGGCACTATTCCTCCCACTGATACCAAAGATAGGACACTGTTTACTCCAACTGGATGCCAGGACATTTCTACTCCCACTGGCCCTAGTCCGGCCCCTCTAAAGTCTCAAGGACAGTAAACTGGCCCTTCATTTAGAAAGTTTGGAAACCCCTGATATAGAGGTTGGGTGAAAGGTTAAGTGCAGTCTAACACTTTTGGGAATTAAAGCTGAATTTAAATATATTCCTCATTAGCAACAAAGGATATAAATCTACTTTGTGTTCTACTTTCACAAACCCAGATGTTGCTTTGTAAATGTAGCAGTGGAGTCATCACTGTGCTGTACATAGCCTGTACAGAGAGCAGAGCTGTGGGAGGGACCCAGCAGGCTCCACCCACTACAGGCTGCCTGCAGAAAACTACAGGAGGGGGCAGAGACAAGACCAGTCACCCTACACAAGGAGAGAGGGCAGCAGTGAGCGGTCTTTATTACAGGAAGTCTCACACTGGATTACTGTATAGATCTGGAAGAAATACACAAAGCACAGAAAGAGAGTCAAGTTAGAATACACATTTCTCTTGTATTTATACAATATTTTCTTATCCCGGAGTTCCTCTTTAAATATATATATATATTTTTTTTACATAGTGTACATCAAATAAAAATGAGGGGTAACTGAGAAGGAAAGATGGATTTGGTTCCCAAAGAAGGACAGTCTCTCCAAATGAGAGACAGCTGGGAGCTATGGCCAAACTAACAGATTCTGTTCATTAATAACTCTGATTATACCGGTTTAGATTGTACGGCTGCTTTGAAATGATGATTCCTCGTGTCGCTTTGAACGTGCAATTCCATATTTCTGCTTTTCATCGCTCAGAAAATTCCACCTTTCACCCGGTAATTACATTAATGCAGAATTACCGGACACATTCACCCAATGACAGATCAGCGCTTCCTCGTTATACCATACTCATTTTCACACACGTCTGTGGTTCACCATTTAATTGGATGAAATTGAGGAAAATAATATGTATGGATGCCCGGCGTTAATCTTGAGCCTTGTGCTGCTTTTTAAGACAATATGTAATCCATTTGTTTGCCAGAGATAATTGGACTGTAAAAACCAGAGACGCTCTTTTGTTATAATTACACACAGTTTGCCTATTTAAGCTGCGTTTAGAAGAAGAAGACTATCGCTAAAGCACTATTTGCCTCTAAATTGTCCACAGAACATAACTCCAGTACGATATTAAAAAACGCTTTACTGCGGGAATCGCGCGCGCGAGGGGGGGGGCCTTACTGTAAGTGGGGTTACCAAGCCTATCAGCTTGCAGGCATGTATGAACAAAACAAAAGAAGAATTCCAGGTATGAAGGTATGGATATTTGTATAGAATTTATTACTAAAAGTATTGGTACGCCTGCCTTTACACTCACAGGAACTTTAATGGCATCCCAGTCTTAGTCCGTAGGGTTCAATATTGAGTTGGTCCACCCTTTGCAGCTATAACAGCTTCAACTCTTCTGGGAAGGCTGTCCACAAGGTTTAGGAGTATGTCTATGGGAATGTTTGACCATTCTTCCAGAAGCACATTTGTGAGGTCAGGCACTGATGTGAAAGAGAAGGTCTGGCTCGCAGTCTCCGCTCGAATTTATCCAAAAGGTGTTCTGTCGGATTCAGGTCAGGCCAGTCAAGATCCTCCACCCCAAACTCACTCATACATGTCTTTATGGACCTTGCTTTGTGCACTGGTGGGCAGTCATGTTGAAACAGGAAGGGGCCATCCCCAAACTGTTCCCGCAAAGTTGGGAGCATGAAATTGTCCAAAAGGTCTTGGTATGCTGACGCCTTAAGAGTTCCCTTCACTGGAACTAAGAGGCCAAGTCCAACCCCTGAAAAACAACCCCACACCATAATCCCCCCCTCCACCAAATGATTTGGACCAGTGCACAAAGCAAGGTCCATAAAGACATGGATAAGCAAGTTTGGGGAGGAGGAACTTGACTGACCTGCACAGAGTTCTGACCCCAACCCGATAGAACATGCTTGGGATGAATTAGAGCAGAAACTGCGAGACAGGCCTTCTTGTCCACATCAGTGTCTGACCTCACAAATGCGCTTCTGGAAGAATGGTCAAACATTCCCATAGACACACTCCTAAACCTTGTGGACAACCTTCCCAGAAGAGTTGAAGCTGTTATAGCTGCAAAGGGTGGGCCAACTCAATATTAAACCCTACGGACTAAGACTGGGATGCCATTAAAGTTCATGTGCGTGTAAAGGCAGGCGTCACAATACTTTGGGTAATATAGTGTATAGTTATATTAATCCAGCTTGGACCAATGTAATTGTAGTGCAAGCATCCCACACCCTGCACAGCCAGGCACACCGAATTTCAGAGAACAGTCCGTGTCTTTGTTTTTTTGTTATTAATTTGAGGGTTAAAAACTTGGATAGGGATGGGAGATTATGGGATGCCCACTTGACTTCAAAAATAAACTTCAGGGACAACTCTTGCTATATACAGTCTTTATATACAGCTCTCTTCTTCCTCCAGCACACACTTGCTTGCAGAACCCAGCTATGTCACCCGGTAGTAATTTTTGTAGCAAAAGCCCATGCCTTTGCTACAAAACCTGGCCCTCAGCCAAGCTGACAACTTATGCCGCGTACACACGGTCGGACTTTTCGTCTACAAAAGTCCAACGGACGCTGACGGACTAAAGCTGGCTGGTAATCCGATCGTGTGTGGGCTTCTCCGGACTTTCAACGTACTTTTTTAGCCTCAAATCCGACGTACTTTAGATTTGAAACATGCTTCAAATCTTTACGTCGTAACTACGACGGACCCCGAAATCCGCTCGTCTGTGTGCTAGTCCGACGGACAAAAAGCCACGCTAGGGCACCTATTGGCTACTGGCTATGAACTTCCTTATTTTAGTCCGGTGTACGTCATCACGTACGAATCCGTCTGACTTTTGTGTGGTCGTGTGTAGGCAAGTCCGTTCGTTAGAAAGTATGCCGCAAGTCCGCCGCAAGTCCGCCGAAAGTCTGCCGGAAGTCTGTCGGACAGGCTGTCTGACTTTTGTAGACGAAAAGTCCGACCGTGTGTACGCGGCATAACACTAACAACTAAACCTATTTACACCTAGCACACTAGCTAGAGGGTGCTACATAACAATTCATATATCATAAATGTAGGATCCCCATAGAAGCTGGAAATCACTGTGGGCACCCCAACTACAGTCATCTCCACTAGCTTCCAGATCTCATGCTAAGTGTCTGCCCTGCTGCATCCTGAACACAGAAGGTCAGTTGCTGGGCATTAGCAATGTTCAGAGAATGCTTTGCACTTCCTCAATGAAAGCAAAGCATTCTATGACTGGGCGAGGTAGAGAGTGTGAGGTCACTGCCCTGCCTCTTCACCTTGTCCAATCAAAGAATGCTTTGCACTCATTGTGAAACTGCAAACAGATTATCGCCTATGCTGCGCAAATGATCTCCAGTGTTTCTGTGTTCGATGGCAGGGCAGCCGCTTGGCATGAGTCCTAGAAACTAGTGGAAATCATAGGCGTGTGCAGCCTATTGCATTAGGGTGTGCACCCGAAAGCTCAAGCACACATACATATATATAGTCAAAAGTATTGGGACGCCTGCCTTTACACGCACATGAACTTTAATGCCGTCTTAGTCCATAGGGTTCAGTATTGAGTTGGCCCACCCATTGCAGCTATAAAAGCTTAAACTCTTCTAGGAAGGTCGTCCACAAGGTTTAGGAGTGTGTCTATGGGAATGTTTGATCATTCTTCCAGAAGGGCATTTGTGAGGTCAGGCACTGATGTTGGACGATAAGGACTGGCTCGCAGTCTCCACTCGAATTCATCCCAAAGGTGTTCTATCAGGTTGAGGTCAGGACTCTTTGCAGGTCAGTCAAGTTCCTCCACCCCAAACTCGCTCATCCATGTCTTTATGGACCTTGCTTTGTGCACTGGTCCAAATCATTTGGTGGAGGGGGGATTATGGTGTGGGGTTGTTTTTCAGGGGTTGGGCTTGGCCCCTCAGTTCCAGTAAAGGCAACTCTTAAGGCGTCAGCATACCAAGACATTTTGGACAATTTCATGCTCTCAATTTTGAGGGAATAGTTTGGGGATGGCCCCTTCCAACATGACTGCGCACCAGTGCACAAAGCAAGGTCCATAAAGACATGGACTTAGCAGGGGTGGTGAGAAATGAACTTCAAGTGCAATAATTCACATTATAACTGTAACTTAAACATATACAATTAAGTGTAACACTCTAAAAAATAAAAAAATCCAAAGTGCTATAATGGTGTGAACCTCCCAACTAAAAAGTTGTTGCACTTGAAGGTAATTTGTATTGCAATTATCTGTAGAGAGGTTTCCACCATCCCTGCTAAGGCAGCACTGATGGGCACTAATAGGCTGCACTGCTTGGCAGCGTTGATGGGCACTAATTGGTAGCACTGATGTGCACTGATAGGTGGCACTGATAGGCAGCACTGATTGGCACTAATGGGCACTGATTGGCACTGATAGGTGGCACTGATGGGCACTTATATGCATCACTGATGGGCTCTTATTGGTAGCACTTATGTGCACTGATAGGCTCTGATTCGTAGCACTGATGGACACTGATTGGCACTGATAGGCAGCACTGATTGGAAGCACTGATGGGCACTGATAGGCTGCACTGATAGGCAGCACTGATGGGCACTGACTGGCAGCACTGATGGGCACTGGTAGGTGGCACTGATAGGCAGCACTGATGGGCACTAATTGTCAGCACTGATGGGTACTGATATGCAGCACTGATGGGCACTGATATGCAGCACTGATGTGCACTGATTGGCAGCACTAATGGGCAGCACTTATGGGCACTGATTGGCACTGATAGGCAGCACCGATGGGCACTTATATGCAGCACTGATGGGCACTGACTGGCAGCACTGATGGGCACTAATTGTCAGCACTGATGGGCACTGATAGGCAGCACTGATTGGCAGCACTGATGGGCAGCACTTATGGGCACTGATAGGCAGCACTGATAGGCAGCATTGGTTGGCACTGATTGACAGCATTGGTTGGCACTGATTTACAGCATTGGTTGGCACTGATAGGCAGCACTGGTTGGCACTGATAGGCAGAATTGGTTGGCACTGATAAGCAGCACTGGCACAGATAGGCAGTACTGGTTGGCATTGATAGGCAACATTGGTTGGCACTGATAAGCAGCACTGGCACTGATAGGCAGCATTGGTTGGCACTAATAAGCAGCATTGGCACTGATAGGCGGCACTGGTTTGCACTGATAGGCAGCACTGGTTTACAATGGTTGGCACTGATAGGCAGAATTGGTTGTCACTGATAAGCAGCACTGGCACAGATAGGCAGCACCGGTTGGCACTGATAGGCAGCATTGGTTGGCACTGATTGGCAGCATTGGTTGGCACTGATTGGCAGCATTGGTTGGCACTGATAGACAGCATTGGTTGGCACTGATTGGCAGCATTGGTTTGCACTGATTGGCAGCATTGGTTGGCACTGATAGGCAGCACTGGTTGGCACTGATAGGCAGCACTGGTTGGCACTGATAGGCAGAATTGGTTGGCACTGATAAGCAGCACTGGCACAGATAGGCAGTACTGGTTGGCATTGATAGGCAACATTGGTTGGCACTGATAAGCAGCACTGGCACTGATAGGCAGCATTGGTTGGCACTGATAAGCAGCACTGGCACTGATAGGCAACATTGGTTGGCACTGATAGGCGGCACTGGTTTGCACTGATAGGCAGCACTGGTTTACAATGTTTGGAACTGATAGGCAGAATTGGTTGGCACTGATAAGCAGCACTGGCACAGATAGGCAGTACTGGTTGGCACTGATAGGCAGCATTGGTTGGCACTGATAGGCAGCATTGGTTGGCACTGATTGGCAGCATTGGTTGGCACTGATAGGCAGCATTGGTTGGCACTGATTGGCATCATTGTTTGGCACTGATAGGCAGCATTGGGTGGCACAGATAGGAGAGATGGGGAGTTTCACATTCAGGAGATCGTGAGAATTGCCAGAGCTCTTCAGTGTATGAAACTGTCAGATGATGACACTGCATGCAGGGAGAGACACCAGCTATTAAAAGTCAGCGGTGATGCTGGTGGTGGGCGGGACTGAACAGTTACCAAACAACAGCCAAAAGGATGGGTCTGGGCGGGCCGCTACATTTCTCTGGCTCCGCCCCCTCTCTGAAGCAGCCCAATCATTGGCTGGTGTTGGTGCTTGATCCCGCCCAACCCTGACATCGCGGCTGAGTTGTGATGACTTACAACTCAGCCGCGATGTCGGGAGTGGGCGGGACCAAGCGCTATAAACACAAGCCAATGTTTGAGCTGCTTCAGAGAGGGGGCGGGGCCACATAAATGTAGCGGCCCGCCCAGACCCCATCCCATTGGCTGGTGTTGATGGCCGTTCTGTCCCGCCCACCCCCGACATCACCCCGACATTTTGACAGCTGGTGTCTCTCCCTGCATGCAGTGTCATTATCTGACAGTTTCATACACTGAACAGCTCTGCTCTGGCAATTCTCACGCTCTGCTGCCTGTGAAACTGTTTCACAGGCAGCACGGGCCACACACTCTCTTGGATGCATCATTTTGGGGCAAATCTCTGGACACAGCACGGGGTGATTAGGGTGTGCCCAGGCACACCCGGCACACCCCGTGCGCACGCCTATGGTGGAAATCATTGGAGTAGCAGTGCCTTTCTCAACCTTTTTACCACAGAGGAACCCTTGAAATAATTTTCAGATTTCAAGGAACCCCTGCTAAAATGTGTTTATCTTTTGGGAAAATTCCCCTTACATTGGTGGGGGTCAGTGGAAGAACAGCCACCTTACAATGTTAGTCAGAATGTCACCCTTGCAGTCATGCCAAGTGATGTTAGACCTGGAACTACAGTATGCAGCCACCATCAGATGGGTGATCAGTTAGCCACAGCTCAAGGAAGCTCTACCACCTCTAGAGGAGATCTAGGGTTCCATGAAACCCTGGTCGAGAATGTCTGTTCTAGAGGGAATCCCCAGGTATGGTATGTGCCTAATCTGGACCAATGTAACTATGTTAAAATATACATACATGGAATTCCTCCTTAAAGTAGAAACAAAGGCAAAAACTTTATTTTAGTTTTGGATACAGTGGAGAGGCATTACAACATCTGTAAAATTGTTTTTGGTGTCTGTGTCCCTAAGGGGATTGACTCTATTTGTCCTGTTTACCATTATCACAGAAAGTGAAAGACAGTCCCTATTTCTGGTTTGTCACCAAAACAGGAATCTCCTACACACTGGGACTGAACCAGAGCGGCTGCAGAATAGGTAAGCATAGTAATCTTTTCTTTACAGGACTAGATAGATAAGGCTTAGAATGTGGGTGGGAGTAGGTTTAGAGTTAGTTAGGTTGAATAGAGGAATTCCCCAATGGGGTTTTTAGGCAACAAAAGTATCACTTTTAACTTGTTAAGTGTATAAAAGGGACACTTTTAACTTGTTAAGTGTATAAAAGGGACATACTGTGCCCCATCCTACGCCAACCTATACCTGGGGGAGTGGGAACGATCCCTTCCCAGCAGCGAGGACCTTGTCGAGTATACGAGCCATGTCTCGACATGGCTCCGATACATCGACGACGTCTTAGTTGTCTGGGAGGGACCAGGAGAAACCCTGATGGAGCTCTTCCACAAGATCAACGTTAATGATTTGAATGAAAAATTAACAATGGTACACGATAAGAACACCATCACATTCCTTGATGTTTAAGTATTCTGTAACCCTGAAAGAAAACTATGCAGCACTCTGTTCTGGAAGAGCACGGCCGGGAACACCATGCTGCATGCCGATAGTTTTCCTTCTACCTCATTGAAAAATTCCATTCCGTATGAACAATATCTGAGACTCCGCAGAAATTGTTCCAACGACACCCTCTTCAAAGAGGAAGCAGGCAAACTCCAATATAGAGAGAGGCTACAGCTGGTCCTGCTTACGTAAAGCATATAATAGAATGGCTGCAAAGTCTCAAAACAAACTTCTCTTCAAAATCCATCTCCAAAAAAGCTTCAGATTGTGATCCAACTAGGATAATTTTGTGTTTTTCAAAATAACACAAGCAAATTAAAGAAATCATTCAACGTCACTAGACAATATTTGGTGGCGATCAAAAAGTCCAAAAGTTTATTTCCAATGTCCCCTCTATTACATTCAAAAGAGCCACATACTTAAAGGACAGACTAGTCCAAAGTGAATACAAGGGGGAGTCCAGGAAGGAGCACTGCCCAGCACGGGGTTCCTTTCCGTGTGGCCACTGCTCCCATTGCCCCCTTATTAGGAGAGAAAAGACGTTTCTTCTCCCCAGTGGGGAAACCTTTTTACCTATCCACTTTGCTAATTGCTAGACTCGTGGACTGGTCTACATGATGGTATGTGAATGCGGCGCATTCTACATAGGAAAAACAAAACAAGAGTTTTAGCGCCGCACTACCAAGCACATATACAGCATGCAGATAGGAAATCGATACTTACCACTTGGTACACATGTAGGCTTTAAACACAATTATAAAATGCCAAAAGTTTCCTTCGCCGCCCTCGATCGAGTACACATTCCCGACAGGGGTGGTGATTGGAACAAAATTATTTTGCAACTAGGGCAGAGATAGATCTTCAGGTTACAGGCCACCATATATCCTGGCCTGAATGAGTCCATCTCATTTGCTCCATTCTTGCAGGGTTTTGTATCAGGCAAGACACAATAAGACTATCATAAAGTAGAACATATTGGATACTATACCTCTTTAAATAATATTGTATAAAAACAGTCACAGAGAGATATATATATAATCATTGAACCTATACACAGCTCAAGTTACATAGACTTATATTTGACTTATCCTAAAAGACACAATGTTTATCAATTATTTTAATTGTATTAATTGTTGGTTGTTAATCATTATACATTCTTGGTTGCAGATCTTTGCGGTAACATGGCACACCCTTTGGCTTCCATGGGGTGGAGTTCCGGTTCCTTTTGGCTTCACGGCAGGAGGGGGATATGCGGTTTTTCCGTCTTCCCAACACCATGCTCCATGCAGCGGCCATGCCTAGGCTTGGCCGCTAGGGTGAGCACTATGCTGCCGGTGTCCAGCTGACAAAGTTCCCCCGGCGGATAAGGACCCCCCTGTACTGCGCAGGTGCAGTGCTTGCGCAGTACGAACGACTAAGGAGCCGCTGAAGATAGCCGAAGCTGAAAACCTTCAATCAGCTGTACACAGCGCCTGTGCCGTGGGTCCAGGTTCAAGCCCCACCATCCAAGTGGACCTAGAGGTAGAATAAAAAAGTGCCGAGCGAAGCGAGGCCGTGCCCGAAGCGTGGCGAGCGAAGCGAGCCCGTGAGGGGCCCTGTTACAGGCGCTGTGTACAGCTGATTTACACCTATTCAGCTTCGGCTATTTCCGCCAGCTCGTACTGCGCAAGCGCTTCGCCTGCGCAGTACAGGGGTGTCGTTATCCGCCGAGGGGAACTTTCTCGACAGAACAGCGAGTTCACTCGGGACATTCGTGACGGGCAGCACATATGCGATAGTTCGGCGTGCTCGGCACGTCATGACGTCACACGCTTTTGCGGCGGAAGTGATGACAGTAGTCAGAGGCATCGCCTTCCGGAATGCCGGGGAAGCCACGCGCACATCAGCGGCCAGAGTGCTTCCACCTGGGGGGGAGGGAGGAGGAGAGAACGCTTACCAATCGGGCACCACACAGAAACTACAGGTAACATACATAAGCTACGCGGCATGAGGATCTCACTAAGTTCCCATGCAACAACTAAGACAGGCGGATACTACCATTACTTAGCTAAAAGTGAGTAACAATTCAACCTGATGGTTGTGCCTGGTTATTCAGGCAGTCAGGATAGGTTACCCTTATTAATAATTAACCAAACCTAATTTATATTCATCTTTTTGATCATTAGGCTTTTCGGGCTTCTTTCCATAAGAACCTATGTCCTTTTTTTTTTTCTTTTTTTTTTTTTCTTGTACAACATTCACATATTTAAAATATAACACATCACTTATTGAGTTTGTTTGTAATTAAGCAAAACAATTCCGTTCACAACACAAAATGATCCTGCCAATACGGTTTCTTTATCATGTGTGTTTTTACCACATTTACAACATTTTTAAGTAACACATATGGATAGTCTGCACACCATGATACAAAAAAATCACACATTACTTTTTATTTATTATTTATTATCCCAATGTATCACTCTTGAGCACATTAATAAAAATAAGTCTATATATAACAATTTCTTTCATTATCTTTTTAATCCTATATACACAGACATAAAATATATTTTTTTAGAGTCTTAAAGCATTATACTAATGCATCCTTCCTTTGATGTATTGTCAACAGTTGGGAAGTGGTATATTGGGGCCGTCCTCCCTTCCTCCCTCCCTCCCTTCCTCCTCTGTGGGGGGGCACAAAATGTGGCTTTTTCGTAAGCCTCTTGGGCCAGTTCTTTCCCCATTCCTCTCAGGGTGGTGAAGAGGAGGTGTCTGTCAGGTCTGTCGGATCCTTCAACCGATTTTAGACTCACCATTTATGAGGATATCCATTTCAGCTTTCAGTCGTAAATATATTAACGCTCATGTACATAAAAACTGTTGTATGTTTTTTCTAAAAAAATGTTATTTTGAAAAATCTAAATATGAATGCATTTATTCTAGATTAATCTGCCCCCCCAGAAGAAGACCATAACCAACTAGGTCGAAACGCGTCAGTGCCTCTAGCACGTAGCATGTGTATCATTGTAATGTAATTTTTCATATATTCATGTTCACATTGCTGTATTATGGTATATGTACTCTAGCTTCATGACCAGAGCTCATGATTTAATGTCAACAAGTGTTTCTAATTTTCCTTAATAAAGACCCTTTTATATACTTAACAAGTTGTGATACTTTTGCTGCTTAAAACCTCCGTGGGGGAACTCCTCTATCCAATGCACAGTTGGGGTGTGCAGCTATTTATTTCTCACATTAGTGTTGTCTTCCATTACACAGAGTCAGCTAGGCTTTGCCTTTACTTCCACTTTAATTGATAATATACAAGGGTTGGACAAAAATATGGAAACACCACATGACTTGCAGTGACTTGAAAGTGATGTAACATTCTTTTGCTTCCTCTGTGTGATGAGACACCTAACAGGTGGGAAGCCTCACTTTTTCATCATTAACTGTGCAAGCTGCTAGCAATATGAACTCATGTCAGAACTTAGGCTGGATTCACACCTATGCATTTTTAGTGCTTTTTGCATTTTACAGATTTGCACTACAGAACGTGTTCCATAGGAAACCATGTTAAATGGACTCTAGTGCAAATCTGCAAAATGCAAAAAGCACTAAAAATGCATAGGTGTGAATCAGGCCTTACTGAGTTTCAAAGAGGGCAAACTGTTGGTGCCCGCTTAGCTGGTGCCTCTGTGACTGAAGTTGACAATTTATTTGTGGTGTCGCTAGGTACAGTATCATGTCCCCTGCCCTACTGACACCAACCTCTGCCCTACTGACACCGTCCATGTTATAATACATGCACAATTCACTACTTCTTTACAGACACTGTCCACTTCTCTACTGACACTGTCCATGTTATAATACATTTAAAATTTTATAGGGCCTCATACACACTGGACGTTATACTGACATTATTAAAACGCCAGTAGCTTTGCAGTGAGTTTTTCAACGTTTTTGCAATAGTGTTCTTTAGCATTTTTTTTTTTAAAGAATCAAAAACGGTAGAAAGCGCTGGTGAGTCGTGTTTTGGAGCGTTTATATATGCGTTTTTAGGCGTTTTTTTAAGATACAGCGTTTTTACAGCTGAAAAACGCCTCTCAGAGCCCACTGGTTTTGGATTTTTCTTCCAGCCAAAAAACACCCCAGCCAAAAACAGTTGATAACAGCCTATGTGTGCTGTTATATTGAGAGTTTATTGACTGTAGAAATTAAGGTCTGAAGCCAAAAACAGCTGCTGTAAAAATGTCCAAAAACGTCCAGTGTGCATGAGGCCTAATGCCCCGGGACACACGATCGGAGTTTCCGCCAACAAAACCGTGGATTTTTGTTCGAAGGTGGTTGGCTCAAACTTGTCTTGCATACACGCGGTCACACAAATGTTGGCCAACAATTCTGAACGTGGGAACGTGGTGACGTACAAGACGTACGACTAACAGAGAAAGATGAAGCTTAGTAGCCAGTGCGGCTCCTTCTGCTTGATTCCGAGCATGCGTGGACTTCTGTGCGTCGGACTTGTGTACACACGATCAGACTTTCCAACAACAATATTTTGTTGAGATATGAGAACAAAGAAAAAGTCAGACGGCTCCCAGGATAACCACCATTCAGCCATTAAAAGAGTACTCCCTCAGCCCCACAGGTGCTGGCTCTGCACGATGCATAGAAAACAAATTAGAAAATCTGGATGGCCGCACTTCCGTGAAAAAAAGCACCTTTATTGTAGAAAACAGTTTACAGGTCACATCAAGGTGGATACATAATACAATTCCAAACTAACGCGTTTCCCATCATCAGATGCTTAATCATAGCTGAGGCTCAGCTATGAGTAAGCATCTGATGATGTGAAATGCGTTAGCTTGGAATTGTCCTATGTATCCACCTTGATGTGACCTGTAAACTTTTTTCTACAATAAAGGTGTTTTTTTTTTTACGGAAGTGCAGCCATCCAGATTTTCTCATTTGTTTTCTAAACAAAATTTTGTTGGAGGAAAATTTGAGAACCTGCTAGCCAACGTTTGTTGGCGGAAAGTCCGACAGCAAATGTTCGATGGAGCATACACACAGTCAGACTTTCCACCAAAAAGATCACATCCAACATTTCCCGTCGGAAAATTCGACCGTGTGTACGCGGCATAGGAGTGTGTGGGGTTGATTTATTAAAGGCAAATAGACTGTGCAATTTGCAAAGTGCAGTTGCAGACTGCAAGTGCATATGTTCCAGAGCCTAGTAAATGAGGTAAAGCTTCACTTTGTAAAGAATACTCAATCATGTGCAAAGAAAAAAATAAAAAACACTTTTTTTCTTGCACATGATTGGATGTAGGAAGTCAGCAAAGCTTCTGCTCATTTACTAAGGTCTGGAGCAACTGCCCACACAGAGTGCAACTGCACTTTGCAAAGTGCACAGTCTATTTGCCTTTAGTAAATGAACCCCAATGCGTCTGTTTGAGCTTTGGGGTGCACAATAAGCAATAAGCTGTGCACACCTGTGCTTGTTTCCACAATTTTGTCCAACACCTGTGTATTGGTTAACCTAAATGTTAAAGATTTAGGCCTTCAGGATGCTTTAGATCCCTTCGCCAGGCTTTATCGTGGGGATATATACAGTATGTACCATGTCCACAAGCAAGAATATTAACTACTCTAGATAGTAAATGTCTGTGTCATTTATCGTTATATATTGCTATGTAACTCAAAAATATAAAAAACAAGACAAAAGCAGAGATCCGGTTGTATAACGCCACTAAAAGCTAATATACTCCGACTCTACAAACAACAAACACCCAAGTCACTCATAAAAAGCACATATTTCTGTAATAGCATTCAGATACAGCAGTAGAAACATTTTACTGTCTTTCGGAAGCAGCCTGTTTGTAGGGGTTCCTCCCTTCTCCTTATGGACAAAGTAGTTATCATGCATGACTGGCCCCTAATTTGCTTGTCAGACAGTAAAATGATTGATATTAAGAGTATATTCCCACAATGGACATGGAGCCAGCAGCGCATACAGAGGCTGCGGTACAACGATGCTGTTCGGCAGAAAATTGATTTTTTTTTTTAACAAATAATTAGACTTACTTGAAAGGGCAGCTCTATTATGATGTGCAAAGGGCTGTATTTAGACATCAGTCCGATATGTTATTTTTTTTTTTTTTAAAGCCCATCTCCAGTTAGTCAAACATGTGTTAGAGTATTTGCAGGATCCTCTTTTTGAGGATTTGCAGAATCCCTTCTGGGTCTTTCAGGATTCCACGCAGGTCCCAGCCTGGGTCTTCCAGGATACCTTGCAGAATCCCTGCCAGTTCTTCCAGGAATCCTCTTCTGGGTCTTTTAGAATTCCCTGGAGGATCCTTCCTGTATCTTCGAGGATACCTACCTAGATTTCAGGATTCCTAGGACCTCCACTACCTCCAGGATTTACTGAGTTCCTAGTAACACTGCAAGGTGAGACCTCTAAACCAGAAAGGTATTAAAGCACCAGCCTTTGAAGTGGCTGAAGCTGTGTCTTATTTCTAGCTACCTGAGAGCAAAAGCACTACAATATGTATCTGCTAGTTGCTGAACCGGATGGACCTAGCCACTTGCCACACACCAAGACCCAGGTCTGGTGCTGAATACTCTCATGCTGGCAGCACACCAAGACCCCTGCCTGGACCTGACTACTCTCTTGCTTGTAGCACGCTAAGACCCCTGCCTGCACCTGACTACTCTCTTGTGTCACGGTACTACTTACAGTGAGCCCACAGGCGAGCAGGTGACATGGGATCCCCCAGGACGTGGAGTCTAAGGGCCAGCCGGTATTCTGCCAGGGACCGCCTCATGAGGGTTTGGGCTTAGCTGCGTGCTGACCCCAGGTCACGACCTCTGGGTTCACCCTGCTCGCTAGGGAAGTACCAGAAAAATCTGTCAGACACGGATGGATGGATGAAGCAAAGGAGAGCCGGATAGCGAGCCAAGGTCAGGGCGGGCTGCAGACAACGTAATCAGAACAAGCTGAGACGGTACACAAGAGATCAGTTCAAGAGAGGTCAGGTTAAAGCAGGTTACAAGCAGGGAGCTCAGAAACAAGCATTGCTCAAGCAACCAGAAAGTGGTCAGAGAGGGATTTAAATAGAGAAGCACATGAGGGGCTGGACAGGAAGTAGCAGGAAGGAATTATATATTAAGCAACAGGTGAGACTGGCGACACCCAAAGCTGCAGAGTGCAGCAGAGCTGAACACAAGCTAGTGGAACAACAGGTGCCAGCTGACCTACAGCAGTAAAGGTAAGACACAGATCAGCTCGCTGTGACATCTTGCTTGTAGCATGCCAAGACCCCTGCCTGGACCTGACTACTCCCTTGCTTGTAACACACCAAGACCCCTGCCTGGACCTGACTACTCTCTTGCTTGTAGCACGCCAAGACCCCTAGCTGGACCTGACAACTATTTTACTTGCAGCATGCCAAGACCCCTGCCTTGACATGACAACTATTTTACTTGCAGCATGCCAAGACCCCTGCCTGAACCTGACTACTCTCTTACTTGCAGCATGCCATAACCCTTGGCTGGACCTGACTACTCTCTTGCTTGCAGCTTCCCAAGACCTGCTTGGACCTAAGAATTTTTTTGTTGGCCACATGCCAAAACCCCTGGCTGGACCTAACTACTCTCTTGCTGGCTGCATACAAGGATCCCTATCTGGACAGGCCTACTCTCTGGCCTACCATGACCCCTGTCTGGACCTTAGTTCTCCTGAACTCTTCAACCAGCTGCTCTCCCTGTAGTGCATGATGACTGGTCGTGTAATCCCCCCCCCCACTCCATCATGGTTCCACAAGGACCACGCTGCTCTCCTTAGATCAGAGCCAATTTCAGTGGGCTTATCCTTTGTAAGAATCTTTTACAATTGACCCACACTCATTAAGTATTCGGCAAAGAGTAAACCTAACAGAAGCATAAATAGAACCCTCAGGGCCCAAGTGCAAGAAACCATGAAGGTTTCAGTGGGCCCTTCCCACTGATTCTAGGGCCCTTTACTCCTGTTGTGGGGTCTTTTATTACGGTCCTGCAGTGGGACCCTTTCACATGTTCTGCAGCGGGCCCCCTACCTGCCCTATTGGGCCCCCGACGGTGGCGGAACTCCAGGGCCCGGTCGCCTTTGTGCCCCTGGTAGTTCTGCCACTGATGAAGTCACCTTTGGTGGCATATGCTTAAGAGTGGCATTCCCCTCATATCCCTTTGTGTCTCCAGGACAGGAAGTGGGGGAATTCTGCTGCAACATAAAACTGTGCTTGCTGCAGTTTGGAGTGAAAAGCTACTGAAGTGAACATATCTTTTTTTTTTTAGTTTGTTTTCTTTTTTTCCTCTTCCCCATTTACAGACTTCATAAAATCATTGGCCATGACTGCTGCCCATGTAAAGGGTTTAAAATGAGAAAGAAGCAATATCTCTGCAAATATAAACCTGTTTCTTCATGGATTTTATTCCTCTTGTTAGAGGGAAGTTTATTTTAAGCAGAATCAGCTGAGAGCTTGTTGCCTGCTAGCTGACTCATCGCTATGTAAAGATGGCTAGAAGAATGCATAAATGGATTTTTTTAAGTCGGCCTTGTTTATAATGGCAAGGGGTGTTCCACTTTATCTGCAGATTTATGCAATCCTCCTTGACCGTCCTCGTAGATCTTGCATACTGTATGTGTTAAGAATGTATACTTTCCAGTTCTCCAAGATATGAAAGTGGGTCGGTGTTTAGCACTAACATTTTATGGTAAAATTTATGCCCTTGTCAAACTTCCAGATAATTCTTCATTCAAAAAAAAAAAAACATTCCTCATATATACAACTACCAGCATTAAAACCTGAACTCAAGAAGTGAAGATTTGCTATGTAATAGGGAACATTTAGAAATTATAGTTGTGCCCTTTACAAATCTGCTTTTGTCTTGAATTTCTCCTAAAAAAAATAGCACGGTTCCAGGTAATTGTGAGCATAGAAACTCTTATCCCTACAGCCTCCTCTGTATATCTGCTTTGTGAGATCTAAGGCTGGTTTCACACTGACCTACTGCGGTTTACCCGCAGCACAGGTATAGGTATATCGGTGGTTTTTGTGTAGTTAACCTGCGCTTTCCCATAGACTTCTATTAGATTGGGCAGTTTTGGTGCATTTTCATGAAGCCCACTGAAACCATACCGCCCAACGTTTTGAGATAGGAATGAGGGACACCTATCAGCAAAAGTATGAAGCCATAGGACACACCCCTTACCACACCCCCTTAAAGGGGAATTGTACAAAAAACAAGATTGGTTAACCCAGAAGTGCTTTTTTTTTACCACTACTACTCCTTTATATTGGCTTTTGGAATTTACAAATGCAGCAATTTAGAAATCAGATGAAAGGTTTAGCGCTGGAAAACCCTTTTTGATAGATAAAAAGTGCATTTTACAGTATATACAACTATATAGCTCAGACCAAAATGAGGGACAAATGAGGAGGAATGATTGACAGAGGGACATTGCTCCAAATCAGGGACAGTCCCTCGAAATCAGGGACAGTTGGGAGCTATGCTAAAACCGCCCAGTCTAATGCCCCGTACACACGGTCGGATTTTCCGATGGAAAATGTGTGAAAGGACCTTGTTGTGGGAAATTCCGACCGTGTGTGGGCTCCATCACACATTTTCCATCGGATTTTCCGACACACAAAGTTTGAGAGCAGGCTATAAAATTTTCTGACAACAAAATCCGTTGTCGGAATTTCCGATCGTGTGTACACAAATCCGACGCACAAAGTGCCACGCATGCTCAGAATAAATAAAGAGATCAAAGCTATTGGCTACTGCCCCGTTTATAGTCCCGACGTACGTGTTTTACGTCACCGCGTTCAGAATGATCGGATTTTCCGACAACTTTGTGTGACCGTGTGTATGCAAGACAAGTTTGAGCCAACATCCGTCGGAAAAAATCCTAGGATTTTGTTGTCGGAATGTCCGATCAATGTCCGACCGTGTGTACGGGGCATAATAGAAGTCTATAGGAAAGCATTGGACCAGCAGTGCAGTGTGAAATGGCCTTAGGCACAGCTACCTCTGACTGTGAGTCTTATGCCACGTACACACGACCGTTTTTTCCATCAGAATGAACTCTGACGTTTTTTTCTACAGAGTTCCACTGAAACGGACTTGCCTACACACGATCACACCAAAGTCCGATCGTTTAGAACGCGATGACGTACAACGGGAGTAGAAAAAGGAAGTTCAATAGCCAGTAGTCAATAGCTGTCCTTGCGTTGTTTTTGGTCCGTCGAAATACATACTTACGAACGGTCTCCCCGATAGGAACTGATACCGTCGGAAAGATTTAAAACATGTTCTATTTCTAGGTCTGTCTGAATTTTCGAAAGGAAAAGTCCAATGAGGCACACACACGATCGGAATGTCTGATGGAATGATTCCGTCGGACCTTTTCTGCCGGAATGTCCGGTCAGGTGTACGCGGCATTAGGAGATTTGGAGTGAGATTCGTATTCGCCGCAAGATCACTTTTATCGGTGGCGGGAGAGGGACCCCCCCCTCCCGCCGCTTTCTGGTGCCCTCCGCCACTTACAGGAGCTGTCGGTAACAGCCGAGGCGATCGAATCCTTCTCGGTCTGTGGTGTGGAGCTGACTGAGGGGAAGATGCCCCCCCCTCCCCCCGCTCGGCTTCATACCATTGCAAAGTTCTTAAAGGGACATTTTTTTAAATTATTTTTTCAAACAACAGTTATTTATTTATTCATTTATTTTATTGCATTTTAGTGTAAATATGAGATCTGAGGTCTTTTTGACCCCAGATCTCAAATTTAAAAGGTCCTGTCATGCTTTTTTTCTATTACAAGGGATGTTTACATTCTTTGTAATAAAAATAAAAGTGACACAATTATTTTTAAAAGAACAGTGTAAAAATAAAAAGTAAAATGAATAAGAAAAAAAATCAAATAATTTTACGCGCCCCGTCCCAATGAGCTCGCGTGCAGAAGAGAACGCATACGCGAGCAGCGCACGCAGAGCCGGTACAAGGCAGGGGCGGAAGGGGCGGATGCCCTGGGCGATAGAATTTGCTGAAGGGAGGGGGGCGCAGATGAAGTGCTGGCAGTGTGCTTCATCATAGTAGTACATACACACCAGCCGGCGCTGCTAATAGCTGTACTGTAACTATGTGCCGAGTGCACTCCTGCACCCGGCACAAGCCTAAACAGACTGCACAAGCCCCTTCCCTGTCAGCGCTTCTCTCCCCCTATGAAGGCGATTCGTAGTCCCGTCCCGGCGGCGTGACATCACTGATGGCCAGAGGCGGGATGGGAGGAGATAGAGAGCTGCTGCAGAAGCTGCAACCTAGAGGAGCCACCGAGGAGGAACCAACAAAGCAGTGGCGGAATTTTCAGGGTCGCAACAGTCGCACTTGCGACTGGGCCCTGGAATTCTGCCAGTGTGGGGGGGCCCCAAGACGCCGCACCTCCCCTGGCTGGCATCTAACTATACAGGAGAGGGGGGCGTAAGGGGGCGATCGGCAGCTATGTGATGTCTGCGCTCTGCGGGATGTCCCTCCAGGCAGCACACAGTTCACTTCCCGAATATCAGTGAGTACAATGGAGAGGGGAGGGGCCTCTGACCAGCAGATTGAGTGCACAAGTTTCTCCCTCTGCTTGTACACTCTGAGTCTTGCTAATACACGCTCAGGTCAGAGGCCCCTCCCCTCTCCATTGGATACAATGATATTCGGGAAGTGAACTGTGTGCTGCCTGGAGGGACATCCTGCAGAGTGCAGACATGACAAGGAAGCATGCTGCTTCTCATGTAAGTAAAGCACAACACTGGCCACCCACCTCTCCCCTCTCACACTGTCCCCTCTCACACTGTCCCCCCACACACTGTCCCCCCACACACTGTCCCCTCTCACACTGTCCCCCCACACACTGTCCCCTCTCACACTGTCCCCTCTCACACTGTCCCCCCACACACTGTCCCCTCTCACACTGTCCCCTCTCACACTGTCCCCCCACACACTGTCCCCTCTCACACTGTCCCCCCACACACTGTCCCCTCTCACACTGTCCCCTCTCACACTGTCCCCTCTCACACTGTCCCCCCACACACTGTCCCCTCTCACACTGTCCCCTCTCACACTGTCCCCCCACACACTGTCCCCCCACACACTGTCCCCTCTCACACTGTCCCCTCTCACACTGTCCCCCCACACACTGTCCCCTCTCACACTGTCCCCTCTCACACTGTCCCCTCACACACTGTCCCCTCACACACTGTCCCCCCACACACTGTCCCCCCACACACTGTCCCCCCTCACACTGTCCCCCCACACACTGTCCCCTCTCACACTGTCCCCTCTCACACTGTCCCCCCACACACTGTCCCCCCACACACTGTCCCCTCTCACACTGTCCCCCCACACACTGTCCCCTCTCACACTGTCCCCTCTCACACTGTCCCCCCACACACTGTCCCCTCTCACACTGTCCCCTCTCACACTGTCCCCCCACACACTGTCCCCTCTCACACTGTCCCCCCACACACTGTCCCCTCTCACACTGTCCCCTCTCACACTGTCCCCTCTCACACTGTCCCCCCACACACTGTCCCCTCTCACACTGTCCCCTCTCACACTGTCCCCCCACACACTGTCCCCCCACACACTGTCCCCTCTCACACTGTCCCCTCTCACACTGTCCCCCCACACACTGTCCCCTCTCACACTGTCCCCTCTCACACTGTCCCCTCACACACTGTCCCCTCACACACTGTCCCCTCTCACACTGTCCCCCCACACACTGTCCCCCCACACACTGTCCCCCCTCACACTGTCCCCCCACACACTGTCCCCTCTCACACTGTCCCCTCTCACACTGTCCCCTCTCACACTGTCCCCCCACACACTGTCCCCTCTCACACTGTCCCCCCACACACTGTCCCCTCTCACACTGTCCCCCCACACACTGTCCCCCTCTCACACTGTCCCCCCACACACTGTCCCCTCTCACACTGTCCCCTCTCACACTGTCCCCCCACACACTGTCCCTCTCACACTGTCCCCCCACACACTGCCCCCTCTCACACTGTCCCCTCTCACACTGTCCCCCCACACACTGTCCCCCCACACACTGTCCCCTCTCACACTGTCCCCCCACACACTGCCCCCTCTCACACTGTCCCCCCACACACTGTCCCCTCTCACACTGTCCCCCCACACACTGTCCCCCCACACACTGTCCCCTCTCACACTGTCCCCCCACACACTGTCCCCCCACACACTGTCCCCTCTCACACTGTCCCCTCTCACACTGTCCCCCCACACACTGTCCCCTCTCACACTGTCCCCCCACACACTGTCCCCCCACACACTGTCCCCTCTCACACTGTCCCCTCTCACACTGTCCCCCCACACACTGTCCCCCCACACACTGTCCCCTCTCACACTGTCCCCTCTCACACTGTCCCCTCTCACACTGTCCCCCCACACACTGTCCCCCCACACACTGTCCCCTCTCACACTGTCCCCCCACACACTGTCCCCCCACACACTGTCCCCCCACACACTGTCCCCTCTCACACTGTCCCCCCACACACTGTCCCCCCACACACTGTCCCCTCTCACACTGTCCCCTCTCACACTGTCCCCCCACACACTGTCCCCCCACACACTGTCCCCTCTCACACTGTCCCCTCTCACACTGTCCCCTCTCACACTGTCCCCCCACACACTGTCCCCTCTCACACTGTCCCCCCACACACTGTCCCCTCTCACACACAGTGTGTGGGGGGCACACACTGTCCCCTCTCACACTGTCCCCCCACACACTGTCCCCTCTCACACTGCCCCCTCTCACACTGTCCCCCCACACACTGCCCCCCCCCCACACACTGTCCGCTCTCACACTGTCCCCTCTCACACTGTCCTCTCTCACACTGTCCCCCCACACACTGTCCCCCCACACACTGTCCCCCCACACACTGTCCCCCCACACACTGTCCCCTCTCTCACACTGTCCCCTCTCACACTGTCCCCTCTCACACTGTCCCCTCTCACACTGTCCCCTCTCACACTGTGCCCCCCACACACTGTCCCCCTTCTGTCATATCTACCCCCCTCTTGTTAAACAGTCCCCCTCCTTTCACAGTGCTCCCTCATTACACTGCCCCCCTCTTGTAATACTTCCCAGGTATCCTTTTCCTGTCACACTGCCCCCCTCTTGTCACAATATCCCCCTGTCATACTGCCCCCTCCTGTCACACTGCCCCTTCTTGTCACACTGCCCCCCTTCTTTCACAGTGCCCCCTCTTATCACACTCCCCCCTCTGGTCACACTTTCCAGATACCCTTCTTTGGTCACACTGCCCCCTCCTGTCAAAATACCCCGTCATACTGCCCCTCATTCTTTCACAATACCCCCCCCCCCCTCCCCCATCATAGTGCGGGTCAGGGGCCCTTCATGGTTTCTTGCACTGGGGCCCTGAAGGTTATAGTTACGCCTCTGCAACAAAGTGTGTATATCACACAACGGACACAAGACAAGACACAAAAGTAAGCACTAAACAGATAATAACAAATGCAATGCCATCTGCAGATATTAAAATAAAGTGTCTGAATCCGATGAGGGGAGGGGAGGAGGCTGAGGAGAGGTTAATTACCAATGCTACCTATTTTTTAATTTCTGTAATATGCAGCATGGGAGGGGGGGGGGGGGTTAATGTACTGCCACTGGTCACTGATGCATCAGTGACCAATGGCAATACATTACCCCCCCCCCCCCATGCTGCATATTACAGAAATTAAAAAATAGGTAGCATTGGTAATTAACATCCCCTCAGCCTCCCCCCCTCCCCCAATCGTATTCAGACAGTTCATTTATTAATCTGCAGCAGAATAATACATGAATGGGGGAGGGGGGGAGGCTGAGGGGAGGTTAATTAGCAATGCTAGTTTTAATTTCTGTAATATGCAGCATGGGGGGGGGGGGGGGGGTTAATGTATTGCCATTGTTCACTGATGCATTTGTGACCAGTCACAGTTAATTAAGCCCTTTGTGCATTAGTTGCACCAGGCTCTACATTAAAAACCTTAAGCCCCCTTTCACACTGGGGCAGGGGCGGCATCGGTGGTAAAACTGAGCTATTTTTAGCGCTGCTTTACCATCATTACACACCACTCCTTCACTCCAAAGATGCTGCTAGCAGGACTTTTTTTACCGTCCTGCCAGCGCACCGCTCCAGTGTGAAAGTTCTCGGGGCTTTCACATTGGAGACACAGTAGCGGCTCTTTCAGGGCGTTTTGCAGGTGCTGTTTTTAGCGCAGTAGCGCCTGCAAAGTGCCCCAATGTGAAAGGGGTATAAGTGTAAACATCTAAGATAAAAGTTTTTGTCCTCCTATTTAATTCCTCCCCGCGCGCCGCCGCAGGTGCACATCGGGGAAAATCTGTGAAAAACAGGGGTCGGGGGGGGGGGGGCGCAGTTTGCCATCTCCGCCCTGGGCACCAAATGACCTTGTCCCAGCACTGAGCGCACGTGTATGAAAACGGTGTTCAAACCACACATGTGAGGTATTGCTGCGATCGTTGGAGCGAAAGCAATAATTCTATCCCTAGACCTCCTCTGTAACTCAAAACATGCAACCTGTAGAAAATTTTAAACGTCACCTATGAAGACTTTTAAGGGTAAAAGTTTGTCGCCATTCCACGAACGGGCGCAATTTTGAAGCTCACCATGTTAGGTATCAATTTACTCTGCGTAACATCATCTTTCACAATATAAAAAAAATTGGACTAACTTTACTGTTGTCTTATTTTTTAATTCAAATTTTTTTTTCCAAAAAAAGTGCACTTCTAAGATCGCTGCCCAAATACGGTGTGACAGAAAGTATTGCAAGAACCGCCATTTTATTCTCTAGGATGTTAGAAAAAAAAAATATATATATATGCAATATGCATTAAGGTGAAAAAACACCTGACAGTCACCAGCCCCCCAGCCCCCCCGTTTTACTGACCTTAGCCCCTTCATCTCCTCGGCAGGGATGCGCTCTCTCTCCCTCTCTCTCCAAGGGCTCCCGGCTCTTGATTGGATAAATTGATAGCAGTGCAGCCATTGGCTCTCGCTACTGTCAATCAAATCCAATGACGCAGACTCCGGGGGGGTGGGGCCTTTATGGACGCCGAATGCTGGACTCGGGAGCGCGCCCGCAAGGTAATCCACCGGGAGCGCCTCTCCCAGGGGGTTATCTGATGTGGGGAGGAGTCGCGAGAGCCCAGAAGTGCAGGTTTGGGGCCACACTTTGCAAAACGAGCTGCACAGTGGAGGTAAGTATGACATATTTGTTATTTAAAAAAAAAAAATAATTACCCTTATAATCACATTAATGCATCCTATAGATTGATAGCAGCGCAACCATTGGCTCCCGCTGCTGTCAATCAAATCCAATGACGTGGCTGCTGGGGGGCGGGGCCGAGTCCTGCATTTGGCATCTAAGGATTCCAAATGCTGGACTCGGGAGCGCGCCCGCAAGGTAACCCCCCCCGGGAGCACGCTTCTCCTAGGGGGTTATACGATGCGGGGAGGAGCTGATAGCGCCGTCGGGGGACCCCAGAAGAGGAGGATCGGGGCCACTCTGTGCAAAACGAACTGCACAGTGGAGGTAAGTATGCCATGTTTGTTATTTAAAAAAAAAAAAAAACAAAGCTTTACAATCACTTTAAGTGGTTATACGGCACATTGATTGAACTAAATTTGCGTTAGTTGCCATTTTAAGACAAAACTATACTGAATTTTTACGTCTATTAATTATTTCGACTTTAGCTGCCATCACAAAAATAACTTGCAGACCTTTGCTTAACACAAAATCATCTCCATCAAAATGGAAGTGTGTACGCACCTATTTTATTTTAATGCGTCCTGAGGGACGCACCGCATTCCGTGGCCAGAGCAGGAGAACAAAGCATATTGATGGGAGCATAAATGTCTGTTCTTTAGCATTAGCCATAAAAAAAAAAAAAAAAAAAAAGGGTTGAGAAGAACGGAATACCCCGTGAAGCAATAACTTTAAAGATGTAAAAATGGATTCGCAAGAATCAGTAATCGTCTGAGCAGAGGCTCCGAAGCAAAAGGAGAACGATTTTGGAAGCAAAGAAATTATTTCAGCTCAGAAGACAAAAGGCTAAATGTTCCAGAGAAAATAGTACTTCTCACTTGACTTGCTGCTGCTTTCATACAAGTTGGGAAACTTTCTTTTTTTTTTTTAGCTGTTTTAGTAGTGCAGCAATGAAAGGGCATTACTTAAAGGGTAGGGATGATGATTTTTCAATGTGCATTATTTATTTAGAGATTCTATTTAAAGCGGTAGTAAACCCTGCTTGGTCATTTTTACCTACGGGTAAGCCTATAAGAAAGCTTATCTGTAGATGAAATTAATATCTCCTAAACGTGCACCATTTAGGAGATATTTACCCTGGATGCAGCCAGTTATGTTACCGGCGCATGCGCTCTGAAGGCATACCTCCCAACTGTCCCTGATTTCGAGGGACTGTCCCTGATTTGGAGCAATGTCCCTCTGTCCCTCATTCCTCCTCGTTTGTCCCTCATTTTGGTCCGATCTATATAGATGTATATAAAATGCACTTTTTATCTTTCAAAAGGTGTTTCCCAGCGCTAAACCTTTCATCCAAAGTCTAAATTGCTGCATTTGTAAATTTTAAAAGCCAATATAAAGTAATAGTAGTGGTAAAAAAAAAAGCCATGTGGATTTAATTAACCTTTTGTTGGGGGTTAATTCTCCTTTAAGGGGGTGTGGCAGGGGGCGTGTCCTATGCCTTCATACGTTTGCCAGTGGGTGTCCCTCATTCCCATCTCAAAATGTTGGGAGTAATGCTGAAGGTCCGGCATGCCTTGCTGGACCGCCAGAGCTTCGTGCAGGAACCGAGGGCTGCCGTGCGCATGCACGTGAGTCACGTCAGTGCCGCTCCGGCCAATCACATAGCAGGAGTAAGCGAAACCAGAAGAAAGACCAGGGAAGATGTCAGCCCTCTCAGTGGTGACAGTACAGCGCTGGAGGGCTTCATTCCAAGGTCAGTATTTCATAATGTGCTAGTATGCGATGCAGGTGTAGGTGTTTTTTTGGGTTTTTTTAACAGCCGTGGTTTACAATCACTTTAAAGCAGAACTGCCCTTGTTGTTGTTTTAACTTTGGATAGTAAAACATTTTTTTTTTTATGCCAGTAAATACCTTATACAGCCCACTTTCTATTTCTCGTCTGGTCATTAGCCTAGGCTTATGCATACCTCCCAACTTTTTGAGATGAGAATAAGCGACACCTATCAGCAAAAGTAAGCAGCATAGGACACACCCCCTGCCACGCCCTCTTAAAGAAGAATTGTATAGAAAAACAAGGATTGGTTCAACCCACAAGTGCTTTTTTACCACTACTATTCCTTTATATTGGCTTTTGGAATTTACAAATGCAGCAATTTAGAAATCAGATGAAAGGTTTAGCACTGGAAAACACTTTTTGAACGATAAAAAGTGTATTTTATATGTAACTATATAGATCAGACCAAAATGAGTGACAAATGAGGGGGAAAGAGAGACAAATCAGGGGCAGTCCCTCAAAATCAGGGACAATTGGGAGCAATGCTTATGACATCATGCACAGCTCTCTCTCTCACTCTTCTGAGAATTTGGCAGGAAGGGTGGGGGGGGATGAGTCATAAGAGGGCCAATGAAAGCTGCAGAGCTGGAGGTGTGCCTCTGTGTGTCTGTGTAAATCCAAGAAGTGAACAGGCAGCAGCTTCAGCTGCCCACAGTTAAAATCTCTGCAGCCAGACTCAGTGGAGGGAGATTTCTGCAGCATATTTGGCAAGTACAGAATCACAGAATATATGAAATAATATCCAAAGTGGTTGGAGGGAAGCTTCAGAATGGCAAAGATGTTTTTATTACAAATTATATAAGCAGACTGCAGTTCCTCTTTAACCACTTGCTGACCAGTCACGGTACATATACTCAGGCAGGTCGGCTCTATTGCGCAAAACAACATAACTGTACATCGTTTCATGCAAAAGATAGTGTGGGCACGCGCGAGCGCCGTGGCACAAAGGACGAGCCGATGTGCATCCCCGGCAGACCCCATGTCCGCCAGCCAACCGCGATCATTGCACAGAGAAGCAGAACCGGGATCTGCCTATGTAAACAAGGCGGATCCCCGTTCTGACAGGAGACAACACTGAGATCTGCTGTTCCTAGTGATCAGGAACAGCGATCTCTGTGTTGTCCCAGTGAGCCCATCCCCCCTACAGTTAGAACACACCCAGGGAACACAGTTAACCTCTTGATTGCTCCCTAGTGTTAACCCCTTCCCTGCCTGTGACATTTATACATTGATCAGTGCATTTCTTTAGCACTGATCACTGTAATAATGTCACCGCTCCCCAAAAAATGTCACAGTCCCGCTAAAAAATTGTAGATCAACGCCTTTACCAGCAAAAACAATTAAAAAAAAAAAGTCCATAAATCTATCCCCTATTTTGTAGACTCTATAACTTTTGTGCAAACCAATCAATATACGCTTATTGCAATTTTTTTATTTTACCAAAAATATGTAGAAGAATACTGATTTGGAGCAATGTCCCTCTGTCCCTCATTCCTCCTCATTTGTCCCTCATTTTGGTCTGATCTCTATAGATGTATATAAAATTCACTTTTTAGCTATCAAAAGGTGTTTTCCAGCAATAAACCTTTCATCTGATTTCTAACTTACTTGCATTTGTAAATTCCAAAAGCCAATATAAAGGCATAGTAGCGGTAAAAAAAGCACTTGTGGGTTTAACCAATCTTGTTTTTTGTACAATTCTCCTTTAAGGGGGCGTGGCAAGGGGTGTGTCCTATGCCTGCATACTTTTGCTGATAGGTGTCCCTCATTCCCATCTCAAAAAGTTGGGAGGTATGCAGTTGCTCCAGAACTTAGTAATTGAGCAGAAGCTCTGATGACTTCCATCATCCAATCATGTGCAAGCAAGAATGCTGTTTTATTTTTATTTTTTTTTTCCTCGCATGTGATTGGGTACTCTTTGCGAAGTGAAGCTTTAAAGCAAACTTTCAGTTCAGCTCTGTACCAGCTCCAGAGCCCTTTAGTGCATCTGCCCAAGCACAGATGATTTACTGAACACTTTTAAAAGAAAATGAACATTCTGTGACTAACATGCCATGAAAGACAGAAGTTATCAAACAAATCTGATTTCTTTTTATGAGGAGGTAAGTAAAACCTTGGACAGAGGAGTGGCTGTGGACGTGGTATACTTGGATTTTGCAAAAAAACGTTTGACACAGTTCCCCACACACAGCTAATGTGTAAGGTAAAGTCTACAGGCTTGGAAAGATCAGTTTGTAAATGGATAGAAAACTGGCTAAAAGACAGAATCCGGAGAGTAGTGGTTAATGATTCATACTCTGAATGGTCTAAGGTTATCAGTGGTGTACTCCAAGGTTCAGTGCTGGGACCCTTACTTTTTAATATATTTATAAATGATATTGGGTCTGGGATCAAAAGTACCATTTCTGTTTTTGCAGATGACACCAAGCTATGCAGTGGAATAACCTTACAGGATGTCTTCAATTTACAAGCCGACCTCAATGCACTGCCTAATTGGGCAACTGTGTGGCAAATGAGGTTTAATGTTGATAAATGTAAAGTTATGCACTTGGGGGCTAAGAATATGCATCATACATACTAGGCGGAGTACAACTGGGGGAATCCATAGTGGAGAAGGATATGGGGGTTTTGGTAGATCATATGCTCAATAATAGCATGCAATGCAAAGCTGCGGTTTCCAAAGCGAACAAAGTCCTTTCTTGATATCTCTCTCAGATATTTGCCCCTGTAGAAATCATTAGTAGGACCTTATCTGGAATATGCAGTTCAGGTTTGGGCACCAGTTCTCAAAAAGGATATCAGGGAACTGGAGAAAGTGCAGAGAAGAACAACCAAACTGATAAGAGGCATGGAGGAGCTCAGCTATGAGGAAAGATTAGAGGAACTGAATTTATTCATCTTGAGAATAGGAGATTAAGGGGGGGTATGATCAACATGTACAAATATATAAGGGGTCCATATAGTGAACTTGGTGTTGAGTTATCCACTTTAAGGTCATCACAGAGGACAAGGGGGCACTCTTTACGTCTGGAGGAAAAGAGACTTCATCTCCAAATATGGAAAGGATTCTTCACAGTTATGCCACGTACACACGACCGGACTTTCCGTCAGAATAGGCTCTGACGGTCTTTCCTACAGACCAAAGTCCGATCGTTTAGAACGCGATGACGTACGACGGGACTAGAAAAAGGAAGCTCAATAGCCAGTAGCCAATAGCTGCCCTTGCGTCGTTTTTGGTCTGTCGGAATAGCATACAGACGAGCGGTTTTCCCGATAGGAACTGATTCCATCGGAAAGATTTGAAACATGTTCTCTTTCTAGGTCCATCAGAATTTTAGAAAGAAAAAGTCGGATGAAGCCCACACACAGTCGGAATGTCCGACGGAATGATTCCGTCGGACCCTTTCTGCCGGAAAGTCCGGTCATGTGTACGCAGCATAAGAGCTGTGAAAATGTGGAATAGACTCCCTCCAGAGGTGGTTCTGGCCAGCTCAGTAGATTGCTTTTAAAAAGACCTGGATTCTTTCCTAAATGTACATAATATAACTGGGTACTGACATTTATAGGTAAAGTTGATCCGATTGTCACTCGGGGGATCAGGAAGGAATTTTTTCCCCTGCTGTAGCAAATTGGATCATGCTTTGCTGGGGTTTTTTGCCTTCCTCTGAATAAACTGTGGATATAGGATTGTGTATATGGGATTGTATTTTTTTTTTGGTTAACCGAGATGGACTTGTGTCCTTTTTCAACCTGACTAACTATGTAACTATGTCTGTGAGATCTTTAATGATCAGGTTACAATGAAGAAATTAGATTTTTTTACTGGTTGTGTTTTATAGAACAAAGCAAGAATTGTTGTGTTTTTTTTTCCTCAACATTGTCTGCCTTTTTTTGTTTATAGTGCAAAAAATTAAACATGAAGAGGTAATCATATACCACCAAAAGAAAAGAAGGACATACATTTTATTTGGGTACAGTACCACTCATAGTTACATAATTACATATAGTTACATAGTAGGTGAGGTTGAAAAAAAACACAAGTCCATCAAGTCCAACCTATGTGTCAGTATTACATTATATATCCCTGAATGTTGTGGTCGTTCAGGTGCTTATCTAATAGTTTTTTGAAACTATCGATGCCCCCCCCCGCTGAGACCACCGCCTGTGGAAGGGAATTCCACATCCTTGCCACTCTTACAGTAAAGAACCCTCTACGCAGTTTAAGGTTAAACCTCTTTTCTTCTAATTTTAATGAGTGGCCACGAGTCTTGTTAAATTCCCTTCCGCGAAAAAGTTTTATCCCTATTGTGGGGTCACCAGTACAGTATTTGTAAATTGAAATCCCCTCTCAAGCGTCTCTTCTCCAGAGAGAATAAGTTCAGTGCTCGCAACCTTTCTTCATAAGTAATATCCTCCAGACCCTTTATTAGTTTTGTGGCCCTTCTTTGTACTCGCTCCATTTCCAGCACATCCTTCCTGAGGACTGGTGCCCAGAACTGGACAGCATACTCCAGGTGCGGCTGGACCAGAGTCTTGTAGAGTGGGAAAATTATCGTTTTATCTCTGGAGTTGATCCCCTTTTTAATGCATGCCAATATTCAGTTTGCTTTGTTAGCATCAGCTTGGCAATGCATGCCATTGCTAAGCCTATCATCTACTAGGACCCCCAGGTCCTTTTCCATCCTAGATTCCCCCAGAGGTTCTCCCCCCAGTGTATAGATTGCATTCATATTTTTGCCACCAAAATGGATTATTTTACATTTTTCTACATTGACCCTCATTTGCCATGTAGTTGCCCACCCCATTAATTTGTTTAGATCTACTTGCAAGGTTTCCACATCCTGCGTAAAAGTTATTGCCCTGCTTAGCTTAGTATAATCTGCAAATACAGAGATTGAACTGTATACCCCATCCTCCAGGTCGTTTATGAAAAAACTAAATAGGATTGGTCCCAGCACAGCCATTTATCACCACCCTCTGAACTTGCCCTTGTAGCCAGTTTTCAATCCATGTACTCACCCTATGGTCCATGTCAACGGACCTTATTTTGTACAGTAAACATTTATGGGGAACTGTGTCAAATGCTTTTGCAAAATCCAGATACACCACGTCTATGGGCTTTCCTTTATCTAGATGGTAACTCACCTCCTCATAGAAGGTTAGTAGATTGGTTTGGCAAGAATGATTCTTCACGAATCCATGCTGATTATTGCTAATGATACCATTCTCATTACTAAAATTCTGTATATAGTCCCTTATCATCCCCTCTAAGATTTTACATACTATTGATGTTAGGCTAACTGGTCTGTAATTCCCAGGGATGTATTTTGGCCATTTTTAAATATTGGTGCTACATTGCCTTTTCTCCAATCAGCTGGTACCATTCCAGTCAGTACTGGCACTCAAGTGCGCAATTGTCGCAGTGCCGTTTTACATCTTCCAGAGGTAAATAAATAAATAAAATTGAAAAAAAAAAAAAAAAAAAAAAAAAAAATATATATATATATATATATATATATATATATATATATATATATATATAAAAACTTTAAATTATGAAAATCTATAGATTAGCCACTGGAGGAGGTTCTCATTGGCTCAGTGCAAGGTTTATTTTTTTTTCTGTTAACAAATAATGAGATATCAGACACACATGTAGTGCATTGTTTTCACTAGGGCCAGGCAGCTAAAAGTCAGACCAGCATTTCTCAGCCCTGGGGTGCTGTTTGGGATCCCCTTGGGTGCCATGAGCACGAGACTCAGTTTGCTTTGGAACAGCATCTTTAGTTGGCCCTTGTTGCCCTAACATACGATGCTCTAGGGCCAAAATGGATGGCTTTTTTTGTTGTTGCTATGGTGATGGCGGCTTGACCACCTGCACCGTGGCAACACATGACCCTGAACCAGGTGAGACGGCCTGCAGGACTGTCCCTAGCATGCAGGAGAGGATGGAAATCCGCCTTCGGCAGACCTGCTCCAACTCCCACCCTCTGTTGCATTGCTGGAGTCAAAAGGTACGGCTCTGATCTAAAAAGTAAACTGTGTGACTGGGGGTCTGTGATGGGGGCAGACTGTGTGATTGAGGGGCTCTGTTATGGGGGCCTTCTGATGTGATGGGGGGACCTCTGATGTGATAAGGGGCCTCAGACATGAAGGTGTACACTGAAGTGAAAGGGACTCTGATGTGATGAAGGGCTTCTGATGTGATGGGGGGACCTCTGATGTGAAGAGGCTCTGGTGTGATGGGGGGCTTCTGATATGATGGGGGACCTCAGGATGTGAAGAGGCTCTGGTGTGAGGGGGGGCTTCTGATATGATGGGGGGACCTCTGATGTAAAGGGGACTCTGATGTGATAAAAGGCTCCTGATGTGATGGGGGGGACCTTTGATGTGAAGGGGGCTCTGATGTGAGGGGGGCTTTGTTGTGACGGGGGCTTTGATGTGATGGGGGCGATCTCTGATGTGAATTGGGCTCTGATGTGACGGAGGCTTCTAATGTGATGGGGGGACCTCTGATGTGATGAAGGGCTTCTGATGTGATGTGGTGGGGACCTCTATCAGAAAGCAATGTTTTTTCTTTGGATCATAAATATCAAAACAATAAAAAAAAATATTAAAACCTTTCCTTTCCTTTCCTTTCCTTTCCTTTCCTTTCCTTTCCTTTCCTTTCCTTTCCTTTACTTTCCTTTCCTTTCCTTTCCTTTCCTTTCCTTGTTACAGGGGGCTTCTGATGTGATGATGGGACCTCTAATGTAAAGGGAGGCTTTGATGTGATGGGGGGACCTCTGATGTGAAGGGAGTTCTGATGTGACGGAGGCTTCTAATGTGATGGGGGACCTCTGATGTGAAGGGGGCTCGGATGTTACAGGGGGCTTCTGATGTGATGATGGGACCTCTGATGTAAAGGGAAGCTTTAATGTGATGGGGGGACCTCTGATGTGAAGGGGCTTTGATGTGATGAGGGGCATCTGATGTAATGGGGGGACCGCTTATTTGATTGAGGCTCTAATGTGATGGGGGGACTTCTGACGTGAAGGGACCTCTAATGAGAATGGAGTCTCTGATGTGATGCAGGAACCTCTGATGCGAAGACGGTCAAGATAGTAGTTTGCTTTGCATCATGCGCAGGTTTCCCACTGATAAGTAACATTTAGGTTTTTTTTAAAAAATATTTTAGGGGGTACCTAAAGATTTTTCATCTTTTTAAAGGGTACTGCAACTAAAATAAGGTTGAGAAACACTCAGCTGGACCTGCATGGTGGATTCTCTTAGCTGCCTAGTCATACTACGAAAGTCACTAGAAATTGATTGCTAAGAATATTAATCAACCACGCACTATAAGGATGGAACAATATGTATAGTGGATGGGGAATAACCTTGCAAGAGAACCTGTAATTTTGCCCCAAATGGGCAACATGTCAGATTCCCTTTTAAAGAGCCTTAATTCACAGGGACGCCATCCCACACCATGTGAATATGTCATGTGCTCCATTTGTTTAATGCAGGCAATGTGCCTCTGCTACACATATCACGGCACACTGTGCCAAACAATGTAACTGTCGTAAGCTTGATTTCTTTATAACCTTTAATTAAATGCAGATGTCTGTTTGCTCTGCTTTCTCGCTGTTTTTGTTTCCTGAGGCATGTGGGCTACAAAACACCTGTTATCTTCTTAACACAGCTACTCACAGAGTGCCAAATGCAAAATGCAGAGATCTCTATTTTTCCTGCCAATCATAAATGTCTTTTGTGTTCCTAATAATAAGCAATATACCTTCCACCTGAAAACAATTAGGCATGCGCACTTTTCAGACGCCCACCATGTATCAGTCATCATATGAGTGCAGAGTCGGTTATACATCAGGGCTTATTTCATATGAAGAACATAATTTTAAATTATAAAGAGGTATTTCACTGTTGTCAAAGTTTTTTCATCTTTTTAGATCGGGTGACCATGACAGGGTCAGGTATACGTGGAGATCTAGTTCACAAAGGACAATGCCACAAAATTAGATTCTATCAGAAAGCAATGTTTTTTCTTTGGATCATAAATATCAAAACAATAAAAAAAAATATTAAAACATTTCCTTTCCTCTCCTCTCCTCTCCTCTCCTCTCCTCTCCTCTCCTTTCCTTTCCTCTCCTCTCCTCTCCTTTCCCTTCCCATTTTCCTCTACTCTTTCCTTTTGCATGTCCTTTTTTCTGTTCCTGTTTTCTTTTTCTTATCCCCTTTCCTTACCTTTGCCTTTTGCATTCCCTTTTTTCTGGTCCTGTTTTCCCTTTTGCTTCCTTACCTTTTTTTTTCTCCTTTCCTTACCTTCCCTTTATTCTTTCCCTTTTCATTTCCTTTTTGCTTTCGTTTTCATTTTCCTTTTTTTCCTGTTCCTATTTTCCTTTTCTTTTTTCCTGGTCCTGTTTTCCCTTTTGCTTCCTTTCCATTCTGTTCTCTATTCCTTTTTTCCCTTTTTTGTTTTTCTTTTCCCCTCTTCTTTCCATTCCCTTTCCCTTCCTCTTTCCCTCTCTTTTTTTTCTGTTCCTGTCTTCTTTTTCTTTTTTTTTAATGCTCATGTTTCTTTTTTCTAGCCCTGTTTTCCTTTTTGCTTCCTTTCCATTTTGATTATGTTTTCCCTTTACCTTTCCCTTACGCTTATGCTTTTCCCTTTTTCTGTTACAGTTTTTCTATTTTTTTCTGGTCTTGTTTTCCCTTTTGCTTCCTTTTCTTGTTGATTTCTTTTCTCCTTTCCTTACCTTTTCCTATTCATTTCTCTTTTCCTTTCCCTTTCCCTCACCCTTTCCTTTTCCCTTACCCTTTTCCTTTTTTCCTGTTCCTGTTTTCCTTTTTGCTTTCTTTCAATTCTGTTCTCTATTCCTTTTTTCCCTTTTTTTTTCTTCTCTTCTTTCCTTTTCCTTTCCCTTTCTCTTCCTCTTTCCCTTTTATTTTCCCTTTCTCTTTCACTTTCCTTTTTTTTCTGTTCCTGTTTTGCTTTTCTTTTTTTTTGTCTGTTCCTGTTTTCCCTTTCCCTTCCTTTCCATTCTGTTCTCTGTTCCTTTTTCTTTTTCCTTACCTCCTACTTAATAGCTACATAGACAGTATGTAAACGTGGACTAAGCCTATAACCCTTGACTACTCAATTCAAGACTAACAAAAACTGCTTACAGTTGGACTTGGAATACACAGCTACTAAAAGCCTAAAGTGCTTCCCATGTGTTTACTAAGTTTTTTAGCATTCAGTTAGAAATGGTAGTAAGGCACATTATAATTCACTGGGATTGATTAACTAAAGGCAAATAGACTTTTCACTTTATAAGGGAATTTTCCCCAGAGCACTGTGAATGTGGTGAAGCTCTGTTGACTTCCATCGCGCCATTCACCTGTTAAAAAAAAAAAAAAATTCCTTGCACCTGATTGGGTATTCTTCGCAATGTGGGGCCACGCTTGAGCATGACCTGTGACCGCTGTGCCCACCAGACACAGTGGATTACAGATCAATGTACTGGGCTGCTGTGATTTACCCTGGTACCATGTGATCATATAAATCACATAAAATTTAGTAAACAATAGCTGTCCTTTAAGATGCCATTGCTTACTACAGTGTGTACTACTGTGGTCTCTGTGATTGGTCACAGTAATCACATGGTACAGGGCCAATGAGAGCAGCCCTGTACCATGTGATAGCTGTGACCAATCACAGCTATCTCCATAGTAAACAATAGCATTATGAATGCATGCCAAACACACTGTAAATGATTGCTTACACAGTTATCATCACTGTAATAAGCAATCATTATGTAAAAAAAAAAAAAAAAAACAGGAGCTCAGGAGATGTTAGTAGAGTCTTTGTAATGCCTGTAAGCAACTTCTGTACCACCCTCTGAAAAGCTAACCACAGCAGATTGCTTTTCAGAGAATGGAAAGCAGTACTGCTACTGTAAAAGAAGCTTACGTGTAAGAGTGGCTTGTATTCGTATTAATTGTTCCTCATTAGTCCAAAACATTCTCTGCTGTGCCAAGAAGTATATACCGTATTTATCGGCGTATAACATGCACTTTTTTTCCCTTAAAAGCAGGGGAAAATCATGGGTGCGTGCTATACGCCGATCCCCCGCCAATCCCCTGCTGATTGTGAGCGGAGGATCGAGCCGCCAAGATACATAGCCGAGTGTACTTGGCTCGGCTCACAATCATGCCCAGTCCCGCCCTATGTTTGACATAACACAGAGACTGGGCGTGACTGTGAGTGGAGACGAGCCGAGTACACTCGGCTACTCTTGGCAGTGATTGATCCTTTGAGTACCAAAAAAGTACAAACAATTGCAAAACATAAAGAGCTGTAAGTGTGCTCCATGTTCCTTTTGTTTTAATTAATGTATATTGTCTTTGTACTTCTTTTCTTTACTCTTCCCCTTTTTTCCTGACTAAAAAAGTAAAGTATATACTCGAGTATAAGTCGAATTTTTCAGCACATTTTTTTGTGCTGAAAGTGCCCCCCTCGACTTATACTCGAGTCAAGCACTTTTCTGCAGAAAAAAAATTAATTTTCCGAACCGACTTTGGGGCCCCGTATCTCAGGGCCATCTGGTGCTAGGAACCCCAAATTTGGTGGGCAAACCCAGTGGAACTGGTACCACAACATATCCAAAGTTGAAGTTCCTAGCACTAAGTGGCCCCGAGATACGGGGGCCCAAATTCGGTTCGGAAAATGTCATTCTCTGCTGCAGAAAAGTGCTTGACATTTTATGAACCAACTTTGGGGCCCAATATCTCAGGGCCACTTGATGCTAGGAACCCCAAATTTAGCGTGCAAGCCCAGTGGAACTGGTACCACAACATATCCAAAGCTGAAGTTCCTAGCACAAAGTGGCCCTGAGATACGAGGCCCCAAACCGGTTCGGAAAATGTCATTCTCTGCTGCAGAAAAGTGCTTGACATTTTCTGAACTGATTTTTTGGGCCCTGTATCTCGGGTCCACTTGGTGCTAGAAACCCCAGCTTTGGAAATTCTATGGTACTACTGGGTTTGCACACCAAATTTGGGGTTCTTAGCACTAAGTGGCCCAGAGATAAGGGGCCCCAAATTTGGTCAACTGTGTCCATCTGCAGCAATGTCATTTCGGGACCCTTTGGGTTCAGAGACCCCAAATTTTGGCTGCAGCTAGGGGGCATCTAGGAACCCTTAACTACCGTGTTTGAAGTTCGGGGGACCTATGGCTGCAAATGGGCACAGTGAGGCATGCAAATGGGCACAGTGATGATGCAAATGGGCATTGTTGACCCTCTTTTCCACTTACAGTAGCTGTGCATTTCTCACCCTCGTCTTATACTCGGGTCAATAAGTTTTTCCCATTTTTTTGTGGTAAATTAGGGCCTCGACTTATACTCGGAACGACTTATACTCGAGTATATACGGTATTTAAAAAAAAGTGAAAGAATAAATTCTTGTATGCACGCTGAATGTTCTTTTTAATCGAATTATGTTGAGGATTTATATTTATTTTCTCTTGACTAAGAAATAAAGCATTTAGAACTTTTTTCTTAAAAAAAAACAAAAAGAAATAAAGCATTTAGAACTTGTTTCTTAAAAAAAAGAAAAAAAGAACTCCTGCTCTGGGAAAAGAAAAAAAAATAGGAGTATCCAGCAGGAGTTAAAAAAATATATATTTTTTCTAGTTTTTCCTAACTCCAATTTTGAGAGCAGAATAAAAATGTGAACCCCCAGCAGGAGTTAAAAAAAAATGCATTTAGAACTTGTTTCTTCTAAAATATATTCCTAACTCCAGTTTGGGAGCAGAATTAAAAGTGTAAATCCCTGGCAGAAGTTAAAAAAAATAAAATAAATAAAAGCATTCAGAACTTTTTTCTTGCAAAAAAATTCCTAACTCCAGTTTTGGGAGCAGAACAAAAATGTGAATTCCTGGCAAGAAATAAAAAAAAACATTTGCAACATCTTTCTTTCAAAAATATTTCCAAGTCCAGTTTTGGGAGGACACTAAAAATGTGAATCCCAGGCGGGAGTTAAAACAAACGCATTTAGTATTTTTTTCTTCCAAAAAATATTCCTAACTCTAGTTTTGGGAACAGAATAAAAATGTGGATCCCTGGCAGAAGTTAAAAAAATGATATAAAAGCATTTTGGAACTTTTTTCTTCCAAAAATATTCCTGACTCCAGTTTTGGGAACAGAATAAAAATATGAATTCACTGCAGGAGATAAAAATAAAAATAAAGCATTTAGAACTTTTTTCTTCCTTAAAATATTCCAAATTCGAGCTTTGGGAGCAGAACAAAATGTGAGTTCCTGGCAGGAGTTAAACATAAGTTAAACATAAAAACATTTAGAATTTTTTTCCTCCAAAATTTTTTTTCCATCTCCAACTTTAAGAACAGAACAGAAAATGTGAGCCCGTGGGAGGAGATAAAAATAAAACAGCAGCTTTGGCTGCCTTACTCAGCCGATATTTGTTGCTGTCCCATGCAGACCTACCTGCTCGCCAATCCAGCACTGCTTAATTTGTAAATTCGGAAAATCGGATATGCGAAATTCGAAAATCTGGAAATTCGAAAATTTGAAAATTCGGAAATTCGAAAATTTGTAAATTCAAAATTCTAAAATCCAAAAATTTGAAAACCTGAAAATTTGAAAATCTGAAATAATAACTAACTAATAATAACTTAACTATTAAATTATAGGTATTAGAATTTCCTTTCAAATTTGGCTGTTAGTAAACGTAACGAATACAAATGTATCCAAAGTTACGAATTATCTGAAATAACGAGTGCCGTATCTAAACGAATGGAACGTAACAAATTAATAATAATAAGTAACAATAATAATAATAATAATAAAAACGTTTAATTATTATTAATTCATTCCTTTCCATTCGTTTAGATGCCGCATTCGTTGTTTCGGATAATTCATAGCTTTGGATATTTTGAAAAGTTGAAATAGTTATTAAGTTAGTCAGTTATTTCAAATTTTCGTATTTTCATTCTTTTGAATTTTTGTATTTTCTTTCTTATTTTCAAATTTTCCAATATCTGAGTTCTCTAATTTCCGAATTTTCGGATTTCTGTATTTTCGAATTTACGAATTTCCAAATTTTTGAATTTTTGAATTTACAAATTTTCTAAAAAAATTGAATTTTTCTAAAAAAAATGAATGAAACAAAAACTAACACATTTTTCGGCAGTGCACATTTCTACTGGTGTGTCACCTTCTTTATGAAATAGTTTGGAAATTTCCTTATAAACACCATTATTTTAGTGCTTTTTTGTGGCCACAGACCCTCTGTTCTGTGTCCCTTTTTTCACGGGGTCTGACATAAAAGCAGATAGGAATGGAGGAGCTGTAGAGGACAGTTCAAAGGCATGTGTAGAGTAGAATGCAGGTGGCACATTGTAATTCCCTAGTTATCCTCGTAGTTAGTAGACATGTGCAATTTGTTTAGTTTTTTGACAAAATTTGCCAAATGTATTAATTCGGCGTATTCAAATTAATGAAAACCCGTTTAACAAATTTTTTTGAAACTGAAAGTTTGAAAGAACGAACGTTCGAAATTTTAAAATCCGGAAATTCGGAAATTCGAAAATTCGAAAATTTAAAATCTCGAAAATCTGAAAATAAGAATGATATTTGAAAATTCAAAAGAACGAAATTCCGAAAATCTGAAAATTTGAAAACCTGAAAATTCGAAAATCTGAAATAATAACTAGCTAATAATAACTAATACTAACTATTACATTTTAGGTATTGGAATTTCCTTTCAAATTTGGCTGTTAGTGAACTTAACGAATACGAATTTATCCGAAGTTACGAATTATCCGAATTAACGAATGCCGTATCTGAATGAATAGAATGTAACAAATTAATAATAATAAATAATAATAATAAAAATGTTTTATTATTATTATTATTTATTATTATTAATTAGTTACATTTCATTCATTTAGATGCGGCATTCGCTATTTCGGATAATTCGTAATTTCAGATAAATCCGTATTTGTTATGTTCACTAACAGCCAGATTTGAAAGGAAATTCCAATACCTATCATTTAATAGTTAGTTATTATTAGTTAGTTTTTTATTCGCATTTTCGAATTTTCGAATTTTCTGATTTTCGGATTGTCATTCTTATTTTCGGATTTGTGTTCTTTCGAATTTTCAGATTTTCGTTCTTATTTTCAGATTTTCGAATTTCTGAATTTTCGGATTTCGAAATCAGAATTCACAAAGTTACGAATTTATTCAAAATAACAAATTTAGATCATAACGAATGACCTGAAAAACCCAAAAAATGTAAAAAAAGAATGAAAGGAAAACTAACAAATTTTTCGGCAGTGCACATGTCTAGTAGTTAGGAGTCAGGTGGCTAGCTAGTTGTTGGGGTAAATGCCAGTCTGCCCTTGCCAATAGAGGGGCACCATGGTAAGTTGGGCTTATATAGTGTTGTTGATAATTTACCAAAGTCTCTGTGTGGGTGAACCAAACAAGATCAACATGTAGACAGTTAAGCATTATCTGATTAGCTTCCCATTAAGGGGGAAAGTCTGTGGAGGTGGAAGGATTGTCCTAATCTAATTGTTTTATGAGACTACTCTCATTCTCCTATCGTGAGACACTGGACTCTAGTACACTCCTCCTGTGAGTAGCATGCCTCTCATCTCCCCTGTCATGCTACGTCTCTCTGAACTTATACTGAACAGTTGGTAACTTCATGCTAAATGCCACCAACTTTAAGTAAGGGCTGATGTATGTAAATACCATTGCTTCTACTGATTCAGTAAACTATTGGGGTTCATTCACACAGCCATCAACAGGTCCCTTTCTGAATCAGAGCTGAATGGGATGAATGTGACATCTGTATTTGTTATTTTTTTATTTAGGAGACCGTTGCCCATGGTACTCTGCTAAGACAGGGCTACTACCTCCTGGGTCCAGGAAAGCTGTCCACAAGGTTTAGGAGTGTGTCTATGGGAATGTTTGACCATTGTTCCAGAAGCGCACTTGTGAAGTCAGGCACTGATGTGGACGAGAAGGCCTGGCTCGCAGTCTCTGCTGTAATTCATCTCAAAGATGTCCAAAATGTCTTGGTATGCTGATGCTTTAAGAGTTCTCTTCACTGGAACTAAGGGACCCAAGCCCAACCCCTGAAAAAAAAACCCACACCATATTCCCCCCTCCACCACATGATTTAGACCAGTTCACAAACCAAGGTCCATAACGACATGAATAGGAGGGATTGTGGGGTGGAGGAACTTGACTGACCTGCACAGAGTTTTGACCTTAACTCGATAGAACACCTTTGGGATGAATTCAAGCAGAGACTGTGAGCCAGGCCTTCCGTCCAACATGAGTGCCTGACCTCACAAATGCACTTCTGGAAGAATGGTCAAACATTCCTATAGACACATTCCTAAACCTTGTGGACAGCCTTCCCTGGAGAGTTAAAGCTGTTATAGCTGCAAAGGGTGGGCCAACTCTAATATTGAACCCTACGGACTAGTGCCGCATACACACGATTGCACATTCCGACAACAAAATCCATGGATTTTTTCCAACGGATGTTGGCTCAAAGTTGTCTTGCATACACACGGTCGCACAAATGTCAAGAACACGGTGACATACAACAGGTACGATGAGCCAAGAAAAATGAAGTTCAATAGCCAGTGCGGCACTTCTGCTTGATTCCGAGCATTGGGGGAACTTTGTGCGTCGGAATTGTGTACACACTATCGGAATTTACGAGAACGGATTTTGTTGTCAGAAAATTTGAGATCCAGATCTCAGTTTTTTTTTGTCAACAAGCTCCCATCGAACATTTGTTGTCGAAAAGTCCGACCGTGTGTACGCGGCATAAGACTGGGATGCCATTAGAGTTTATGTGCGTGTAAAGGCAGGTGTCCCAATACTTTTGACAATATAGTGTATTTAGTTTGGATGAAAGGGGAAGCACCAACAATGCTGAGACATTCTCAATTTGGATTGCAGTCAAATAGTATTGTCAGAGCTGATTTGCTGATCTAGGAACTGTCAGGAATAACAGGTACAGGCAAATGATTTTCTTTGAGTCTTTTAAGGTTCTTTTGCATTAAACCCAAATAAGCAATGAAACCTAATCTATTAATGTGCTTTTACTAAACAAAATGCTGTACATACAAACTATGACAATTATAGGAAAACAATACAAAACTGACAGATATACGTACAAGAATCATGCACAAACATTACCTATGCTTCTTAACGAATGAGCATGACTGGTAAAGTGTACATTAAGAATATGTTGAAAAGTTACTTAGCTCAGGTTATAGTGGCTTCCCGATCTCCGTAGGCAACAGGGATCCCAGGCTTTACTCTACTCATTGTAGAGTAGACTCATTGTCAGTTTATGTGGCTGACCTTTTTATTTAGAAAGTTTGGGTAGGCAATCCCACATGGGAGTATGCTTTCTCACTATTTCTTTTAATAAATTGGGGTCTATTTACTAAAGCTGGAGCGTGCAAAATTTTTATTCATTGTTTATTATTTTTATCATTTTTTCACACAAATAAAGCTTTTTATGGTATTTTATTACTGTTGGGTTTTTTCTTTTTTGCTAAACAAAAAAAAGACATAAAATGTTGAAAACATTTTTTTTCATAGTTTGTTATACAATTTAGCAAACAGGTAATTTTTCTCTGATATGCGCTGATGAGGTTACACTGATGGACACTGATGAGGTGGCACTGATAGGTGGCACTGATGGTCACTGGTGGGCGGCACTGATGGGCTCTGACAGGCAGCGCTGAAGGGCACTGGGAGGTGGCACTGATAGACAGCACTAATAGACAGCACTGATGGGCACTGATAGGTGGTACTGATGGGCACTGATTAGGGATGAGCTTCGTGTTCGAGTCAAACCCATGTTCGACTCGAACATCGGCTGTTCGACCGTCCGTCGAATTGCGAACGATATGGGCCGTTCGCGCCAAATTCGTGTGGCGCGTCACGGCCCATAATTCACTGCGGCATCGCAGTGCATTGCTGGCTGATGATTGGCCAAGCATGCACTATGACCCGCATGCTTGGCCAATCACAGCGCCGTCAGTAGAGAGAGCTGTAATTGGCCAAAGCCAGGGTGGCTTTGGCCAATTATGGCTCAGGGGATTTAGTACACACCCCACACTATATAAGGCCGCCTGCACGGCGGCCCTGTGTAGTGTGTGTTCCGGTGTGCTGAGAGATAGAGAGAGAGAGAGACAGTGTCATTTGATTTGAGTTAGATAGATTAGGCAGAACAGTCAGTCAGTTAGCTGCACTTACAGTGTATTGTGTATATATATGCATCCCAGGTGTTGCATATATATATATACACTGTATTCAGTTTAGCTAGATCCGTTCCTGTTATCTTCTATCTAGACTATTTAGTGCAGTGTGTCCTGCTCACAGTGTTCAGCTAGATCCGTTCCTGCTATTTACATTCAGTGCAGTGCGTCCTGCTCACAGTGTTCAGCTAGATCCGTTCCTGCTATTTACATTCAGTGCAGTGCGTCCTGCTCACAGTGTTCAGCTAGATCCGTTCCTGCTATTTACATTCAGTGCAGTGCGTCCTGCTCACAGTGTTCAGCTAGATCCGTTCCTGCTATTTACATTCAGTGCAGTGCGTCCTGCTCACAGTGTTCAGCTAGATCCGTTCCTGCTATTTACATTCAGTGCAGTGCGTCCTGCTCACAGTGTTCAGCTAGATCCGTTCCTGCTATATACATTTAGTGCAGTACGTCCTGCTCACAGTGTTCAGCTAGATCCGTTCCTGCTATTTACATTCAGTGCAGTGCGTCCTGCTCACAGTGTTCAGCTAGATCCGTTCCTGCTATTTACATTCAGTGCAGTGCGTCCTGCTCACAGTGTTCAGCTAGATCCGTTCCTGCTATTTACATTCAGTGCAGTGCGTCCTGCTCACAGTGTTCAGCTAGATCCGTTCCTGCTATTTACATTCAGTGCAGTGCGTCCTGCTCACAGTGTTCAGCTAGATCCGTTCCTGGTATTTACATTTAGTGCAGTGCGTCCTGCTCACAGTGTTCAGCTAGATCCGTTCCTGCTATTTACATTCAGTGCAGTGCGTCCTGCTCACAGTGTTCAGCTAGATCCGTTCCTGCTATATACATTTAGTGCAGTACGTCCTGCTCACAGTGTTCAGCTAGATCCGTTCCTGCTATTTACATTCAGTGCAGTGCGTCCTGCTCACAGTGTTCAGCTAGATCCGTTCCTGCTATTTACATTCAGTGCAGTGCGTCCTGCTCACAGTGTTCAGCTAGATCCGTTCCTGCTATTTACATTCAGTGCAGTGCGTCCTGCTCACAGTGTTCAGCTAGATCCGTTCCTGCTATTTACATTCAGTGCAGTGCGTCCTGCTCACAGTGTTCAGCTAGATCCGTTCCTGGTATTTACATTTAGTGCAGTGCGTCCTGCTCACAGTGTTCAGCTAGATCCGTTCCTGCTATTTACATTCAGTGCAGTGCGTCCTGCTCACAGTGTTCAGCTAGATCCGTTCCTGCTATATACATTTAGTGCAGTACGTCCTGCTCACAGTGTTCAGCTAGATCCGTTCCTGCTATTTACATTCAGTGCAGTGCGTCCTGCTCACAGTGTTCAGCTAGATCCGTTCCTGCTATTTACATTCAGTGCAGTGCGTCCTGCTCACAGTGTTCAGCTAGATCCGTTCCTGGTATTTACATTTAGTGCAGTGCGTCCTGCTCACAGTGTTCAGCTAGATCCGTTCCTGCTATTTACATTCAGTGCAGTGCGTCCTGCTCACAGTGTTCAGCTAGATCCGTTCCTGCTATTTACATTCAGTGCAGTGCGTCCTGCTCACAGTGTTCAGCTAGATCCGTTCCTGCTATTTACATTCAGTGCAGTGCGTCCTGCTCACAGTGTTCAGCTAGATCCGTTCCTGGTATTTACATTTAGTGCAGTGCGTCCTGCTCACAGTGTTCAGCTAGATCCGTTCCTGCTATTTACATTCAGTGCAGTGCGTCCTGCTCACAGTGTTCAGCTAGATCCGTTCCTGCTATATACATTTAGTGCAGTACGTCCTGCTCACAGTGTTCAGCTAGATCCGTTCCTGCTATTTACATTCAGTGCAGTGCGTCCTGCTCACAGTGTTCAGCTAGATCCGTTCCTGCTATTTACATTCAGTGCAGTGCGTCCTGCTCACAGTGTTCAGCTAGATCCGTTCCTGGTATTTACATTTAGTGCAGTGCGTCCTGCTCACAGTGTTCAGCTAGATCCGTTCCTGCTATTTACATTCAGTGCAGTGCGTCCTGCTCACAGTGTTCAGCTAGATCCGTTCCTGCTATATACATTTAGTGCAGTACGTCCTGCTCACAGTGTTCAGCTAGATCCGTTCCTGCTATTTACATTCAGTGCAGTGCGTCCTGCTCACAGTGTTCAGCTAGATCCGTTCCTGCTATTTACATTCAGTGCAGTGCGTCCTGCTCACAGTGTTCAGCTAGATCCGTTCCTGCTATTTACATTCAGTGCAGTGCGTCCTGCTCACAGTGTTCAGCTAGATCCGTTCCTGCTATTTACATTCAGTGCAGTGCGTCCTGCTCACAGTGTTCAGCTAGATCCGTTCCTGGTATTTACATTTAGTGCAGTGCGTCCTGCTCACAGTGTTCAGCTAGATCCGTTCCTGTTATCTTCCTACTGACAGGCAGGCTTGTCTGGTTACAGTATATAAAGCTACCTGAAGAAAATTACAGGTGTTCTTTTTGATCCTATTAGTACCACGGTCAGGCAGCTAGACTATTTACATTTAGTACAGTGTGTCCTGCTCACAGTGTTCAGCTAGATCCGTTCCTGTTATCTTCCTACTGACAGGCAGGCTTGTCTGGTTACAGTATATAAAGCTACCTGAAGAAAATTACAGGTGTTCTTTTTGATCCTATTAGTACCACGGTCAGGCAGCTAGACTATTTACATTTAGTACAGTGTGTCCTGCTCACAGTGTTCAGCTAGATCCGTTCCTGTTATCTTCCTACTGACAGGCAGGCTTGTCTGGTTACAGTATATAAAGCTACCTTAAGAAAATTACAGGTGTTCTTTTTGATCCTATTAGTACCACGGTCAGGCAGCTAGACTATTTACATTTAGTACAGTGCGTCCTGCTCACAGTGTTCAGCTAGATCCGTTCCTGCTATATACATTTAGTGCAGTACGTCCTGCTCACAGTGTTCAGCTAGATCCGTTCCTGTTATCTTCCTACTGACAGGCAGGCTTGTCTGGTTACAGTATATAAAGCTACCTGAAGAAAATTACAGGTGTTCTATCCCAGCTTAGTGCAGCTACAGGCCATTAGTATGTCTGGAAGGCCAAGAAGGAGAGGCAGACAGTCACAAGCCAATAAGAGAGGGCAAGCAGGCTCTGTGTCTAGTGCTGGTCGTGGAGACGGTGCATCCTCATCAGCACGTGGCCATGGGACACGCTTGGCCTTTTTTTCGGCAGCTGGCCGTGTTGAGCCGCAACATGCGGAAGACTTGGTCGAGTGGATGACCAAGCCGTCCTCATCCTCCTCATCCTCTCTCACCCATGCCCAGGGTGCTTTGTCTGGCAAAGCAGCGGCCTCTTCCCTCAGCTCAATGTCATCAGTGACTCCTTCCCTAGCTCCACCATGTCCTCATGAGGATTCCCTCGAACTGTTTGACCACAGTGTTGGGTACATGCTCCAGGAGGATGCCCAGCGTTTGGAAGGCTCTGATGATGATACTGAGCTCAATGAAGGCAGTAACATGAGCACGGACAGAGGGGGTGCCCAAGAAGGACAGCAATCTGGCAGTCATGCTCCCCCTGCTGCAGCATACTGCCAGGTTTGCTCCAGTGATGAGGAGGGAGGGGATGATGAGGTCACTGACTCAACGTGGGTGCCTGATAGGAGAGAGGAGGAGGAGGAGGAGGAGGAGGTGGCACATCACCAACTAGGCAGGATGCCCTCCAGGGGCCAGCCTAAGGGCAGCACATTGACTGCATCACACCCCAAAGCTCCACATGTGCAGGGCGCTGCAGTCTCTGCGCGTTATTCAAAAAGTTCTTTGGTGTGGGCCTTTTTTGAGACGAGTGCATCAGATCGCACCGCTGCTATTTGCAACATATGTCTCAAGCGTATCTCGCGTGGCCAAAACATCTCCCGCTTGGGTACCACATGCTTGACCAGACATATGTTGACCTGCCATGCAGTTCGTTGGCAAGCGTATCTGAAAGACCCACACCAAAGAACAAAGAGGATCTCTCCTTGCTCCTCATCAGCTGAGATTTCCAACCCCACTAGACCTTCAGTCCTCTCTGAGACCTGCAGTGAGAGGAATGAAGGTGTAGAATTAGGTGTGTCACAGCCAAGTACTTGTGGGCAATCTGCTTTTGGTACACCGACGTCAGATTGTACCAGGCAAATTTCCCTGCCCCAGCTGCTGCACCGCCGAAAGAAGTTTGCTCCCAGCCATCCACATGCCCAGCGGTTGAATGCTAGCTTGGCAAAATTGCTAGCACTTCAACTGCTGCCTTTTCAGTTGGTAGACTCTGCCCCCTTCCGTGAGTTTGTGGAATGTGCGGTTCCTCAGTGGCAGGTACCCAAACGCCACTTTTTCTCACGGAAGGCGATTCCGGCTCTCTACCGGCATGTGGAAGGCAATGTCCATGCCTCGCTGGACAGGGCGGTCAGCGGTAAGGTGCATATTACCGCTGACTCATGGTCCAGCAGGCATGGACAGGGACGTTACTTAAGTTTCACGGCGCATTGGGTGACTCTGCTGGCAGCTGGGAAGGATGCAGGACAAGGTGCAGTAGTGTTGGAGGTTGTTCCGCCACCACGCCTCCAAAATGCTGATTGTGACACACCTCTCTCCTCCACCCCCTCCTCTTCTTCTTCCTCCATGGCCTCTTCCTCGGAACCAGCGGTGCTCCGTAGGCGTTCAAGGGGCTACGCAAGTACGCAGGCCAAAAGATGCCATGCGGTGCTTGAGCTGGTGTGCTTGGGGGACAGGAGCCACACTGGGGCAGAGGTTCTGTCAGCTCTGCAGGGGCAGGTTCAGAGGTGGTTGACGCCACGCCAACTTAAGGCAGGAATGGTGGTTTGCGACAATGGCACCAACCTCCTCTCTGCCCTCCGACAGGGACAACTGACCCATGTGCCCTGTTTGGCTCACGTCCTTAACTTGGTGGTGCAGCGGTTCTTGGGCAGGTACCCGGGCTTACAGGATGTCCTGAGGCAGGCCAGGAAAGTCTCTGTGCATTTCCGCCGGTCATATAATGCCAGTGCTCGGCTGACGGACCTCCAAAAGGAGTTTAACCTGCCCAAGAACCGCCTAATCTGTGACATGCCCACCAGGTGGAACTCGACGTTGGCCATGCTGCAGCGGCTGCACACGCAGCAGAGGGCCATCAATGAGTACCTGTGCGACTATGGCACCAGGACAGGGTCAGGGGACCTTGGTTTTTTTTCCCCACGCCAGTGGGCCATGATCAGGGATGCATGCACTGTCCTGTCACCATTCGAGGAGGCCACGAGGATGGTGAGCACTGACAGTGCATGCATCAGTGACACTGTCCCCCTTGTCCACCTGTTGGAGCACACGCTGCGTGGAATAATGGACAGGGCACTTGAGGCAGAACAGAGGCAGGAAGAGGAGGACTTCCTTAGCTCTCAAGGCCCCCTTTATCCAGACAGTGTTCCTGCGTGCCCGCCGATCACACAGGAAGAGGACGAGGAGGAGGAGGAGGAGGAGGAGGAGGAGGAAGATTGTGTCAGTATGGAGGTGGAGCCTGGCACTCAGCATCAGCAGTCTTTAAGGGATCAGTCCCAAGGAACACATGGACTTGTACGTGGCTGGGAGGAGGTGGCTGCGGACGTTGTTGTCCTTAGTGACCCAGAGGACTCCGGACCGAATGCCTCAGCAAACCTACGCTGCATGGCCTCCCTGATCCTGCAAAGCCTGCGTAAGGATCCTCGTATTCGTGGTATCAAGGAGAAGGACCAATACTGGCTGGCAACCCTCCTTGATCCACGTTACAAGGGTAAGGTTGCGGACCTTATCTTGCCATCGCAGAGGGAGCAGAGGATGAAACATCTTCGGGAGGCCTTGCAGAAAGGTCTGTGCAACGCGTTCCCAGAGACTGGGAGGTTACAAACTCCTGTTTCTGGACAACGTGTTGCTGAGGCTTCGGTCAGTCAAAGAAGGAGCGGTGGAGAAGGTGGCCGTCTGACCGATGCGTTCAGACAATTTTTTGGTCCGCAGCCCCAAGGTATGATCGGTTCCAGCAACCATCGCCAGCGTCTGTTTTACATGGTGCAGGAATACCTAGGGGCAAGATCAGACTTGGACACCTTTCCCACCGAAAATCCTCTGGGTTACTGGGTCTTGAGGATGGATCACTGGCCAGAGCTTGCACAGTATGCAATTGAGCTACTGGCCTGTCCTGCATCCAGCGTTCTTTCGGAACGTACATTCAGTGCTGCTGGAGGCGTGGTAACCGATCACAGGGTGCGTCTGTCCACTGACTCGGTCGATCGGCTGACCTTCATAAAAATGAATCAGTCTTGGATCACCACCAGCTACCAAGCACCTGATGCTGATGTAACTGAATAATTTTTTTCAGATCCCTTCAAAGACTGCCTATGCTGATGCTGAGTGATTATCCCTGAGTAATTATCCTCTTCCTCCTCAATCATCACGCTGATAGCTTGTAAGAACATTTTTGGTTCTGGGCGCCACCACCAGTGCCTAAGGCACAATTTTTCAGCCCCTGTATAACAGGGGCGTGTAATTACAATTTTTGATGTAATACTTTGCAGCACGGCTCGTTCCTGCATTCCAACTAGAGTGTCTGTGAGGGGTTGCAGTGTTGTGGCACCAGCACCAGTGCCTAAGGCCCAATTTTTCTGCCCCTGTCTAACAGGGGCGTGAAATTACAATTTTTGATGCAATACTTTGCAGCAGGGCTCGTTCCTGCATTCCAACTAGAGTGTCTGTGAGGGGTTGCAGTGTTGTGGCACCAGCACCAGTGCCTAAGGCCCAATTTTTCTGCCCCTGTCTAACAGGGGCGTGTAATTACAATTTTTGATGCAATACTTTGCAGCAGTGCTCGTTCCTGCGTTCCAACTAGAGTGTCTGTGAGGGGTTGCAGTGTTGTGGCACCAGCACCAGTGCCTAAGGCCCAATTTTTCTGCCCCTGTCTAACAGGGGCGTGTAATTACAATTTTTGATGCAATACTTTGCAGCAGGGCTCGTTCCTGCGTTCCAACTAGAGTGTCTGTGAGGGGTTGCAGTGTTGTGGCACCAGCACCAGTGCCTAAGGCCTAATTTTTCAGCTCCTGTTCAACAGGGGCATGTAATTACAATTCTTGATCTAATATTTCACAGCAGGGCCCTGTGAGGGCTTACAGTGTTTTGGCCACAGCAACACCTAAGGCCCAAATTTCTGCTGAGTATATAGGGCAGGACCCTACTTTCAAACATCTAACTTACAAACGACTCCTACTTGCAAACGGAAGGAGACAACAGGAAGTGAGATGAAATCTACCCATAGGAAGGGAAATTCTCTCATGTAAGAGTTAATATGGGAAAACAATTTCTCCTTTCCACTGATGCTTTCCAATCCTTGTTCCACAAAAAAACCCAAATTTTCAAAAAACATTTTTCATTGGGACAAAAAAGTGAGGTGAAATCTTCTGAAGAGGAGGAAAGACGCAAAACAAATGTCACAGGGGTGATAACCCTTCCCTATGTTTTCCAAAAAGCTTAGAAAAGATTTTTTGGCTGGAGCTAAACACATTAAAAATGTTCAAGATTACAAACAGATTCTACTTAACAACAAACCTACAGTCCCTGTCTTGTTTGCACCGCCTGTATACTGCTGTTCAGAGTATATAGGGACCTTTCCTTATTTTAATTTGGGTGCGGGGTTCCCCTTAATATCCATACAAGACCCAAAGGGCCTGGTAATGGACTGGGGGGTACCCATGCCGTTTGTCTCACTGATTTTCATCCATATTGCCAGGACCCGACATGACATTAAACCCGCAAGCAGTTTTAAATGAGATTTTTTCCTTTAAAAATGACATTTGGTGCAGGGACTGTTCTAAACATGGGAAACACGCGTCACTTTACAGGCATACTATAGACACCCCCCAGGTACGATATTTAAAGGAATATTTCACTTTTTTTTTTTTACTTTAAGCATCATTAAAATCACTGCTCCCGAAAAAACGGCCGTTTTTAAAAGTTTTTTTTGCATTGATACATGTCCCCTGGGGTAGGACCCGGGTCCCCAAACCCTTTTTAGGACAATACCATGCAAATTAGCCTTTAAAATGAGCACTTTTGATTTCGAACGTTCGAGTCCCATAGACGTCAATGGGGTTCTAACGTTCGTGCGAACTTGCGGTCCGTTCGCGGGTTCTGGTGCGAACCGAACCGGGGGGTGTTCGGCTCATCCCTAGCACTGATGGGCACTGATAGGCAGTATATACATATCTCAGACGCAACACAGAAAAGTAATAGCAAATTATTTGAAACCTGAGCATAATATAATAATTTAATAATCATTCTGAACTATTCACAGAGTGGTTTTTAATTTTTGCCTGGCATTCCACTTTAAATTGCCATCTTTCCAAAGTTAATGGCTTGCTGGTTAAGTTTGCATGTTGTCTGGAGATTTTTCTAAGATATTTGAAGCATTGTCTAATTCACCGTTCCTCTGACAATTGTTTTTCCAATAAAAGCTCATAACAGATGCTATTTTATGGTCTTGGCAACTCTCTATCTCCGTTTTAAATAAAGTCACTTGAAAATTAACTTTCAGCTACACAAACAGATTATTAAGAGGCGAAGACAAAGCGCCATTAGACTAATATTTCCTAAGTTCTGCAAGTGCTCGATAAGAAACGAAAATCTACTGGAGAGAAGTGAACTGCACCTTTCCCGAAATACCTGCATTTCCTCCCGCTCGGCGTGCATTGTCTGGGAGAATTGAGTGCATTGTTGTAGATAGAACAATGTATAGCACAATACGGCACAGGCTGTACAGGAATCAGAGTCCCGCTGCGACTGATTACAGCGTCTGCTGTTTCTGTAGAGACATCACTCTTTGCTCCATTGAGTTTTATTCGTATTTGTTCCATTTCTCATCAGAAAGTGCCTATCGCAAACTTATTTCCTAATTTTGGCCTTTTGGGTGCTGTGGAATAAAAAAATTATTTCCCACCCAAGTGTTGATTTAATAACACAGCCGAGAATTGTCTTCCTCGGGAATTCATGTAGGATAGAAATGCCAACTTGGAAATGAATTGTTTCTTTACTTTTTTTTTTTATTTCTTACTGGCATTATAGAAACAAATGTATTAAAAAAAAAAAAGATTTTTGCTGCAGTGTAAATTTTTTGGGAGAAGGATTACAATGTAATTATATAATAACTTACTCCCTGTGAATTACTGTATAGTTGGCTTCCCTTGCCCATATGAGAAATTCAATATTCTATACATTATAGCTTTATTAAGTAAAATCTAAAATAATATTAATCAGTGTTCGTTGGGTTTGTTTATGTTTACATGAGCATTATGCGTTTATTGGGTCGTTCATTTTGCTGTTCACTTATTTATGATGTTTATTCCATGTCTAGCTTTTGTTATTAAAATGTTAGATTTTTTTTTTTTGTTTTTGTTCGTAAGAACAAAAAATGTTGAATGGCCAGTTTCTAATTTAGTATTGCTTGCAGGCAGATTTCTTAAACCACTTGAGCTCCAGAAAATTTAACTCCCTTCATGACCAGGCCATATTTGCTATTTGGCATGGCACAACTTTAACTGGCAATTGTGAGGTCATGCAACACTGTACCTAAATTTAATGTTTAGAATTTTTTGATCATCACTGTTTTTTATTTATTTATTTATTTATTTTATTATATTAACGAAAAAGGACCAACCATTTTTTACTTTCTGCTATAAAACATATTCAATAAAAAAATTACAAAAATAAAATTTCTTCATAAATTTAGGCAAAAATTTATCCTTCTACTTGTCTTTGGTAAAAAAAATCCCAATAAGTGTATATTGTATATACACTTAAGTGTATATTGTATATATGTATTATATTAAGTGTATATTGTCTCCCCTCTACATTGTAAAGCGCTGCGTAAACTGTTGGCACTATATAAATTGCGTATAATAATAATAATAATAATTGGTTTGTGTGAAATTTATGTCGTCTACAAACTATGGTATATATATTTGGAATTTGATCAGTCCTGATGTACTAACATATTATTTCTTGAAGCCCTTAAAATGCCAGGACAGTACTTATTTTTGGAAAGTAGACAGTCCAAGGTATTTAGTAATAGGTATGACAAGTTTTTTGAAGTTGTATTTTTTCGTCACAATTTTTGGGAAAATTAAGACATTTTAACAAAATAGTTTTTCTTTTTCACAATTTTGCTTCATATCTGTGTATTACCCAAGGCCAGTCACTTCATTAGGTACAGTTGTGCTCAAAAGTTTGCATACCCTGGCAGAAATTGTGAAATTTTGGCATTGACTACTTGACCACTGGGCACTTAAACCCACTTAATAACCAGACCAATTTTCAGCTTTCGGTGCTCTCACATTTTGAATGACAATTACTCAGTCATGCAACACTGTACCTATATGAAATTTTTGTCCTTTTTTTCACACAAATAGAGCTTTCTTTTGGTGGTATTTAATCACCGCTGGGTTCTTTATTTTTTGCGCTATAAAAGAAAAAAGACCATAAATTCTGTAAAAAAAATGCATTTTCTTCGTTTCTGTTATAAAATTTTGCAAATTAATAATTTTTCTTCATATATTTTGGCCAAAATTTTTACCGCTACATATCTTTGGTAAAAATAACCCAAATCGGTGGATATTATTTGGTCTTTGTGAAAGTTATAGAGTCCAAAAGCTATGGTGCCAATATCTGAAAACTGATCACACCTGAAGTACTGCCGGCCTATCTAACTTCTTGAGACCCTAACATGCCAGAAATGTACAAATACCCCCCAAATGACCACTTTTTGGAAAGAAGACATTCCAAGGTATTTAGAAAGATGCATAATGAGTTTTTTGAAGTTGTCATTTTTTCCCACAATTCTTTGCAAAATCAAGGTTTTTTTTTTTCGTTTTTTTTTTCACAAAATTGTCATATTAGCAGGTTATTTCTCACACACAGCATATGCATACCACAAATTACACCCCAAAACACATTATGCTATTACTCCTGAGTGTGGCAATACCAGATGTGTGAGACTTTTACACAGCGTGGCCACATACAGAGGCCCAACATGCACGGAGCACCTTCAGGCGTTCTGGAGTGCCCAGGCCAATTCTGACATTTCTCTCCTACGTGTAAAAATCATCATTTATTTGCTAGACAATTTACATAGAACCCCAAAACATTATATATGTTTTTTTAGCAAAGACCCTAGAAAATACAATGGCGGTCATTGCAACTTTTTATCTCGCATGATATTTGCAAAGCAGCAATTTTTCGAACGCGTTTTTTTTTTGGAAAACAAAACAGTTTTGTGCTTTAAAAAAAACAAAACAGTAAAGTTAGCCCAATGTTTTTGCATAATGTGAAAGATGAAGTTATGCCGAGTAAATAGATACCTAACATGTCACCCTTAAAAATTGCACACGCTCGTGGAATGGCGCCAAACTTTGCTACTTAAAAATCCCCATAGGCGACGCTTTAAAAAATTTTACTGGTTACATGTTTTGAGTTACAGAGGAGGTCTAAGGCCAAAATTATTGCTCTCGCGCTACCGATTGCAGTGATACCTCACATATGTGGTTTGAACACCATTTTCATATGTGGGCGGGACTTACTTATGCATTCGCTTCTGCATTCGAGCACACCGGGACACGGGGAAATTTTTTTTTTTTTTTTTATTGTTTATTTTACTTTATTTATTTTAGTTTGATGCTTTTGTCCAAAAAATAAATTTTTTGATCACTTTTATTCCTATTACAAGGAATGTAAACATCCTTGTAATAGGAATATGGCATGACAGGTCCTCTTTACAGTGAGATATGGGGTCAATAAGACCCCACATCTCACCTCTAGGCTGGGAAGCCTGAAATTAAAAAAAAAACGATCCTTGCTTCGATCATAGCGGTGAGTCGGTAGAAGCACCTGAGGGGGGGCGTCCCCTCTCGCCTCCCATAAGAACGATCAAGCAGTGGAACAGCCGCTATAATCATTCTTCTGGTGTAGGGAATCGCAGGCTGAAAAAGCTGATATCTGAATGATGCCTGTAGCTGCAGGCATCATTCAGATATCCCCGCACAAAGTCAAGGACGTCGTATGAAGCCGGTGGGCGGGAAGTGGTTAAAACGCTTTTCTTTTTAAACACAAAGTTGTCCATTTATACAATATTTCTAACACATAGCATGTACATACCAAAAATGACACCCCAAAATAGATTCTTCTACTCCTCCTGAGTACGGCGATACAACATGTGTGAGACTTCCACAGCCTGGAAACATACAAAGGCCGAGTACAGCCGAGTATGGCTGAGCATGGCAGAGCATGGCTGAGCATGGCTGGGTAGGGCAGAGTATGGCTGGGTATCACCGAGTATTGCAGAGTATGACTGGGTATTGAAGAGTATGGCTGGGTATGGCAGAGTATGGCTGGGTATGGCAGAGTATGGCTGGGTTTTGCAGAGTATGGCAGATTATTGCGGGGTATTGCAGAGTATGGCAGGGTATGGCAGATTATTGCGGGGTATTGCAGGGTATTGCGGGGTATTGCGGGGTATTGTGGGGTATTGCAGAGTATTGCGAGGTATTGCGGAGTATTGTGGGGTATTGCAGGGTATTGCAGAGTATTGCAAGGTATTGCAGAGTATTGCTAGGTATTGCGGGGTATTGCAGAGTATTGCAGGGTATTGCAGAGTATTGCAGAGTATTGCGGGGTATTGCAGAGTATTGCGGGGTATTGCAGAGTATTGCGGGGTATTGCAGAGTATTGCAGGGTATTGCAGAGTATTGCAGGGCATTGAAGGGTATTACAGGGCATTGCAGAGTATTGCAGGGTATTGTGGGGTATTGCAGAGTATTGCAGAGTATTGCAGGGTATTGCAGGGTATTGCGGGGTATTGCAGAGCATTGCAGGGTATTGCAGAGTATTGCAGAGTATTGCAGGGTATTGCAGAGTATTGCAGGGTAATGTAGAGTATTGCAGGATATTGCAGAGTATTGCAGGGTACTGCAGAGTATTGCAGGGTACTGCAGAGTATTGCAGGATATTGCAGAGTATTGCGGGGCATTGCAGAGTATTGCGGGGCATTGCAGGGTATTGCAGAGCAGTGCAGGGTATTGCTGAGCATGGAGGGATGGATACCTGGATGTGACTGCACGTGTCACAGAGCAGCGCTGTGGGAACTACACATCAAGTCCACAGCGCTACTGCCATCCGATCCCTCCCCCTCTGTACTGATCGGTACACAGAGGGGGGAGAGAGGAACTGGCGTCATGACATGACACCGGTTTGTTTACATGTGATCGCTCTGTCATTTGACGGAGCGATCACATGGTAAACGGCCGCGATCACATGGAGGCGCGCGGGACCGGTTTTCCAGGATCACGTCATAGTACGTGCTCCCAGAGTTATCCAACCGCCCTGCAGCCGTCATTTGGCTATGGGCCAGGTGGTAACTGGTTAATATTGAAAATATGACTGATCATGCCAAAAAACTGTCTTTTATTTAAGGATAGCAATCACATGAAGACATTTATTATCACATCGTTTTTTGTATCCTTTTTAAATCATAATGATAACAGAAATGACCCAAATGGCCCTGATAAAAAGTTTACATACCCTGGAATGTTTGGCCTTGGTACAGACACAGAAGGTGGCACACACAGGTTAAAATGGCAATTAGAGGTTAATTTCCCACATTTGTGGCTTTTTAAATCACAATTAGTGTCGATATATAATTAGTCAATGAGTTTGTTAGCTCTCACTTGGATGCACTAAGCAGGCTAGACACTGAGCCATGAGGAGGTAGAAAAGAACAGTCAAAAGACCTGCATAGCAAGGTAATGCAACTTTACAAAGATGAAAAAGGATATAAAAAGATATCCAAAGCCTTGAATATGCCAGTCAGTACTGTTTAATCACTTAATAAAAAGAGGAAAATGTGGGGATCTCTTGATACCAAGCCAGTATCAATAGTGGTCCAATGGCGGCCCAGGAGACGGGACTTCCTATTACAGAGGCCGCCAAGTAAACAGGAGATTCTCACTGTATGTAATCTGACAGCGCTCGTCCCGCCCCCTCCGAGGCAGCTAAAATTGAAGTATTGGCATATAACACGAACAAGCTATTTGCACCCGATTTTCAGGGTGAAGAAGTGCATGTTATAGGCCAATAAATACAGTATATTACACTGAGGGGTTCCCATGCTGCTATATGCATGCATCATTTTCTCTGTTTCCTAATCGGAATGTTGGCGATTCTTTTTTTATTTCACTCAGCTCTGCTTCTCTGAATTCTCCCATTCAACCAAGGCTTTCGTGAACATCGCTGGATCAGAGGGGTCTGAAGTAAAGATTGAGGGGGGGCGTTGCCCACAGAGTGCATAGAATACATGAAGGTAAAAAACCTTGTGCCTTTACAAAAGTGGTTCTCAATTCCTGTCCTCAGGACCCACTAACAAGCAAGATAACTGAAATACATCACAGGTGGTATAATTTGCTGCTCAGTGATTGCAGTATTTTAGTCTGCATCTCCCCAAGGTAATACTTAAAGTCTGGCCTGTTAGTGGGTCCTGAGGACAGGAGTTGAGAACCACTGCTTTACAACCACTTTAAGTTGTGGCTAATTGACTTTCCATCTGATGGTGCCTGCCAAGTTTCGGGACCAAAGCCACTTGGCAGACTCAGCTGCATGACACCAATGATCTTTTTAGTTGTCTGTAAGGGTAGCATCCTGATGCCCTTTGTAAGGGTTCCCCGAGAACTGAACATTATTTCAAGAGTTCTCTTGGAGTAAAAGGGTTGAGAAAGACTGGTCTTGCATAATTCCTTTTGGGGTCCAGAGTCTAATCTTGGGAGGGGCACTGCCAGAAAATATGTTTTGTTGCGGGAAATTTATTGGGGAAATGGCTGGTGTTGGCGTTTCAATCATCCCAGAACCATGGTTGTTATGGTGTCAGGATCAGGCCGTACCTAGAGTATGCTGTCCAGTTCTGGGCACCAGTCCTCAGGAGGGATGTACTGGAAATGGAGCGAGTACAAAGAAGGGCAACAAAGCTAATAAAGGGTCTGGAGGATAATAGTTATGAGGAAAGGTTGTGAGCACTGAACTTATTCTCTCTGGAGAAGAGACGCTTGAGAGGGGATATGATTTCAATATACAAATACCGTACTGGTGACCCCACAATAGGGATAAAACTTTTTTGCGGAAGGGAGTTTAACAAGACACATGGCCACTCATTAAAATGAGAAGAAAAGAGGTTTAACCTTAAACTACGTAGAGGGTTCTTTACTGTAAGAGCAGCAAGGATGTGGATTTTCCTTCCAAAGTCAGTGGTCTCAGCGGGGGGCATCAATAGTTTCAAGAAACTATTAGATAAACACCTGAACGACCACAACATACAGGGATATACAATGTAATACTGACAAATAATCACACACATAGGTTGGACTTGATGGACTTGTGTCTTTTTTCAACCTCACCTACTATGGAACTATGTAGGATGATTGAAGCACATTATTTCTATTATTACATTGTAATATAAAATGAAATAGTTCAACTCACCATAATGCAGAATCAGTGGGAGCCCTGAGTGTGTCACTTGCCACCGTCGCCTGCCACAAGTTGCGGATCGTCACTTGCCACGTCACCTGCCACAAGTTGTGGATTGTCACTTGCCACGTCGCCTGCCACAAGTTGTGGATTGTCACTTGCCACGTCACCTGCCACAAGTTGCGGATCATCACTTGCCACGTCACCTGCCACAAGTTGCGGATTGTCACTTACCACGTCACCTACCACAAGTTGCGGACTGTCACTTGCCACGTCACCTGCTACAAGTTGCAGACTGTCACTTGCCACGTCACCTGCTACAAGTTGCAGACTGTCACTTGCCACGTCACCTGTCACTCGTTGCCGATTGTCACTTGCTGCTAAGGTGGGGATTGTCTCTTGCTGTGTCCCAGAGTCAGGCAGTGGAGAGATGATGTAATCTCTCTGCTGCCCGCGGCTGCCTGCACAGTGAGGGCGGAACTGCAGGGCGGGCGATGAGAAACTGTGTCATCTCTCTGCTCCTCTGCCCGCTGGCTCGCTGATTGGCCAGTCACCCTTCCACCCACCGAGCTGTCCAGCTGCCTGGCCCGCCTGCTCTCTCACCAGCCCAGCCACCCGCTCTCTCACCAGCCCGCGGTGCCTCCTGCTGTCTCACCCGCGTCTCATTTCTCGGGGGGGGGGGGGGGGGGGGGCAATTGCCATGTTGCCCCCCCGGATCCGCCCCTGTTTGGGGTGTGGGAGGCAGGGGGTTATTTGCTAAAGCTGGTGCACAGAGATTCTGGTGTAGCTGCGTAAAGTAGCAATCAACTTCCAGGTTTTATTGTCAAAGCTTCATTGAACAAGCTGAAGTTAGAAGCTGATTGGTTACTATATGCACAGCTGCACCAGATTCTGTGTGCACCAGTTTTAGTAAATTCCCCCTATTGCCTAGAACGGTATTATCTCAAACCAAACTCCTGATCTCCACCATAGTGTGCTCTTATGAGACAGAACAGGCCAAATCGAGGAAGATCTGGTTTTAATGTTTTATTAATATCTATTTATGACTAGCAAGTGGCGGTAACACGGGACGCGCACATGCTGACATTTAATAAAGATATGAATGATTTATTCACAATCCGCTCATAAATACTGTGCTTTTCTACACCCTTCTGCTATTGGCTTGATTTACTGCGGACTGTCAAGCCGCATATATCTTTCAATTGATAAATATGACAAGCCCCTGACAGCTTTCTTAAACGTATGTTTCCAGTGTCTTTTTTTTCCTGCCATCAATAAATGACTACTTAATATAATCAATAATTATTTTGAAAGAGTGGATTTCAAATTTGCAAACTCACGTTAAATACTTTTCTACATTGAGGGCAGTTAAAGCAATACATACATACTTATTTACTTTAATACCTAATGTGTATCACATTGTTTTTAAAAATGATAAAATATGAAAAGACATGGATGAGCGGGTTTGGGGTGGATTAACTTGTTTTTAAAAATTATAACATATACAGGACTACCACACTTTAATGCTGGAAATGTTAAAGTATATCTAATGCTGATACTCTTGTATCAGCATGGGGAATGGGTAAAGTCAGGCCCGGACTGGGACAAAAAATAGGCCCGGGCATTTTGGATTGAGCAGCCCATGACATGTTAACCGGCCCCTTCCCCACTCTCCACCCTGACAGATCCCCTGAGAGAGGGGAGGGGGGAACCCAGCAGAGGTGTGGAGGGGGGGTGCGACCAGGAAAGAGCATGGGGGTTGGAGAGCACAGGGAAGAACCTTGAGAACATGGGGTGCGGCGACAGCACAGGGGAGAGGCAGAGAACACAGGGAGGAAGAGGAGAGCACAGGGGGGCAGCGGAGAGCATGGGGGGAGGTGGAGAGCCCAGGGAGGACAACGGAGAGCATGGGGGATGTGGACAGCACAGGAGGGCTGGCGGAGAGCATGGGGTGATGGGAAGACCGGACGAGCACAGGGGGGAGTGGCGGAGAGCATAGGGGGAGGTGGAGAGCATGGGGGGAGGTGGAGAGCATGGGGGGGGCAACGGAGAGCATGGGGAATGTGAAGAGCACAGGGGGAAGCGGAGAGCATGGGGGTAATGTGGAGAGCACGGGGGGGGGGGGGGTGGCAGAGAGCACGGGGGGTGGCAGAGAGCATTAGGGAGGTGGAGAGCATGGGGGGAGGTGGAGAGCATGGGGGGAGTGGAGAGCATGGGGGTGAGTGGAGAGCATGTGGGGGGAGGTGGAGCGTATGGGGGGGAGGTGGAGCGTATGGGGGGGAGGTGGAGAGTATGGGGGGAGGTGGAGAGTTTGAGGGGGTGGCGGAGAGCATGGGGGGGAGGTGGAGCGTATGGGGGGAAGGTGGAGAGTATGGGGGGGTGGCAGAGAGCATGGAGGGGTGGCAGAGAGCATGGAGGGAGGTGGAGAGCATCGGAGGGGTGGAGAGCATGGGGGGGTGGCGGAGAGCATGGGGGGAGGTGGAGAGCATGGGGGGAGGTGGAGAGCATGGGGGGAGGTGGAGAGCATGGGGGGTGGTGGAGAGCATGGGGGGTGGCAGAGAGCATGGGGGGTGGCAGAGAGCATGGGGGGAGGTGGAGAGTATGAGGGGGTAGCAGAGAGCATGGGGGGAGGTGGAGAGCATGGGGGGAGGTGGAGAGTATGGGGGGGAGGTGGAGAGTATGGGGGGAGGTGGAGAGTATGGGGGGTGGCAGAGAGCATGGGGGGGAGGTGGAGCGTATGGGGGGAGGTGGAGAGTATGGGGGTGACAGAGAGCATGGGGAAGGTGGAGAGTATGGGGGGTGGCAGAGAGCATGGGGGGGTGGCAGAGAGCATGGGGGGGTGGCAGAGAGCATAGGGGGTGGCAGAGAGCATGAGGGGGTGGCAGAGAGCATGAGGGGGTGGCAGAGAGCATGAGGGGGTGGCAGAGAGCATGAGGGGGGGTGGCAGAGAGCATGAGGGGGGGTGGCAGAGAGCATGGGGGGGGGTGGCAGAGAGCATGGGGGGGGTGGCAGAGAGCATGGGGGGTGGCAGAGAGCATGGGGGGAGGTGGAGACTATGAGGGGGTGGCAGAGAGCATGGGGGGTAGGTGGAGCGTATGGGGGGAGGTGGAGAGTATGGGGGGTGGCAGAGAGCATGGGGGGGAGGTGGAGCGTATGGGGGGGGTGGAGCGTATGGGGGGAGGTGGAGAGTATGGGGGGTGGCAGAGAGCATGGGGGAAGGTGGAGAGCATGGGGGAAGGTGGAGAGCATGGGGGGTGGCAGAGAGCATGGGGGGGAGGTGGAGAGCATGTGGGGTGGCAGAGAGCATGGGGGGGAGGTGGAGAGTATGAGAGGGGGGGAGGTGGAGAGTATGAGAGGGTGGCAGAGAGCATGGGGGGAGGTGGAGAGTATGAGGGGGTGGCAGAGAGCATGGGGGGTGGCAGAGAGCATGGGGGTGGCAGAGAGCATGGGGGTGGCAGAGAGCATGGGGGGAGGTGGAGACTATGAGGGGGTGGCAGAGAGCATGGGGGGGAGGTGGAGCGTATGGGGGGAGGTGGAGAGTATGGGGGGTGGCAGAGAGCATGGGGGGAGGTGGAGCGTATGGGGGGTGGCAGAGAGCATGGGGGGAAGGTGGAGAGCATGGGGGAAGGTGGAGAGCATGGGGGTGGCAGAGAGCATGGAGGGTGGCAGAGAGCATGGGGGGTGGCAGAGAGCATGGGGGGTGGCAGAGAGCATGGGGGTGGCAGAGAGCATGGGGGGGAGGTGGAGAGCATGTGGGGTGGCAGAGAGCATGGGGGGAGGTGGAGAGTATGAGGGGGTGGCAGAGAGCATGGGGGGAGGCGGAGAGTATGGGGGTGGCAGAGAGTATGGGGGTGGCAGAGAGCATGGGGGGTGGCGGAGAGCATGGGGGGTGGCGGAGAGCATGGGGGGTGGCAGAGAGCATGGGGGTGGCAGAGAGCATGGGGGTGGCAGAGAGCATGGGGGTGGCAGAGAGCATGGGGGGTGGCAGAGAGCATGGGGGGAGGTGGAGAGTATGGGTGGCAGAGAGCATGGGGGGAGGTGGAGAGTATGGGGGGAGGTGGAGAGTATGGGGGGGGGGTGGAGAGTATGGGGGGTGGCAGAGAGCATGGGGGGAGGAGGAGAGTATGGGGGTGGCGGAGAGTATGGGGGAGGCGGAGAGTATGGCGGAGGCAGAGAGTATGGCGGAGGCAGAGAGTATGGGGGTGGCAGACAGCATGGGGGGTGGCGGACAGCATGGGGGGTGGCGGACAGCATGGGGGGTGGCGGACAGCATGGGGGGTGGCGGAGAGCATGGGGGGAGGCGGAGAGCATGGGGGGTGGCGGAAAGCATGGGGGGTGGCGGAGAGCATGGGGTTGGCGGAGAGCATGGGGGGTGGCGGAGAGCATGGGGGGTGGCGGAGAGCATGGGGGGAGGCGGAGAGCATGGGGGGTGGCAGAGAGCATGGGGGGTGGCAGAGAGCATGGGGGGTGGCAGAGAGCATGGGGGGTGGCAGAGAGCATGGGGGGTGGCAGAGAGCATGGGGGAGGGCAGACAGCATGGGGGGAGGCAGACAGCATGGGGGGGGTGGAGAGTATGGGGGGGTGGAGAGTATGGGGGGTGGCAGAGAGCATGGGGGGTGGCAGAGAGCATGGGGGGTGGCAGAGAGCATGGGGGGTGGCAGACAGCATGGGGGGAGGCAGACAGCATGGGGGGGGTGGAGAGTATGGGGGGGTGGAGAGTATGGGGGGTGGCAGAGAGCATGGGGGGAGGCAGAGAGTATGGGGGGGAGGTGGAGAGTATGGGGGGGGTGGAGAGTATGGGGGGTGGAGAGTATGGGGGGTGGCAGAGAGCATGGGGGGCAGCGGAGAGCATGGGGGTGATGTGGAGAGCACGGGGTTGGCAGAGAGTATGGGTGCGGTGGAGAGCCCTGCGGGAGCAGCAGAGAGAAGCAGGATAGGAGGATCGGTGGGGGCGGCTGCATATAGAAGAATCATTTTCTCCATCTTCCTCCTGCAGTCTCGGAATGCCTGCTTCTCCTCTACCTCTCACAGGCATTCCGATACTGCAGGAGGAAGATGGAGAAAATAATTGTTCTATATGCAGCCGCCCCCACCGATCCTCCTATCTAGTTCACAGGGGAGGCTGAACTTACGTTTTCTGTTCCGGCACCTCTCGACATAATACCGGCTCCAAGGTGTCTGCTCTGGCTCCTCCCCCCGGCACTGACGGCTGACCTATACGTGCGGCCGTGCAGCCGTGGTGAGGCCGAAGGCGTCTCATTTAGCTCCTCCCCCCGGCGCCGATGGCTGAGCTCCGGGCGGCCGCGCAGAGGCTTAATGAGCGGCACAAGCTCAAGCCTTGGGCCATGCAAGGACTTGCAGCCTGGCGGCCCCAGCGGCCGCGGCCCACCGGGCAAATGCCCGGTTTGCCCTATGGCCAATCCGGGCCTGGGTAAAGTAATATATATATATATATATTGTAATAGTGAGAGTCCCTGTCACTGTGAAAATGGATTGAAAATGGACACAGAGTTTGCATGTGCAACCCATGCTACCTACAGAGGAGGTTGGGGACTTCCTGAAAAAATTTGAAAAAGTTGCTGTAAGGAGAAATTGGCCTAGGGATCGGTGGCCAAAATTGTTGCAAACCTTGTTACGGATAGCGTTTTCGGTCGGTTTACCATTTGATGGATTGGGACCAGGATGACTACAGCAAGTTTAAAGAGGAGTGTTCCAGCGTATCATGGGCCGCCAGCAATGCTCCAGGATGGGAGAGGTGTCACCGGAAGACCAAGATTTTGGAAATACAGAGAAACGCAAAGTTTCGAGCCATGGCCGCTTAGGGAAAGTGGTCAGCTCAGAAAGGAGGGTGCAACAGTCTACATCCTGCATGAGGTATAGCCAACCGGTTTTGGAGTGCAAGTCTGCTGTTACCCCTAGCAATAGGAATCTTGTGTTGCCTACAGGGGGCATCAGTGGGTCTAGAAAGGCTGCAGTATTGCTCCGTGACCACATGGGGGCGTCAGCCTGTGGAGACACCACAGATGAAAGACATCGCACTCAAGTGAAGGCTATGACACCAGCTGCAGGAACTGGTAAGCTGTTTCAGTTTATGATGCTGAACTCGGTGAAGTGGGAGTATGTCCAGTGGGGAGATCCGCAGTACAAATGGGCATAGACTTGCTGCAGTGTGCTACCCAGAGCAGTGGGGAGGCACAGTGTAAAGCCCAACTAGCTGCAGGGCTAAAGACTGGAAAGGACGTGGGGACTCTGCAAGTGCCTGCTATAATCCAGCAGATGGCTGGGAAAATTGAGCTAGGGGTGACCAAAACAGTGCTGGTGCCATGTTCCCTAGTTACAGGTGCTGCAGGGTTGCCAAGGGAAACTTCCAAGGAGCTCGCAGTGACGGAGCAGAGAGTTTCCCAGGTCAGCTATGGAGCTGCCCAAATAGGTAAGAGTGCCCCTTTACAGAGAGCAGGCGCTGTGAAGAGTCACTCAGAGGTTATGGTGGCTCATAGACAACCCATAAAAACGGCAGTTGTGTCTACATGCAATGAGAATGCTAATAATCGTGCTGACAAAAGTGTTACTATTGGTAAAGGTGATGTGGATTGTAATGGCATTGAAACATGTATTTCTTGTAATGTCATATCTGAGAGTGAGGTTGGTAATGTGTTCACTACCAATGATGAGAGTAGATCTCACGTGATAGGCAGAGGCACAGGATTGTCCATGGAGGTCTCAGGGGGTCTCCATGTGATAGAGCCAGAGTCTGTCCGGGGTGGCTCTGGTCCTACTCTGGTGGAACAAGGTTGGACTGAGTCTCACAGTGAGTGTGTGAGGGCACAGCCCCACAACCCTAAGTGTAGCCCAGTTGGCAAGGGGTTAATTCAGCCTGTAAAAGCTGAGAGTTCAAAGCTAGATGTGTTTGTAGCGCCACCAGAGCAAGATGGTCAAAATAAGGTATTGCACATTGCCTTGGTTGAGGATGCAATCTCTCACGTTGATGTGAGTAAAAAAATATTGTCACAATGTGAGGTAGATAGAAGTGACAAGTGTGCTGTTTTGGCTAGTGAATCCCAGGTTCCTGTGGGGCCTTCTAGAGCAG